>JAWNLD010000222.1:0-1200000 GCA_035041545.1 Drosophila colorata
AATGTTAGTTCAGTTAGTGCTCCGAATCCCAATAGTACTTTTTGGCCAATTTGGTAAATTATTACTATTATTTGTAAACTTAAAAAAAAAGTGTTTTATTAGTCGCTCGAACGTATTTGGATTTCGAATGCATAATATCAAAAAAAACAGTGACAGTAGCGGCTAAATATCACGAACCAGATGGACAACAGACAATCGAAGTTCGGTGATCCAGTTCAGTGGACCGGCTAATCGAACTTGTTCAGAACAATTCGATAAGACTTTGACAATAATAACAAATATGGCAAGTTTATTGTTATAATCTTAATTGTTGGTTATAAATACAGTTAATATCGTGTTTTTTTCAGGCGGATGTAGACGTTTTCATAAGCAACTACACACTCGTGGATCCAGAAATTTACCAACTATGGATCGAAGGCTTTTCTTGTAAGTCCTTTGTGCACACACTTTTGCATAAACTCACTTTTGGCACATCTTTTCCAAAGCCAGCGAAGCTGTTTGCTATCTGAAGCAGAAGGGGTTTGGCCACTCTATGGGGGCACCACTTGACTTGATTGCATCCGATGTTTTGGACCATTATCGCACCTATTCACTGATTGAACTCTATTTACATGCGCCCACCAAGTTAATGGAACAGTCCTGTTTCCAGTTGGAGCACCAGACGCGCGACCTAATCATTGAGAAATACTATTCGATCGATGATGTTGTGGCACGTGAGATACTGGGCAAAAAGCTGACCTCACGCTATCGCAAGGATCTGGACGAAGTGGGCGACAAAACGTGCGTCAAACTTAAATCGTGTCGGTACGTGGCAAGGAACAAATATGAAAATATGCATCAATTAATATTGTCCCCTTTTGTATGGTCAGGCGGCAATTTGACAATGTGAAGCGCATTTTTCGGGCTGTCGAGGAACTGCCCGGAACGCTGACCAACAATATTAAGCAGCATTTCTACATATCCACCGAATTGGCCAAGTATGCAGCACCCATATATATATATATAAATTAAATGTGGCAAGCATATATTTATCACTGGCATTAATTGCAGGAAATATGCCTGCATAGTATTTTTGGCTTGTTTGCGGTTCGAAACGGCCAAAAAGAAATTGCAATATTTGAGTTTTAGCGATCTACTCACCTGTTCACACTCCATCATGATCTACTGGACGTATACGTACCAGGTAAAGGTCTTCACCTGTATTTCTGGACGTTTCAATAGAATTACAAGATTACATTTCTTATTAGCACACCGGACCCGAGTACTATGACACGGAAATGGACAAGGAATTTCTGCTGGATTTGCGGGAACTACGCTGTTTACTGGACAAGGAAAAGGAGATTAAACAGTCTGTAGATACGTATATTTGCTAAACTTTCCTTGTTAACTGATTTGTAACTTATAGCCTTGTTTGTATACGCCTGAAGCCAGTTTTGCTGGAGCGAGCTTTTCACGAATTGGATGGTAATTTTCGGTCTTATTGGCGTGCGTTAATCAACATTGCGTGTAATTTGCATCGAAATCGTGAGCTGCGCGATCTTTTTGTCGATCTCTGCGAGAAATTGGTTGAGCCTTGGCGGCAAAATGGCTGGAATCGCGAGCAAGTGAACAAATTTCTTGCATCGATAACACAGAGCGTTCTAGATTTGGAAATATCCAGGTGAGATTCCCACGCTTTCCACGTGTATTCGATAAATTAATTGAATTTTTCTTCTAGGGATCAAGAGACGCGTTGTCTCTGGGATCGCTATATGCAGGTTATAACAATATGTTTAGATAAAATGTATCATATATAGTTAGGCTGTGTTTTGTTAATAATTTCATTATTTTTGATTTTAATTAAAAACCTGAAAAAAAAATTAGAAAATAGTAATAAATAAAATTTAGAGTTTTAAGAATTGAATTTGAAATTATCTTTGAAAAGCGATCCAATGCATTGGACATAAAGTAGAAACGGTAAAAAAAAGCTCGGAGTCAATTGCCGTCTCTGTGTTCTTATTACTCAGTCGGACATCTGTAAGTGCAACGGGCTTCCAACGTACCAATATTTGGCGTTGCCAGACTAGCGAAAAAGCCATGGAAAAAAGCTTGCATTTGTCCAACTGCAGATACTTGCCATTTGTTGTGTTCGTGCCATTGCGGTTTGCTCGTCGATGGTTCTCACAACTCTGTTTGTAAACAACAATTGCTAACAAATTGTAGGGCAAATAATATCCTAAAAACTTGGCTGTAATTGAAACGAAAATCGTATAGCAAAATCATGCAAGACTTTTGGTAAGTTCTGCTGCTATTGTGTATTGCAAATTATTCGCTTTTTGCACATGTCTAGTTGTGTGTGTAAGCTGCCCTCACTGACACACACATGCACACAGTTGGCTTACATGATTCTGATTGGGGGATGTAATCAGAGCTGCGAGCAACAGTTGCCTCATTATTTTTCGGATTAACGGGGTGGATTTTTTTTTGTTCGTTATTTTAGTGGCGCTAACAGATTTGTAAATCAATGTAAATTTGTATAAATATATTAAGAACCAAAAAAATAAATGTATGTTGCAGTGAAACCCTGAACGAACTGGAGGATGAAACGTACGATGAGGAAAAGTCGGTGCGCACTACAGATGAAAATCGCAAGTAAGAAATGCAACTTAAAATTAAATATAATATATAAATATATTATATATTATATATTATTATACTTAAAACGCATATGAGCAGGTTCGAGTACAGAGCAGTACAGTACGGGAGTGCCCGACTGGTGGATAACCTGTACCCAGACAGACGGACGTACAGACAGACGGATAGGGTTAAATCGACTTGGCTTCTGATGCTGATTAAAAATATATTTATTCTTTCTGGGCTCGAAAATGCCTCCTTCTGTCCGTTATATAGATTAGCATAACACCAATATACCCTTTGTAACTTATTTCCAACTTTTTCTCAGGCAAAATCACAGTGAAATTGAGAAGAGGCGACGTGACAAGATGAACACCTACATCAACGAGCTGTCCTCGATGATACCCATGTGCTATGCGATGCAGCGCAAGCTGGACAAGCTGACCGTGCTGCGCATGGCCGTGCAGCATTTGCGGGGTATACGCGGCAGCCTGCATCCCTACAATGGCAGCGATTATCGGCCAAGTTTCCTGTCCGATCAGGAGCTGAAAATGATCATATTGCAAGCGTCGGAGGGTTTTCTATTCGTTGTGGGTTGTGATCGCGGACGCATTCAATATGTGTCCGAGTCCGTGTCGAGCGTGCTGAATTGCACGCAGGCCGATCTGCTGGGCCAGAGCTGGTTCGATGTGCTGCATCCCAAGGACATTAGCAAGGTCAAGGAGCAGCTCTCCTCGCTGGAGCAGTGTCCACGCGAGCGGCTCATTGATGCCAAAAGTAAGCGTTCTAATTGGATTCCAACTGATTCTACTAATATTCACCTGCTTGCAGCCATGTTGCCCGTCAAGACGGATGTGCCTCAGAGCCTGTGTCGCCTCTGTCCGGGCGCGCGTCGCTCCTTCTTCTGTCGCATGAAACTGCGCGCCACCAACAACCAGATCAAGGAGGAGTCGGACACATCGTCCAGTTCGCGCAGCTCGACCAAGCGAAAGTCGAAGCTGAGCATGGATCACAAATATCGGGTCATACAGTGCACGGGCTATCTGAAGTCGTGGACGCCCATCAAGGACGAGGATCAGGATGGCGACAGCGACGATCAGACAACGAATCTCTCCTGCCTCGTGGCCATTGGTCGTATACCAACCAATATGCTCAATCCGGGCGTGCCCGCCTCGCTGGACACCAATCCGAACATTCGACACGTGCTCTTCCTTTCCCGCCACACGGCGGAGGGCAAGTTCCTGTTTATCGATCAACGGTGAGACCTTTGCAATATTGCACATAATTCTCGTCTGGATTTTATTCTTAATGTCCTTTCAGTGCCACGCTGGTGATTGGCTTTCTGCCGCAGGAGATTCTGGGCACCAGCTTTTACGAGTATTTCCACAGCGAGGACATTTCGGCGCTGGCCGAGTCCCACAAGATGGTCATGCAGGTGCTTGAGAGTGTCACCACGCAGGTCTATCGCTTTCGCTGCAAGAACAGTGGCTATATACAGGTGCAGAGCGAATGGCGAGCCTTCAAGAATCCCTGGACTAATGACATTGAGTATATAATTGCCAAGAATACGGTATTCCACTAGTTAAGGTTCTTGGCCTGACCCAAAAGGAACCATCGGGAATCGGTTCCAATTCAATTTCCAGGAACCTTTCGCTTTGAAAGACCTTTTTTTTTAATAAATAATTTTAACCTATTGTTCATAAGGCAACGCAACCATGCAAAACAGTGTAATAAAAATAAAAACAAAATTGATTTTGTAAACAAAATGTTTGCAATAAATATTACATTTTTATTTTAAATGGCCTTGTTTTGTTTTATTTAATACAAATTTGTGGTAAACAAAATGGGAATATGGGAAAATGGGAATAGTCCATTGAAGACTAATTTCTTAAATAAAATATAGAAAAGAAAAAAATAATCATAATCGTCAAAAGGAAATTTACCATCCTCCACCAAAAAACTAGTTCTTTCCACAATAAAAACTAAGGATGTTCAAGAAAATATTAAAATTACAATGAGTTGGATTATATTTAGTTTTTAAGGATACTTTTAAAATACGTCAAGGGCACAACAATTTGATTGGAGCCAAAAACGTGAAATTTACTTGTGTTTTATTTTAAACTTTATATTAATGAACATATTGGAGAAAAAATGTTTGTTAATTAAAGCTAACTAATTGATAAACCAAACTGTATTCAACATTTTGGGTGTCTCCCCTTTGTATGATAGTTTTTCATTGACAAAATTATATATATAAATACTTTCAAAAAAATTTTGAATTTTTTATGATTAAAATTTGCTTAAATTTAAAACTTCAACTACATTTAACTTATTCTGTGCTTCTTCTCTTCTCTTTAAATTTGTAAAGAGCATTTCTATGTTAAACAAACTCTTTTCAATACAAATTGAACAAATGTAATTATCAAATTGCTCTTGCTAATTATCATTAGCATTATCAACAACGACTGGTAGTTTTTCTCTCTCTCTCTCTCTCATTTCTCACAATCAATGGGCCCACATGCACACGAGAAGCCGGCGCCAAACGCCAATGTGTGACTGTGTGTGGGTCTCTTTGTGGTTTCGACGCTCTCGCGTTAGTTTGTGCATATCCAATTGGATTTAGTTTTTTAGTTGGCATAGAGCGTGCGAGGCGTGCGGACGCGTTGTGATTGCCGTGATTGCCATTTGAACACTTGTAATTGGTTAGTGTGTGCAAATCGTTTATAGATATCAAGACAAGATGAGTGCCCTCATCTTTTTGGTTGCGATTCTAATTGGATTCTTGATATATTCGCTGCTAAATTCAATCAGGCGGCCCAGGAACTTTCCGCCAGGTGAGTAGATTTTCAAGGCTCTGCTCAATTATTTGCACAGTTGAATATCAGTTTCAAATTTCTACTTCAATTGCCACAAACGGAAGTTCTTTCATTCAAATAATTCAGTTGATTAAGTGCTTGAGTCAGCAAATCATTTACTGTTGTGTTCTGTAAATTGAAATTATCTAAATCTTGTGTAGAATTTTGCGTAATAAGCGAAACTTGGATATCAGAAGGATTGAATTTTGCCCATTTGTATATTTCCATCCAGTTTGTTTATAATTCGCTGCAATGCGAGTCCAATGAATATCAGTTAGCTTAGAAACAATTTCCAATCAGACACTCGACCTGCCTCACACTCCCTGCCCATCTATTCCAGAGTACTCGCACTAGCCAACTGGATATGGGCAGCCGCTGATCAAAGTTGGCAGCCCACGGCGACACGCGTCTGGCATTTCAAATAGATTTCATTGATAAAATGGTCTGACAACCAATTGGGACACCTCACTCGGACACGTTGAGTAGTTGTCTTGTTGTTTTAACTGATTTACATTTGCATTTTCCAAGTCTGAATGCATCTTGTTATGCAACAAAGCCTAACGAGACAGAAATGCATTAAATTTGGATTAATTATTCAGAAGTAGTATATTATATGATCGATTTCTGTGTACTTAACTATTATGAGAATGTATTAGTCTTATAAGAAGTAACTTCTTATACAGAAAACTGAATATGTATAAGAGTCTTTCATGTGTCATACACATATGTACATAACACACCGATAAGCATAGAAACAACTGTAAAGTTTAAGATTTTGGTTTCGATTTATTGATTGTCAGATTTTCGGTAGTGCCAAATAGTGCTGAGCGATTAGATTAGGTAAATCAATAACATTTTCTGTATAAGCGCTTTCAAGTTCGAATTTGCACTCTAACTAAACTAACTACAATTTAATCCGTTCTGCATTAGGGAGTTTTACACATTAATGTAGGATTAAGTTTGACTTGACTTTGCATTTAGCGTTCATATATTATTCACTGCAATAAACAACTGCCATAAAATAGCGAAGTAGGCGGACTCTAGTTAAGAGTATTTCACTGGGCGATACGCTGTATATGTACATAAATATGTATATACACAAATACTTATTTTTAATAATGTGTGTATATTTTACACTCTTGGACACATTTTTTTTTTATTTGCCACCCAACTATTTAATTTCACTTTCACTTTGCACTGTTAGAACATCACTAAGAAAAACATCAAAAGCTTTAGGCTTTACTTGAATTCATGAAAATCGCGGAGAAAGGTGTTATTTAAGATATGAACTGGAGGATGCCAGTGAGCACAGAAGACTTTCTCTGTATATCTTTCTTGGTTGTCTCTCTCACTTTTATTCAATCACTCGCTCTCTCTGTTTTGCCTGCTGTCTCTCCCTTGCTTACGCTCTCTCTTACCCACTCACTCGCTCTCTCCCTCTCTCTCTCTCTTTTGCTTGCTTGCGCAATCTTTTTCTCTTGCCTGCCCTCTTTCCTTCTCTTTCCTTCTCTCACTCTCTCTTCCCCTCTCGCTTGTTGCCTCTCGCTTGCTAGCGCTCTCTCTTTTTAGCTTGTCAGTCGTCTCTCTCTCTCTCTTTCTATTTCCTTCTTCTTTATATCTCTTTTTTTACATTATTTTTCTTTCTCTCTCTCTCTTTTTCCTTCTTTCTCCCTCTCTTAATCTTAAACTCTTTTCTCCTAACTCTATCTCTCTATCTCTCTCTTTTATCTCTGTCTCTCACGCGCTCTCTTTGTCTTTTCGTCTCTATCTCTTTCCACCTTGCTCTTTATATCTTGCTTACACTCCTTTCTTCTCTCACTTTTTCTCTCTCTCTCTATTTCATTCCTCCGTCTCTCTCGTGCGCACTCTCTCTCTTTCTTTTCTTCTGCACTCTATCTCTACCTTCATCTTTCTCTCTCTCTTTCTTTTATCCTTCACTCTCTCTCTACATTCTTCCCTCTCTCTGATCCTTCTACTTTCTCTCTCTCTCTCTTTCTCTCTCTCTACCTTCTTCTTTGTCTCTCTCTGTGTTCTTCTTTTTCTCTCTCTTCTTCGTCTTTCTTACTCTCTCTCTCTCTCTCTCTATTTTTCTCTTTCTCGCTTTACACTATTTTCTTCCCGCTCACTCTATCTCTCTCTCTCTCTCTATTTTTTTATTTTATTCTCTATCTTTCTCGCACGCTCTCTCTCTGTCTTCTTCTTTCCCTCTCTCTCTTTCTGTTTTCGTCACTGTCTCTCTCTCTCTCTCTCTCAAAATCTTTCCTTCTCTTTCTCTCTCTATTTTTCTTTTACCTCTATCTCTTCGCTCTTCTCTCTTTCTACCCCTTCTCTCTCTTTTTACTTTCTGCTCTCTCTCTTTCTCTCTCTCTCGTTTTCCTTTCTCTACTTCTCTCTCACACACACTCTCTCTCTCTCTCTAGCCCTTTCTCCCTCTCGCCCTCCGGGTGAGCGAGAGAGAACTGAAAGATTTTAATTTAAGCTAACTTTACGTACATAAATAAATAAAAAACCCGCTTGAATTAACACGTACCTTTTCACCTTTTCTGCTTTTGCAATGCTCAGGTCCCGGTTTTGTGCCCTGGTTGGGCAACACGCTGCAGTTCCGGAGAGAGGCACGCGCCGCTGGAGGCCAGCACATATTGTTCGAGCGCTGGGCGAAGCGTTATCGAAGCCAGCTGCTCGGCCTGAAGCTGGGCCAGGAGTACGTGGTGGTGGCCTTAGGCCACGAGCTGGTGCGCGAGGTGCAGCTGCAGGAGGTGTTCGAGGGCAGGCCGGACAACTTTTTTCTGCGCCTGCGCACCATGGGCACCCGCAAGGGCATCACGTGCACAGACGGACAGCTGTGGTACGAGCATCGTAACTTCGCCATGAAGCAAATGCGGCACGTAGGCTACGGACGCAGCCAAATGGAGCAGCAGATAGAGCACGAGGCGGAGGCGCTGCTGCAGCAACTGAGTCGTACGGAGGCTGAGCCCATCGAGCCGGTCAATTGGCTGGCGCAGAGTGTGCTCAACGTGCTCTGGTGCCTGATCGCCGGCGAGCGAATAGCCAGCGACGGGGATGGCACGCTGCGCCGCCTGCTGGAGCTGATGAATCGACGCTCCAAGCTGTTCGATATCTGCGGCGGCCTGCTCGCTCAGTTCCCCTGGCTGCGTCACGTGGCGCCAAATCGCACCGGCTACAATCTGATCCGCCAGCTGAACGGAGAGCTCCACGGCTTCTTCATGGAAACTATCGGGGAGCACCGGCGTCGCATGGACGCGTGCCAGGCCCGTGGCGAGCAGCTGCCCGAAGGTGATCTGATCTTTGCCTATCTGCAGGAGATGCAGAGCCAGCGCCAGGACACCGACAGCTTCAACGAGACGCAGCTGGTGATGACGATACTCGACTTCTTCATTGCTGGCTCCCAGACGACCAGCAATACGATTAACCTGGCGCTCATGGTGCTGGCCATGCGCGAGGATGTGCAGGCGCAGCTGCATGCCGAGGTGACCGCCAATGTGCACTGCGGCGACGACGAGACGGACGCATTTCCACATCTCAGCCGGCGCGAGTCCTTCCACTACATGGACGCCTTCATCATGGAGGTGCAGCGTTTCTTTCACATCACGCCCATAACGGGTCCGCGGCGCGCCCTCTGGCCCACCAAGCTGGGCGGCTACGATATACCCAAGAATGCCACAATACTCATTAGCCTGCGCTCGGTGCACACGGATGAGCAGCACTGGCAGGAGCCGCACGAGTTTCGTCCGGAGCGTTTCATCGACGCGGCCGGCAACTGTTGCAAGGACGAGTACTTTATGCCATTCGGCCTGGGCCGGCGCCGCTGCCTGGGCGATGCACTGGCGCGCGCCTGCATTTTCTCGTTTCTTGTGCGGATCGTGCAGCACTTCCGCCTCGTCCTGCCGGAGGGCGAGACGCCATCGCTGGTCCTGCAGCCGGGCATCACGCTAACACCCAAGCCGTACAAAGTGCGCTTCGTAAAGCGCGATTGAATTTGCATGACAGACACAACATTACATATTTATGGTCTTACTTGATTCCGCACAAATTGAAT
The DNA here is from genome assembly GCA_035041545.1 of Drosophila colorata. Taxonomy (NCBI): domain Eukaryota; kingdom Metazoa; phylum Arthropoda; class Insecta; order Diptera; family Drosophilidae; genus Drosophila; species Drosophila colorata. The sequence goes on from JAWNLD010000222.1 coordinate 9,526, forward strand.
TTAATTATTAAATATATATTTAAAGTAACCATGTAACACAAGAGAACTTTTAATTGTCTCTATTTCTTTTGCCAGTGATTTTAAGCTGTTGAAGATTTCAAAATCCAGTCCATTATCGAAGGAGTCGACAGTATCGATTATAGTCGCCAGCACGACCTATCGATTACACAATTAATTGTTGAAATCGGTTCAAACGTTCGTTCGCCAAATACAAAATTAAACGTTTCGTTAAGGTTTTTTATACTCGTTCAGGAATATAAAAATATATTGGGGTGTTGCAATTAAATCCATGTATATATTTTGGATGCGGGTAAACCGTGAAAATCTCCCACAAAGAGACTGCAACGTTCTTAATTACTTTTTTAATACTTTTATACGGATATCAACTGCGTTTTTAAATTTAAATATAATACATATAAAATTACAGACAGCGCTAGCTTTAACATTATTTGAATATAATTTTAGTCACATTTCTCCTCTGGATATTCATTGTACTTATCTAAAGCGTCATATTTAAAATTGAAAGCGAATTGCATCGTCGGTAAATCGCTTTCAACATTATTGATGGCCAAATTTCGGCATCTGTTTATCAGCTCCTGGTCAAGCTCGAGATTATTTTTGTTCGAACACGATTTAAGAGACAATTTGTAATTCATGCTCGACAACCAACTATCCTCCGAACCAATCGGATCGCCAGCCGTTTTGCCTGGATATTTAAATATATTTTTTTCGTCTGCGTTTGCTTCGGAATCAGGGCCCAAGGATGCGATTAGAGTCTTAAGCTTAGAAGCAAATAGTTTGCCATTCCAATCCAATTGCAGAAGCTTTTCACGTGGATGTTCCTTTAAATAAATCTATTATAATTTGTAAAAAAATATAAGTTAAACATGTAAATTTTATTTTATTATTATTATTATTATTACCTTTTCTTCAATATTGGTCGAATCACCCCCAAAAAATGACAGCACAAATGGAGACTCAGGCTGAAAGCCTCGTTGAATTAAATAATTTATCCCTCTTCGAAGAAGTTCATGGAATAGTTCTGCTGTGTATGGAAAGCGGAGATATCTCAAATTTTTACAATTAAGTATCATTTGCATTAGTTCCTCGCTATCGTCTGAATCGTCTAAATATGTTTCCATAGAGAAAAACTCAAGATGTTCCAACTGTGCCAGACATTGGAGCATATTGGCGGGCCAGGACGAACATAAAAATGCCTTGAGTGATTTCAGCTTAGTTATTTCGATCGTATGTTCATGATTTGAAATCGTGCTGAGATCTAAAACTTGTAATCGATCAGCATATCTTAGAGATAAGCTTTCGACCAATTGTTTCGTTTCAAAGATTTTTGAACTTGTTTCACCGTCCATGTCAAATCGTAGATATTTCAAATTAACGAAATCACCAACATTTTCCAATTGCCGATTAACCGTCAGATAAGTTAGTTGTGGGCAATACGCATCCAGTTTGGATAGCTGAGTGCAAAGTTTGCTATCTATAAGGCAGATTGATAAAGAGTGCAGATTACGCTTTGCCTTGAATATAGCCAGGAAATCATCCGAACTCAGCGCATCGTCAATGTTGTAAAGATGAAGTTTTTCCAGTTGATTACAATTTGTCAACAGTTTCACTGAAAAGTGTTTGTCAATACGTCAATATTATTGATTGAATTACGTTTATAGTTAATTCCAGACTTACATTCGCTTTCTGGCGCATAGTATAAACTAAGGGATTTTAATTTCGGTAAATTTGCCAATGAAGAAACAATTTGATTATCCTTAAAGGATTTGTATACGTAAATAACACTATGTAAATTCTTCATAGAAACAAATATATTAGAAAAGTCGCTTGCAGTCACATTTTCATCGATTCCAACTATTTTCAATGTTGTCAATTGATTAAAGTCATTTTTTAGGGCATAAACTAAAAAAAAAAAATCAAAGAAAATCATATGAATTTCATTTTATGATTTCCCAAGAGCGATAAAGCTAATCGGCAAACTTGTACCGTAAATCGTAAAAACGATGACAAATCGAATTGGAAAAATTAACAAATATGCTCGTTCGACTTACTTTCGGTATCGGGACTATCAAACAGACTTAAACACTTTAAGTTCGGTAATTGTAAAAGAGATTTGACAATGCCTTCTTCTAAAGAATCGCCCTTTTCGCCGGAAAACAATAAACGAACATGCGTCAAGTTTGGACTATGTTTGCTCAGCAGTAAAATAAATTTATTAAAGTGTTCAAAGTTGGTCGTGAAATCTATATATTCTTCATATATCATAATGTCAGCGCCCTTTTGTTGGAGAACATCTTGCCAATCGGTTAGAGTTTTATGCATCCATCTACTGATTATTTTGTAATTTTGATTAACACCATCAGATAAACGCAACATGCTGCAATACAAAAAATAAACTGATTCACCAACAAGCGTTATTATCGCAGCAATACTTTGCATGTGCAATCGATAACGATATTTATTTAGTATTTTTATTGTGTACTTTCGCGGTATGCATTATTTTCTGATTAGTATTTAAATATTTTAAAAATATATAATTTTTTTCAAATCAAATTAAAACTGGAACTCTACATATTTTGGCCAACAAGCACTTTAAATATGGATATGTAGATATTCATTGATTTGTATGTGCTTGTAAATGGTTTATTCATGTCTTAATTCAGTTTGTTTTACACATTCGTAATTGTTTGTATAATGTGAGTTAGTAGTTGGTTTTGTTTTCGAAACTCTTTGAATAATTCCTCCAGAACGATTTTGCAGATTTACAACTTGGCAGAAATAATATTAAAAAATAAAAGAAAAGTAAAATTGATAATTATTCTTCTGGTCTGATTCTTGTTCTTTATTGACAATTTCAATTAAATAAAAATGTTATGATTTAAACTTAAACGAATATTACGATTTGCAATTTTTGTAACAAAATCAAAACTTTTCAAGCTATTTTTTTTTTTATAAATATAATGTAGATGTAGGTATACATACATAAATATGTATAAATAACAACACCAAAGCCGGCTTAGAATTCAGTGAACATACATATAATACATTCAGAGTACATAAGTATGTACATCAGTATGAATATAGTATATGTATGTACTTATATGCATAATGAAAATATTTACAAAATTATTGAGAAAGCATATACGTAAAATATAAGGATTTATTAATGTAGCTAGCTAGAAATCGATTTTGTATGGTTTATATGCGGACGCATTCACATACACATTATATGTATTTTTGCACTTACATAATTCCGCAGTTGAAACGTATTTGTATAAAAATGCAGGAGTTTTGGTCCTGGACCTTATGCACACATCGAATTTTGGAAACGCTTTCGCAAATAATAATAATGTTGATAGAGTATGTAACAAAAGAAAACAAACTAACAAACAAAAAAAATGTCGTTAAACAAATGTCGGGTCTGACTGACTTAAATTCTAATGACTGCACACTGCGGTGCCCGTCTCTCTACCCGTTCTAGTGTTTACCATTTGTTTATGGTTTTGTCTGCTGTGCTTGTCGTTGTCATGCTAAAAGTTGAATCCGCTATCGGGCAGATTGTGCGGATTAAATTCGTACTGCTGAGTGCCAGCAACGGGCGCGACGCGTGTGTCCTCCTCCTCGTTGCCGAAGTACTGTTCAATAATGTAGAATGATTTATGATAAATATCGCGATTCTCGTGTGCCTGCAGATATTCAATTTTGTCGAGACCTGTTAAATGCAAAAAACAATCAAATACTATTCTAATTAATTAGTATATCATTTAATAACTTACCACCACACTCCTCAATGGTCATTGCATAGGGATTTGGGCGTACTTGAAACTTTTCGCCCGCTTTCAGAATGTTCTCCAGGGCATTCAAGGCAACTTGAACAATGTCCGAATCGACAACAGTAAGAAAATCGCACATGGGCGGTACACAGCCGACCTCGACCAAATAATGTATCTGCTCGGAAGTGCCACTACTGGTGGCATTTGTTATTGCCCAAGCGGCCTCTTTGCGTGTCTTGAAGTCGGACGTTTGCATTATGGACATCAATAGTGGGAATATATTGGCATTGATAATTGCTTGAATTTGTTCACGATTACCGGCCGCAATATTCGATATGGTCCAGCACGATTCCTTTTTAATTGTTTCGGCCGTTGAGCACAGCAAAAGACTGATACACGGCAAGGCATTATAGCTCAATATCACTTGGGTCTGCTGATCATCGCCTGTGACAATGTTGCCCACAGCGCGAAGTGCCGCCGTGCTCACATTCTGCTGAGGGTGCCTACAATACAATATGAAATAATTATTGTTATATATATTGTTGCATTGCATTATCAATTATCAGCATTAACTTACAATAGTAGCTCGACTAGACGCCGGCAGACACCCGCATCAATAACGGCCTGGATTTTGTCGTTGGGCCCATCTGATAAATAGCTAATAGCCCAGCATGTATCGCTGAGCACGTCCACGTCGGTGTAGTCCAAAAGGCGCGCCAATATGGGTAGACCGTGTACAATTTTAGAAAAATCAGCCGGCGGATTCTTGCCACGGCACAAATTTGACAGGGTCCAAACGGCATTGCGTATCATAGTAATGCGGTCCGAGGTGCTCAACACGCTACGGTATTTATAAAAATAAAAAATAAAAATAAACAAAATTAATTATAGTAAATCGTTAACTGTATGCATATATATTCATATACTCACTGCAATAGTGGCAACAAGATGCCCGAGCTAAGCAAATGATCGCGACACGTGGGTGAATCGCCAGCTATGTTTCCCAGAGCCCATACAGCCTGTTCCTGAACATCGTCATGGGGGCTGGACAACAGCTCAATAAATATGGGCACGGCACCGGCCTCAATGACAATCTTAGTTTGGTGCGAGGTGCCCGACGCAATGTTTGTTAGTGACCAGGCTGCCTCAAACTGAAGCGTTGCGTTTGTATTGTTGCGCAAGAAATTCACAAATTGTGGCACAATGTTTTTCTGTATAACCTCCTCGATGGGTGGATTCGGGTCGCGGGACAGCAGCTTGCGAAACTTTTGTGTTGCCTCCAGCTGATCGCTCTCCTTGTCGCTGTACAGCATTTGAATCATCTCCGCATTGATAATTGATTGAGGGGCCGAGCCCTCAGGGTGACCCGCTTGCATTGCGCCAACACCCACACCCTGACCGCTGCTGTCCGCCATGTGCATGTCGCCGCTGCCGCCGCTGCTGCCGGCGCCCGTTGTGCCTGCCGGTGTTGGGTCCAGCACAACGTTGCGACGCTTCGACAGTTGCTGCTCGCGCTTGGTCTTGCGCAGCTGAATGCCAACCTCCTCGCGCCGGCGACGCATCTCTGTCGAGTCCAGAGCGGCATTTTTATAGCGCTGTTTGTGTGTGGCGGACATCGTGGGTCTATTGATCGAAGCTGTGCTGGAAGATTACGAAAAGTATTTATTTATTTCAAATTTACTACGGTTCACAGTTGAAAACTTCGATTTTAATTGTGTTTAGCTCAGCCCACACACACCTATATCAACCCTCACAAACGAACCCAATCAGTGCCTACATGGATGAACAATTTGTTTTCAACAAATTGCACGCACACATGTAAAAGGTGTAAAGTCATGTTATTATACAATTCACGGAGCTGCTCAATCTACTTGCAAAACATATTTAAAATAAACATAACTATTCTATGTACATAGAAAATATGCATATATGCATACATCAGTATGTGGTAAAATCGCTTACCAATCAAATAATTCATTTTCAAGATTTTAATAGAGACAATTATGTAGAATATGTAAATTTTGCTTTTCTTCTTTTTTTTTCAAAGTTTAAATTGAATTTAAATTATTTTTTTGTTTGTGATAAAATTTTTATAAATTTATAAAATAAGACATTAAACTTAAAATTATGTTTTTTCTTTTCATTTTGACTAGACATTTACATATTTAAATTTTATACAGCATAGCCAAGTCGACCAGTCTTGCACTTTACTTTTACTATGCAATTTCGTACATTCACTCGGGGTTGCCAGCTTACGCACTTGGTTTGGAGAATCAAGCATTTTCTTGTTGCAGTACGATGCGCTGACGTTTCCAAATACTAAGCTTGAATTTTTAATATGCACTTTATCGAGAACTTTTCTATTTGCAAAGCGACAAACACTTTCACATTCTAATTGTAAATACATACGGACATGCATACAAGTATACGCGCATGTATAGGTGTGTGTGCGCGCGTGCGAGTGTGTGTGTGATGGGCTTAGGTCAGCGTCAGCAAATGCTGCATACTCTCGCTTTTTCGATGTAGTGTACTACTTTTCGTAGTGGAACTTTTATTTGAGAGTCCAGTTAAAGCACATTTTGTTTTCACTTTACCTGCGTTTCTGCCAATTTGAAGCGTCTATTTATAGTACAAAACACAAATGCAAATTTTAGTCACGATACGCCACACGTTTTTAGTTGGGCGTATAGCGTTGCCAGACTGATTTCATTGCACCACAGCTGATTGTGCAACATGATTCTTTTCGATATCGATAACGATAGTTCAGTAATTGTCAAAAAATAGCGCCAACCATGAATAAGCCAAGAAATCAACAAAATGGAACCGAGCAAAACACAAGCGAAGCTGTTTTAGTACAACAGAAACAAAAGCACATGAAGCTTTTGCACGAGTACAACAATCTGAAAGATGCCACCCAAACCGTGCTCGGAGCCCTGGCACAGGCGAAGGCTTTGTCAATTCGAGATATGCATAAAATGTACAACCTGCCAAATGGCGAATGAGTAAAAGAAAAGAAATGTGGAAAGACGTGATTCGTTACTTTGCTTTTATGTACATATTTCTATTCAAAATAAAGAGAGCCAAGTACTTGTAAACAGCACTGGTCAGTAACAATTTGCCGGGCAGTAGTTGTCTGTATTTTTTAACTAATAATTTCACTTATAAATAAACAATTCACTGCCCCGAAAACTAAAGATGTATAAAAACGTTTAGTTACTTGTTGCAGGTAGCCTAAAAAGTCACTGGCCGGCATGGAAAAAGGTCCTACAGCGCTCATTAAATGCCTTGTATGTACGCTCCTTAATGATGTCCTCCACATTGAGCTCCGCTTGCAATACTCTCAGCTGCCAACGAAAGAAGATGTTTAGTTTGGCGAGCATGCAGTGGCTCACAGGCTTATGAACACAGTAAAAAATGTGAATTGTGTCGGATGTATGCCAAGAGTCATTAAAATAGCTTGCATACTATAGTCGTTATACTACTTTAAGAGCGCAATTGTCGTCAAAGCCATATTGTGACGTCACAATTTTGAGAGCTCAGAAGTCTTTGAATATCCTATGGCTCTCATTCGTGGGTTACCTTCAAAGCGCTGTGAGCCACTGTATAAGAACTAAGAGTTTACCTTGCGTTGCTCCGCCTTGAATTTGCTGTCGGTGTCCACATCGTCCGGTTGAGTCTCCCTTTGCTCGCGCAGCTTCTTCAATGTGGTCGCCGACAGAGTTATGCAATTGCGTATGTTTGTTTGCTGCCGAGTTGAGGAAAATACAATTTAGTTAGAGTTCAACATTTTGCTGTACTTAAAGAGGTACCCGTGTCAGATGGGACTGCTGCAACTTCGAGTACAAGTCACGACACGTGTTTTCACTGTTCACCTGACCCTTGAATGATTCCGTTGGCAGTGCATTCAGGGCGTATATAATTTTATCGTCCACATCGCGCATCTTCTTTAGAGCCTCCTGTTATCAGTCGACACAATTGTGTGTTTTGTGAATAATATGCGAAGATATGTGTGTGTGTGCCTTGACTTACTTGAAAGCCCAGAAAATCAAAGCAGGAAACAGCCATTGAGAATATTAAAATGCAGTCAAACTTATCAAATTAGTAAAAAGAAAACAAAAATACACATATACATATATATTTTGCCGGCGCAATGTGCCTCTTAAAAGCGTTGCCACATTTTGTAGGCTTGTCGATATTTTCTTGCAAATAATCGGATTCAATGAATAACTGGCTTTTTCCTAATTTTTCGTTTTATTTATTAAGGATACTGATTTTTCTTAATGAAATTCCTGATTAACTGCTAAAATTAATAATAAGCAATAACTGTCGAAAGTCACTCGATACAATCGATAATCGTGTGCAAGAATACTATCAATATTTGCCATCTCTACATAGACAGAAACAATAACAAATTTATCCAAATAGTAAACAAGAAAACTTGGATTCATGTCTGCCAAGTACGAAGATATACGCGAAAAAATCGAAAATGGCATATACAAACTGGCAACCAACGACAAAAGCACGCGCAGCACGGTGTGGCGCGTGTATCGCAAGATTGAGCGAGACGACGGCAAAGTGCTGGAGCATGTCCTGTATTGCATAGGCTGCAAAAATCTAATGTCGTTCACCCACAAATCCACCACGAATTTACGCCGCCACAAATGCCATTTGCAGTATTTAAAGAAGCAGGCCTATAGCAATGGCTATGCGGATGCAAGCAGCACTAAGGAATGGCTGCCAGACGATGAGGCGGAAATATCCATGGCTGACATGCTGATGGAGGCCGAGGCCGAGCTGAAAGTGGACAACGAGGAGAGTTCCGATGCTCACCCGCTGATGGAGGAGCTGGACAAAAAGCCCACATCTACAGACGTTGCTGCATTTATGGCTCTTAGAGGTGCCGTCACTGACCCAACTGAGGACAGTGGGGCGCCCGCCCAGCCGGCCAAAGGCAATGATGATCCACTGAATGTGGGCGTCACGAGCATTCCAAACGCAGCCAGTTCGCGTCTTTCGGACGTTTTTGTATCTCACGATGTTAGCGGGGCCGAGGAGTCGGCCATATACGCACAGACATGGTCGCTGGAATACCGCAAGCTGACCGAAGATCAAAAGTTCTACGCCAAGCGCGCAATTGATGAGATCTTTGTGCAGGGCCGTTTAAGACGATTAACGTTAAACACGGTGCCGCCGGTAACCGAATGAAATGCTCCAATTTTTTATATGCATAGCCTGATTTAGATTTATTTTTCAGTATGTTATTGTACATTATGTGTATATATTTATTTGATCAAATTTCTGGTCTCGGTTAAGAACTTTAATAAACATTGTAAAATAGTCTTGGATAGACGATTATTTCCCACCTAACCCAAGCGCAGTGATTAATAGATAAGAGCTCATTTTTATTTTAATATTTTGTGGAAAATATAAACAAACTTCTGATTGGCATGTCAATGGCAAAAGACTACATTAAACATTTTTGTCAGGTGCATGTTTACTAATATCGATACAAACACCGTTTATTTCCTTTGCAGTGATGCCACAATATCGAAAGTATTTTTAAAAAAATACCGCCCACTGTTGATAACAGCTATGAATTCTGTTAAATGTCTATAGGCAAATAACATATGTTTTTTTTGCATAGTCTTTAAGCCGGCGCCCAGAAAACTGTTTGCGTTTCGCTCGACACAATTAAGGTATTAAAATGTCTTGCAGACGGCCATTGTATTCCGGTAGTCAGCGCAGCAGCTCCCGTTCTCCAACAACAAGAACCCAAAGTCAAAATCAAGTTGACTATGAACCCGAATCCTATAAGAGCGATTCCGCGGAATCGGTGGAGGAGCAGGTTCAGACGAACGTAACGCAGACAGACACAGAGGCAGAGGCCTCATTGGAGCAGAGTGGCCTTTCGCTGGAATCAATAGCCAGTCCAATGCCCAAAACCCCCCCGCCCTGGCGGCAGGAGGCAAAACGTGAAGCAAAACGTGAAGCACAGCAGCCGCCGCCACCGTTCGTTAAACCTAAAAGCCAACCGCAATCAGGCTCACAATTCAAATGGATTGCATATGCCTTACTTGTTATACTGCCTTTGATCGCCTGCTTGTGTTTGCCCGGCAAGGAGCCGCAGGAGAAACGCTGCGCGTTTGAGAAACTGCGGCAGCGGCAGCCGCTGCAGGGGCCAGATGTGTGGAAGGCGCTCACGATCAACATCGAACTGCTGCTAAACAAGAAGACAAAGTCCCCGAATATCTACCTGTTTCTGCACTCGAACCAGAGCAACGAACGTAAAATACAAGACCTAATACAGGACATTGCCCTGGAGACGTCGAAGTGCTTTGGTGAGTGCATCAGCATATTATCGGCATCTGGTCCATAGAGCTATAACGAGTCTGCTTTTCCATTTTAGATGGCCAGCGACCCATCGAAATGAGCCTGAAGGACTTTGAAACACAGGATGGCGATGACTACGGGTATCCCATAGAGCAGTACAAAAAGAAACTGCGCGAGGGCAACGTGTTTCTTATTGTTAATCTGAACGATGTGAGTTGCTGCGCATTCACGATTAAGAGATGCTTCTAAAATTGTGATAATCGGATGAGAATCAATTTTTTTTTTTTAAGATATTTTTATTTAGTTACAAATTTTGGGCTTTATTAAGCCCCCAGTGTTGTCTGAAACCTATTTAACCCTCGGACTTTAGCTTCATATGGATTCTACATAAGCTAAAAAATCTAACCGAACTGTTCTTTGCGCAACCTTTAAATCTCTCGATCGTGGTTGCACACTATTTACTGGTATTATTTACTTATGCTCTTTATCTGCTCTCATTGCCAGATATCACCAAATGCGGCACGCGCTCTGCACACCATCTGCGACACCCACAATCCGATTGCGCCGGATGTGGTCATCTTTCTGACCCTGCGCACGCACCTTACGGCCTCTGTCGGGGGTCCGGCCCAAGTGGCCTATCGCACCTTGCAGGAGCTGTGGCAGCAGGTGCCGGACAATGAATTGGATGCCCTCATCACGCGTGTCGTCGATCAGGTGCTGCTGTTGCAAAGCTAAGATTAATATTCCATTTCGCATACATTTTTATTTGTAATAATAAGAAGCAAAACAATTTTCTACTCCTAAGTTTTTTATATGCGTTCGACTTGAATACACCACAATTCGCCCACAAAGGCCAGCAGACTGCATGTCATGCCAAAGCACCACAACAGGATGAGGCCAATAAAATTATCGATGCCCAGCTTGACAGGTCCAATGTCGAGATTGGGCCTCTGCGAAGCCACAATGCGATTCTGCCTATGGGCATTCATATACTCGGCCGCAATCTTCCACTCCCAGTATTTGTCAAACCCCGACGAATGCCAGGCGAGTACGAAATCATTATGGATACTACAATAAGCCCACAAACGAGGCACATACGCGGCCGTATAGGCAAAGTATATATCATCCACCATTAGCTTAAGTCGCGGCAAGGCGTCGTCGGGTATCATCTCGGCGTTGGCCAGGTGCCCAAACTGCATTCGCTCCACCACAAAGCCCATCTGCTCGGTGCGCGATTTGGCGGCCATGGCAGCCGCATCATTGACCCGGTATCGGTCCATAAGACCCAGCAACACGTGCTTAACGAGACACAAATGTAAATACAAAGCTGCTTAAATAATCGTAGGCAAACGCTTACATCCACATTTTCGGCATCGAGGGTGGCGATCCAGGCATGGGATGTTGCCGTCCAGATGAGCTTGTGCTCGTAGAGACGTTGCCGCGAATCGGCGGCTTCCTCGAGTTTAGGCAGCGTCAGAATTGCAGACAATCCGCCGCCATAAACAGTGGTCAGGATGATGTCGACCATATAGCTGGCCAGCAAGACGGTGCGCAGGGCATACGAGGTGGCCACATAATTGGTACTCTGATTGACAAATAGCTTCAGCGCGCTGGCGCAACCGAATCGCAGGCTCTGACGCCAACTGGCCTGCGTTGTGGCACTTGCAGCCGTTGCACGTTCTCCGTGACGCGCGCAGCCAAGAGCCAGGCACTCCAGAATCAGGCAAATTAACACGCATAGCCACAATGTGCCCTGGAACGGACGCAGCGGCAGGGCCCAGTTAATCATTCTTTGCGGAGCAGGCACTAGACAAGTGACGCCGGAACGTCCCAGAAAATACGTCATATCCATTTGCCGGTACGCATCGTACCACATGTACATGCCGCCAATGCCGTAGTCAACGGTTCGGTCCAACACCATGCCCATCAATCCAACGCCTGTGGCATTTGTATAGATGTCACCCCATTCCGACTTTTCTCCTAAAGTATAATATTTAAATAAAATTAATTAATACCTGCTATTAGAAACTGTTCACTTATATTTGAATTTTCGATATTTTTTAATTTTCGATAACACTCCAAACTGTAAGTTCAAACGAACGCAAAAGATGCACAGCTCGCTCATTTGAGTTAGAGTTTTTTTGTCAGCCCTGAATTCAGAGCCAGCTGACAGTGTTGAGTCCTATTTCAATTGAGTTCGAAATTGCGGGTAACTCAGCAGGATAAAGCTCGCCAGGAGCAAATGGAACGATGTCAAGCATGGCAGACATTTGTCGCTGCTGCCTAAAAAGCTCGGATATGCTGGTCGATATATTCGCCCAGCGACATGACGACGAGCCCAGTCTGGCCGTCATGTTGCGGGAATGCAGCGATTGCGAGGTTCAATGCGATGATGCACTGCCCAAGCAGCTGTGCCTGGACTGCGTCCTGGCCACGCAGAACGAGTTCAGATTGAAACGCAGTCTGCTCAGTTCGGACAGTGGTGTTTATATGGAGGCAGCTGAGGAGTATGGGCTGCTAGACGACACCGACATGGACGTAGGCCCTCTTGATTTGAAGCCGTCGCTGGCAAATGCTCCAGTAAGCAGCGAGGAGGACAACCAGGAAAATCGGACACCAACGCCCGGCGACGCCGAGGCAGTGGCCAAGTCGCAACGCTATCCAATTCGAATACGCAAGCGTAAACGCTGCGTCAGCGAGGAGCGTTCTTCGAGCGAGGAGCCTTCTGCCAGTCACGAATGCGGTTCCAGCGTGGAGCTCTCCTCGGTTGGCTCTTCCTCCGACACGGAGGCGGCGCCGAGCAACAAAAAACGTCCCTGCAAGTGCCCGTATCCACGCTGCAAGGCCGATTTCATCTCGAACAAGGGTCTCAACGCCCACATGCGACGGCATGGCAAACGTACCCACATTTGCGACAGCTGCCAAAAAGCCTTCGTCAGGAAATACGATCTCGAGGAGCACAGGCGCGTTCACACCGGCGAACGACCCTTCAAGTGTCCCCACTGCCCGCAAAGCTTCACGTGGAACAACGTGCTGACGCTGCACATCCGGACGCATACGGGCGAACGTCCCTTTCAGTGTGGCAGCTGTCCGAAAACGTTCACCTCGAGCCACTCCCTCAACGAGCACAGTCGCGTTCACGCCAAAGACTGCATCTTCGCGTGTCCACATTGCTCGCGGTCCTTTAAGCATAACAAGACGCTCAAGCGACATGTTCAAGGACACATGAAGGAAACACCAAAGCGCCAGCACCTCAAGAAGGCAGCCAAAACCAAAAACAAGTACAAATAAGAAAACATGGAAGAGCTAATATTGTTAGGTAGTTTTAAGATTGAATTGAATTCACATTATTTTTGGAACAAAGTTTGCCTAAGGGTCTAATAAAAAAGAAAGCTGTTGCGTAAACCAATTTAAATATTGCATTCAAATATTTTAAACTTTAAAAACTAATATGAATTAATTAAAAGCTTTAGTTTTAAAATTTGAATATGATTATGATTTTTTAAATAAAGCTTTATTTTAGGCTGTAAGCCGGCTTTGAACCAAACTAGTTGGATTGCGGATATTTTTAAAATCATGAACCAGTTACCCAAAAAATCAGCAGAACCAAAACTCAAACCGAACCATATTTTAAAAAACTTTTTAAAAATAATAAATAGAATATTTTTATATTCCCATTTTAAATATTCCGATAAGCTTTAATTTTTTATTGGCTTTGCCGACTTGGTTTTGGGAAATTTAAGAAAAAAGTCGAACTTTTAAAGTTTACGCGAAGCTGCGTTTTTATGATAAGTTTATCTAAGTAAATATTTAAAATATATTAATATTCATTTGTTTACATACTTGTATCTATTTGCAAGGTGCAATTGCGCAGCTGACAAAAGGTCAGCATTAGGCGAACTTCGGTACCATCTATAGAGGCCGTCGCTCTATTTAGGTCACGATCGTACACAGTTGGTTGCTTGAACTGAAAAGAAAACCTTAACATAAATATCTATATATTTATATATTTCAAATCCCATACATAATCAAGCAGCATAAAAGGTTCGTAATTGAACATGCCCAATACGATTTCACGGCCTTGTAAATTCCGCAATTTGCTGAAAGCATTTGTATCGCTATCCCATAATACTTTCCCCATTTTGGCATCGTAAATCTGCGTGGTGTAAAATGCTGCTGGCATACTACCGAAATTTCGGGGTCCAACGAAGCGATTAGTTTTGATATCAAAAACGCTTGAGTTTAGAAACTGTGCCTTTACCAACAGAACGTTGGGTTGATCTTCAACAGCCAAAAAATGCATCATATTAGCGGAAATTTCGTGAAAAATGTAGCTTACCGTGAAATATGTAGCCATCAATATAGCTAGCAGACTCAAAAGGCTCTTCCAGAAGCTCATCGGTGTACACAAAAATGAAACGATTTTGTGTTGAGCGCCAAACTGAATAAATGCTGGCATTATAGAAATAACGGGCAAACTTCGGAATATGCTCTTGAAAAGCTATAAAACTCTGTAAACGCATTTAAAATAGCTTTAATAATGTTAGTATTTTTTTTTATAGTATTAATAAAACTAATAAAAATATGCGCCTGTTTAAATGCAATTAATAAACATTAAGAAAAAATACACAAGTTGAGTTTCATGGGTTTCAGTGCGTTCAGTGTTGGCTAACACATATTCCTTGCATGCTCTAGCATAAATACTTTGGTATTGTGTTTGGTCCCCGTGTTGGTAACACCGACCGGCCGTAAATTACGAAATGTGACGCACCCCGCCGTCGACTCGAATGTAAACAATGCAGAAACTTGGTCTCGCCTGTCCGCTGGGATTTCTGGCCAGCAAACCGCAGCGAATTAGAACAAATATTTTGGATCTAAACTACGACTGCTGTTTGGAAATATTCTCATACCTAATTGCGCTCGAAGACAAACTGAATCTGGCCAAAGCGCATCCGCAGTTCCGCGACGTTTTCGCTCGGACGGCGACTCGTCGTTATGCCAAAATCAACATGCGAATGCTCAAATGCATTGACGATTGGGCTTATCTGCTGAAACTGTGCGGCGATGGCGTCGTGGAGTGCGAGCTGCGCCACGGACGCTGGGACGCCAACATCACTCAGCCGTTTTTGATGCTATTGAATGCGCACTGCAAGAATCTGCGGCATTTGTATTTGATATTTGCGCACTCCGATCCAAAGCCGCCGGCGGAGGGCGACGATCTCAACATTTTGCAAATGATGCAGCCCAAAAGTCTGCACAGCCTGAGTCTGATCGATGCAAAGGCAGCTGATGGTGAGTTTCTTAACTGGCCATTCAAAAATACAACTTTCAATACTAGGCTATTCAAAACGTTGCACTCGGGTGTAACCGAAACTTGCCACCTATCATTATTTGTACACAGGTACATATTTTTTTTTTTTTAAATTATTATGGGGGAAAACATTATTTTTTTTCCAAAATTAATGTTGCATGTATTTTAAATGCAGAATCAATCTAAAAGGCAAATCATGACCAATATGCCGTCAAACATGAAAATCGGTTGAGTTTTGCCAAAGTTATGGGGAGTTTGAAACATGGGAGCTTTGGATCCAAGAACTTTACTTGTCAAAATTTGTTATCAATTTTAGCATGATTTTTGACAAAAAGTGTTACCTCAAAATTGGTTTAAATGTTGATTTTTATACTAATTGTGACAATCATAATCGATTAAAAATATAGATTTGCAATTCTAAATTTTGAAAAAAACATTTTCAAAAATAGGCAATGGGGAAGTACATGCTTTACTTTTACCAATTGTTAAAAAAATTGTTGCTTGATTTTTGACAACAAATGTAATTATCTCAGAATTGATTTATAATTTTCCTAATTGTGAAACTCGTTTTTATCCATTTAGTTGACTCGCCAAGAGACTTTTTTGGGATTTTGGAGATAGATAGAGTTGTTAAGTCAATGTAAAAAGGTCTTCCATAGATAGTTTTCCAAATTTCTTGCAGTGCTACAGCTACAGCACTTTGTCGAACTGGAGGCCTTGCATATTGATGGCATTGATGTTAATTTGACTGATGCGGACTTCATTCAGCTATTTCAGGCGCTGCCAGCATTGCGCAGACTTTCGCTTCGATTCGCAAAGAGGCGACAGTTGCCGCCCATATCCGCCCATTGTCCGCTGCTGGAGCACTTATCGCTGGAGAACTTTGAGGGCACGCTGGAGGATGTGGGAGACTTTCCCAACTTGAAATCGCTGCGTTTGCTCTGGAGCTTGTATATGCGACTGAACGGCAATCTGTTTCGCACGCTGGCCAAACGCTACGATGAACGCTTGGAGCAGCTACAACTGACCAAAGTGAATCCCGAGCACGTCGACCACATTGTGGCACTGAAAAGACTAAAGGCGCTGGCCTGCCACATGTGGCCCAGCGAGGCGCTGCTGCAGCTGAGTCAACTGCAGCAACTCGAGTGCCTGGACTTGCGGTGCAGCGGAACTACAGCCAGCATGATGCAGCTGCTCCACCTGGTCGGCAACTGCACAAAGCTGCAGCACCTCAAATTGAGCAGGCACTGGCAACAACAGGAATTGGAGGGCTTTTTATGCGCCGTGCAGGAGGAGCTGCGCCAGCAAGCCGCCAACGGGGAGCGTCAGAAACTTTTGGTTACGCTGGAGATTGCAGCATCAAAGGAGACACAATATCAGGTTGATTTATAATAACATATCCACTTTCTTGCACAATAATAACCCATTTTTTCCGCTCTTTAGTTGAAGCAAAAGTTGAGCCCGCAATTATTGCAACTGGATTGGCTTGGTGCCGCCTGTCCGCTGTGTCTGCCGGATCGCCACACTAAGCAATCGATTCCTGGCTTGAATTATTTTTGAACTCACCTCGCAATGCGCCTGCTCGATGGCAACGGTCAGTCTCAATATCCAATCGTTGTAGGCCAAGCGATGCTCCTCCAATTCGGCACGTTTCAGATCGTAATCATAAATGTCCCCATCCGCCTCGGAGCTAAACCAGTTTTGTGGCTCCAACATGAGCACGGCCAGCAGTTCGCTGGTCTTCAGTTGTACATCGAACGAGGCGTGCCACAATATACACGTGGCATGTGAGTCCATAAGGTATTGTTGTGCTAAGATCAATATCAACTTTTCATGTTGTCGAACTTGTTAAAGCTGGTTTCCTCACCGAGAAAACTTAAAACGGTGGACCAATAATTTGGTTCTATCAACATGGCCAACAAGTCACCTAATATAATACTGTGTTGTTTGATGCCAAAACTCTGCTTTATATAGGCGGCTAAAGCCAACCAAAGTTGTGCCTGGCCTAGGGCTGCATTGATAAGCTTTGTTAATTACATATCAATAATGTATTTTGTTGATTTTCGCTAGTTCTAATGGTAATTGCTATTAAAATAATGTTCGACAATATATATAAAAATTCCTTTTTAAACTATAAACATACTTATACATTAATATTGAATAATCACCAAGTGAAACGCGTTTAGAACTTTTCGTTTCCAAAGATAATTCCAATTTGAAAAAACAAAATCAAATATCTGAAAGTCTTAACATTTTTAAGAATTAAAAAATGTATAAATATAACCGAAATTTTAGAAAATACCTATATTGAAAATATTAAATATTTATTCATATTTAAATTTTATTTTTAAAGCAAGCCACACAAGAATATTACTTTTAAATGTAGTTTGAAACAATAAACCATTCATTCAAGAATTAATATATACATTTTATATTTATATTGTTAAAGATAAGAACAAATTTGTATTTTTTCTCCGCAATTTATATAATAAAATTTTACTCGAATCCTAAAGTATGAATAGCTTTACCATCCATTTATAAATGATTCCAGTTACATATCCACCCCTCGTCAATGGGGAAGGTTCAATTAATGTGGCAAGCTAATTTGACTTATTAGCTGCATGCACAGAAATTCCAAAGATATTGAACTTTTTAAATATTTATCGACATTAATATATATATATATATATATTTATGTATGTATGTGTGGTAGTCTTTTACGTTAGTAAACCACTTGTTTAAACAAATTTGCATATGCATTAAACGTGTATTCAAATAAATTACAAACTAAACAAAAATTATAGCAGATATAAAGCGTGGGGTTTTGATTGCCAGGTCCTTGTGTTTTCTCGGGCACGTACCTGTTATAGTGAAAAGGGAATTTTTCGAGTGCTTTCGTTGTGTGGGATCTCTGTTCAAAGCAGAGTTTCCAGGCAGATGTCTGCCTTTTCCCGTGTTAACATTTTGGATGAACTTAACTATATATGTATATTATATGCTTGAACTAATATCGCGTTTGGCTTAAGCCTTGACGGAGGCACCGCCGCTGCCCAGGGACTTCATCAGTTGATAGCATTCCTTTAGCTTACGCTTGTCGCCCACTTTCTCCAACGTCTTGGCCGCCTCGGCCAGCAGGCCGGCACGTTCCCCCGGGGAACTTAGCAGCGCCGGCGGCAAATACTTGCAGGCCACATACATGGCGGCTGCACGCTCCCGTTCGCCGCCCTCAAAGTTCTGATGTCTGCGATCCTTGCTGCCGCAGAATATGGACGACTGGGCGTTGCGCGAGCGCAGACTCCTGTCCAGCAGCTGTTGCGTGGGGCATGGCGAGGCGCCGGCCATCAAACGACAAACGGCCTCGTACAAATAAATACGCGACTGAGCGTTCTGCGAATGCAAAAGACGGAGGATTAGTCAGTGCCCGAACTCAATTCTCGACTCCGGCTTACCGGTATATTCTCAACAATGCTGCGCAATGAATTCAAATCCGTTTGGAACTTTTCGAGCACATCGCCGGCGACCTGATAGTAGCCATCATCTTCGATGCCCATGTGCTCCAGCTCCCACAAAGCCGTGCGCGTCTCCAGCAGCCAATCACAGGTCAACAACTGGAAAAGCTAAAGCAAAGTTCTTTAATTAGCGATCTTTTATGGTCTCTCCGTGCATCTTCCGTAGCTGCATCTGACGTTGCGAGTGAACTGCACGAAGCTTGCACTGCAGTTGTATTGCCGCGTGCAAAATGGAGACAGACAATGCGACTACAATGCACCTTCGTGTCAGCTCGAGAGGAGGATCCAAGTGGCATTTAAAGCCGGCCATGCGCTCCAGCTTACCAGCTTAATGCCCTTGGCATTCGTGATCCGATTGACCGTGAGGCATTCCTGCAACTGGGCACTGGACTCGTCGCAGAGCCGATTGATCGACTGCTTCAAGCGTTTGTCCAAAGTGTTGCCGTTGTTCCTGCAATAGGTTCCATACAGATTAGAAGGAATATCTTGTCTTTACATTGTATTTACATATCCGTTACATACATTCATACATACATAAGCAAAAAACACACACACACAAACATACGCCGTAAGCTGAGCACTTTACTCAGGAGCTTCGCTCGCCCCAACTTTGGAAAATGTATTTTTGAATAACTTGTAAACTAAGCGTAGGAAATTTTCAGGGCTTAACAAGTGAGAACGTTGGAGTCGGGCGTAACCGACTTCGCAATACCCGTTCACCGTATAATAACAGCTTAAAACAGACGAAAACGTTCTGAATTATTATTGGTTCATACGGACAGACGGACGGACAGCAATATATTATTTTCAGTACATAAAGCCACAACATACTTGAGTAATATCATCTTGGCATGCAGCACCGCGTGCAGTGCCTTGGGCAGATGATCGTTGTCGCTGCCGTGTTGCACTTGGGCGGGAAGTTGCTTGATGCCATCGTATAGCTTCTCCGCCAGGGTGTCCTCGCCCAGGAGCCAGTGCACAGCAATCTCCAAGACATTGGCCCAGCGGACGACGTTCGTGTCGCGTTCGTCCTCGTCGGCCCAGAGCGTGTCCCTTAGCAGGGATGTATATTTGAGCACATTGCTGACAATGGTGCCGCTGTGCTGCTGCTGCAGCTGCTCCGTTTCGCTGCCAGTGCTGTTGTTGTTGCTGCTGCTGCTATTATTGTTGCTATTGTTGTTGGGTGCAGCTTTGTTGGGCTTGTGCGAACCGGCGCCAACCAGACATTGAATGGCCTTGTGCAGCAAATGCTCGCGATATTGCTGTGTGGGACAAAACAGAGATTAACATTAAGTAAGCAGCTGAAAAAGGAAATCCTTTGGTGGCCTTACCTTGATGGCGTGTGCGGCCGGATCGCAGGGATTGCGCAAGCGCGTAAAGAAGCCATCCTCTTCGCCGGCGCTCAGCGCGTAGTCGAAAACGTGCGCACTGCAATAGCCGTAGCCGTAGGTGGTGAACGCCCAGCGCAGCTCCTGGGTCTGTTCGGCGGCGCGTGTACGGCCGCACTCCTGGCGCGCCCGACTCATGTAGTAGCGGGCGCAGAGGTGCTGCAGCCATTTGGGCGCGCTGCGCTTCATTCGGAGCGCCGCCATCACGTGAATGCAGATGGTCTCGCGCGGCGTCAGCAAATTGTGCGCCACCTCGGCCATGTTGCTGGCGCAAAGGGCGAGCATGATGCCGTTCCGATCGTTGCTGCGATCGCCGGTCAAGTGCAGCTGATTCAGGCGATTGTAGAGCAGGGCCAGCTCCCGGGCCGAGGACAAGGCACGCTTGCGTCTCGTCGCATTGCAGAAGAGGCCGCCGGCGCAACGCGATAGCACACGGCCCAGCCAGAGGCGATGGAACAGAAAGCGCAAGAATTGCCAGAACGTTTGCAGATGGGAGTCAAGACGGGACGAGGGCAGGCTCAGTCCGAACATGTGCAGGCAGTTCAGATAGCTGGCGTGCGCCTGGGCCGCCTGGCCCTGGGCAAAGTGCGCCTCGGCGCGCTGCTTGTGCTGGTAGTAGGCGTCCGTTTGGGCGTCCAGCTGGGGATCGCCGTAGACCAGCAGCTTCACCAGGCAGCCGAGGATCAGCGGCAAGTTCAGCAGCCACAGGTAGGAGCTGTGATGCCAGCCAATGTAGTCCGTATTATCTGCGGGAAGAAGGAAAAAGTAAGCAGTTAGTTAGAAGAACTTCGCTTCTTTTCAAATAGATTTCCCACCACCATCGTAGGCCAAAATGCTGCGTCGTTGGCGGCTCAGTTCGCCGGCCAGATCGTCATCATTGAAATCATTGGAATTGGCGCCAAATTGGCTGCGTGACAGCAGCGCCTTGAAGGGATTAACGGCCAGGATGGCGAACATGAACATGCAGAGCGCCAGCCGGGAGTGGGTGGCCATGCCGCGCATGGAGCTGGGCACCACCAGCAGTTCGTCCTTGCTGTGCTGCTGCTGCTGCCGCCGCTGCTGCAGCTGGCCGTGGAGCCGCCATACGGTGACGGTGGCTGCGAGATGTCCGAATGCAGCGGCGATGACGACGGATCCGACATATCGCTGCGCGGCGGCGTCAAGCCCGCATCCGTGTCGCAGGCCACCGATTGCTGGCGACGCTTCTTCGAGGTGGAGCCAACAATCGTGCTGGCACTGCTCAGCTGGAGCAGATCCTTCACCTTGGAGCCGTCGCGGGCCATCAGCTCGCGCTGCAGTCGCTGCAGCTCCGACTTGAGCTCGTAGTTGTGGCGCTGCAGGTCGCGGATCTTGTCGATGGACTTGCGCAGCACCGCCGACTTGTTCAGCTTGGCCGCGTCGCCGACGACGAGATTCTTGAGCTCGGTGATCTTGTCGTTGATCGAGGTGCGATAGCGACGCTCGATGGCATTGTGCGCCGAACGCTTCACCTCCTTCACCTTCGGCTGCACACGCTGTATCGCCACCTTTGCAGCGGGTGGCGTGGGCGTTGGCGTGGGCGTGGCAGCGGGTGTTGGCGCCAGCTCCACGGGTGCTGGCTTCGGCGCCGGCTTGGTCACCGTCTCGAGCAGCACGGGCATGGGCGCGGCCGTCCGTATGGTCCCATCACTGGCGGTGTACATCAGCGTGGTAGTCGAATTGGCAGCCGGCGCCGGCTGCAGGATGAAGCTCTGGTTCCGGCGCGGCATCAGACCCGGCATCTTCTTGCTGGCATAATGCGGCGCCTTCGCCATGGGTGCTGCAGCTGCTGCTGCTGGCGGAGGTGTCGCTGGCGGCACTTCTGCCGGCAGCTGATAAACAAAATCATTGTTGCATCCTGCTGATGCGGTGGTTGCGAACAGGATGGTGGGCGTGACAGTGGGCAACTGGAGCTGCTGGCCGTTGTCCATGTGGTGGATGGTCGTCGTGGGCTGCGTCTTCAACAGCAGCGGCAACGCCTGCGAACTGGAGGCGATTAGCGGATCGGGCTTGTACAAAGGGGTCTCGAAAAGGTTGCTCTGCTGCGACAGCAGCTCCTCCTTGACGTGCACGGGCGAAGCGTGCTCGCTTTTAACATTCTGCTGCTGTAGTTGTTGTTGCTGCTGCTGCAGTTGTTGTTGTTGTTGCTGTTGCACTTGCAGCGGAGGCGATTGCTGCGGCTGCTGCACCTGCACCTGCACCTGCGCCTGCGCTTGCGCCTGTTGCATGTCCATTGCGCACTCGAGCAGCGGCGGCGAGCCGTTCATCTCCAGATCCAGATCCATTTCGTTTAGGAAATTGTTCAGCATTTCGGAGGGTATCAGCTCCTTGAATATGTTCAGAGCTTCCTCCTCCTCCTTCCACATCTCCAGCGAGTCCCCCATCGCGGTGGACATGAACTCCATGTCCAAAGCGGCTGGATCAATGTCCATGATCTTTGCTATATTTTTTCGCTGACGTGTTGATTGGATTGATTTTTGCTGCTGATAAAAAATATACAAAATCATCACTTATTTGCTGACTTACAAATACCCTTTATTTAATTTTCTATTTATATTATGTGCATAATTATATGCTATGAGCATAAGTTTATCAAATCCTGTTTGTCAATTCTTTCGGTTACAGGGTATTCGTATGCTGTAATCATTGTTTTGTTTATGAAATTTCGATTTCAAAGCGGCGCAATAACGGCCCAACAGCAAACAAAAACAACAAAATAATAAACACGCACACATAAACATAAACACTCTCACACATACACACACACAAGCGTGAAAAGTGCCTTTCGACCAATCAGAATGCGCGCCAGAATCATACGATGTGACGGCACCGCCGCTTTCCCACTAACTGACGGGCAATTAAAACGAACAAACACGTTGTAATTCACAGTATACGTTAATTTTTTACAATAACTAGACCAGGAGCAGGTGAATCACCTACCTATCCAATTGTGATAGTTTGTCACTTGCACAATTACACTATTGCGGCATTTTGTCGGTTAGAGATGTAGACCCTGCTGTTTACACGCACAAGCACGTATTCAAGTTGGTTGCGCGCATTTCAAGTGGTTGTATGTTCGTTTTATTAATCAATAAACAAATTGTTGACAAGAGCTTTGCGGAATAAACAGCCGATTGAAGAGACACTAATAAAGCACTGAGGATATCGATTAGGATATCGAATAAACGGGGGGTGTGACCAGCTCGGGAAAGCACGGGAAATGCCACTTGTAGTGCTGCCACACGTCACTTGAAATATATATCGATATGACAGAAGGAACTTTGTGTCAGATTAAGTGAAAAATTGTACAACACTGGATACAGCTGCCATGTTTCACTTCCTGTGCTTGCGAACAAAATAGAATCGCCAAGAAAACCCTGCGAGTGAGTGCTTCAACATCACACTCGAAAATAACATCAAAGTGGTAGTTGAAAGAGTGCCACAGCTCGAACCGCACTTATACCAACACCAACCAACAAATTAAGAGTAGCAGCCAAAAACTCAAGTCAAGAAAAAACAAAGTTGCGGCAAACTAACCAGCTAACAAAAAAAGAGCTTTGCCGCACTCCGTCGCCAAACAGCCGGAGAGGGAGTACTTTATTTATTCTTGCTTTTATTTTTGGAAGCTCGAGTGTGGGTGTGTGTGCGCGTCTGAGGGAGACGAACAACGAACGTAGCTAGAAAGATGGCAGACTCGGAAAAACAGCAGCAGCTACCCATCGAACAGCAGCAGCAGCAGCCGCTGGACCCGGAGGAACAGCAGGATGAGGGGCAGCAAGCGCAGGGCAAGCCAGCGCCGCCACCAAAGGAAATTATTGGTAAGCGTATAAATCCATTTGCATTTTCATTCATGCAAACACATGGCGAGTGCTACCAAAATAGCAATGAAAGGAACAGAAAAATGTGCGTGTTTACGTGTGTGTGTGTGCGTGTCTTAAAATATACGCGCGACGCCATTTTGTATGCTGCCTGCCCATACATACAAATATATTCACACATTCGCCGGCTCTGCCGCCGCATGTGAAAAGCGGCGCAAGAAACGAAACGAAATGAAAATTCTACTTTTTGCCGGTGGCACTGCCCACCCCCGCGGCCCCATCACGCGCCTGACTGAACAAATGCTGGCAACCCAATTTGTTAGCCGCCAACATAGTGTTCGCTTGCTCTCGCGCTCGCTCTCTCGTCTTTGCGCGCATCACTCTCTTGAATAAAACAAGAGTAAGTTTTGTGTGTGTGCCTGCATGTGTGTGTGTCCATTGTTTTGGTAACTTTATTTGTATACACTAGAGCACCCAATAGAAATATTTGGCATGTGATGCCAAAATTAAGTCAGCTATAAAGCTGATTAAATATAAATTAATAATTTTATGGGCTGTCATAGTAGGCAATACCACACTGTATGCAGATTTCGTTTAACAAGTTTAATTTTAAAATAAAAGGTTGCCAATAATTTATAGCTGCGAAATGAGTAATTTGTTGTTCGTTTTTCATGCTGCAAAAATATGTTGGGGTGCTGCGTGCATGTGCTCTTCAAATGTAATTTATCGATAAAAAAATAAATTATGGTTACATTGTTTTTAATTCGTTTCTAACCTAACAAATTTGTTCGCTTGCAGCCACTAAAGTCACCGGTACCGTTAAATGGTTCAACGTGAAGAGCGGCTACGGGTTCATCAATCGCAACGACACCAAAGAGGACGTCTTTGTGCACCAGAGTGCCATAGCGCGCAACAATCCGAAGAAGGCGGTGCGTTCGGTGGGCGATGGGGAGCTTGTTGAATTCGACGTGGTCATCGGTGAGAAGGGCAACGAGGCGGCCAACGTCACCGGACCGTCCGGAGAGCCGGTACGCGGCAGTCAGTTTGCTGCTGACAAGCGTCGCAATTTCCGGCCATGGATGAAGAAGAACCGCCGCAAGATACCCGGCGAGGGCGACAACGAAGGCGATGAACTGCTGCCGATGCAGCAACAGCAGCAGCAGCAACAGCAGCTGGATGGTCAGCAGCAGCAGCAGATGCAGTCGGGTCCACGCCAGCCACGTCAGAACTATCGTCGCGGACCCGGCGGCGGCCCTGGTGGTCCACCCGGTGGTCCACGCGGTGCTCTCCGTGGAGGCGGCGGCGGTCCTGGTGGACCACCTGGCGGACCCGGACTACGTCGCTACAACAATTACTATCCTCGTCAGACGCGCCGCGTACTTGGCGGCGGCGACGGCAGCGCCGAGCCGGGCGTTCATGATCCCAATTCAGATGGTATGCAGCGGGGTGGCGATGGACAGCCGCGTCGTGGTGGCGGCGTTGGCGGACCCCAGCGACGCTTCTTCCGGCGCAACGGACCACCGCCGCGTCGCGATGGCGGCGAGTACAGTAAGTGAACTGCTTAATGGATTTACCCACAAGAAGTTGACAATCAAATAAATTGTTTTTCTCTTTGCTGTAGTTCAGGGCGGACAAGGACCGCCGCGCCAGCCGTTCCGTCCGCGTCGCCAGAATCGTAAGCCCAATGGCCCTGGCGGCGGCGGCATGGAGCAGCAGTCACAGCAGGTAATGAACTAAAAGCCAAAACAAAACAAAAAAAAACACCAACGATAACAACCAAAACATCAAGAACAACAACCACAACATCTTCAAAATACAACTAGCAGCACTGCAAGAACAACAACAATAATAATAATAACAACAACAACAATATGGCTTTCGGTGGCGGCAAATTACAAACTAACGAATATGCATTAACAAGTGCTCATAATTAACCACTAACACACACTCACACATATACACTTAGTTAACATAAGAGGCTTTGGTTCTTAACATTTCCTTTAAAATGCATGCAACAGCGCGCCGCTGACATAACGGTACATTTGTATCTGTACATAGATTTAACCCGTGGGCTTGAACATCATCGTGATGCAACGAAATGTGTAAAACCTAAAATGCATAACCATTTATCCAACGTTGCAAACAATTTGATTTTTATTTAATTTCGTTTCTTTTTACTATCTTTATTTATTATTTCAATATCTGACATAACGTCCAACCCCCCTCCCCCAACCACTCATAGAATGGCGCTCAAGAGCTGCAAAATACAACAACAGAAAGTACCGCATAAAGAAAACAAAAGAAAAAACAATCAGTCAAACATCAGAAACCACAACATCAGCAGCAGCAGCAGCAGCAACTACTACTGCAAAATTACAAAAAACAACAACTGCAGCAACAACAATCACAACAGATGCAGTAAAAACAACTACAACGTCAACAACAACAACAACGTCAAAAACAACAGCAACAATGTGCAACAAGCAAAAGAAGATGATAAACATCCATGTATAAATTTTGTAAATGGGCCGCCGCGTATTTTGTGTTTTGTTTTTATCTGGGGCAAGCGACAGGAAAACCAAAATGTAAAATTTATAAACGATAAACCAAAAAACGAAAGGGAAGAAAAATGACAACAAGAAGCAGTCTTCAAATTCACTTCAAAGTTATATTTGATAAAACCATATTTATGTATGTGCATGGCAGAAAATTACATAAATTTTAAATTGTATTATAAAATCAGCAAACGCAAATAATAAACTTCGTAAATACAAGCCTAAAATACATATAGATTACAAAAACAAAACAAAAAAATGAAGCAAAAGAAATGCATATATATTTATACACATATTTATACAATACAATTGTGTTTGAACATTTATGAATTTGTAATTTTACACGAAGGTTTTTTGTTGTGCGTTTTTACCAGCTTTCAATTTTTAAGAGTTTCGTATCGAAGATGTTGACCCTAACCAAACATTAAATATGAATTCATTTATGTAATACAACCATACACACACACACACACATTTAAACACACACTCATTGATAGGCCCTCAATGCTACATCTAAAATACGTAAGCTCTCAAATACTGAAAGTCACATTTAACTGTAATAAAGGTAGATTCAGAACAGGCGATAATAATTAAGAATGCCCCACAAAATGTACACGAACTTCAAGCAAAAGCAGTTGAGAGCAACAACTTGTAATTCACAGCAAAGAAAAGTATATACAAAATGCAAAATGCAACAAAGAAAAACATTTAAAAAAAAGAACTAAAAAAATATATTGGAAAAAATAAAAAAATTGAAAAATATAAAAAGGCATTTCAATCGGATAGGGAATATTTACGTACGTAAATAAGAAACCAATCTCTACCTCTAACCGAATTGAAAAATAAACAAAATTCTGTAAAAAAAAAAAATGGGTACAAAAACAATCAATATAACTTTAAATGGTGTTACCAAATGGTTATATTCGAAAGAACAAATTTTCCATTGATAAGCAAACATGTTTTTCATCTTAATGATAACAGGCACTGTTCCGGAACTTTATCAATTTTGACCTGAGACAAGGCTGATACCTTAACAATGTTTAATTATTGGCCAGCTTCGGTGTTTTACAGATCTAAGTGGTCGGCTCTTGCAGATTTAATATTTATCATTTTATTAAATCTAAGCAGCAGATTAAAATGTTTAAACAACTATTACAGATCCAATGAAAAGTTTATTTATTTTTTTTTTTTTAAACTAACTTTTAGGGGTTTACCTAATTTATAAATGATTAAAATTAAATCTAATTTATGAATATTAAGTTCGGATAAGTTCGAGCCTTATAAATTGGTTGTTAGCGATGTTACTGTTGAGATGTTCAGACGTTCCAAGCGGCCCAAAACGAGCAGCTCATCAATCGAACGTTTCGCATAGAATTTCTGATCTTCGCTCAGTTTGAGGAAAGCGTGCGCCCAAGCACGGGCGTAGCTCTCGGCCTCGGATAACGCGCTGGCATCTATGTGCGAGCTGTGCGCAGAGTTGGGCCTAATTGTCACCTTGGTGAAGTCCTGCGACTGATCCTCTGTAACATGATCGATTTCAATGGCCTGCTCTTCCGTCATGTCCGGCGACCAGGCCTCGTCTTCGGAAAATAACTTGAGCAGCGGTCGATCATTGGGCATAGGCGTCGATTCCGGGGAACCCACAGGCTCGATCTGCAGCAAAGGAGGAGTGGACACGTCAGCAAAAGCGACGCTTTGTCGGTCTGTCCTGACGCTCACCTCTGGATGCGCAATGGCCGTGATGTGAGCTTCCTGATAGTCCTCCTCCTCATCGCTGTAGTCGACGGTCTTGACATCGAAGGACTCTTCGTACTCCTGGATTTGCCTCCTGCTTGCCGCCGTCAGCGCCCCTTGCACACGACCGCTGCGATTATGTTGCGCATTTGGCGACTCGCCATCCTTGCCGTGTTGCTTCAGGTAGCGCACATGGCACTTGTGTATGCGCAGATTGGACGTGGTGCCGCCAGTTGATTGCATTACGCGCTTGCAGCCCAGGCAATAGTATCTCCATTTCAGCTTGGTGCCATCGGGACGCGCGATCTCCCGGTACACGTTCCACACGGTGCTGCGCTTGTTCTTTTTTACTAGCTTATAATGGCCGTCGTGGATTTTAAGTAATATATCTAGCTGGGATTCTGTACACTTTGCCTCCTCTTCCTGAACATTTATAATAAACATTGCTTGTTTCACCGTCTTTGCCATAGCGTGCGAGGCAGTGTGACCGCAACTGACGGTCACCAAAATACACAAAGCCAATCAAAAATACTAAAATACTAAAACTTAAAGTTGGCGCTAACGATTTCAATATTAAAATATTTAATAATATATATAAATATAAATTACAGATATGAAAACAGATTTGCAGGCAGTCATTCGATTTATTAGACGCTGTTACTAATTTATAAGCTTATTAACATTTAACTAAACCACATTTTAGACGCTCAGCCTTTATGCCACTTACTATTATTTTTTATTTCGAAGCAATTCAATCAGCGTTTTACTAATCGATGTTAGCTCTCTGGATATATGTTTCATAACCTGAAGTTTTTGTTTTTCAACGACCAATTTCTGCTCCTCAATTTGCAGCATTCTATTTGTACGTTTTCCCCTCGATGGACTCCTATATTCCTCCCCATGCGATCTATCTGACATGGGCGGAGGGTGCTTTACTCTTTCATCCACTTGCTGCTGCTCCTCCACCTCAGCAGGGGCTGCAACTTGTTCTGGTTCTTCTACTGGCGTTGGCTGCTGCTGTTCCGGCTCCTTGTCCTCATGGGACATGTTGTTGATTTCGTTCTCTCCCTCACTGCTGTCCGCATTGAAAAAGGACGAGGACTCTGCGATTGGGAGTTAAGTCGATGCATTAAATCCGAAGATGCGTTTAGCTTAGCGTTTAGCTTACCCGTGTTATCAAATATGATTTCTTCAAAATCAACAGACGGCATGCCAAATAAAAGGGATTCAACGCGTTTAAAATATCGCCAATTGGTCGGGTTTCCAGTCTTTATCTTCTTCAATTCCACCCTAAAGTATAAAGGTTTTTTTAGTTTTAACAAAATGCAACAAACATTTTTTTTACCTGTATTTTCTAGACATGTTGTCCATTTTTGATTTGATTTCTCGGGAACTGGGCCCATATTCGGACATTTCATCAGCCATTTCTTTGTGAATATGGGAGTTCTTTCGCGTACCTCGTATATCCTTCAGGTTCTTCTCCCATAAATCCAGAAATATATTGGTTGATTTGGGTGACCATTCAAACCGACTGAGACTGTCTAATCTTGGCCGAATATGTTCTTGCCGTGCCGTGATATCCAGAAAATTACTACGTTCTTCTTGAATTTCTGTTTCTTCTTCATATTCTTCGTCCTCGGAGGTTAGGCATATATTTTTATATACTATCTGCTGATTGCCCTGTGTTTTTGCACTGTGAACAGATGAAGCGGCTTTGTGGGGTGAACCGGAATCCTCCTCGGAAAACAGCTGAAGCAGCGGACGTACCGTGGACGTCAACGCTTTGAAAGCGCGATTCTGATTGTCGTCCTCTTCCAGCTGAACAGAAAATGTTGTTTAGTTGTGTATTTGATTGGATTTGGCGGCGACTTACCTCTGCTTCTGATACATATTCCATGTCACTCGATGGGGATATATCGTCCTCATCCTCATCCTCGTACTCTTCGTGCTCTGGCGATACATTCCGCTGCGCTCTGGCCAACAACTTTGTTTGGATGAATCGCTTGTTAGCCAGCTTTTGGGATGCCGTTAAGCCGACTTTACCTATTATTTTCAGTTTTCTGTTGTTGTCGATGACACGATAGCGTTGGACGGGCCGTTGTCCATTGGTTGCTCTCATTATGCCTTCAAAATTTATATTATTATTGTTTGTTGATTGTTTTATGAATACGCAGCTGCTTGCTTTAGTTTGGTCTTTTACAACACCTACGAGTGCCGTGCCAGGCACTTTCGATAACACATATTTCGATAACATTAAGGTGCATAGTTCTGGTTCGATATATGCAGCGTTCAGCGCGCCACCAAATTTAAAAGCCAAGCATTGCATTTAAGCTCTTGTTTTTATCAACTCATAACTTAACAATTTTGTAGTAGTTTATCTTAATTCAAAGCACACGTATCTAAAGGAGAATTATCATATCAGATGTGGAGCATGACAAGTAACTACACACATATGTTGTTGGGTTGATCTAAATAAATTGCCGACATCTACAATTGTCATCGAGTCTTTGATGATTCGCACGCATTTTAGCTAATCAGCTACATTTGGGGGGGACAGCTGGGAAAGAGCACAAGAAAAACGGACGACAACAATCAACGACAATTGCGCCACGATTACGTCTAATGGGAGCTGTGCCATCTTTCACAGAATTGAAAAGCTGAACCCCAAAGGCTTGTGTTTGTGTTTGTCCGACTTCAACTGACATCGACATGCAGGCCGTCAGCGAGTTAAATTATGCCGTTGCCTGTGGGAGCACTCGGCAACCGGTTTTAGCGAGACCGAGAGCATCTGATCGATTTAAGCCGGCTGCAAAAGTTTGGCTCGTGCTTAGTTGGGTTCTGTGCACGCAGCTGCTTTGGCCAAAATTTGCCACTTAACTTGTCACTTAATCGAAAATTTAACTTTATGGGCGACCACAGGTGCAGATTATTTTTGTTTTTCGCGGCACGTGGTTCATTTGTTGAACCAGCTGCTGGTTCAAATTGATAGCTTTGTGGAATTATTGGACCATTGTGTGCCACAAAACAAAGCTATGTATGTATGTACATATGTATGTTCATTTGTATTTTTACAAGTCTGGATGCGATCCATGCTCCTTACCTCATTGCTCCATGAAAGTTTAATTGTTTCTTGCGGTTGTTGGCAGTTTTTTGTAATCGTTCGTGTTGCTTTTGCCTTGGCAACATTTGTTGGAGGCAGCAATGACTAGAGGTGGGCACGGGTCGTGTCCTTTATGGTAAACCGTCGGGCTTGTGTCTAAAAGTTTCCGGCCGGGCTCATGCTTAATCTTAAGGCACGAAACACACATAAGTCCCTAATATTGACAAAATAAAATCACAAATGATTCTTATCCCATTTAGATTTTGCATTCAAAATTCGCAATTTCAGTATGTTAATATGCAAAATTCTGAATTTATTTTTAAATATAGTATAAACTAATAATAAAAAATTTTTGGAAAATTGCGTTGGGTCACAAAAAAAAAAATCCCGTGCGTGCTCGTGCTTTTTATTTTTAAACATGGGACCCGCACCCACCTTTAGCAACGACCATGACTTTGTGCAACTGGCGACATGGCAAAATGTTGCCGTGGCAACTTGATTATGGCCCATGCATTGGCATCATTATGGCTCTGGCGAGACCTTATTTGCTTGGCGCATAATTTAAGTTAAAGCCTCGTACAAATGTCGCTTCATTGTTGCAATGTCTGCTTGTGGCCTACGCGGTTGCATGCAGCATGTTGATGATGATCAGGCTCGGGTCTGCCTATAGCTGCAGCTCTGGGCTGCTGGCGCTTGATTGCAGGTTGTCAGGAGACAGACGCGGCTCATCGAAAGCTCCGCTCGGTCTGCCGCCTGTCGCCTGCTGACATGTTGCATGCACCCCATAGGCATCCATGGCCATGTCGCTCAATTGCATTTATGTTTGCCATGTCCCTTTCTGACGTGGGTCGCTTGTATATCTTCTGCCGGCATTTAACTGGTTTCTGCTTTTGAGCTGGGCGTGTCATTGGCAGCAGCAGTTGGCCTCCCTCCTCTATGCGTTCTCGCTCGTGTCACGTGAGCGGGAACACACATCTCTAATTGCAACTTGCAACAGTCTTCATCCACACATTTGCATTCTCTGTGTGGGTGGTGGCAATAGATAAGATACCTAGGAAAATAATTATAATAATCTACATAAATGTGGCACAGCTGAAATGTTCCCAAACCAGCTTAAATATTTATTTACATTTTTTTTTTTGGATTAAGAACATATGGCAAGGAACGCCGATATATTGGGAACATCTGATAAAGAACAAATCCAGGTTAGGAACTATTAATAAGTTCATCTGCGCACTAACGTTTTGAAAGTCATAAAAACAAATCATTTATTTACATACATTCATAAAACAAATAATTTGTTAGCCGTTATCAGTTGACGAATCTGACTGTGAAAATCATTAAGTGACCACAGTGAGTAAAGCTCTTGTAAGGTCAAGCATTAGAAGAAGAGCTAGAGATAGCCAATAAAGATTCAACTCGCGAGCACAGAACTCAGCTGGGCTTCTTAGATTGAACTCTGCAACTAATTTGATTTGACGCAAGGCAATTTACGACAGCCTCGAGCGGTCCGGTAGGTTTGGTCTGGGGGTTGGGGCTTATCTGGGCGGCTAACAATTCGGGGCTATCAAATTAATTACGAACGTACTCGCACGAGGAAGATACAGTAGCTGTAAAAAGTTAATGAGCTGCGGAGCCAGCGAAACAGCGAGAAACGAGAAACGGCCCCAAGAACAACCAGAAGTCAAAACAAAAACAAAAAACAAAAGAACGCATCGTGATCGGAAAGTGCGTTTGTTTTGATTATGTGACAAACAAAGCAACCGAAGAAAGAGAACGACAAAAACGAACAAAAAAAACGACTTTTAATTTAAAAAGTTGCTGGCAAGGGAGCATAAAACGAGCGAAAGAAAGAGATGGAGTGAGAGAGAAAGATAGAGATCGCAAGACAAGAGAGACAGAAAAAGAGGTAGATCGGGGAAACCAGCGCGACAAGCAAACACACATTTGCCACATGTGGCAGGCAGTTCAACTCAAACAAACTGGTTTTACACTCCCACACATACATACAAACACAAGCCAGAGCGCAAGAGATTGAGAGAGAGAGAGAGGCAGAGTGTGTTTGTGCGCCAGCTCACGCGCTCAAAGTTTGAAGCTCAGCTCCGGTTCAGGTTCAGTCGCCGTTTCAGGCTCGTTCGTTTTTGACGCGCTCGTCGTGGCATACTTTGCGCAATTTTTATGTTTTCTGTGACTTTGAAGAGCTTTTGAAACCTATAAAATATTATTAGTTTCTAACAACTGTCTATTAAAAGTGAACTTACTATATAAGCGTGCGTTCTGTGTCTTGAATAAAAACAAACAAGTTTTCATTTATGTCCATAAACAAGATCTTTAAACAAAAGTATCGGTAAATAATATTTAAATACTCAAACGACTTGTTTAAGTGAATTGTGTTTTGTGCGAGAAAAGAAACTTATTTCGAATTGTTTTGGATATCAACAAACTATTAAAGTTAAACTATTTTAAAGGAGTTACAATAGGTGAGTAAAATATGTATTTTATATAAAAATATAAATAATATATAAGTAAGGAAAAAACAACTCTCAGAATTTATGTGATTATTATTTATGTACATACATTTAAATAAAGTGTAAAATAATGTAATAAAATAAAATAATTTAATATAACACAAGTCTAAAATATATTGTAGTTCATTGTTACCATCTCCATCAAGAAATGCACAATATATAAACATAGCCCTGACCTAGGCAACAAAATCAATCAGAAGCATGTAGACATTTTTCTTGGGTAACTACAGAAATACTCTACACTAGGAAAAATTAAAATTTATTTTAATAAATTTATAAATTTTCTTTTCTTTATATAATTTCTGATATTTATATATCGGCGTAAATTTTGGTATAATTTATATAATAACGCATAAGACCTTGCACTTTTAAAAAAATGTGTAAGGAAATATAATTAAATGATATAAATAAATTAATGCAAAATTCAAATTATTTTATTTAATTTGTTTTGGGAATATTTATCGAAGTTCATTAATAATTTATTTAAATATATTCTTCATCGCATAAAATCTTTCACTTTGCCTAAGCCTGTTTAATACGAAAGTTAAGATTGAAAGTAGTTTTAACAGTAAATCTAATTAACATTTTGACTTCCAATTTAAATCATATACTTAAGCACAACGACAGCAATTGATTGCATTAATTCGATTATGCTCTTAAATGCTATCCTTTCATTTCGCTGTCCCAGAGTGGGTTCCATTTGTTATTGAACTGCGGCACGAGCATAAAAGTGGGTTATATTAATAAGTAAAGGCGTTGGGCTTGGCGTCATCTTTACGATTGCGCAGCTGGCCCAATCTATGGGTTAGCTTTAGCCAGATTCGTGACTAGTTTTGCGTGCTGGCCAAAGCGAGTGGGTCGCTTGTGGGGGAAACCTTCGCTGTACTTTTTGCCATGCATTGGGTGCAAAATATAATTGTTCGATTGATAAGTTAAACTCTCGGCCATGTTGCTCTAATTTATTTACGCCTTGATAATTTTTAGCTGTTTTTTTATTTTTCGGACAAAACTGAAATGCAAAGCCATAAAATATTTTTGTATCGAA
The DNA here is from genome assembly GCA_035041545.1 of Drosophila colorata. Taxonomy (NCBI): domain Eukaryota; kingdom Metazoa; phylum Arthropoda; class Insecta; order Diptera; family Drosophilidae; genus Drosophila; species Drosophila colorata. The sequence goes on from JAWNLD010000222.1 coordinate 44,656, forward strand.
GCGGGAAACCTATATTGAGGCGCTGGCTATGGCACCCACGCCCAGCGCACCCAGCACTTCAATGCCAACCGACATTGCCCTCGACAGTCCCATAATTCTCCGGCTTAATTGATTACACCAAGTCCGAGTGCAAAGCTATGTCCGGCTCGAATGTGGGTGGCTCGTTTCTATGTTGATAAAATTTCAAATATTTTCAACTTAGTTTTTGTTTAGTTACGCCTACCTATCATATTGTCTACCTATATCATACGTATTTAAATTAGCCGTAATTCTGGCCTAAATCTTGGCTTTGATAAAAGCTATCTTTCCATTATCTAGCTAAACGTGGTCACAAGTGAATAAGGTCTTCAGTACTAACTGATAATAATGGGTAGTTTAAATAATGCGCACTTAAATTATAATATAATGTAAATTTGTTGATAAAATATTCGTTTCCCGGAATTTTTCTATTACTCAAATAAGAGGATGATGATACAAGTACAAATGACTCAGATTTTGATTAAAAGCTAATCTTTTTCTTAGTTGTAAACTGGATGTGATGAATGTAAACCATTTTTGTAGTATATTCTCAAATTCTTTAAAGTAAAAGCTGAAAACTGTTATTGAACCAAATTAGTTTGAGCCCAAAACTATATTTATTTGGTTTTACTACAAGTATGAAAGGAATCCTAGAAGAAAATCGTAGTGAAAATATTGGTTTTTTATTTAATTTTTTATTTTTGTGCCTGAATATGTAAAATGAACTTTTTGTAATAATTATAAACATTTAAATAAAAACTAAAAACTATTATCACAAACCACACCAAAAAGATGAGTTCGAACCGTAAAACGAATCACTGACAATTATTTTTTTTATGTAAGCAATCTATTAATATTTATTAGAAAACCATTAAATATTTAGGATTTTTTAAGTGTTTAGCCATTTGGCCAATTGAACAATGAAGATCCGGGTTCGAATCCCAGGCTATAGTGTACGTATGTAGTGTTTGTCTTAGCGACAGGCCAAAGCAGCCAGTGTAATTAAAATTTGTTACGCCGATAGCTGATAGACAATATCCTATACTTAAAATAATAATAATAATAAGAAGAATTTCAGATTTTCTTTGTGTGAACTCATAGCTACTGTATCTGCACACTGCTTGAAGCACATAAAAGAAAGCCCATTTGCAATGATTGTTGTGCGGCAGTCGTAGATGCAGCTTGTCGCTGTCCGAGGAGATGGTAGACTCTGAGTTGTAGAGTGGCATTGCATCGCAACGCCATCGCTTGTCACTAAATTGACCCATTTCGAAGCTTAAGGCGATGCCAAAAGAAAAAAAAAAATAACATTAAAAAAAACCAGACTGACGACTCAGACAAAGCCTAGAATAACCCCCCTTGCCGCCTCGTTGCATACGAACCAGTTGCACGTTGAGTGCATGTTGTACATAGATGGTGCATGCCCGAAACTGAAACTGTTGGCATTCCTTGGCCGTAAACTTTTGGCGGCCACTGTCGAGCTGTGATCTGCTGTGTCTGAGCCGGAGTCTGACCATTACATTCTTATCTTAATATGCACATTTCTTCGGGCTTCTGGGTCTTGTCTTGTCTTGTCTTGTCTTCTGGCTCGCTGTCTTCTCTTTCGCGGCTTACGTGCGTTGCCTGCAGACGAGCGCAAGGCCCTCTCTTTCTTGCTTTTATTATCATACGTATGCTCATTAACGAGCCAAGTAACGGTACATATTGTTGCCGGTTATGTAATGCATGGGCATGGTGTATAATATATGGATATAGATGTTTAAACACTGGGAGAAAAATACAAGTATCTTTTACTTAAATCAAGTTAAAGAGGAGTCGAAATCCGGACTATGCAATATAATAATTATATAATATAATAACGTAAGCACAAAACTTTTTTTTTTTAATTTACAAAAGATCCTAAAAATAAATACTTGAGTCTTTTTTACTTAATCTAAGAAACTTTGTAATTTCCTATTTTTTCTTACAAATATTTCTTATTATAATTACTTAATTCATAAATGTTCTTATTTATTTTTGAATTCATAATTAATTTAAAAATATCCAAGAACGAAAAGTACCTAATTTCTTAAGATAAATGAATTGCCCTTTTCTCTGAAGTTATTTAGTTTAGCATGCGCTTGCTACATATAGTACCTGATAAATCCATCGGGCACACGAGTCGTTCCCCAAGTTGTGGCTGCAGTTGGAGTTGAAGTTGGAGGCCGTCTCTCGTTCGTTTGCTAATGACATAAATTGTTCACTTCACATAGATGACAGCTATTGACGACTTAATTATGCTGATATATGCATTTTCGCAAATGTTACGCGGCAAAGCAATTGAAATGTGCAGTGCAAAAAGCAGTTCGAGTTATCAGACAGCGGAGTGTCCAAGTGAAAACAGTACGTAAAAAGTTAAACGACTTTAAAGATACACCGCAAACAGGTTCGGCATGCATATTGATGCTAAAGAACAACACGTAACAGTCATAAAATGTTGTCTGGCACAACTACATAGTATATATGGAAATCTAGAAAAGCAGTCCTTGGTAGCGTGTTCCAGGCATTCAGACAAATTGGAAAAAACTAGGTTGCAGGTTCGAAACTCAGGCAACTGTGTAAAATTTGCAAAAATATTTTAATATTTACCAAAATGGCTTTTAGACTTACGCTTAGGCAGACGTACTTGGCTGGATCAATAACATATACATACATTTACTAAATAGGATTAAAAATGGGTTTTCTTTAAACTATTGAAAACATTAAAAAAAAAATGTATTTTTCACTTAAATTATTATTAATTTGGAGCTAATCCCAATACTTTTCCTTTTCTTTCGCTAAAGTTTTGTTCAATATATGGATTAAAATTTTAAAAAAGACATCAAGTTAATTACGCGATCTACAAAATTATGATGATCTCCAACAATAATCCAATTATTTTTGTTTTTCCAAATGCCAAAAAATCCCATAACCTAAATTTATTTTATATTCGTAAATTAACCTTCGAATGGAGCCCATTTATAAGCATTATGTCCAATGTCGCTGCTAGTTTGTTGCCAAAATACCAAAAACCATTAACAATCATATCTGTCTATATATAGCGCAGATGATAATAAATCTTTTACCTGTAGCTGGGATCTGCAAATACCCATGCCGCAAGTTGTTACACCAAATGGGATTAAACGCAAATAAAAAAAAAAATTTTTTGTGCAAACGGGATGTACAACTTAATTATGATCTTTTATAGAGACAAAAAAAATAAATATATGAAAAGAGACTAATTAACATAAAACATGTTTGCTTTTGCCACACGACAAAGAGCTGAAATTCAAAAGCGCATAACATACTCATGGCCACTCTCACTCATAGCTAAAAAATAATAAAAAATAACAAAAAAATAAATAGTGAAAAAACGAGTAAAAAAGATTTTGGTTTGATTTAATGAGTCGAATCACATTTATCATAATGTCAGTGATATGTTTAAGTTGGTTGTTTTTGCCGTTGTTTCTCTATGGATTAGCGTGTTTCAGAGTTGACTGAACTCCGGTTCGGGCCATCATATCATTGGCCAGGCGCGGATCTGTAGAGTGGCATCCACATTGCCTACGTTAACTCATTCGCTGTAATTAAGTAGCGCGCTTGAATTTGTTTTAAATTAAAAAAAAATCATAATAAATGTATGTTTTAAATATTCATGTAGTGTGGGTCCGGTTTTGAGTGTTGACTTTGAAAAAAAAAACATTTTTGACACGGATTTTGTGCCGACCGGAAAGAGCAGCACGCGAGGGTTAATGGAGCAATGTCAGAAGGAACCAGTTCCGCAACTCAAACGGAACTTTTATCAAATTTACTAAATGATTTACTGACTCATGTTTATGTTCAAAAGTTATGCACTTATAATAAACATTTCAGAATACTTTATCCAATTTTTATGACATTTTTTAGCACTTCAAATTATTTTCACATTCATAAGGTGAATTAAAACCTACGACTACGAGATACCCTGAACCCAGCTGCAAGCCGTCGTTACAAACATTTAAACCCCTTATGTGTATTCATACACACATACAGAAAATTACACGTACACACACAATCGCACGCTGCATACTGAGCACCTTAGCGGCTGCTCTTGGAAAATTTAACTAATTCCATACTACATGCAAATGTATGTACATACATACATACATACATATATACACATCCGAGCATGCTAAGGGGTACGCTAATCTGATGACTCGTAGTGTATATATGTACCTATATACCCATTTTCAATGGGTTCAGGGTATATATAAAAATTGATGTCAATTTGTTGTTCGATTTTGTGTTTATTTTATTTGTTTATTTTATTCGCTTACGATGATTTTTTGTTTTTAAAATTTTTGTCACACGCTTTGTGCATGTTTTTAAATTATTTGTTTTTTCTTTCTTATTTATAGCATTCGTAGCATTTTCGCCAAATTTATTTTGGCGTCGGCTTAGACATGTCTATAAAAAGAGAGCTTCTCAGTTGTTATACCCTGAACCCATTGAAAATGGGTAAATAGGGTATAATGGTTTTGTACAAATGTACACGCTTGCTGCGTGCGTTTGTGTGTGTGTGTATGTGTGACTTTGTAAATGTGTGTATGAATGGAAAGAGGTTTAAATGTATTTAACAGCTCGCCGCAGGGTTCAGGGTATCTCCTAGTCGCGAACTCCCGACTAGAGCCATCTTACTTGTTTTCTTAATGATTTTGTACATTTTGTAGTTATTCAATGATTCGCATGTAGTGTAGGCATGTTTTTTTTACATTTTTATTTTTGGAACGTGGGATAGTTGCACATCTTTGTAAAATGTTGAATTTTTTTATTTACTTATGTTGTTAAAATTTCTTTGCCATAGAAAATTATGACTGTCAAAAAATTCACATTTGGAAAGCTAGAAAAAATATGCACTAACTTAATAAATGGCAAAAAATAAAAAATAATAAAATACAAGCGCTTATAATTTTTTTTAAATAAATATAAATTATAAATATGAATTATCAAGCTTTATAAAGTTTTTTAATATAAATATATAACAATCAATACCAAACGTTATAAAATATATAAATTAATAAAACATGTACCAATATATTTTAAAACTTGTATTTATCTATCAGAAGTTTTGATATAAATTTAGTTTTTATTAATTTCTATAAACGCAAAGTTATTTTTAATGATTAAATACAAAAAAGAGCTGTTTTGTATTTTTTCAATAAAATTGCGACACGAATACGAGTATCTGAAGTGAGTGCAGTACGTGTATCTATCGACATCTGAAAAGGTGTCAGTTGTGATTGCGCATTTGTGGCATGCAAATTGAAGAATTTCCAACGTGGGAAAACGAGTTCAACGTTGTTATAGCTGTTGCTCTAACTGCTGTTGTTGTTGTCGCGAACGCCCCAAAATCAAGTCAAGCTGAAAAGCGTTAAAAGTTTAAACAAACAACGTTGCGAGGAAAATCGCTCACGCGTTGCATTTTGTGGCGACATGAAAAGAAAACCAGAGCAAATACAAGTACTTGTTGAGTAGTGTATACACTCACAGCCCCGAGCACCCCACACCACTCACCGTACAGAAACGTACAAGTATCTGTTGTACTCACAGATATCGATTGCAAACAATAGTTCGTATCTGCATCTAGCTTGAAGTTTGTTGCGGTTTTATTTATTTATTTATTTTTTTTCGTTGGTTTTTTTTGGGCTTGGGCAAAATTGTTGCAATTCCCAATGATTGGCAATTTCCAGCATCGCCATTAGTTCAATCTATGTGCCCGCCCGTCGCAATGGCCCGCAGTTAATTGTGTACAATTATGCATTAATGAGTGCATCTGGCCAAGAGCACGAACTCAGGTTTGAGAATTCTTGCATGAAATGTTGCATGTACTCGCAAACAGACAGATATAAGAGAGAGCGAGAGGGGACTGGATGATTGTTTTTTTTTTTTTTTATATACATGAACAGCAACTATTCGAAAATCGATAAATTTTCTAATTGCACGCTTCACAATCGCATGCTGAGATAATGATAATACCATCGTGTAAATAATGATGCACTCCGGAATCGTATACTGCGATTTATTCGCCTGCTTATACCCTAAGGGGTGCGCAAGGTGGGCAGTTGACATGTGGTATGTGGAAGAAGGACTTAAATATCAACTGATAAAAAAAAGATAAAAAAGAAAACTTATAAATTTATATGTCTTATATAAATATATCCTTTCTTTGTCCAGATTTTTATATGATATTTGAAGTTCTTGTTATAATTATTCTAGTTATTAAAAATATTTATTTTTTGACACTTGTTTTTATACAAAAAGTTCATATGTTGTAAAAAGGTAAAAATTTTAAAGCAGAATTTTTACTCATATTTTATATATACTATTTATTATGAAAAGCTCTTTGTTAAAAGCACCAATAAATTAATTTAAATTGTTTGCATGCATTGTTCAATTGTTCTACAGTGGAGACAAAGCCTAATGGCCCATTCATATTCGACTTTGTAGTGATTTAGAATTTATAGACCGCACAGAAACAACCTTCTAATTGCAACCCACACATCGACTCGTATACCCGGTGGCATTACTTGATAGACAATTTGCACGTTGGCGACAGCGATTGGCATCGGCATATGCAAAGCGTAATAAATTGTTGTTAGTCGTAAAGTGCATTATTCAATATGCAATTTTGTCAATTAATTAAAATTTTGATTAATTTGCAATGCAGCACGAAACGAACATTAATTAAATCTAACAAATATGCGTATGTGTGTGGGATCTATGGACACTTGATGTTGACGACATTTTATTAAGATAAAAGAATGTGACAGATAGAAAGAGAGGGATGGCGAGTAGTGAGGTGTAGCAACAGAGATAGAGGGAATTTAAGAGAATGTAGCTCTTCAAAATATTTAACATAAATTTAATGTGGTATACATATTTAGGCTTTTTTTTACTATTCTAAAAAGACCATTAAAAAAATGTATACTACACTTTGTGACCTTTACCTTTAATTAAGGCACTCTATCGTCATGAGCCTCAGGTGATCATTATGTATTCAGCAACGCCCCATAGGAAATACTTAAAAACAAACCGTACCATTGACCTTTCCCAACATTTGTTGCTTTACTGCCCCGGCTCAAGTTGAACCTGACTTTTCAAGCTTAGATCAACAGAGTTTTGTTATTTTGTGGCGAGTGTAATTACCATAACGACTATGTATATATACGAATATTCGCCTAATTTCCTGCCGCACCAGCACCGGCAACAATAGGCCTTCAATTGCAAAAAAATACAAAAAAATATTAAAATGCAAAATTTTAAGATCTTTTTTTGGGGCTGTATGCTTGCCAATTTATTGGCGTTTATCAATTTGAAGTCAAGGTCTCGCAGTTTGCATTTGTATGGGTACAATAACAATAATAATAAAAAAATAATAGCAATTATTGTAATTATAACAATTATTGATTTTAATAACAAAGCACTTTCCGACTATTTAGCTTATTGTTACGACTGTTTGTTATAATAACTAACGTGAGCTGCATGTTTCTTGTCTTGAAATCTTTCAGCAGGTTTTATTTATTTTGATTGCTCATTTGAAGCATAACTTAAGAATAATATAATAAATGCAATAAGTAAATTTATTAAAATCTTTAACAATTATTTTACGATCTTGTAGAATTCTTAATTTACATGTTCGTTTAACATTTAAAATAGTACTTAATTGGTTGTTTTAGATACTAGTTTGGATATTTCTACACTTAAAGAAAATATGTACCGTTTTGTGCTTACAATTATATTTTTCTACCTTGATTATAAGCACAGATTTATTCACCAACGATTTACAGGGTATCTTGGTGTTTAACCGTCGTAAATGTTGCTGAATTTGTTGTGGGATTTAAGATTGAGCACCTAACTAAATTTTAGCTAACATGCAAACAGTTTGTCTGCCTTATGCTGTTCAGATACACATATATCTGACAGTACCTCAAGCCTACAGATACATAGAAAAAGATACATACTTAAAAATAAAACGACTTTCAACTGCCGGCTTATCGGGTTAGTCAATTAATGTCAGCTTCGATTTCAATTAAAGCAGATAATACTTACGTCTGGCATTTTAGTTATACGATGATAGTTTTGCCTAATGTGCCGCAATTACGTACATCGATTGGCATTTAATTAAAACAAATATTCACACAGCTACCACGAACAGTGGAAAACGCACTCATTGAGATGCGAACGGGGTCCCAGCATACATACAGCAGGTCGTATACCATATACGATAGACGGGTCTTATCTATACGATAGCGTGGATTTGACAGGTTTAGGTTTTAATTTTTAGCTGTCGAGTGGCTCGAGTCGCCATTAGCTTATTTATATGGCATTGTTTTTGTTTTAATCTGCAAAGATTTGCATTTCTGTCTACGCCAATGATTTATGCGCTTTGTGTTTTGTTGCTGTTGTTGTTGTTGTTGTTGTTATTGTCGCCGCTGTCATCGTCGTCAAATGGATTTTCATTTTTATCCCATCCGCCGGGTTTTGTTTTCATTGAAACGGCAGCTTATTTGCCTTTCAATCAAACTCGAACCCAGCCGGACCACAAGACGTACATTTTGCAGAGCTTTTCAAGAGCTACTCGACTTGAGGCACAGCGAGTAACCAGTTGAATGTCTCCGAAGGTCGTGTGTCGGAAGTTAAGGTCTATGGGCAGTTCTAAAGTTCGATAATTGACAGCTCTAATGTACGTAAATTTCATAGAAATATAGCTGTGTTATTTTGTTTTAGCTTTTTTTTAACAATGTTATTTAGCGCTTAAAATTCACAATTGGTTTAAGCGCAGCTAAGATTGAAGTTCCAAAAATTATGAATTTAATACTTGTTTGATCTGTGTTTAAACTCTTTAGTAACTCTATAAATATCAAGTAATTTATCTAACAACAATTTACTGATTCCCACATTAATTTATACTTTCGTCTATACCTCACCAAAAAGTCGCTCCTTTGATAACATTATTATTATGATGTATTTTCATGAGTTTTGACACAAAACAAGACAAACAAATTATTTTTAATTGCTACATGAGCCGCACACTTCTACATCCAGCGGGCATATGGAAAGTGTGAAAACTGGAAGAGCATCGGGCTTGACGATGCTGAACTGGTAATAGAAATGTTGCCAGGCCCGAAACCCAAAGATCGGCAGCGACGATTGGAGAAAACACAGCGCGGCTGCTGTTGTCAAATGGCAAACATTTGCCAGAACATCGGGAGAAATCCGCGATAATGTTGTGTGTGTATGTGTGTGTGCACAACAAACACCACATGTGGTCTATCACAAGGCAAGGGGAAGTTGTACAACGCCAGGCGATGATCGCAGCTACTTAAGCCATGGCAACAGCCGGCATAAAGCCTGGTTTAACTTAAGTGTTGTAATGTTAACCCGTCAGAGTGCAGATAAGTGACTAATGCGTGTTATGACTTGAGCGGATTGGCATTGGGTATTAGGCATTAGACATTAGAAAAAAGACCAAGCTAGAAAGTAGACACTAGCCGAGATAAGTTAATCGGGGTTTGCACACTTCAAAAGTACATCAAACTCTAAATAGGTAAATTAATTGAGCGCAAGAGACATTAGAATACGAAAGAATCCGATATTATCACGGAATATAAAATATATATAAAATATTAAACAATATATCTCAGATTCCATACATTATATATGGATGTTTTTGAACAGGACGTTGAAAAAGCTATATCCGCCGGAATATCTTTCTTTTATGCAAATAAGTCTCTCTGCTTTCAAGCTGTTTGGAAAAACTTGTTATAGATCCGCATTTTTGATATTTATAAATAATAATATTTAAAAATAAATAACTTTGGTATTTTTTAGGATTTTTTAACCAAGTGCGAGTCTCATTATGATTTTGGTATAAACAAATTTTTTTTTTATTCGGATAAAATACTATTGGTCAAAAAATAAATTTTTTTATAAGGAACTTTTTGGTTTTGAATGATATCAAACCCAAATTCAGCAATTATAAATCCCTGCATAAGTCTTAAATAAAAGCAAAATCTGATCCAAATCAGATTACCATATTAAAGCAAAGTAACGACTAGTTACATGCTTAGATATGCTTTATACAATACAATGAATTTTTATTTAAATTTTGACAACGAGTTCCCATCGAAACAATTAGTCCAAAATGAAGTGCTTATTGGAAAACTTTATACAGATGCTATACAAAATTTCGGCCAAAAATTATGAAATTGTATAATACGATCGATAGAAATATATCGAATATGACAAATGTTTTAAAGGCTTTTATCAGCACTTCAACGTTTATTGTTATTTCTTGTTTCGCTATAGTTGTTAATACAACAAACTAGCTCCTAACTCGTTATTCATAAGTGCTACCCATATTTAGTATATAATGCTTATGCATCTAGAATGGAAATCATTGAATATATTTGTACTTAAACAAGTTTAGAGTTCTTGCAGCGAAAGCACTTTGCAGAACAGACCCAGGAACAGGCCAAACAACTGCAAGATGAAGAAGAAAACAACAAAGATATAGACATGTCGATAAGTTGAAGTTCTCCATGGCAAATGTGTTGTTGCTGTAGTGGAGGAGGCACTGAAAAGATTCATCAACAATGAGATTCGCTTTTGTTTCTACACACAGAGGTTGTTGTTTTCTTTTTTTTTTTTGTTGTTCGCCAGCCTATATGAGTTAAGAAAGGAAGATGGGCAGAAGAAAATAAGAAATGACAAAAAAAATAAAAATAAAGAATAGACTGCAAGCCGACAAGTTTTCGTGGGGGTTAGCTCAAGTGTTGCAGACCCCTTCAGGTTTAGCCTTGAGCCGCCATTGGACGTTCTAATGAGTTATTTCCAGCAGTAAAACGAGCGACATGCAAAGCCAACAAGTGTCAACATTAATTTGAAGCGGTCCGCTGTTAATTTCCAATGCGAATGTCACATAAATTTCTCAAATGCTCAGATATATGCATAGTATAGTATTATACATATGCATAACTCTATAGCTTGTATCTTGTTTCTGTATCTGTATCTTTTTCTGCAAGCTGCGCATATTTGCCACACCCTGCGCTGAATTCTTCGTTTATTTGGGCTGTCAACTTTTATAAACAAAATGCTGTTGACGCCTCGGTAGCGCTTAAAGATGATATCCCAAAACATCAAATAAAATTAAATCGAAGCTTAAATACACTTCTAACAGAATTTCTATCTATAAATTAATAAGAGTTACATATTAATTTTTAGAATCTGTGAAGTTAGGTAAAGAAAAGTAATTTTTTAATTATAATTAATAAGAGTCACATATTAATTTTTAGAATCCGTGAAGTTAATAAACATATATAATTTTCATTTAATCTTAATATCCAACTAATAGTATCCTCAGTTAGGGTATAGCAAAAATTAAAATAATTTTTGTTTTCTTCGCTTCGCCTCGTTTCAGTTTTTGTGGTGTCATTTGTTGGGTCTTCGCGCGACTTCATGCGCAGCATGCCAAATTTTTTGATTACTTTTGGCGAGCACTGTGTATTGTTTTTTTTTTTTTTTTCTTCGGAGTTGTGGTCTTTTCAAAGATATATGTATTTATTTATGCATAACATTGAATATACTATGAGATAATGACTTCCATAACTATGGAATAATACGTTCCACGTAATATTTGAGCTTTATTTTTTTAACTGCATTCTACGGTGTATAAGTTGTTCAACTAATCCAGTCATTCCGCCAACGGAACAAGGGGTAAGAATTTCCGGCTAGTAGATGGATGTAGATATATCTAAGACAATGGCCAAAGTACCCAATGTTATTCAAAACAAGTTTAGAGCTTTTAAATTTATCCTACACTAATTCATTAGTAACAAAAAAATCCGAAAATAATTATACAATTTATTTTAGACCTATCTTTCTTCAACTTCCAGATCTAAGCACCGACAAATAACGATATTTTTCCACTTGCATTTTTTATTTCAACTGACATTGTGCTATTATCCTCCACAGATAAGATTATTTAAGTGAAGCACCCCTCCATTGTCACATTATTCCAGCTAGCACCTTTTGAGGTTTAGTCGCATAAACATATCTACTTTTATCACATGTCCCTCCGTGCTAACTTGCAATAAACAATAAATAAATGTCAGCGTCTTATTTCTTGGTATTCTAACATCCTCGTATCTCAGGGCTGCACCTGGTTGCATCAATATCATGACTGCATTAAGCCCGCCTCAGTTTTCAGCATTTCAGTCCAATTTATGAGTATGCAGAACGCGCTTAAGATACCATTTATAGGTTCAATGCTGCGGTTAAGCTTGAAATTAATGCGACATTTTGCTGCATCAGCTTTCCTGTTGTCCCTTATCCAACTGCTGAGCCCCCTCGCCCCTGTCCCTGTGCAGCACATGTGCAAAGTTAGCTGCCTGCTTTTGGTTTTTAAATTCTGCTTAATGATTTTTTATGAATTTATTGCCAGCGCAGCCGGCGCACAATTTGCGCATGCGTTGCCCCCAATGAGGCTGAACCGAGTGTAGCTGTGTTGGTGGGACAATAAGGGGGGATGCGGGGTGCGGCGCGGGGACAGGCGGCTGCCCACACCAGAAGGAAACCTTAAGCAACGATTGAAAGCAGGCGCGAAAAGTTCGCTGCGCATCAAGGCAAAAAAGTTGAGCTGTGTTTAGTGTGTGTGTGTGTGTGTTTGTTTGTTGTTGTTATTGTTGTTGTGTTTGTGGCAGCCTTTTAAATTTTAAGTGGTTGTGCGCTCTGGATGGGCATGCTGCATGCATATGGCGCATGTTGCAACGCCTACTAAATTATCCAGCAGCATGCCTCAATGTGTGCCTACAGATACATTTGTTTGCACCAAAAACAACAAGAGAGCATTTAAAATGTTGCCATACGCTGCATTTCCTGCTCGTGCACATGTATGTATGTGCGCATATAAATATGTATAAATACATATAAATAGCATATATTTCCGATCTATATGCAAGTTTCAATTATTCAATGAATGAACAGCTTTGTCTTGTACAAACAACTTCAGTCAGAGCTCAAGGCTGAGTCAACACATGGATTTTAATAGCCAAGAACTTGCTGACATAGATGCGAGCACTGTGTTTCAAGTTTTAAGTGTATATGTATATATATAGTATAAGTATATGTTTAATTTTTTTTGTATTATTTTTATAAGTAAATATTATAAGTAAATATTATTAGTAAATATTCTAACCGAAAAAAATGCTCTTTTTTAAATTTAAGCCAATATTTTTAATTTAAAAGAATTTAATATTTTTTATATAATTTATATTTATATTTTTTAAACAAGTTCGAACTATAAATATATTAAGTAAATTATAAAGATAGTTTTGATTAACTACTCAGGGACCTTTTTTTTCATTTACAATTTTTAAATTAAAATATATATTAACATTAATTTCCGTAATTTTTTTCAAAGTATTTTATTTAATAATAATAAATTTGCCTACACATCTTATTTTCAAGAACATATTGTTTCAAGTATTTCTAGTACATTATTTGACCTTTTAAATTGCATGTCTGGCTAAGCTATTATTATTTCCACATCTACCAGAGCTAACCAAAGTCAACCTTAATTTCTTTCCGCTGTCTTTGGGCCCTACGACAAAGTGTAAACAAAGGTCATGACATGCCAAGCAAAAAAGTTAAAGAGACATGCGAAAGAAAACACATGTAATTGTTTAATTACACGCAAAACAGTTAACTTCACTCAGCAACAAAGACAGTTAACATTGGTAGCTGGAAACCTTGTGCTGAAATATCGTTGAGGGAAAATAAACAATTATAGGTCCGCACACAAAATGCAATTCATTTACATATTAAGAGTCTAGCATATCAAATTGTTTGGCTATTAGCAAATGCTCGATATGTTCATGTATGTAACTGAATAAACATTGTTAACTAGAGATGGCGGCATGAGTTTTTATTAACTATAAAAGCAAAAATTAAATTTATTGTTGTAATAGGATAAAAGATTTCACAAATGATGTACAAATTAAATAATATTTAATTTGACTTTTATAAAAGGTGTCGAGAGGTAAAATAAAGATATTTGAAAAAAACTCCTATTAAAAAAATCTATTTGAGATTAATTATTAAATATAAATATATTCGCGAATTGATTTAAATGAGGAATACAATAACTTGACAATTTCTGTTCCCTTATAAAAGATTTTTTTTTTTTTTGATTTTTCGGACTGATATATTAGTTTTTTCGTATAATATTTTTGGAAATGAAGGTTATTATTTTCGAAATAAGTGCCAAACGATATTTGACTATAGCACGCTCACATCTCTAACCGCTAATGAAGGGCTCGCTTTGAAGGTGTTAAAAGTTGTACGCAATTCGATTAACAAACGGAGGTTTCCACGTATTAGACGAATATGTGGGCTACCGCTAGTCAAGTGAATGACCATGGTCGCCTCTGCCTCTGCGGCTTTTGGCCATAAATTGTTGAAAGCGGCCAACTTGTCGATCGTCTTTATCAATAGCTGTGGATACAAACTGACAAGCGCGACTTTGGCTTTGTAACTGAACTCGAGTGAAAATGATTGCAGTTGAAAAGCGAAGGCGAAACCAGATACGCCTTCAATCGCTGGATCAACTGAAGCTGGAGGAGGCGCTGCGACTCAAAACCACTCGAAGCACGTTTTATTTTCTGGCCGTTTTTTTTCTGCTTTTCATGGCTAACGAAGTGCAAAGGCGTCAGTTTGCATTCGATGAATTCCAATCACACGCATATCATTTGCCATTTGCCACTTAAGACTAACAAATAACTAGCTATTCTTAATGATGCAAAGTGGTTGAACATTAAATACGCACTCAAGGAATGCGTAATGGGAATGACAAAATGACATAATTGGATTACAGTGAAAGCTGCCTTGAGTGCACATTTAAGGATCAATTCCAATTTACATAGTAAATATTTCAAGTTTTGTAAAGAAAAAGTATTAAAATAAAATAAAAATATTAAATAATAAAAAAGATTAATTTTAATTATCTCCCAAGCTCCCAAAACTTATATGAAATATGAATAAAATTCCTATCCTTAACTTTACATAGTTCTGCAAAGACATGCATTAAAATAAAGATTAAACAGAATTTATCTGAGCTTTCCAGCTTTACTTATTGAGTTTGTAAATTTGTTATAATTAAAATAAAACTTTATTAAAATTATTAATAATTTTATACTCAACAAACTCAAAACTTATATGAAATATGAATAAAATTCCTATCCCTAACTTTACATAGTTCTGCAAAGATATGCATTAAAATAAAGATTAAACAGAATTTATCTGAGCTTTCCAGCTTTACTTATTGAGTTTGTAAATTGTTTATAATGAAAATAAAACTTTTTTAAAATTATATATAATTTTATATTAAAAAAACCCAAAGCTTATATTAAATATAAATAAAATTCCCATCTTTAACTTTACATAGTTCTGCAAAGATATGCATTAAAATAAAGATCAAACATAATTTATATGAACTTTCCAGCTTTGGTTGTTGAGTTTATCAAATTTCCTGTGAAAACAGTTTGAACACCGATAAAACATCAATCAATGGATGGATTTGCAATGCGCTGCGAGCGCTTTCAAAATCGTAAATCATAAAGCCCAAACTTGGATTAGATCCAAACACCTTGCCATAAATCTTTGAGACTCATTAGCTGCAACTGAAAATTGAACTCGACTCTGGTTCTGTTTTTGGCGCGCTTTCTGTGCCCAGTTTGCGACCGGCCCCCCCAAAACACTGTGCGACCTTCAAACGGTCGACTCCACTTCACACACACACACACACACACACACACACACACACACACACACACACTCACTAACACATATGGGTAGAGATCACGCCACTTGCGGCGCTGTTGCCAAGTTTCTTCGGCTGGGAGTGTGGGGCCTGGGTTGACGGAAATGTTGCCGTTCGGATGGGCACGCAAAAGACGTTGATGTTTACGTTTACGTTTACCTGAAGGCGAAGGCGACTCCGGACCGATCGGTAACATGTTTTATGCATCCGTGGCAATGGCAACAAAAAAAACTTTATATACATATATACAAGTTGTATACAATGTTTAAGAAGAAAACAACAAATGCGAAATACTTTTAAAGGCAACGCGAAATGGCGAAGGTCGTTTAAAGGCAATGCACAGTTTATGTTTTTTTTTATACGTTACTTTTGCAGTTTTTGTGCGGTTTTCTTTTTACTCTATCGCTAAAAAGGGTTTCATTGTTTACTGATCAAAATGTTTGTATATAAATTCAACAATTAAAAAAAAAATACAGCAGAAGACTTGAAGTTAAAATATATGTAGTTGTAAAAAGCATTTGTGGCTGAGAGTAAAAGAAGTTTTAACCTTAAAGCCATAACAATTTATGGTATGTTAATTTTAGAATCAGTTCAATTGACTGTGTTAGTAAAATAAACCAATGTACTAGTTCAGTGTGTTGTGAACAAAACTGCAAAAAATTTAGACATTTCGAATTTATTTTTAACTATAAAAAATTATGGATAAATTAATAGAGTATAATTCTGTCCAAAATAAAAACAAAAACTGAACTGGTTCAGTGGAACACGAAACTGTTGAGTAGTTCATGAACGATATATTCAGTTCTGTTATTTAGCTGTAGAACAAAAATATAGAACTACAGAATTATATTTCCAAATCTAATAAAGAGGCAAAAATCACGGAAGCTTTCTGTTCCGCTTAGCAATTGTTTTTGATTTATTTATTTTTGTAGGCAACCTAAAAAGAGTGCGCCTTATTCGGTTAGGCGATAAACAATTTGGCGTTTTTGCATATTTAAGTTCACAGAAACACTTATGGACGCTACCTACAGTAGTAGGTCGCTGAGATTTATTTGCGAAACTGAACGACGTTGATAAGAGTCGCCTAATTGGTGCTGTAGCGGACGTCAACACAGTTTTTCGATTTTTCAAAATGTTGTTTTTTCTTTCGTCGGTTCCCATCATAAAGCTGTCGACTGGTTTCCTTTTTGGCGACACGCTCCGCTTCTGTCAGTCAGTCAGATAGTCAGTTAGTCGTTTTCTTTTTGCCAATTCGCATCGGATTTTGATTTCGTTGCGCTCAAGTTTCATTTTGGGGAGTAGTAGTTGGCCAGCCGGATGGTTGCTTCTTACATACTTGGTATGTGGGTCAAGCCGCGACACTTGGGCCTCACGCATAATGTCTTGATGTATTACACACAAGCCCAATGGGACCAGCGATATGGCATGAGGTGTTATTATCTGTTGTACGCAAAATGTACATACATATTTATTATTGCCACCGAAAAATATGGAATATGAAATTATTGTGCCATATTACGAGTACTTTTTAACAAAGTGGATTTTTGTTGCCATATTTTAGGTCTCGGGCTTGGGCTTTAATAAATGAGCTCAACTTGCAGTATGCTTAATCAATAATATGGTAGTGCAAATTATAAATCTTGGTCAAAAAATAATTGAGGTATTTCCCTACATAATAACCCTGCAAACTGGTTATTAATTTTTTTTCGTATTTAAAGTTCTTTTTATTACTTTTAGACTTCTTTTTTATTGTTGAATTCGTAAAAAAAAAACACATTCAATGTGTTATCAACTATAAACATGTAAAATCAACAGACTTTGATAAATATGAATTTTATTATTAATACATTTAATTGATTTGTATGAAATTGAACACGTTTTTTAAATGGAGGCTTTAAAATCAAACCTGGCTATGAACCTTCATGAGCAGGTTATCAAATAAGGTTCACGAATCTAACCTAAAGTCAAGGCATTGTTTTGTGGAGCGAACCACTGATATATATAATATTTTTGTTTTATAGCCCTGATACATGCCTGCCTATGCAACCCTATCAACTGCTTTTTCAAATCTCCATCGCATTTTGAGATCATGTCAACGCCTATTAACTGTTTAACAATTGATCGTCAATTAGGTTTCAATCGAATCCGTTTGGCTTGTACACGCCTCTAAGCGAATCTCCGATCATATTAATTTTGTGGCGTTGCATAAGCACTTCATATGCAATATAAATCGAGCGGGGAGGGGGCAATGAAATATAAAAAAAACTTTCTACAATTATTTTAAAAAGTATTGAACTTTTCTTCAACTTCACGCGATTTACGCAACTTTCACGACCGGCAATAAGAAACCACAAGCCACATGCAACAACAGCAACAACAGCAACAACAACTGCAACAACAACAATTTATGGCTGCAGCAGCCGTTTGCATCGAAATGAAAAGCTCGAATGGCTTTGGCCCACGCAATGTTATGTTGAGAAAAAAAAACAAAAAAACAACCAAAAACAAAAACACCAAAAAGAGTGAAAACCGAAACCCTTTAGGAAATTTGTTTGAAATCTGACGGCCGATGCATAAATCCGTTTCAAATCGCTGTGTATCGGGCAACATAATGCGGCAACTGCACCTCTGAACAACACCAACGCAGACCCTGGGGTTACGATTTCGGAGGCGCTGTTTGGGCACACGATGCACATCGCTGCTGGAGCACAGTGGGCGTCGGCCAAATTTCAATAAAAAACTTGCTAAGCTTTTTAACTTGCAAAACAAAGAAATCGCATTTTGAAGTGTTGAGAAGAAGCTCTTTGTTTTAGTTATCGAAGACGGAGCTGCTAACTCTTGTAAAATATACACATACAAAGTTAGCAGTGTTCGTGACTGCCAAGATCGTTAGTGTTATCGATAGCTAATCGATAATCAATATCAGTGCTATTTAATTACGTTTGCAAATCAGTTAAGTTTAGGTGCGCGCAAATTTAAAACGTTTTTTAGTTATTTAAGGTGTAATTACAGGGCTGTAAAAACTAAGGTTTTTAAATGGGTTTTAAATTATGAATTGCCCATTAAAAAAAATCGAACTTCCATTTCAAAGGGGCCAGTTAACTGTGACTTTTCCAAATGCATTGTCCCACTGTGCCATGCTTGAATATAGTGTATAAATCGAGTACAGAGTCTATCAGCATGGATCGGATCGCATCGCATCGTATCGCATAGTGGCTGTATTAATGAGTTTAAACGCACGCCTTAGCTAACGAATAACGCCAGTGGTGCGATGTCAAGTCTTGTTTGATTTCGAGAGCTTTTGTGAGTTGGCTAAGACAAAGATTAGGCCAACTAGAGATCGTGGCATGGGGGCGTCGTTGGCGTTGGCAGCACATCGCATATCAAAATGACACCATTATGGTATTAAGCCAATCGCCATTAGCGTGTGGGATCGTGCCTCACATCATATGGGGGCGATCAAGTCAAGTGGCACACGTTTCGCTTAAGGTGGCAAGGCCCTCGAATGTTAAACAGCTCGTCTTTGTTCTGGTTGTAACCGTCTGAGGTCGTTAATTTATGCTTGCCAATAAAACAGTCCACTTGATTATTCCATTGCCTATGTTAGATTTGGTAAACGCTAATTATCAATATGTTTTAAATGTTTGCTTTGGTTTCTTTTCTTTGCAGCCACAATTCCTGGAACAACACCTACAAAATTAATGAATGCATTTAACTGGACAGGTGAGTGGGGGCTTAAATAATTGCTTAGATTAGCTTACATTTAATGGGTTGTGTGTCATTGAACTTATTTGGCTGTCGCCGCTCTATGCGAATTTCATAAATTCAAGAGCAGGCGAGCTGGAAATATTCCACTATATAAATTGATTTTCTTAAAGATCAGCATCCAACTTTGCTATTTACTTGTTGTTTCCACACTTAATAGTACGTATCCATTATCAAATCAATAACTTGCCTTTGGGTAGAATATACGCAAATTTTGCTCAGGTATTTGTGTAAGCAATTATATATATATATTTTTTTTTCGTTGAAATTTATGTGCTTGATTTTCAACTGACAGTTGACAGTGACAGCGTTTGAAAACGCCAAATGGCCGCCGGCTGGCTCAAAAAATTCGCATACAAACTTTATTTTTAAGCCAATTTCGTCTTGTATGCAAATTTTCATGTGGTTTTTTAATTAACGTAGACACAATTTAGCTGCTTTGTACACCCATTTGTGCACTTGTTCGGCCCGGCTTTGTTCCCCTAACTGTTTGATCACTTGAATCACGTTTGACTGTAGTTAGGCGCACTACGTACATAATTTGCGTAATGTTTGCTTATGCTAATCGTGCCCATTAATCGGGCTTGTTAACAACCTGACGCACGAGTCAAGGGTTCGACAGACCAAACAATAAATGCAATCATACGATCAACTTTACAAATTTTTGCCCAGCTTATGTACAGATTTTTTCGTTTTTTACGTAAATGAAATTGATGGTGTTTTAAATCAGTGAAAAATGCTTTCAAAATTTACAATGGCAGCGAGATACCCAATTGAAATCCAATATAATATCTTATTAAAAAATGGTTGATAATTTACTGTTGTTAAAAATTGATTGATTGATCGTAAACTGACTATAAGTTTTTTCCATATTTAAGTTGGCCGAAATCCTCTCTAGTCAGCTTGATTAAGTTTTAATACAGTCTTAACTTAATATTGGTATTTATTTTCGCTGTTTATCAAAAACCATTGCTACATTTTGTGGATTAAAGTAAATTTCCACATGGGGCACATAAGTTCAACGCACGTGCCACAGAAATGGAGTCGCAGCATCCAAAAACAACAGCGACAAACAACGAATTGTAGAGCAAAGAAGAAAACAACACAAACGAAAGTTTAAAACACACAACATGAAAATGCGGCGCAAAGCTCGGGGAAATACAATAGGCCACAAAAAAAAAAGCCGACGCACTTTTCGCTTTTGAAACGAGGCAAGCGGAACGCGTACACTCAGAGAAAACCTTCGTTCTAAATTCAAATACGAGCGGAACAGAAATCGTAAATTTTTTTTCAAGTTAAGAAATTTTCAACAATTTTTGGACTTTTCTCACAGTGTACGCTGCTGCATTTGCGAGTTGAGTTGGAATTGAGGTATAGCTGATGAAATGTGCATGATTTTTTATAATTTACACGCTCCCCCTGCCCCTATGCTGTTTTTCCCCCATTCCACAGGCGGGGCAGAAAGCGCGTGCGTAGCTCACGGCTCGTTGAGCAGCCGACTAAAAGGGGCGGGGAGTGGGGGCAAAGGTGTCGAAAGCGAAGGCAAATATTACACATTTAATTATGACAAGTTGGGTCTTGTCGCTTGCCCCTGGCAGATGATGCCGGTTCACCGCCAACTCACAATGAAATTACAATAAAAATTCGGTTGAAATGTGGCTTAAAATTGTCGTGGGTTGCTTGAAATCATGTGTTGTTTTGTTGATTTTTGACACTAATGTGTTTCCAAATGATGATCTTTGAACTTGACTGCATTGTAAGCATGAAAAATGACTGGCATATACAATTCCGTTGAATAAACTAAAGATGAGATGAGAAAATAAGTCTAGATTTTATTATAACATTTAGTACACGTAATTCTAAAAGTTCAGCTAAAACTTGGCTCGCATGATAGCACAGGACATTGTTAAAACCTCAGATAGATATTTAATAGCTTAATTTATTTACCTAAACTTCGACTTTTATAAGGCAATGGATTAATTACTCGGATTTCTGATCAAATTCTCATACAATACACTGTGATCCTCTCGAATGTGTCGCTGCAAGCGCAACAGTTTGCGATGTAGCTTCAGATACGGCTGCATGCTGGCTGTCAGACTGGCCAAGAGTGCCTCTCTGACCAGCTTGACGGTGCTCAGCTGATAGAGGTTGCCCGTGGCGATCATGCAGGTTAGATCGTCGTCACGATTCTGCAACAGGACCAAATGCTCTTCGATCTTGTTCATGCGCAATTTGAGCTCATCTTTTTCGGCAATTAGATCACGTTCGCGTATCTTCTGATCGAACAGATATTCCATAACTTCTTCCGATAGGTTCGAGTATTGCTGGGCCAGCGCCATTTTCGACAAACCTAGAATTTCGTAAAACAAATTTTTTTTTTCCTGTAAACAAGCTATTTACTTTTTCAATGTGTCAGACTAAGTGTAGAAATGTTTACACTTGAATTTGTTAAAACGTCAATTTGTATAGATGTCTATACAATTTGAAAATAATCAGTTCATATCATGTTACGCACGATCAGTGACTGCCCTTTGCATAATAATAAATAAATCGCATATTATTTATTTATGCTTTGTGGGGCTTACCTAACAATTGCCTAGACCGATCGGCTCACATCTCATAAATCGAGAAGACCCCATGGAATTTAGCTAGCCGATCAACATCCGAGCCCAAACAATGCCGTGCTAATAATAATAATAAATTATCAACACCTTCGGTTACTCAGATTCTTGGTAAGTCTCGGCCCAGTCTATTGATTTTGCTATTTAAACATAATATTCTACAAATGCCCCCGACAATACTTTTGAATTGTTTTCGAGATTCAATGGATCGATTTGTATTGTCTTTGGTCGTGGCTAACATAATTTTGATTAATGTAAATTTACTTAATGGCCTTTTGTTGTCGCAGTGCTAAATGGCTAAGCATATTTTTACTATCTGAGTTGCTTGGCATTTCTGCCAAGTATTTTTTTATCGGCCAAGTGTGTAAATTAACGATACGTGAAGTTTCCAGAGAGTATGGAATTTTAGATAAAAATTTTAGGCATCTTTAGTTAAACGAATTATGCACAATTTTTATTTTTGTAATGGAACTAGCTCAAAGAGGCTTTAAAGTGGTTCAGTTTTTTTTTCATATTTGCTATTGTTTTTTTTTTAATATTTGTATATATTTTAAAAGGGACTTAAGCTGAAATTTTTTATTAATACTGTTTATTGAAACTCAAGACTATATTTGGGTACAAATAGAAGTAGGGTATACAAAAAACAAATAGGGTTTTTATCAAACAAATTTCGATAGTTTTTTACCTGTATAATATGCGGTGTTTATTTATAAGCAATATATACTAGTAAAATGCTTAAGGGTCTTACATATTTATAAAACTTTTAAGAGATGCTATCGGCTTCCAGGTTTTACCTATATACAAAAAAGCACGACTGTAAACGAAGAAACATTTTTTTAGGTTGGTTCGCCTTACGGTTCGAACCAACGTCTTGCGTTTTGGTTCGGTTTATGAACCAGGTTGCTCACATACGGGATCTCAAGTTTTGGATTTAATGAATAAAAAATTTAAGTTGAATGCAAACTTATTATTTTAAGTAAATATGAAACGGTTCTGGTATATTTTTCTTAGTGACAAATATATTATAGTTACAGATTACCCCGTGCCGCTGCCTTTGCGAACATATCGGCATATGTTACTTATATATATTTTTTAATTATTTGGACAACTTTCGCATTCCTTTAAGCGTACTTTTGGATATACCAGTTTTTATATTATTTTAATGTGGAAGACCACACGCAGATGCGAGCGCACACTATTGTTGGGGTCATTTATGAACATTTAATCCTTTTCTTTTGGACAGCAACAACAACGACAGCAACAATAAGCATTGCCGAAAAAGGGTGCGTTGCATGGGACATTCAAGTTGATTTATAAGGCTGGCATTTCATGTGCCTCATATTTCTATGGCTTTCACTGTCACACATTAATTGTGTGAGCCGCAACACCCACAGTGAGCCGAAAGAGTGAAAATTAACTTGAAATGAAGACATTAAACGAGTTGGCAACATATAAAAAATGTATAAAAATAAAAAAAAACATGGAAAGGCGCGCCAATTGAAATTTATGTAAATTCGGTTTCTTTATGGAACACTTTTGGCTTCTGGATTAGACCGCATGACACACCCCGCCGTCAAGCGGCTATTCCCAATTTGGCTCTGGCCAGAAGTAAACATCAACCATACATATCCTCAACTCAAGTCAATTGCTTGTAATTGCTGTTGCTTGTGTTTTTTCAAGCTTTTACCCTACAAAAGTTTCTATTTACATTTATGACTTTACAAATTTCACTTCTAAAAGATACAAACACAAAACCTTAAACTAACTCTGTGTGTGGTCTACAAGAGGTTTTTTTTTTATATTTTTCGGGCAATTCGCTAAAAATAATAGGAACTTGTTTGTACACATTTTTACAACAAGCTGCAAAAGAATAAAAGCCATTAAGAAAAGTGCTAGGGTTTTATAACTAAACAAGGCCCATGTGAAATAATAGTTCAACCAGTTGGCCGCATGCCAAGTGTAATAAAAACAAAGTACAGAGATCGGTACGGTTTTGGGAAAGTTGACTTGAGTTGGAAAAATAGGGAATAACGCCATATTTCTTTCAATCATAAACTTAGCCAAAAACACCTTTCTAAATCCGAGAACAATCAGCATAGAAATTGAACCGTTTGGTTCGTGAACTTTTAAGAAGTTTAAAAATATTTGTTAATTAAAAATGAACTATTCTTAATTTAAAGAGCAACATTTTTGAATTGTACTTAAAAAACTTAATACTTAATACTTAAAAAATATATACAAAATTTTAATTATAAAAAAAACATTCCTGAAAAATGTTTCCAAGTTAAGAAATATCCACTTAAGTTTGATTTTGACAACGCTTTTACTTGATTTAAGTAGAAAATTCTTGGATCTCTGAGTGGACAATTGTACACATATTTCACGAATTTTTTTTTGCTTTAATAAGCCTTGTCACATCAACAGGCCTGTTTATTTTCTTACTTTTCACACTCAAGGATGTCAAATATAATGCAACTAATTTGCACAGTGCCTGTCATAATTTTGCGGCCCATTGCGTGCTGACAGCTGTGGTCATTATAGCGAGCGACGCGACATTTTGCAGTCATCTATTAAGACCTGGCATATTTTGTGATCATTGCATGGCCTTTAATTTGACAACTGAAAGGCATGAAATGACACCAACGGAGACAGAGCTAGAGCCAGGCCAGGCCAGGCCAGGCACTCATTAATCTGTCTAAATAAAGAACGATTCCAACAAATCGCAGCGAAATCAAAAACTTTGCTCGTTTTATGCTTTTCGAAAAGTTGTAAATTGAGTTAGCTCCAAAAATGGCGGACTGCGCTCTCAATTTTATGTTATTTACAAAATGAAAACATAAAACAAACACAAACAAATTAAAAAAAAAAATAACGTTTGTAATCGATTTGCGCGAATTTCGGTGCGAGTTTCCATTTGGACTTAAAAGTGTTTTTGGCGTGCGGCGTGTTCGGAATATTTAATTTTTTTTAACTGACATCATTAGGGACACAGCAGGTGGAATTGTAAAAGATCAATATTTTGATTTTGTTGCTGATTCATAAATTTCGAATTCAAAGCGGGACATTAGCATAATATTTAGCCACGGCCCATTTATTTCTGCTACAGTAGGAGTTGTTAAAACTTATTTATGCCATTCGGACAGTAAGCCTTATATAAGAAAAAGCAATATTGATAAATTAGTTTGCCTACAATAAATCGTACTTTAAATGAAATCATCGTAAAGTTATTTATATGCAAATTCATTTTAACCAGCATGGGGGAATTTAGGTGAGTCTGCAAAATAGATTATAGGGTATAGAGCGAGGTATTTCGGAGACCAGAAAAATTTGGAATGCAAGTCGGAAATTGAGTTCTAGGGAATTTTTTTAAATACCAGATGAAAGAAACCCGAAGGAAAATGGGCAAAAGACAGAGAGAAAACGAGATATGGTGAGTGTGAGAGAGTGTTTGATAGAAAGGGAGAGAGAATAAAAAAATATGCGATTAAAACAAATTTCTATCTGATGTAAATTTCTCTTATAAATTTTTGTAAGAATTTCTACAATTGTTTAAAATTTAGTTTCTCATCATAGAACATTTTCTAAAACCAGAACAAACTTTTTATATATTCAGTAATTTCAGAATTTAAACAAAAATAACTACTTGTTAAGGTCAGGTATCCTCTTAACAACTGAATTCAGGATATATTTGTATATACAAAATATTTAAGATTAAATTTACAACAATTTT
This sequence comes from Drosophila colorata, assembly GCA_035041545.1. Lineage (NCBI taxonomy): Eukaryota > Metazoa > Arthropoda > Insecta > Diptera > Drosophilidae > Drosophila > Drosophila colorata. Next base: position 70,664 of record JAWNLD010000222.1, read on the forward strand.
TTGTTTTATTTTTTGGTTTCAGATTATATGGTTGCGTTCACGCAAAAGAACCAGTTTTGAGCGGCTTTGTGCATCTCTTTTAAATATTCATAAAGCTAAACTAAGCTTAAGCATAATGTGCCAGATATTGTGCACATTAATATTGTCAACATATATTGAATATTTTAACATATATTTAACAAAATGCACAAATTAATGAGCGAGTTTTTTCTTTACGACCATTTTGCTCATCCATTAGCTCGTTGTGTATTAATATTTTCGACACTTGATTTGTTTCGATTGGAAGTATTTGAAATATTTACACAATTTTGTAAACGAAATATGTAATTTCAATTTAAATTAGTTGCCAAACGCGCAGCGGCGTCTTGCTTGAAATTTGGCTCCGCGTAGATTTGGAATCTATTTTAGGGGCGCTTATCGCCCATAAATGGTGCCGTAAATTTACAAGATTTCAGTTTGAGCTTGAACCAGAGCTTAAGGCGGGTCGTCGACTCATATTTTGTGTATTGATAAATTAAGGCAGCTGCCTTAATTTTCAATTATGTTTGGAAACAACACGCAACACGAACTAGTGGCTGGACAATTGGAATTTTGTGGCTTTGGCTTACGCATATTTTTTTTTGTTGACATTTATATTTATTGTTTTTATCGCCTAATTTTCAATTATGTTTGGAAACAACACGCAACACGAACTAGTGGCTGGACAATTGGAATTTTGTGGCTTTGGCTTACGCATATTTTTTTTTTGTTGACATTTATATTTATTGTTTTTATCGCCTAATATTTTATAAAGTTTTATGTGTGGCGTATTTTACTGCTTGTTTTTTTCGAATGTCTTTTGATGGAAAGTCGCTTAGCATATTTGTTTATTTTTTAATTGTTGTGGAAATTAACTATGCAACACCAAAGGCTTTTAATTGCCGCAAACGAGCTTCTAATTTATGATGGTTTTCAAAATTTTCTTTGAGTACCCTGTTTCCAAAAATATTGCTACTACGGGTATATAAATGTTGACATCTTTCATTCTCTAAAGTATTTATATATGGTATATTATATATATTTGTATGATCGTATATGCAACTGTCTTATTTATGTACAGGGCAGCTTTCAGTCGTTCATTCTTGCTAATTTATTTTTTCTTCTTTTTAATATTTTTGTATTGTCCCCAATCGATGTGCACCCAGGCAAGTGGTCCGCACTCTCATTGTGATATTTCATCTTGTACTTCCTTCATTGGGTTTAATTCTATTTTAAGGTCTTTTCAATTTGCATTCAGAATCGGCAAATAACGTTGATTGGGGCACACAGCAAGGGGGAAAAGGGCGGTACAAAAAAATCTGCACTATTCCGATCTCGATCGTTTATATAATTAATAATTTATTGGCAGGCCATAAAATTTTAGTGCCCAGTGTGTGTGTGTGTGCCCGGCATGCACACTTAGTTTACGTTTCGAAAGTTTTATATTATGACTATGGATACAATGAAATGGGCTTCCTGTTGTGCATTTAATGGTGTCAATAATATATAGGTATATCGTTTATTACAACAAAGATGTTCATTTAGAGTGCGATTTATATGGTTAAAATTCCGCAGATTCCGCGGCTAAGAAAGCTTGACCTATATATGGGTACCAAAAATTGAAACTAAATTAAAAATATGAATATATATAAGAATATATATAATATTTATTTATGTTGTATAAGAAATTATTGTCTGCTTTTTATGATCATTTAAACAGCTGAATAATTTGATGGAATATCTGTTTATTTTTATTTACTTGAGGTCTTTAACTGAAGTATCTGTCTGTTCAAAGAGCGGCATTGTCTTTTCCGCAGCAGCAACCCCTAAAATATTATCACAAATCCACCATTTTGAGAATGTAATCAAATAATATATTCGATTATTTTCTTATCACTTAAGTCCAGGGTAATATTTCACTTTGGGTTTGAATTATGAAAAGTCAGGCGCAAATATTGACAAACGACACAACTGTGCAATCACTTTCCTCCCCACTTAACTAAAAGGAAACCCTTCATGTATCTAAAACCCAACATTGACAGGTGAAAACCATAAAATATCCGGAAGGGGCAGAATTGGCATTGCGCTCTGCTCGAGTGATAAGGCCAACCGGAATTTATGGCCACTTCCGTGACTCACTCGAAAGAAACTGAAACAAAAGCAGAGCCCAGCTACCTGAGGGTCGCCTGCATTACAATTGCCGTGTCAGAAGTTAGACCGTAAATTACCATTGCCCGAAAATGCAACAGGGCGTCGTCGTCTGTTGGTGCTACCGTAATTAGCATATTTAGCCGCTGTCGTCCCCACGAAAACTCCGAATACAAATCCAAGACAATGCCTTCGGATAGTCGTATAGATTGTTATAGCTACATGTTTTTTATTTTTCTTTTTCAATTCTCTACCCACAATGCAGTCTAGGCTATCTACTTACTTCTGTTTCCTCAGTGCATGCTGTGGCATAAACAAACACGAACCGGACTTTAGAGACCGATCCTCAGCGATCGTGTTCGCTGCTTCGGCACAGTTCATTTCTTCTTTATGTTTGGGCTCAGATACCAGCACCAGCTGTGTTTTCACGCGTCTCTTAAAGTCAAGGCTGCGATTGGCAGCAGGACTAGGGATCTGCCAGTTCTCGATATTGTGGTGGGCGAGACTGATCTTATTACAGATCATAAGAAAACAAGATCATAAAGTGTGTCTACGTAGATTCTCTTCTGCATAAGATACTTTACTTTACTTTATGTTTTTAAAGGAAAATTTAAATTTTAGCTTTGATGAGAATATAAGATAGTCTGTTGTGACAGAATATCGTAATTGGAATTCATTTATATAAAATTATTTTTATTTTTAGAAGAGAAAATCAAAAAAATCATTAGATTAAAATAAATTAGTTTTTTTTATTCTTTGAAGAAAAAATACTTCCTTAAGTTTCATAATTTTTTTGGTTTTTTTTTTTTTTGCTATATGATAGTGCAATAAATAAATATATAATATTATAGAAAAATTATTATAGAAACATTTTAAAACATGAGTCTGAGTCTGAGTCCAAATCAGGGTCTGAAAATAAAAGTTTCAACTAATTATGTACTAAGATTTAACTGATATATCATAAAAACAAAAAAGTAGTATAGCCGTCTGGGGGGAATATGAGTTTTAATGGCTGCGCTGGTAGTATGCGATAAGATCGGTCAGCCAGCCGTCTGGTATATCACGTGCCCTTATGCGGCGCGACGATCGTTAATGTCAATTTGTTGGGCTACCAAATTAAAACGCAGACTCAGCCAGAAAGTATTGTCCTTGTTCTGGGCACGTCCCTTCCTCGTCCGGCGTCGCGCGCGTCGCGTCGTCTGTCAATCCAGACGTCAGCGGCGGGCGCTGGGCGACGCTCCCAAAGATGCGAGCCGTAGTTGTTGCAGTTAGTAGTTGGTTGTCGTTGTCGCATGATATATGAGCGCCCTGCCCAGCCCAGCCCAGCCCTGTTGCTGCCGCTGCCAACGCGCCCAACCAAAAAAAAAAAAACCACTGCTAAGCCTCGCAGGCGCAAACCCAACTTGTTGTTGTTGTTGCTGCTGCTGGTGAGCTCTCTGCGCAGGCAGCCGAAGCCGGTTCTCAAAACAAACATCTTCGTGGGCCGCACAAACGCGTCGGCGTTTTTTTTTTTGTCCAACCTTTTGCTTTGCTCGTTCGTTCGTTCGTTCGTGCGCTCGAGCACTCGCTCGCTCTTTGGTCGTTTTGTTGTTTGCACGCTCTTCGCTTGTGGTGTCTGCTGCTTTGGCTACCGCTCCGTAATTCAGTTTGTTTTGACTTGCTGCGCGGTTAACTTCGTCTTCGTGGGGCATGCGCGACTCGCTTTAGGCAAAATAATAAAAAAAAAAAAACTCGTCGTGCCGTATCTTCGTATACTTTTTCATAACATGCCCAAAAAACAAATAAAGGGAATTTCGGTTTTTCATCTGTGCTGTTTACCTATGTGTTCTCAAACCAATTGTTATTGGAAAATCCAAGTGCAAACGATCTTAAATGAATTGTGAATTGTGCTAAAACTGTGCGATGAAATTGTAATCTCATCTCCAATGCTATCAAGCCTTTAAATACTTATATAAACAGAGCTCTTTAGCAATCTGCCTACTTATTACTAAAGTTGAATGGAAAAACATACATAATCTATTTAAGCGCTACGTGACAATATTAAAAGTAAGTGTGTTCGAATGCTGCTCTTAACTGATTACTCTTAATCAGTTATCCATGGGCCATGTGGAAATGTGTTCAAGCTTAAGATAAAAAGTAACGCTTTCACTTAGCCCACATTGGTTATATAAAAATCAGAATAATAATCATAATAAATTGCTTCTTTTGTTTCTTTTGAATAATAATAATTACAAACGCATATGTATTTATTATTATTAATATTTAAAGTACAGGATAAATATATTTAATAGCATGGGATTCGAACCTGGATCCTCGTTGTTCAGTTGCCCAAGTGCCTGAGCGCTTAGACAGACAGACAGACAGACCTCTATGTATTTATTATGATAATAAAAATAAGAATTTTATACATCAAGCATATTATATTATAAAAATCCAAATAATCAAATATTTAAACATATCAAAGTTGCAGTAAATTTTTCTAAAGTTATAATGCAAAGAGACTATTGTTGTATATTGAAATATTTATTAAAATCCGCTTCAACCTGACACTGGTTATACGAGATCTAACTTAAGATACTGACAACAAACAAATGCTGTCAGACTGGGGCACTTCAATAGATCCGCAATTTATATGCTAATCTCTGATCTCTGGCAAATTCTTAATAAAAATGCTTTTGTTCTGTTTCATTGCAGCATGTTAATTTTAAAATATGACAGAATGCAGCATCAGCTGTGGCTACTACTTCTACTATACTTAACCCTACAAAGCCCGCGGAATACTCGGGCCCTATTGAGCAACTACCAAAAGCAGTCGAATTTTGAACTATTGGAAAATGATTCGCGTTACATATCATATCAAGGTGAGTTGTGGATTATCAAAAAAATTAAAAAAAAAAAAAAAACTGTAAAGTATGTCAATTGCTAGGCCATCAATCAAGTTAAACACTCGAATGCTGAGCATTTGGAAATTGGGTTGATGTCTGTCAGTTCTAAGTACTTTATTACGCAAGATGAGTGTCAACAGAGATGTCAATTCTTACGAATCGTAACACCCCTATATTATATACTTGCATGAATATCTTGCGGCTTTTAATCTGAAAACTTTTCTGCTTCGTGTTTATTGCTTAAATATTTGCGCATCGTCCCATTCTCAGCTTTTTGCATGAAAGTGGAATGCATCTTAAAGAACGACTCAAAGCGCAAACTCGGCAAAAAGTTTTGTTGACGGTGATTTTAAATTTTTTATAGGCATTTCTTATTTTGTTTATTTCTTATGAGTGGAGGCTTTTAACTTTATTTTGTTGGCCATTTTTTGTTTGTTGGTTATGCAAGAAAAATATAAAAAATAATTTAATTTAAATGAAGAAGTATTTCAATGCTTGACTTTGGCATACCCCTTAAACATAATTCAATTGTAATACATTTTTTTTATATTAATTATTTTCAGATTTAATGTCAACAGCCAAACGATTTTACGATCCCGAAACGACTTGGTATTCAGAATTGCTATATGACGTGGCCAGAAAGCAGGTTATTGTTGGTGCTAGGTAAGTGAATAGAATAGCAGCGACTGTTCGGAACGGAAACAATTAAATTTGTCAAAATAAACAATGCCCTCGGTTAAACAAGCCTGAAATTTGTATTATCAGCTAAAGTAGCACAGATTATTGCGCAAAACAGAAACTGATAAGAGCTTCTGTTTTTTTGGCATGGCTTCAGAGAATCTCTACATAAAATCGAAAGTGCACGCAACAGGTTTACCAAATCTTTAACCTATCAGCAACTTTATCTCACGCAACAAGCGACAACAAACAGAATCAAGAAAAACGTAGCAACTAGAACAAGTTATACAAACAAAACGGAGTTGTACTGCGGGCAACAAGTGCCTGCCCAGCCAGATACACACTCATAGATACATAGATACACGCGTTGTCTGCTTATTTGTTAAGCAATTTGAAGGTACTCTGTACTCACAGGCTGTCTCGTATTTGTTGTATCCCCTACCCATTGAAATGTGTAAAATAGGGTATAAATGTTTTGCACACATGATTGGTAGGGGCAGAAGGAAGCATCTCCGATCCCATATATATATTTATGATCAAGACTTAGAGCTGAGTTTATCTGTATAAGCTCAATTTCAGAAATGATGAGAACTAGAGATTTAAATTTGGAAAATATATTTTCTAATATCGTGAGAACATGTTTATAGATAAATATCGATTTACAATTTTTTGGACACCTCCCGCCATTCCCCTTAAAAAAATAAAAATCTAAGTGCGAAAGCCTTTACACACATTTAGATGTTATAATTAAGCGCTGAAAATTGTATACATTTTTATATAAAACAGGGTATCTACTAGTCGAGCACTCTCGACCAGGGCAATCACTTACTTTTTATATGCTTAGCGTGTTGTCAAAGTTTGCTTTTCATTTGCTCGCTAAGAACTTCAGTCATCATCGGAAGATAAGACAGAGCGCTGAGTCCCTACAGATCTTAACCCCTTGGCACATCATGTGCACGTTTGAGGTACAGATACGAATTGCCTCGTTTATCAAAATGTCGTCGCTGTGTTTTTGTATTTTTTGTATTTTTTTTTTTGTGTTTTCTCCCCTGTTGTCAATCATTCCTCGCAAGGTTTATTTTGTTTTCGTTTTCTTTTATTCTTCGTTTTCTTCTACCATTCTCACACAAATTTAGTAGGTTTTGAATTATTAGGTTGATAACGAAGGGCAGTTGCTCTACTTACCCACGAGGCAAGTAGGCGTGTAGATAACTAGTGGGATAGATAACTGCGTGGGCATATTAAATGTATTTTATTTTATTATAAGGTGTAGGCTTTTTTGATCATAATAATGAGCATAGTGATAGTGACTAGGCCGGGCCACTGGTCAAAGTTTTTTGCTTATAATACCTGCATGAACGGTCTTTAGATATAACATTTCTTGAGTAACAACTGACAACAATTCCATAAGTTTTACTCATTGTGTAAACTGTAATCAGTAAAAAATAAATTTAATCTTTATTTAATTTAGCCTTCCTGGGTACTTTTGGACTTTAAAGCTAGACTGTTGGGCATTCTTTCCATCTCTCTTTGAATCGTACCTTAAATAGGGTCTTTAGGCTCTTCTTTTCTCACCAAAATGAGTTTCCTTCACAAGTAATTTAATCCTTAAATAATTACTATGATAAGTTTCGTGTCTGTATAATTTAAACATGTTTTGTTTGAACAACCGCCACTGTTGACCTTCCTTTAGCCACAGAAACGCAACTCTTGGCGGTTTTATTTTTATTTTTTTTGTTTTGCTCTTTGTCTGTTGCACCACCAAAAACCACAATGTGAACCTTTTTCTAATCACAAACCGCAATTTAATTGTAGCAATATTATTTCAACTCTAGCTGTTGAATACGTCTCTTTCCATATTTGTATGATTTTGTGGTCGGCTCATAAAAGTTGGGTAATTGTGGAGTCATTGGCATGGAATAGCTAGGCGCAAAGTCTATGCATGAAGCACGGCTCCTTGTCTGGCAAACACACTTGACACGACTGCAGGCTCGGATTACGAGCGGCTTTCATATAGCGACACAAGTCGGGGACGATCAGCTCAAGTATTCCAATGGGCTCCCATGACGAGTGACGAGTCTGATGATGGGACGAGGGCAGGGAGGGAACCGAGCCGATGAGGCAGCCGCCTGCGACTTGCACGTCGCGTAATTTCTGTCATGTACAGTGCATTCGGGGTCTTATGGCCCGAAATTTGATATAGACTGCATTCAAATAATATACCATTTTGTTTTCGTTTTCGTTGCTCGTTTTTTTTTTTGTATGCTTTTTTCTTTTTTTTTTCTTTCTGCTCTCTCTTCCTTGTTTTTGCTTAACAACCTTTTTATAAAGGTTGTTTTTTTAGTTTATGGTTTTTAGTAGGGGTCTTTAGCTCTGTTGTGGCTCGGCGCAAATGGACCATGCAAATGCAACGCTGGGAAGCATTTGTAATGTTTATACATGTGACTGAACATAGCCTTATAAGTACTTTAAACAATGTAACCAAATGCAAACACATTTGAAAGGAAAAAGAAAATACATTTTTTGTATAAAACTTAAGATTGGTGCACGCTAAAATTGTCAAGTCCACTTTTTTGAGTTAGCGGAAAGTATTAGAAAAAACTGTCTGTTTAAAGTCAGGGCTTTATACTTCAGTCAACTGAAAAAGTTTTTTAGAAATTAATATTGGAAGAAATTTCGTGTAAACAATTCGAAAAAAATATTACTTTAACTACAAGTTAAACCACAAATGAAGTTATACTATATTGAAACTTTTACGGAAGCGCATATAAAAATTACCATTTTATTTTATTTGTATTATTTGCCTTTTTTCATTATTTATTTATCTATTTTTTGCCATATTGTGGCCAAATTTGGCAAACCAAGTCAGACAGACGCTAAGAGGCTGACAGTCAGTTTAGGCGGCTACTGGAAATTGAAATCAAAATTAATCAAAGCAAAGGCATGTTAAGTTAAACATATATACCGCACCGCAGACATATCAAGGGGGCGTTTTGCATATTTCCATTGAAAATGCCAAGGAAAATTTAATAGCGGAGCAGTTTTCAGATTGAGAGCAAGGAATGCGCTCCGGCGTAGGCAGTGCCAATGCTGAAATTGACTGAAATTCGCTGCAGTTGGCTGCGGCTTATTGCGGCTTGTATTTTACAAGATCTTAACGGAGCAACGGGCAGTTTTTAATTACAAGTAACCCGCCAGCCCGGCGATCGCCTCGAGCTGTCGCCAAACAGGCGCTAGACAAAACACCCACGCGCGTCCACTTGATCAGCGGCCACTGGCTGGATTGCCACAGCGGCCAGATTGCTGCAGCTGGACAGACGGCGCCACAGTTAAAGCCACACATAGCCAATGCATTAATAGCTCCACACGACTTCAACTTCAACTTACAAAAAGGCCTTTTTGTTATCTTGTCGCGCTTGTCGCTCAAAACTTGGCCACGGCGCAAGGTGTGCGAAAAATTGTGAATGCAAATGCGCAGAGCAAAGCGAAAATGAAATATCCGCAGATATACAGCCAAAGATACGGCTGAGGCAACGGATACAGATACAGTTACATGCATGTGCAGATACAGATAGCAGCACGTAACGCACTTGCTTCGAACAGGCCGCCACGCGCCGCGCCCGTTAATAGGTCAAATCAGTTGGTCTACAGGGTTTTATAATTTAATTACGTAATATGTTGTATAGTGAGGATGCAGCTTTTAGAGCATTAAATGTTTCAATTGTTTATAATTGCAAATCATTTTGAAGAAAACGAAATTTCTGCAAAATTAAATAATATAAATCAATTATATTAGTACGACATGTTAAATGTGTTTTTTTTTATAGCTAGATACATATGTATATCTGCTTAACTTACATATGTGTACACTAACAGACTTATGTGTTGTCATAAATATTATTGGCTTTCTTTGATACAGTACATAAAATTTTAATTTAAAAAAAAAATATGTGTTTGTATCTTTTTTTTATTTTGCAAACTTTAGATGCTGCAGAACATTTTTTATCATCACCTGTAGCATTGAGTATTCCCAAAATCAATTTTATGATTAAAAACCTCTATTTGTAAATCCTTAAATACCTAATCGAAGAGTTTTTAAAATTTTATTTTTTTATTTTATTTAATTATTTACTTGCTGAGCCTTATATATACAAATTTGTTCTACAAAAAAAATAAGAAGATATACCTTTGAAACGGACCGCAACAGTCTTCCTTGCTCACTTGCTCGTATTTGCACGCACGCGTCGCTTAGAGATAACAATAGTGCGAAAATAACTAAAGCAAATACAAATTTCAAAAACAACTGGCAAAACAGTAAGCAAATATTTGCTAAAAGCAAAATGCCACAAAAACAACAGCAGCAAGAACAAAAATACAAATTAAAAGAAAACGAAGAAGAGGTGAGGTAAACCAGCAACAGCAGAAAACATGTGTATCGACTTTTCACACCTCAAATGGAATTCGCCAGCTTCAGGTGAAACGAAAGATAAAAACTTGAAGGGGATCGATCGTTGGAAAGGGGGGGGGGGGGGGTGCGTGCTGGGGCTCTGCTGAAGGCAATGCTAATTTGCAAGGCCGTTGCTTATCGCTGCCGCCAAAGAAATGGAACACTGAACGAATAAAACGAGTTATGTGTGAAATTTACGCTTATTTTAGACTTTAATTTGAGTCGTTGTTGAGCTAGGCAAATGTGGCATGATTTAGTTAGTTCTCAACTAGCTGAAAAAGAGGCGGTTAAAAATGAAAAAATTTAACAAAAATAAATGAAATAACAGAAATATAATAAATTGTTCAATTATAAATAAATAATAGTTATTTAGCTTTTTTTATTCTCAACCTAAAACAATAAAAATTAACAATTTATAGTTATTACACAAATATTTAAATAAAGTTACTTTAAATAAAAATAGTAATATTAATTAAAACTTGTTTTTAAATATCAATAAATGCTTTCCTCTATTGGTGATATTGTTAGTAAAGTGAAACTTGGTCGAAATATTTTTTGGGTTTGTTATTATTTTTAATTTCTAACGCCTTTGCTCAGTATATTTTCACTCAAAACGTAATTGCTCACCGTTAAGGCGGCACCTGCTTAGTTAAAGCAACAACAACAACAACCCGACGACCATAACAATTATGCACAATCAGCAATAATTAAATTTCGCAGCCGTTAAGTCTGCTAGTAATTTAAACGCCCTTTTTTTGTGCACGTTTCCATCTTTGCTACGCGACATTTGTCACGTCATGTTATTTGCACAAATCGATTTTTGCCGAACCTTACTCAAGTTTTGCCCCACATGGCCAAGTGGGGGAACCACTCGAGTCGATAAGGAGAACAGCTTAGAAGACCTCTGGTCAAATTGGCCGACCGGACGTTATAAATGTTTATATTTCTTGTGTGCTAAAACACTTGACTCCGGCTTTTCTAACGCTTATCATAACCTTACCCAACTATGGTTTGTTATAGAGAAGAAACTATATTTACGTTTACAATTACCAATAGTTGAACAGCATTTTAAGAGATAAGATCCTTAGAAATTGATAGTAAAATCTAAACAAAAGTAGTAGTAAAAACTTAAAAATATATAAACATAAATTTTGTTTAGAATATAATCTAGTTTAGTAATAAAGCCAATTCGAAAATGCATTTATAAATAACAAATTTATTTTAGGCATTTCACATAACACAAAACTTGTTAACTGCTCCAATAGTTTTTATGAATTCCTTGGCAGTAATGTATCGATAGGACTCTCCTAAAACCCATTTATTGCTAAATAAAACAGCCACTTATCGTTAACATTTAAATTTTTCGCATCATTAATGCTTACTTTTTTAATAGTTTACATGTGGTTACATGTAATTAAATGATGTTTAGTTTTTGTCTTTTTTATTGTCAACAAATAAATTGTTTTATGGCCATTGTTATTTTCTGTGAACTTCATTTTTATAGCCAATTTAATTGCTATATTTCCTGCTTGGTAATGTAAAATTTAATACCTTAATTTAAATAATGACAAAACTAAAAACTTTTTTTTTGCATCTGCCAACGCGATGTTATCGTCAACGGGACACACACACCTTTTGCGGTGCACACCAAACGCCACACGACAACACACACATAGACACATACACACACACACACAAAGTCGTTGACAGCTGCGTTTTGGGGAAGGGCGTCGTCGCAGTCGGCTTTTTGCGAATGTTGGGCCAGTTTATTACCTCATCAGCACGTACCGCAGAAGTCGCACAACACGCAGCGGCCAAGTGGCTGTCCGTCGTCTGGCTGGGAGCTCAGGTTACCACCTGAGCGCTAAGACCCGCTCAGAGCCACGCGCCACGCTCGTCGCTCCACGCACCACGCACCACGCGCGGCAGCTGCATTTGACTGATTGATATTGGGCGAGCTGGCACTCGATCCGGTCCGCGTCCCCAGTCCCCACATGGGCCAATGCTGCAGCCATTTTTCTAAGCCGCTAAACTGCATCGACTGGCATCGTTAGTGAAGTTGTCCAAAGCCAACTGTGGGCCGCTGATCGGGTGCCGCGTTATGGCGACGTCTGGTCGGCGGCATTCCTCCAAGCGAATTCTGCCCGCGACTGCTGTCCGGCGCGAGATGTAACCATTTATCTGTCGCTTGCCGCATTCGAATGCACTTGATCTATTGATCTTCGTATTTGTTACGCCAAATACGTGTAAGCACAGTGGTAACAAGGCAAACGTAAATTATAGGCTTCGTATAGCTGTCTCTGCTTCTAAATAATTAATATTAATCAAGTGCTGGCAAGTCAAGAAATCATATGATATTATTATTGTTAAAACACGTTGGGAATTATAAGAGAAATATGAAAGTAACGTGTTGTGCGTGATAAAAAAATTGTTATTTAATATGTAGCTATTAATATTAAGGAACTTTTGAAGATTTTCACACGATATGTCAAAATATGAATTCGCATTGAGCAAATCTTTTATTGGCCTGGCTAAGCATAACGGCTGCCCATATCTTAATTGCGCCTCTTCCAACAGTTGCCTAATGCGAATTTAAAGCCATAATTTCAATTCGTTCGCCTTGTTTAGTGCCCACATGAGACGCCTACAAGCGCGGCTATTCAAATGTCAGGCGAGCGGCGACCACGGTGCCTGGGCAGGTATCGTTACCTGTTTGCCTTGCAGTTCAATGCACCAGCCGAGCGGCCAACCAGTTGGAAATTATGACAACTGACTGGCCCATTGGGGGCCAGGGGCTGCTTCTAGGCCGGGGCCGGGGCCTGGGCGCGGGCCATGCCTTATTTGTAAGCGTTTGTGGGCCGAATTTAGCGCTCGACCACATAACTATGTACATGTATATATATATTTATATAAATTGATATACTTACATATTTTTTGTTTTTGTTTTTTTATCGACTCTTTGCAGAGACACCTTGTACCGCATGTCTTTCGATCTGGAGCCGCTGGAACGGGCCAGCTGGGAGGCGGCGTCTGGGAACGTGCTGCTGTGCCAGCAGAAAGGCCAGTCGGAGCGCTGGTGTCGCAACTATGTGCGCGTGCTCCACAGCTACGGTGAGAACCAACTGTACGCGTGTGGGACGAACGCCTTCCAGCCGAGCTGCTCGTGGCGCCAGGTGAGTGGTCGTCGTTGTCGTCGTCGTCTCGTCGCCAGCTCGACGGCTCTGACAGCCCAACAACTGAACTGAACTGAACTGAACTGAACTAAAATAATGTTGGTTTCTTGTTGCTGTTTTTTTTTTTTTTTCTTTACTGCAGATGGAAAATCTTAACGTCACCCAGTTTGATGATGGTGTGGTCAAGTGCCCCTTTCATCCGCTGGCGAACAGCACCAGCCTGCTCCAGTCCAATGGCAACATGTTTGTGGGCACCGCCACAGACTTCTCCGGCAGCGATGTGGCCATCTTACGCGCACCCGTGCAGCCCAATGGGGTTAGTACATAAATACACCTATACCCTATATTAATGTTGACTTGGCGCTATGTTCATATCAGCTGCAACATTCTGATTTTAGTCAATTTTTGTCTATAGTTTTAAAGCTAATTTTCTTATAAATAATATGGAACTGTTCTTTCTTCTTCTTTCTTCTTATCCCTTTTATTTTTTTTATATACCTTAAAGTAAGATTTAACAACACTATTTATCTATTCTTTTTTTTTTTCAAATTTTCTTATCTCTAATTTATATTTATTATCAATTGTTGTTGTCAAAATTGACAAGATTAGTATTTTTAATCGATTTCTAGTTTTGCGCCTGTCAAAGTTAATTTATTTATAAATTTATTTTATTAATCGATTTATGTTAATATTCAATGGGTTATAAATCGATTTGTGTCACTGATCGATTTACAGAATTTATCGATTTATATTATTAATCTGTTTCTTTTTATGTTTCTGAGCTGCTCAATTTTTCTGTTATAATTGATGCTAAAATTTATAACAGTTTAGTCTTGTGAAGTTTTCTAATACCTAATGAATTCATTTTTCAGAGATTAAATTAAATTCAAAATTAAACTGATTTTCATGATTGACGACATTATATTTATGATTTTCCCTGTAGATTCTTTTTACCTTTTGCAAGTGCATTTATTTCATTGCCTTCTTTTCTGTTTAACCCGGAACCCATCTATCTATTTTATTTTCTGTGACCTTAAGAGCTGACCTAATCTTCCCGATTATTATCCTCTGTTTCCCAGATGGACCGCAAGCGCTTCCTGCGCACCAAACAGTACAACAACAACTGGCTAAGTGGCGCTCAGTTTGTGGGCAGCTTTGAGGCCGGCAACTTTGTGTATTTCCTGCTGAGCGAATCCGCCGCGGAGCACATGAGCTGTGGCAAGGTGGGTCATCAACAAATATCGCCAGAAATACTTGAGCTTCATATTTTTTTTTTATACCCTTTCCCCTTGCTGCAACAGGCGATCTACTCGCGGATTGCCCGCGTCTGCAAGAACGACGCTGGCGGGGATCAGGTGCTGCGCGACAATTGGACCTCGTTTCTGAAGGCGCGCCTGAACTGCTCACTGCCCGGCGAATATCCCTACTACTTCGATGAGATCCAGGGCATGACATATGCGGAGTCGGAGCACGTGCTCTACGCCACCTTCACCACATCGGGGTAAGTGATAAATATCCAACTGTCCTAGGATATCATAGTAGATTTTCGATTGCGTCGATATATCGGGAAAAAAGATTATCGAGTTATCGATACATAGATTTTTCGATATTTTTAACATTACTAACGTAAAGTTCGTGTTTTTTTGCCCGATTTAGTTATAATAATCGATCGAGGTACATCGAAATATCGTAAAAAGAATTATTGAGCTATCGATTATCGATACATCGATGTTTATATTTGTGTTAACATCACTAACGTCAAGTTCGTGTTCTGTTTTGCTGTATTTATGAATAAGAATCGATCGAGGTACATCGAAATATCGTAAAAAGGTTTATCGAGTTATCGATTATTGATACACCAAAGTTACGATTTTTTTAACATCACTTACGTAAAGTTCGTGTTTAGTTTGTCCGATTTATTTATAAAAATCGATCGAGGTACATCGAAATATCGTTAGAAATGATCGAGTTATCGATTATCGATACATCAAAGCTTTGATTTTTTTTTAACATCGTTAACATATTTTCTATTCTATGTTCGCCTCAGTTCGAGCATCTATGGCTCCGCCGTCTGCGCCTACAACTTGAGCGCGATTAACGCGGCCTTTGAGGGCGCCTTCAAGGTGCAGGAGCACGCGGACGCGGCCTGGAAAACGGTAAACACGCCGCAGCGCAGCCAGTTCCAGTGCGCCAGCGGTGCGACGGCCTTTGGCCATTTGCTGGAGAGCTCGCGCTACCAGCTGATGGATCAGGCCATACAGCCGATTGGGGAGCAGCCCCTCTACCACGCCCGCCTGGAGCGCTTCCGGCAGATTGCCCTGGACATCGTGCAGACGAGAACGGAGCAGCTGCACGTGCTCTACGTGTCGAGCAGCGGCAACCACATCAAGAAGCTGTCGGTGAAGTACGCCCAGCCGGACAAGACGCAGACCTGCCTGGTGGAGCTGTGGCAGGCGGACGACACGGGCACCAGCGCCCTGCTGCACATGTCCTATCTGAAGGTGACCGAATCCCTCTACCTGGGCACGGATCTGGCCCTGACGCGCATACCCGCCCAGCGCTGCAGTCGCCACGTGTCCCAGTCCAGCTGCTTCAATGCCATGGATCCCTATTGCGGCTGGAACGAGCTCGTCGAGCGCTGCACTCCGCTCGATCCGGCCGTGCAGCAGCCGTGGCTGCAGCCCGCCCAGTTCAGCTGCCCGGTGCTGAATGCGCCCATCGATGGCGGCTGGTCGGCGTGGTCCGCCTGGGCCGAGTGCCAGCAGCACGAGCAGCCGGACAGCAGCTGCCTGTGCCGGCAGCGCAGCTGCAACAATCCGCAGCCGCAGCACGGCGGCGCCACCTGCGCGGGCATCAGCACCCAGGTGGCCAATTGCACGCAGCACGGCGGCTGGACGGATTGGTCGGCCTGGTCGCCCTGCTCCCAGACCTGCGGCATTGCGGTGAAGACGCGACGGCGCAGCTGCGGCAATCCGCGACCGGCGCACGGCGGCCGCATGTGCCTGGGACCCGAGCACGCCGAGATGTACTGCAGCCATTTGCCGCCCTGTCCCGTGGCCAAGCCCCCGGCCACTGACGGCGCCTGGGGTCCCTGGGGCGAGTGGAGCGAGTGCAGCGCCCAATGCGGCGGCGGCTTTCGGATGCGCCGGCGCGAATGCGACGATCCCCGGCCGCTCAACGGCGGCGTAGACTGCCCCGGCTGCCGGCTGGACTACGAGGACTGCAACATGCAGAGCTGCGCCGAGGTGCGTCGGCTCAGCGCCTGGACGCCCTGGCTGACGTCAGCGGGCGGCAACGCCAGCGAGGCGCACGTGGAGAAGCGTTTTCGGTACGCCTGCCGCGCGACCAGCGCCGACGCCAACTCGGTGCGCATCGGCCTGGCCAAGGAGGAGACGCGCAACTGCAACCGGGACGGCAGCTGTCAGCGGCACAGCGAGCACGGCGAGTCGCCGGAACCAGATGCCGCCGACTGGTCGCCATGCAGCGCCAGCTGCGGCGGCGGCACCCAGCAGCGGCGACGCGGACACAGCAGCCAGAGTCGCGCGTGCAATCTGCACGCGTGTCCGGGCGACGAGCAGCCGGACAACAGCATCGACAACCAGCTGGAGCACGAGTGGAGCTGCTGGTCGGAGTGGTCCAGCTGCTCCGTCACCTGCGGCCTGGGCGTGCGCCGACGCACGCGCAAATGCCTCGGCGGGCACGAGAGACTCTGCTCGGGACGAGCGCTCGAGGAGCAGAAGTGCGAGATGGTGCCCTGTGAAGGTGAGTGGGAGGAACTAGGCGGGCGATGGGAAATACAGAAAGTTCTAAAAAAAAAAACTGGATCAGTTGAGGCATTTTTGCACTGCACCCTTTGTAAATGGGTCGAAGGGGTATATGGTTTTGTGCAAATGTATGTAACAGGCAGATGGAGGCATATCCGACCTCATAAAGTATATATATTCTGGATCAGTATCACTAGAGCTAGGCAAGTTCTTGTATGCCTTACGCAGAGCAAGTCTATTTCAAATTGTCGATAAATATTTTATTATCGATAAATATCGATTTGTTGAACCGGATTTTTGAGCATATCTTGGTAACTATAAGAGCTAAAGCCACCAAATTTAATTTAGTATGTTCTCGTAAAGCAATCGCCTCGCCCCAATCGCCCCAAAAAAAAATATATATAAATAAATAAAAAAAAAACAATTCAAGTATTAGAGCCTTGCCTTGGCCTGTACATATTTTTGAATGTTTTTTGTAAGTTCTGAAAGTTTCATTCCGATCATAAGTTTAGTTTGAAGTTATTCAGAGTATTTTCTAGTCGGGCACTTTTACTTGTTTAGTTTGGGGGACTTTTGGAATTTCTTTTGCTGTTACCAAGCCGACCATTTAAACTGTTCCTCTTGCAGATTTTCTCGGCTGGAGCTCTTGGAGCGAATGGTCGTCCTGCTCGAGCGATGGCATCCGCCTGCGTCACCGCCGCTGTCTCGTGGAGCAGCCAAAGGCGCTGGAGTGCCGCGGCGCTGAATTCGAGAAGACGGCCTGCGTGCCAGGCGAATGTGAAGGTAAGCTCCAACTTAATCCTGCCAGAGAAAGTCCTCGCCAATATCCACTTGCACCTGCAGAGATCCAAAGTGCTTCGAGCGCAACGCTGCCCATTGTCGTAAGCTGCCTTCTGCTGATGATAGTCGCTGGCTGCCTGGCCACATTTCATTTTACGCGCCGGCGTTACCTGCTGAGCGCCGAGGAGGCGCTCAACAAGACGACAACAACGACGGCCAGCTTCGACACATATCCCAATCAGTATTCCAGCCTGCCCACCAAGGATGTGAGTAGAAAGTCAAAATAAATGAATATCCAACTAGAACTAAGACTCTCACCTTGCAGTACTACGATCAACGGCCCAAGCGCCAGTCGAGCTTCCGGATGCCGGTCAAGACCAGCAACATTGGCGGCGGCACGCTAAATCGCAACAACATGCACCACAACAACACGCCGAAGGTGTTGGCCAAGACCTACAACGACTGCGAGACGGGCACGCTGAAGCGCCAGTCGGCGCTCAACAATTGCCGCACGAACATCGACGATGAGAAGTTTTAGCCCACGATCTGGATGCAGCATTTAACATTAAGACGACCCATTTAGTGCCATTGTTGCCATGTGCGATCCAAGTGGAAACAACGAAAACATTTTGCACGGCCAGCTTGCAAAAAGTTCCTTCTCTGACTCATATTGAGTCGTTTTATTAGCCTAGTTTGCATTAAGTTAGTGTTAGCCTCTCACTTGTGGTAAATAATTTGATCAACAATATGACAATCGGTATTGAAAATTTATAGAAATTGTTAACTTTAGTGTTTGTTTTGCATGTTTGTTTTCTTTTTTTTTATTGTTTTGTCAAATTATTTACCTGCATACAATTACAATTACAATTACAATGTAATCTGCTTTTCGGATCATACAAAAGCGAGACTGAATGTTAAATTTGTTTAGAAATTTGCAATACCCAAATTAATGCCATTTGAAAAACAAACGACATGTTGCCTAGAATACGCGTAATATATGTATAATTTATCATCTTGTAAAGTTCTATGTTTAATGTTAGAACTTAGGGTTTAAAAAGCTAAGGAACATTTTTATAAAATACAATGTGAATTTTACTAACCATAATTGGATATTATTTACTTTGTCTGGGTTTTTGTATCAGTACCGACAGATTGCCTCCTCTAAAGATGATCACAAAAATAGTATTTTGGTTACGTCCACTCCCGCCCTTATAAGACACAAAATTCCATATTTCCATATTTTCACTGCATCGAATCTCCAAGCATCCATTTTTGTATACCTTTTTTTTATTACATGTTTTAGTTGTTATTACACAGTGAACGAGTATTACGCTGTCGGTTACACCCGACTGCAACGTTCACACTTGTTAAACCTGAAACCCATTGAAAATTGGTGAAAACGGTTTTGTGAAATTGTATGTAAAAGGTAGAAAAAGGCATTTCCTTTGGAGCTAGTCATAAAATACATCATTTAAAGATGTGACCTTATTTAACTGAGATATTCAAGTAAAAATTTCTGCGCACACTTTAGATGACAAACCTCGGATAAATTAAATCCGATCTTGATAAAGGATTGCCTTTCTGAACCTGTGGAAGTCTGTAAACTCGAATGGAATTACAAATACTTTCCAAATGAGAAGTTCTTCGGCTGAAGGTAGGACGCAAGCAATTTTCAGCCGTAGCACGAAATGAGGCTACACTTTTTCAATTTGCCGCCCCAAAATAGGCAACAATTTGCAAACAATTGAGAGCGGAATACTCGTTCACTGTGTAATAACAACTAAAACATGTACCCTAGCATAATAAATAAGAATCGAGAATAAAATCAAAAGAATAGTTTGCCTCCGCGCAGTCTTGATCTTGGGCATAACACTAACCATCCATTGAAGTTAAACTATATCATAAGAATTAGACAACAAAATTTTAAGAGAAAAATTATTTTAAGAAATTATTAGAAACCTCTGCGGCTGGAGAATGGGAGCGGGGGTGGAGTGGGGGGGGTCGAAACTGAGATTCCCCCGCAACACACAGAGACCACTTGTTTCCGGTTATGACGATGAATTTCGTTGAAGTTGTATAGTTAAATATATAATATATTTTGTTGTTGGGACCAATTGGGATTTGAACCTGGGAATCCAAACGCAGGAGCTCAGCCGTTATTTTAGTTATTTTAGTGTGGCGAAAATCAAGTTAAGGTAATTTAGTAAGACTTATAAAAACAAAAATTCGAACAAGAAATCTAACAAGGACCGGAATAATGAGCGGGAGTTGAACGCGGGTGACCCCTCGCTTCTACTTCCGTAAAGCGCGCCTTAGACAGCGGCCCCACCGACCATTCCATTTCAAGTGTGACGAAATTCAAGTTAAGGTGTCTATTATTATACACAAAATTCTATTAGGAAAAATAATTTGAAGAAATCCCGGGAGCGGTACTGGAACATGGGACTGAATAGGAAAATTGAAAAAGCGGGATTTGGAACCCAGGACTCCAACGCATGAAGATTGGCTTGTCACTAAGTTCAGCTTAAGTTATCCAATAAGAATTGAATTGAGTAAGAATTGTATCCAAATTACTTAGTTGATCTTATAAATTCGAATTTATTTGATTAGGCAATTAAAACTTAAGTAAAGTAAATTTATTACAACTATTTTTTACATGCGTAAAGAAAGAGTATAATAAAAATAATTTGTTTCAGTTAATAAAACATCCGAAAGGCAATAAATAGAAAACAGTTAAGAGCTACAACTACAATTTGACGTTAAGATTGTGATTCGAATGCGAATTCGAACGCGATGCGACGAGCGACGTTAACAACAAAGGACATTTACAAATCGGTCATCTCCTGCTGAGATTCGTAGACGGCACAGGCGCCGACGCCGGCGCCAGCTCCGAGGGCCAACTTGCCCGCGCAAGTTGACTGATCCTCGCTGGTGATGCGCGTGAGGAGCTCGGCCTGGATGCGCTTCAAGACCTCAACGACCTCGCAGAGGACGCCGCCTTGGGCCGCCTGCTGCATGGCCTCGTTGGCATCGACCAGCGCCTCGTTGAGAGCGCCCAGCTCCATGCGCGCCTTGGCCCGGGCGTAGTAGCCCTCGTAGCTGTGCGGCTTCTGCAGTATGGCCTGCGTGGCCAAATCTATGGAGGCGTCAAGTTCCTGAGAGTGAAAAATGGTAGAAATTGTAATGAGAAATGGGCCAACTGAGGCGGGCTGTTGCGTCTGCACTCACATTCAGTTTTCGCTTGCAGCGCGACAGATTCAGCAGCAGATTGGTGCGCAGCTGGGCGAAGACGGCGTTCCGCTCGAGCAGCTGCTCCAGGCCGGAGATCTTGCGCAGCGCATACTGATAGCGATGGGCGGCGTCCTGGAACCGATTCTTGCGATAGAGCACGTTGCCATCCTCGAGCAGCTTGTTGAGCAGGACGACGAGTATCTCCGGCTTGCCCATGGCCATGCTCCAGGTGGTGGGGCCCAGCTTGGCGCCCTTGCGCAGAAACACCTGCACCGCCTGTATGTTGCGGCAGGCAATGGAGCGATCCAGCGGCCGCATGCCGTGCACATCGATGTGCTCCAAATTGGCGCCCTGCTCCAGCAGATAGAGCACCAAACTGGCGGCGCCCTGATACGCGGCCAGATCCAGCGCCGTGCGTCCCTTCTGATCCTCGTGCTGGCGATTGCAGCCGTGCTCGATGAGGCACTTGGCCGCCGCCAAATGGCCGCGCAAGCACGCCCAGCTGAGCGCCGTGAAGCCCTCATGATCCTCGGCCTCCGGGGCCGCGCCGCGCCCCAACAGCAGCTCCAGCAGCTCTAGATGGCCCTCCTCGGCGGCGATCATTAGCGGCGTTTTGCGCGCCTGGCCGAGCGGCTCGTCCAGCCGGGCGCCGCGCTGCAGCAGCTGCTCGACGACGCTCCAGTGGCCCTCCTTGACGGCCAGCCAGAGCGCCGTGTAGCCCTGCCGATTGCGGGCCTCGATCTGGGCGCCGCGCGCCAACAGAATGCTGACGGCATCGACGCAGCCGTGCCGGGCGGCGGCCGTCAGGGCCAGCTCCCCGCTGCTCGGCTCCAAGCCGTTCACATTGACGCTGAGGTCGTCGTGCTCGTGCTCGTTGAGATCGAGCAGATCCTCGAGTATCTTGACATGCGCCTGGGCGGCGGCGCCGATCAGCGCCTGCTGCAGCGCCAGCGACCGGCCGACGTCCTGGGAGCGGGCGCGCGGCGACCAATCGCAGGCGAGCAGATACTGCACCACGCTGAGGTGGCCCATGCGGGCGGCGTGCACCAGAGCGCACCGCTGCGTCGTGTCCAGCTGGCCGAGACTGCTGCCGGCGGCGACGAGGCGGCGCACCACGTCGCAGTGGCCGCGCATCGCGGCCAAGATGAGCGGCGTGCAGCCCTGGCTGTTGGTCAGCCCGACATCGGCGCCGAACTCGAGCAGCAGCCCGACCATCGGCAGGATGCCCTCGTGGGCGGCAATGCACAAAATGGGCGCATCGCCCATATAATCGGTGCGATGATCCGGCGAGGCGCCGGCGAGCAGCACCAGACGCGACACCTTCACATTCGGGCTGTAGACGTTGCGCAGGGCGCCCAGCGCGGCCGAGATATTGTCGGCGGCGCCGGCCAGCCAATAGGATTGCAGATCGCGCGGCGAAAGCGCCGCCTGGCTGCTGCTGTACAGATGCGCCTTGAGCATGTGATGGCCCAGCTCGAGACTGAGCTGCGGCGGCAGCGGCGCCTGCAGGCGGGAGAGCCGAAAGGCAATGGCCGCATGGCCGAGACGGGCGTCGCACAGGAATTTGGCGGACTCGCCGTCGTCGCGCCGGATGAGCCATTCGCGCAGCGAGCTGTGGAAGAACATGTACGTGTTGTCCAGGCGCTTGATGAGGAAGCCGTCGAGGAGCTTGAAGCGCTGCATGAACTGCGGCCAGCTGAGCGGCTCCTGGCCGTGCTGCAGCGCCTCCATGCTGTAGTAGATCTCGTCGAGGGTCAGCGGATAGAGCGCCGCCAGGCAGACGTTCAGAATGGGCGCCGTCTGGTCGAAGCTGCGGGCGGTGGGAAAGCGCAGATTGAAGTGCAGCAGAAAGATCTGGGCCAGGGAGACGGGCAGCACCTTGTAGCTGGAGGACTTGATCACCAGCTGGCCGCGCGAGATCAGATCGAGGATGAGCTTGGCGTACAGCATCGATCCGCGGCTGAGCGACTGCAGATGGGCGACGAACTTGGCCTGGGACTGGGTCTGCGACTGGGCCAGGTGGCCGGCGGCGCCAATGTTGTGCTGGATGTCCGGAGAGTGGGCAATCCGGGCATTGATGTAGTCGAGCATGTCCTGCTGCAGCGGCTGGCTGCTGGCCCAGCTGTCGAGCGTCAGCTGCGTGTAGCTGGGCGCCTTGACCAGCTCCAGCATCTGGGTGCGCACCGTGGCCACCAGCTTCAGCCAGGCGGGCAGATGCGGCGACAGCTGCGCCAGAAAGCTGGCAATCGTGTGACCATGGTCCGGGCGATGGTATTCGGCCTCGCACAGTGCGTCCACCAGGATGACGGCCACCTTGGCCGGTATTTTGCCGGCGCGATGCAGCTGCGCCAGCGGCTCGAGGATGGCCAAGCGCATCACACGCTCCGCATCCGCGATGCACTCGCGCACGCTCAAAATGTCCTGCAGATGCGGCTCGGAGAGCAGATAGTCCCGGTACGCGGTCAGCTGCGGCGCCTGGCAGAGCTGGGCGGCCAGCGAGTGGACAAAGTCGGGCACCTGGCAGGTGAGATTCGCGTCCGCCTGGCAGAAGTGATAGCCGACCATGTGCGAGGCCAGGCCGCGCATCCGTTCGTTCTGCGCGCCCAGCTGGCTGTAGATGGCATCGGCGTCCTCCGGCTGCTGTTGCGCCTGCATCTGGCGGCGGCCGAAGCAGGAGTACTCCACCAGCTGCAGGCAGAAGGCGGTCTTGCCGGTGCCCGGCTGCCCGTTGATGAGCACGACGCGCGTGTCCGTGCCGAGCAGGATGTTGGAGAGCTGCTGCACCAGCCACTGGCGGCCCACGTACGGCGGATCGGGCTCCTGCAGCGGCACCTCGAAGAACAGCGGCTTCAGCGCCAGCTGCACCGCCGCCAAGGCCGCCGCTGCCGCCGCGCGCTTGTGAACGGCGCCCGTTGCGGCTGCACCAGCTCCGGCTCCGGTTCCGGCTCCGGCACCGGCACCGGCTGCAGCCGCTCCGCCGGGCAGCTGTTGGCCACGCGTGGAGCGGCGTGCGGCGCCCTTGCGCGGCTTGCCCGGCAGGGCCAGCGGCAGGGCCTCGTAGGCGTGCTCCTGCAGGACGCAGCCCATCTTGAACTTGCTGCACAGGCTCAGCGCGTCGTCCTTGTGCGAGGTGGCCACCGACAGCTGGCTGCCGCTCAGTCCGGCGCTGCCCAGCGCCTGCTCCGGACCGACGTTGTTGTTGTTGTTGTTGTTGTTGCAGTTGTTGCTGCTGCTGTTGTTGCTGCTGCTGTTGCTGCTGCTGGCCACGTGGCCACTGCTCGTGGTGCTCGTCGAGTTGCCATTGTGGTCGCTGCTGCTGCTGCTGCTGGTGGTGTTCGTGTTCGTGTTGTTGTTGTCGTTCAGCAACAGGCCCAGGCGGGCGCGCAGCTGATCCTTCTGCTGCTTCTCGCTCAGCAGCGAGTGCGGGTGGTGCTCGATGCCCAAGGTGTCGCTGCCTGTGCGGTTGGAAGAGAGCGAAAGCGTCCAGGTGAGTACAGAAAATGAATAAGCCAAATAAATAAATGGAAAAGTGCAAAATGCATGCAAAAATGCTGTTTGAATTTATATTTATAAATTATATGAATATAAATATCAATGTATATATGTATAAAAAAATATATACATATATCTAATAAAATATACATTTAAAAAAATATAAATATAAATATAAATTTTAAAATAGATATAATTAATTGTATATGCATAAAATAAGAAAAAAAAACATTTAAAAAACAGAAAATTTAATGTTAATTATGTTATTATTTTAAAGTTTAAGACAGGGACCGAAAATACTGAATGATTGAAAAATATCGACAAATTAGAGTTATTTGACTGTCAATTAAAAATTTAAATTGCTACTATTACTGTTTAGCTTTTAAATAAAAGTGGAAAAATATTAGTTATTTTTTGAGCAAAATAATAAGCGGAAAAATAATTATTAAAGTTCCATTTTTACGCCACAATTATAACAGTTGCGATCCCTGGTTTAAATAGCTGTGTCGTATGTGTGCTCGCAATAACATTAACAGCCTCCTTTTAACAGAGTGGCCTTAACATAACTATGTAAACATAAGAAAATTACAACAGACAAATGTGTTAAATGACATTGGGAGTGGACTTGACGTGCAAAATAGGACTGAGGGTTAATAATCAATATCAGGAGAGTTTCACAATCACATGAAAGAAAATCATTCAGAGTGGCTGCTTGTGGCCAAAAATACACCACGAAAAAAAAATAATGGAATAAATAACTTTATATCCCAAATAAAAGAAATTAAATTACGTATTGAAGTCGGAATAAAAAATTATTTGATAAATATAAGAATTTAAATCAGAGATCCTAATTTTGGAACTTTCTTAATTATCTTAAATTCAAATAAAAATGTAATCGGAGTTTTTTTTATCAAAATCTAAATATTAGAAATTTTCATGCAAATGGGCCAAAAGGAAAATCAATCAAAACCGATGCCATGCAAAATGTACAACAAACAGAAAGAGAGTCGGGAAGTGGACGCCATGCCTGCTAGTTGATTGAGTCCCGCTTCGCTTGAGTTTGATGAATTGACGCTCCACAGAGATTTGATTAGAGATTTGATCGAGGTGCCGGCCAAACTGAGGCGATTCAAGCGATTCTCACTGTTTGCGCCATGTTCCGCCGATGTCTTCAAATTGTTGTTGCTAAAGTTTTTGCGACGACGTCGCGTTACCGCCGAGTCCGAACAGGTTGAGGTATTCAAGGCGTTCGACTCCTTGCCACCAGCCGGATGAAGATGATGATGATGATGATGACGATGATGATGTGAATGATGATGTTCTGGCGGATGGTGTTGCGGCAGGCGAGAGAGTATGAGAAGTGTGCAAGGCTTATTACAAACTAATCTGCTGCGAGGCAGGAACTAGGGCTGTGTCGCTACGATAAAGCTAGATCCAACACCTGAATGCAACTTATGTATGCACATATATATACACTCTGAGAAAAATAACTTCTTACGGGTCATAAGAGAATTTTTACGGGTTTTTAAATTTGAAATTTTCAGAACATATTTTTTTTTAATAGATTTAAGTATATTCATAATCGAAACTAGGGTAAAAAATTATCAAAATAAGTACAAAATATTTATTACAAGAATTTTCGTAATTGAAAATTGAGAACTGAATTTAGATCGTATTTTGAAAATTTTGGGATAGTAGTAAACGCTTTTGAAGTATGAAATCTGTACAGCTTTGCCAATTTTTGACAAAGCTAACAGCGTTGATTTAAGTACGAACTCATAGGAAAATAATTCTTAAAATAATAGTAAAATATTCATTACAAGAAATTTTCGTTTTTGCAAAACCAGGAAAAAAACTTCTTAAAATAAATACAAAATATTTATGAAAGTCAAAAAGTTTCTTAAATAAAAACTGAATTTAAGTCGGATTTTTTATCAATTTTGGGATATTAGAAAATGTTTTTGAAATACAAAGTGTTTTCAATTTTGCTAAATTTTGATAAAGCGTCGATTTAAGCACGACTTCCAGGGTTTTCTCTCAGAGTGTGTATATAAGTATTTTGTGTATATATGCGTTGTACTTACCGCCCGATAGAATCGATGCTGTGTCAAGCGGACAGCCCCCATTGGAGGCAGTGCGTCGGTGTCCGGTGAGGGCGCTGCGCAGATTCTTGTGATTGAAGAAACGCCGACGCGTTGGCGGCGTTGCAAATGACGGTGTTGCATTCAGATCGCTGTAGTGCAAAATGTTGTTGCTGTTGCTGCTGCTGCTGTTGTTGTTATTGTTGCTGGTTGCTTGCAGCTTGCCAGGCCCATTGTGGTGATGTATGTCGACGGTGACTGTGTGTGTGTTGGCAGCAAAGCCATTGCCATTGCCATTGCCAATTCCATTGCCATTGCTTGCCGCACGGGGCAATTTGCCAATGCTCGCATAACGGTGATAATCCGGCGACTGCGACTCCTGACGATGCTGCTGCAATGTGAATGAAGAAACATGAGTTGAGTTTTGTTTTTTTCTATATATTTTTTTTTTTGTTGATTATTATTTTTGGACAGGCAAACGTCGGAGTCAATAACTAGTATGTGTTCATGGCTTATCAATGATGAAAGTGGCAGGCGAGTCGCAAATATTAAAACATGCCCCCAACGTCTTGGCCAGGCCCAGGGAGAATGCGAGCGTTGAATAGAAAGGCGTTGCGCATTGATTAGTCACATACATATATCGCGGATGAGTGTATGTGAGTGATCTAAGCAGGGAGGGGGCCAGGGTGTATGAAGGCAGAGGCGAAAGCGCTGAAATACCTAAAGCTAACAAGGCTATGGGCAAGGAGAAAAGACAGAGAGAGAAAGAGAGAGAGAGAGAGAGAGAGAGAGAGAGCTGAGAGTATTGTAGTTTTGTCGAGGCAAACATGTCCGAACTCATATAGAATATGTATAATAGAATATGTATAATTGTTAAGCTCAAAAAGAATACAAATTTTTAGTAGGTTACTAAGTTGACTCGATATAAATATGTCTTTTCTGCCAACTGCTGTAAAAATCAGACCTTATCGAACAACTATATCAAAGATATATATAGAAACTATCGGTCGAACGGTTTTTTTTATTTGCTCTAGTATTTAATCCTTGGCACTCTCAAGACGTCTATTATTTTATTAATTTACAAATTTTTAATTTAAACCAAAAATGAAATATGCACATATACTTATTCCAAAGAACTATTTTTATTTTATTTTTACAAATAAAAACAAATTGAAAATTTGGTATTATATTTTTTGCTTCTGTTCATTAGTACTAAAACATAAAATAAAATAAATACAAAATTAAGTTTGACTTCTTTGACTTATCTTTCCCTGAGGTATACTTGACTTTGACTATGGATGGATTTTATACTTTACTTCAAAAGACCTTCGACTAAAAATGATGATTGTAAGCCTAAGGGCTTACCTACTTTAAGATGCACTTTCAGTTAACATTCGGGTATACTGTAGATACACATTATATTATTTTGTTTCCTTCAATTCCCCCTGTTCCCAATGTGCTTTCGGTTGCTCCTCTAACAGCTCTATCAGCGCTCTGCTGGCCTCCGCCTTGGCTACTTCAACCTGATCCCGATGTGCCAGCCCACATTTGTTTCGTTGCTCCAGTCCTTATATCATGTTGCCAACTTGCTCGGCCTACTCAACTGCGAAAGCTTGTTCGACTTCCTACTTTGACAGTCTGCTAGAATCCACTTTGTGGCAGCCCGTGCAGAAATGTGCACATCATCATTATCAGCGACATCAGCGCGAACATCATCATGAGCATCGTGGCAGCATTGGCTACATCATATTAATTGTGGCCCGTCTGCCCCGACGTTGTCCGTCCGTCCGCCTTGCGGCTTGTCGCGATCTGTCCGATTAGCTGGCGGAGCTGTTGGCGTTAATCGTGAGCTCCAGGCAAATGTGTCCAGTGTCTGCGCCTTATCGAGCGACGTCTGCGTTGGCCGGGACACCAGCCAAAAGTCCATTTCACTCAAATGCAGCAACTGTCAAGTGTATTTAGTGACCGGTGACCAGTGCCTGAGTCATCGTCGACGCAGTCTCCAATCCCCAATCTCCAGTCTGCCGTCTGCCGTCTGCTGTCTGTCTGGGGGCTTC
Source organism: Drosophila colorata (assembly GCA_035041545.1). NCBI lineage: Eukaryota > Metazoa > Arthropoda > Insecta > Diptera > Drosophilidae > Drosophila > Drosophila colorata. The sequence goes on from JAWNLD010000222.1 coordinate 99,418, forward strand.
GCGTCTTAATGAACCGCAAATCATTTTGTGTCTGCGTTGGCTTTGCATTTATTTTGATTTTTGCCTCTTTCTTTGGACCAAAACGTGACCAGAACCCGTTCCTGTCTGCCTTTGCATTGTGTGGGATAATAAGTTGAAATTGGTTAGTTTCGGCACGGGGTACTTTAATTGACAGCCCAGCTCTGGGGGCAGGTGAGGCCTCAGTCTCGACGAGCATTCATTTGGCTGCCCCTTTGAGCCGGCTAAGCTCTGTTTAGGATTGTAAGCGATTTAATTGAAACCTTGCAGATAAGTGAGAGGGCTCCGCGTGGTCAGACGCTTGAAAGACTTCAGACTCAGATGAAGTTAATGCCTGACCTCTACTAAATGCTATATTTTATATAGGTATATCTTATCCTCTTCAGACTCAGATGAAGTTTATGCCTGACCTCTATTAAATGCTATATATATATGTGTATCTATATATATTTTAAATGTTATATTTTATATAGGTATATCTTATCCTCTTCAGACTTAGATGAAGTTAATGCCTGACCTCTACTAAATGCTATATTTTATATATATTTTATGCTCTGTTCGAAATGTTCTCGACAATGGTCAACTGGCTTTTTGTACAAAATAAAATTATAAATAAATTTTTATATATTCGTGTATATTTTCTGCGTACTCCCAAAGTGATTTCCATAATTTAAAACATATACAGATACAGAAATAAGCCCAGGTATTCATAACTATATATTTTAAAATTAAAATAATATCCGATTCACAGTTAAAAAGTCAGTGCTTTGGCTTTACAGTTTTGCAGTCACTTTAAAAAATAATAATTTCAAATAATTTTCTACCCACAAACAGAGTATGGCGCAGTCGTTGCGCCACTTTAACGCTACTATTTGCAGACACAAACTGTTTTTCTGTCTTCCACAAGGGAAGAGTCGCGAGTGCACATTTTCTTCTGGCGTATAAAAAGTGGTGTCGAACAGCTTTTTTGCATAGTTCTAGAATGGAGGATGCTCGACTCCCACGGATGCTGGAAAAACGTGTCGTTTTACCCACTTCCGCTGCGGATGCTGCAGAATGCATGATGTGCGCTTCTAACTGGCTGTTGGTGGAGCTGTCTACCCACCGACTGTCTGCAGCCCTCGGGCAAATTCTATCTGCTATCTGCATATGTGTCCCACCTGAACATGCGTCTACCTGGGCTTGTTGATGGCTTCGTCGCAGTCGTCGCTTTGATCGCTGATCTCTTGATGTGTCGTGCTTTCAGCCTAGCAATAAAATTGTGCATCGAATATTCCCACCCGGCTGGACAAATGACCTATCGATCCGCAGTTGGAGTAATTAAGCTCCGGTTCGTTTCGATCGGCTTCGATTCGTTTCGCCTCGCGCACCGTTTGCCACGGCGAGGAAAGCCTTTCTTTAAACTAGTTCGCAATGCTCGAGGTCTGGTCTTTTCTTCTTGCCCCACTCTTTCGCTGTGTGTCTTATCGCTGTGGCATCCCTGTGGTGGCTTTTTAATTGGCCACATCATTTTGATTAAGTTGTTGCTTGAAAATTAATTAACAAATTATGGCTGCCACTGCATTGGAAATTGAAATTTCTATGTCTTGTCCAACAGCGCTTTAAAAAACTGATTTTCACTTTTCTACAACACACAATTTGTTGCTGCTGGGAGATTGTATTATCATCATAAATACTCGTACGAATGCCGGTGAGAGGTGTTGGAATGCTGCACCACCGACGATCTGCTTTGGCGCAGATCAGCAGATCATTGAACCAGGGATTCGCAATAAAACAAATTGATCGCCCCTCTTTAATATATTAACATGATATTCAAAATAAAAAATGTAAAATAAATTGTGTTTTTAAAATAATAAATAACAAAACTTGTGAAAATTATTAACTTTTTAGAAATAAGAAAAAAAATGTCAGTAAAAAAAAGGACAACATTTATGATGTTGATAAAAAAATAAAATAATAACATCCACTAGATATAAGTATAATGTCATCTGAATCATAATAAATTATTTTAATCTATAATCTCATATTAAGGCTCAAGCTAGACTTTAGTATTTAAAACTTAAAAAAAAAAACAAAAACAAAACATAACTAAGTTATAGAGCACAGATGTTAATTTATGCAGAAGCAAAATATTTTTTTTATATATATATATCTATTTTTCATATTTGATTTTAACCTAATTTTCGTAGCATATTACATTTTATTATTACCGTGAGAGCTTACCAAGCCCTAAGTTAATAATCACATAAGAGTTTAATAAATATTCAAATGATACTTATATAAAAAAAACTGTAAGCTGCGCCCATTGTAGAACCCCCCAGAACCGCCGTCCTCCAGCTAACATTATGAAAAAAGGCAACTGCGACAACCTTTCATACAAAATGTCGGGTAGAACCAATTGGGTTTGGAGCCCCCAAGGGGTCGTCGCATTAAGGCGCAGGTGTAATGCCAGCCGGGCGACGTAATTGTAATATGACAAAACCGCATTAATTTACTCAGAAAAAAAGAAGGAAAAATAAGTTAAATCGAAACAGAGGCAAAACCTGAAGCTGCAGCCGCAATGCAATTACTGCAGCCATTTAATGATCGGCTCGGGGTCCGGCTGCGGCCGGAGCTGGCAACAAGATTAATGGTTCATTCAAGAATTCGATTTTCAGACAAGCCAGACAACGAGCTGCCAGCAAAAAGCAACGGGCAACATGCAACAAAAACAACAACAGCAACAGGTTCATAATAATTTTTTGGCAAGTTTTTAGGCGGCTGCAAAATATGAAAAATTCGCCAAAAAAATCAAAAAAGCTCGAAAAACAAAATATTGCAATTATTTGGCTTGCCGAAGATCAAAGTACCCTTGCAGACATATAATGTACGATATAGCAATAATCAAATTTTTAGTAGATGATATAGAATTGCGATCTCAGTCGACACTCAAAGAAAAACGACTTTCCTAATCCAAGTGCAAACAGTAAAGAGTTTGTAACGTTTTGTTTTTGAAATTTCGATAACATTCTGATTAGATTTTCGAAATTGGAGTATAAATTATTTTCGAGAAATTAGAGAAATTTACTATTATTGGTGCACAAATAAAAACAAAGTTATTTTATAATTTGTTTCAGGTTAAATATATGTTAAACGTTCATAATGATAGATACTATATTTAAGTCTTATATTGAGGAATTTTGAGACTGTTAAAAACGTACTTGAAGTTAGAATTTTGTTCATAAGCTAAGAAACTGCTTTCTTGGGCGCATTTTGAAAATGATTTACGTAAATAGATCTTTATTATTCTTTTCTCCGACTGTAGCATAAACTGACGCAGATCCTTAACTAGATCGAAATACCATAAAATAAAGCTTATCGGTTCATTTTTCGTGACAAAATAATAATACCATCGGCAAGGGTATATACATGACTAGCATGTTAAGCCGCGGGGCGTTGCAAGAACAGCAACAGCAACAACAACAACAACAACAACAACAACTCCTACAATTGGAGGCAACGTCAGAGCAGCGCCTGGCGGTCTCAGACATGTTGACACCAGCGGAGGCAACGACTTGGCCGCCATTTGGCTGGGCTTGGCCAGCAGCCGCACAAAATGATATTTTAACAACTGTTTGCCTGTGTTCGAAAATAATTGTTTAAATGTCATAAAAATAGTCGCAGAGGCAACGAAATTGAAAACCGTTGAAATGGACAACAAAAGACGATGAAAAACGCGCCAAATGCACGAGACTTTTGTGCATTATTTCTTACAAGGTAATTGTAAATACTCTTTAACTAAATTAAATAACATGCCAAATTAAGCTTAACTTCATTAAATTGATGTCAACCTTTAAGCATGGCCCATTTGGAATCGAATGCACCTGCAAGTAAAACCCATCAGCATCGCTGGCAAAACGCGCGCGATTTATTGTCGCTTACGAGTCGCGCGCAAACCGCCCACTGTTTGTTTCGCATTTGCATTTAATGGAAAATCGTCGCGTTCGTTGCCTAACACGCGTAACCCCCGTGTCCCCGCTCGAAGTTCGGTTCGCAACTTGGCTCTTTGGCTGCCGCCATTTGCCATTTTGGGGCCATTGTGTGTTGGCCACGTTTTGACCGCGTATTATGGGCTTCAGCGAGGAGGCGGGAGTGGGGGACACTCAACATTAGTGGGGTGCTGCAATCTGAGTACCCAGAGCTGTAGCCGTAGCCGTAGCCGTAGCTATAGCCGTACTCGTAATCGTAATCGTACTCGTGCATTCTGTGCATTTGTTTTTTATGAGAATTACTTGCGTTTAGCTTGGTAATTTATGCACTCGACTCGCTCGTTGTATCAAATTTCGATTGCCAAATCATTTGGAGCGAACATTATTAAAACATATTTTTTGTTTCTTATTTATTCTTTTTTTTTTTTTTTTTCGTTTTTTGTGAGTATCGTAATCAAGGCAGAATTGTGGCCATATCAATGCTGGTGGCTAGTGGTTGGTTTCAGGTGCTCGCAATTGAGTTTAGCCTAGTTGATGGACTTGGGCTTGGCCCACTCGCAAGTAGGTAATTGTGAATATATTGTGCCGATAGCTATAGATATCACCAGGCAGGCATTTAAATGACTTTGTTTGCTTTGCCTTTGAATAATGAATGCTAATGAGCGTATTCGATTCAGGAGATACATGTAAATAAGTTACGGCTACGGAAATGTTAGAAAACTTGTATAGGGCAATTAATAAGTCTGTGACAGCCTGTTAGTTAATACATATTCTGTCTGTTTACATTCAGCAATCAACACGCGAGATCTGCTTATCATTGACTGCAAGCACATATTTCCTGCATTGCTCTTCTATGCGATTTTCATAAATTTAAATAATAAAAGACTTTAATTATTTTATTCTTTATAAAGTTTGAAGTTCACACTTTGAACTTTCCCTCTTTCTTAGTCTCACTTATATCTCTTATTTAAAAATCTAAGTTAATTATTAATAATATTTTTAAACCTTATGGTCTATCAACTCCCACTAAGAAATTTCATTAAATGAAAAAATTGTAAATATATGAAGGCGTAGTTAAATGACAAATATCATAAAAAGTGCACTCAGTACAGTCAACTCTCGCTCTAATGCCAGCTAATGAAACGATATACAATAGAGCTGCCTCCAAGCGACAAGCGTGGTAAAAGTGCCTTCAGAGATTAATCAGTTAAGCAAACAGACAAAGAGTGTAAATCAAAGCGTGGCGACTGCAGTCGCTGATAAACTTGCAGCTTTTCAAATGCCAGCTGCGATAAGCGGCGAAAACAGTGGGAAAATATGAGGTTGCTTGATTTAAGTAGAGGTGAGTACGTTTTATTCATTATTCAATTAATTGCCAGGCTGTGGATTTTGTGTTGGCTGCGGACACGAGAAATGAATCAATTGCCGGGCTGGCTGGCCAGAAATCTGCACAGTGGGGTATTAAACATGGCCAAATCGCGTTTTGGTTAGCCAAAAGAAAAAATCAAAAAAAAAAAACATATAGAAAAAATTTAATGCATTAATTTAACGATCGATAAATTGAGTTAAAAAGCTGCCCGACGACAACCGAATTGCGCAAAAATATTATGACCATCGTCATGTGGCATATATCAAAGGCGGCCTCCTAAGCGTTAAAGCCAACAAACAGCCAACAACAAGGCCTGAGAAATTGTTTCTCAACATGCAAATGCCGTGCGATTTATATTTGAGGAAGCGGCTCGCATGCCAAGCCAAAAGACCACAAAACAGATAAACAAGACATCCCAGATAAATACTAGATACAGTAAGCAAAAGAGACAGATAGAGAGAGAGAGTGTGAAGGAGAGGGATTAACAGGTTGGCACACCAGGTGAAATGGGTGAGAAAAATGTATTTGACTGTGTATGCTAAAAATGCGTTTGCTAACCAAGTGAAATTAAGTTGTTATTCACTTATTTATTTTTGGCATTTTCGAAAGTTAACAAGCCCAGCGCTATCTGTTATTCAAATATCATATATCTAATCGAACAGCAATCACAGATTTTAAACAGAATGAAATCACTTGTGCTTTCACACAGTTGGAACAGGTGAATGCAGCCAGGACGTCTGAATGCCCTGCAAGAATGTAGAGCTTTTAAAAGCTCACTAATACATGCGCACTTGCAAAAGTTTCGAAACTGTTGTTCGTTTATATTCAAAATTGGCTCCGCTTTAACTTAACTTATTTCTCTAAAAAAATGCTGCACTTGTAGCGGATTTTTTCTCTCAATTTTCTTTCATCAGTGAATATCTGACGTGTGGCTTTCAACGCTTTTCGTTAATCAACAGATTTCATTGGGTCATTTCGACTATTGTTATTTGGCTGCTCTTCGGCTACGCGGCTGTCTGTTTAATTAAGTTTAAGTGGGGTTTGGGCCAAGTCGGTCATTGAGTCAGCCGGCTGGTTGCTTGTTAAGCATTTCTCGTTTGATTGGATCGTGAGAGTGTGTGTGAAGTGCGCCGCAAATTGGGCAGAGTTATTGATTTCCACGAAAGTGAAATGCATTTCATAGACAGACACCCAAGCTCGCACTGAATCCCAACTGAAGCGCCTAAATCGCTGAATCTTGCACTCGTGGTGCACTCATGAGTCATGCACGTAACGAGAACAGGCTGAGCCTAAAAAATCCATTGCACCGGCCATTCCCATACCATAGCCATACTCATACCCATTCCCAATCCCAACTCCGTTCGCTCTGTGGCAGCTTTCTAATGCCGTGGCCAGTGCATTTATGACCCTGTTGGGTTTCTTTTCTGCACTGTGCATCTCATCAAGTGTGTGTGTTTTGTGTGTGCAGCGAGTGTAAAACGTGCCTGGCATGCCAAAAAAAATTTACCAAAGCGTATAGTCATAACTATATGAGTGCAGCGCACTCTGAGGCCCCATTGACCGGGTTCAGGCACTTCAACTTAGTTTAAAGCGTAACTAATCTCTTAAGTTGCAATTGTTGGTGAGAGTTTTTCCAATTGACTTACGGTCATGGTTAGAAAACCAAGTGCCTGTACGCTTTGTTCTACATTAGGATTCTCTTTAGCGTGAAGTTGTAAAACTGCGCTTAGCTTAAATGCGGAAGAGTTGAACAGGTTAGCAGGCAAGTGTGCTAGTTGAGTTGTTTTTTATTTCTTTCGAATTTGAAATTTACTGTAGCTCACCTCAAGCTCAATACCTACTTATCACATTCGAGAATTCCGTTCATAGTCCACTTCATTATCATCATTAGCTTAACCTAAATTACGTCACATTTAAACTGCTCGCAACCTTAAGTCCCATAGACGCAAAGCCCAATCAAACCAAAATAAACAACAACAAAATTGTTAATCAACAAAATGCGAAACCTTCGCCCAACTTTTAAGCCCAAAACAAAAACCCTCGGCAACAGTTTTGTTTGCTTTAACTGGGCCTAAAAAGTGAAAGCCCACAAAACAAAGTTTAGCGGCGATAAAAACAAATTCGAAGGGGGGTATCAAAATTTGTGTTGATCACGCGGCGTTACATTTTCCTATGGTTTGAAGTGGGGCTTATAAACAACAACAAAGTGCGTAAAATTTCTTTGATTTTTCCTTTGCTGTTGGTGATAAACAATAAAAACTCTTGTGAGCCATTTGTCGGCACCATTTCTTTTCAATCAATCAAACGGAAAATATTTCGTAAATTTTCAATCATCAAACGCTAAGCGAGTTACATATTAATTAGTGCTCGAGAGGTGAAAAGGGCAGAAGTAGGGCAGAGAGGGAAGGGAAGTGTATTGCGTGTATTTGTTATTGCTTTAATTAAACTTGAGCCTTAAGTTACTCGACTGTTGCAATTTTGTGAGTTAACTAGAACAAGGGCATTCAGTACTCTGGCATTAAAATATAAAAAGTCACTTTATATTTTGTTTAACTATAATTATAATTATAAGTTGGTAATATAATATAATTATTTCTCGATAGTTCTAACGTTTGCATTTTTTTTTTGCTTAGCAGTAATTTCCTTAACGCTTGAAGTACGCTTTTAATAATGTACGTGTCTCTTTTAAAAGTAGAGCCCCCGGTCTTATCCGGTACGTTCATCTAAAGGTGTCAGCATATTTTATGCTTTTTGCACTTCCTCTGCGTCCAAGTGGCCCCTTGGGGCCAACCAAAGACACCTTTCGCCAAGTTACCATCCATCTTTCAGGGCAGGCAAATTAATTTCAGTCAAAACTCGTGCTGCCCTGCCCAGTTTCTGTTTTGTTTTTGTTTTTTGTAGGTGTGTTTCATCTCTCTCGACCAATGATTAATTTTTGAAATATATATATTTTTTCTCTCTTCGAAATTGTATATATTTTTTTACATAATAAAGCTTATGTTTTCATCTTGCACTGACATGTGGATGCTGGCCTGATGTCATTTGGATTTTTTTACAGTCCTTTCCTTGACTTTGGCTCGACTTTTGCAGTGCAACTTTCTTTTTATAAGTGTAAAGTAATGCGTTTGGTTGTGGGTTTTTGAGTGGTTCGCTGGTGGCTTTTGTTTTTATCTTTAATTGCATTTCCATGGCAGGCTTTAATTTACTTGTTGGCAAATTGAAATTTGGGCCAATAAAGATAAGCCGTGTAATTTGTTTTAAATTCACATGCGGGTATGCCACATACATACGTATGTACATACATAAATGCTCATGCCCCTTTATTAAAAAAAATAACTTTTATTAATTATGAGCTAAGCCGAAGTTAATTAAAGTTAATTTGAGGTGGGTGTGTTTGATTTTGGATTTTTGCACAGCCCCGCAAATTAAATTTTAACGAATGCGCTTTTAAATAATTATTTGAAATAAATTGAAAAGCATTTGTAATATTTGCAGATAAGCTTTTGCAATAGCTGTGGCAATGGTCGAGGCAAGAAAATTAAGCAAAATTAATAACTATATAAAAAACTCTAATAATAATCGATATATGTAAAATTATTAAGTATACGTTAGGTGTGCAGCATTTTAAAGACAGCTTTTAAAATGAAACATATTGGAAAAGATTTTATGAATATTAAATCTTATTGTTTTTAGGTAATATTCTTAAGTAATTCCCCAATAAATTGCGATCAGAGTCCTCGGTCTGGCTTAAAGCAGTTATAAATGTCAAAAAATAATTGCGGCAGGCAGCCATATTTTGCGCTACTTAATAAACAATTTTCAACAATTTACGTTTATTAGCGACTCACAACTAACACAAAAACAGTCGATGGGTCTGAGCAGGGGTACAGCAGAGGGAGGGGAAGTAAATAGACATACAGCGGAGACTGTGCGATTGCCGATATTTATCGTAGCGTTTGGTTCATTTGCATAGTGTATGCGAGTTATATGCAAAACAAAAACAAAAACCAAAACAACAACATATTGTGGCTAGCATAAACAACTCGCAGCTGGCAATAAGCAGCGGTGGAAAACGGTTAGCGGGGAATGGGGGAGATCAGCGCGATCGACAGTTGCCCGTCGGGGTTATCCATTTGCAATTGGCCTGGTCACAATTACTTTGCAGCCACTATGGCTAATTAGCGTGCAGTTTAGTGGACGCTTATTGTTTTGGAGGTTCTATCGATAAAATTGATAAATTGCCAGTTGTCGTGTTAATTAGAGGGCCACACATACCGACCAGCAGGTGGCGCTGCAAATACTCGCGCTGTTTTTGTCGCCCGCAAGTCGCGCGCATTTCAACACATTTCTGATCGTGCAGTTCGCTCACTGATCACTCGCTTGTTCAATTCAATATTGTGATTGATTAAAGCTAAATTGCTTGTATTTGTGCTTGATTGCAGTTATTGTTATTGGTGCGGATTATAGTTGAAAGCTTGAGTAAGTGAAAGTGCATCAGTTAATAAATGGAAATGGAGTACATCTTATGTATGGTAAATTGTGGCTATCGGATTGGTATGTCAGGGTCAGTATCTATATGCATATGTATAAAATATATGTAGATATGACAACTTACAGAATTAAATACCTTTTTCTGACCCGATCACTGAACAATTTACTAGTACTTTTGGTATATCAAATAATTATATTATATTTTTAATTTTTAAGTTGTTTATTATTTTACTTTTTATATTATTTTTAGTTTATTTTTATATTTATTTATATTCTTCAGAAAAACTTTTAAATTTAATTTAATTCCCACTACATTTTCTCAGTCTCTTAATAACTTATATTTAAAAGAGCTTGCTTTGACAGTTTGAAAACCTCTCAAAATCATACTCGTAGCTAATAAAGTCTAGAGAAGTCACAAGTGATTAATTGCACAGCGGTGGGCCCGGAGGAAAAAAGGTGTCATTTCATCTGTGGCTGAGATCGCGCAGGTGTCACATTCGCATAGGTAATATAAATCTTCCGAAATCGAGAAACAACTGCAGCAATTCAATTCGAATACCAATTACAATGTTTCGCATACCGCAGAGTAAAAGATACAGCTCTAAGCGCTGCATTTGATTGATTGCGCTTTTTGTGTTAATCATGGCTACGTGATGCTATCGAAATAGTGGGATAATTAACGCCATATTTGTTGTTGTTGCTGTTGTTGCTGTTGTTGCCAGCGATGACAATTAGACGGCGCACAGACCAAAAATAAATTGCATGCGAGATAAAAATCGCCAGGGTTTTGCTTTCGAATGTGGCCAAAATGGTTTCGCGAGCGACTTTTATGGCATTTTTAATGCAAACGATTTGAATTTGAATCAAAAGGCAAACAACATTTTGCAAGTTGATTTGTCGCCTGCGCGTGTCAATCACAAACTTTGAGATACCGATGGTTATTTTCTGTTTTTTTTTTTACTCGTTCACCAAGTGAAAAAAGTATATTGGGTTTGTCCAACGTCCGTCTTGCTGATCGTCCGTCTACGCGCCTCAGATAAAGTTTTAAGATTTGTTACCATCGCCCGCTGGAGGCGTGGCAATTCACAAAAATCTATATATATGAGAGAGATTTCTCAGTTTTAAAGCAAGATGGACCAAATTTAGCAAACAGATGAGAATTGACAAACATTTGGGCATGTAAAGCTCTTGGATCAATAGTTCCCATATGAATAAATGTTTATTTTTTGATTTTTTGGTTCAAAATTTATGTGCTCCCGTTACTGCCCCTTACTTAAAAGAAACAAAATAATAATAATTTTTAAAAAATCGAGATTTAAAAGTTTATAAATTTAATCGATGTATTCATATTACAATGTAAACGAGTATTGCACTGTCGCTTACACCCGACTGCAATGTTCTTACTTGTATTTTTTTTTTGTTTTGGTGGTGCAGCTACTAATAACACGATTTCCAAACGATAATTAGCCAGAGGATAACCACTGTGGCCGCCGCAGTGAGCTGCCACTTAATCTAATGACAGTTCTCAGCCAAACACGCCCCACTGACTCCACTAGTCCACACGGTAAAGTTGTAATTGCTTAAACGACTTCTGGTTTCGACTGCGATAGCTACTTGCAGATACTCGCAGATACTTGCTGATACTCGTAGTTAAAGTTATGTAAAGTGCTTGCTGGTTAGCTGCTCAGCCAATCACTGACACACTTCCGATATAACCGTAACCATACTATAAGGAGAAAAGCTAAACAACCGGACAGTTAGCGTGGCCAGCCTGTTGCTCTACTTGGCCACAAAGACAATGATAACTCATTGAGTCTGGCCACGTTCTCCTTATGGTCAGCCATAAACTCAATTCAATTCAATTGCCGGCAATGAGCAACTTTTTCCGGGCGCATCATCAAATCAAATCGAGTCAAATCAACTCGAAAGGAAAGTTTGCTTTTTTCCGTCCATTTGACTTGTTGTGCGTAGATCTAATTGTATTCTGTTTATGGACTGCGAGAGGTGTCAGACATTTTATGGCTTAGCTCACATATTATATACTCCATGAAACAGTGTGAAATTCAGCTGTTGTTCAGTTCGTACTTCATTAAAAAAGCTGGCAAACAAATGCTGTCATTGTTAAGAGGTTGGCATAAGTTTCAGGCGCCTTAAAGGCATTTAACTACAGGCTATAAAATATGAATTTTGAAAAGAGCACTCCAATCGGAAGTACCTGACTAGAAAATACTCTGTACCCTAGACAAATTTTAAATCATTCTTTTTATAGTCCGATAAAAATACACACTTTAGGACATAAAGAAGACTCTCAAACGCTTGTATATATAAGAGTTATTTACAAAGTTAATAAAAATATTTTAAATCGATTTTTTACAGGGTATACAAAAACTGAACTTCGTTCCGCAAAAATTGAATTCCAAAGATATATAAAAAAATGTTTAGTTTGTCAGTTTGAAAATTATCATACTTTTGTAATATTCATAAAAAAAATCTGCATATTCAATAAAGTCAACATAAATATTAAATGGAATATGACATAGAATTGAGGAAAAATATCTACATATAAACCGGTAAAGTAATATACATTTATATACGAATACTTCTTAGCTTTTGTAACTAAATATAATTTTGCTGTAATAGCAGACTTAGAAGAAATATATATTTAGGTAAAAATATATCCAATAGAATCAGTACGTTAAATCTTTAAGTATCATTATTCTATTTAGAATATCATTCGTTAAGCTCTGATTTTATTTTAAAAACAATAATTATGATATCTTTCCTAAATGCGGTATATAAAATCTTTAGAAGGATATTGATTGAAAAATGTTCAGGTTAGATTAAAAGGCAAACTTGTAATTTAATTACTGCAAATACAATCGTATTCACGGATTTCGTAATTGCGCAAAAGGTCAACTGTCTGTTATGTGAGCGCTACCAACAAGCCATAGTTTTGGATCTACAAAACAATTACAGCAATCACTTTCCACGTAATTAATTTAATTTGATTTCAACTGCAATGTCTCTTCCTGCATGGGGAGATCAGCTTCATTGTATCGCAGCATCTTGGCATCAGGAGCATCGGGAGTTGCGGGCTGACTGTCAGCGAATGTCACTTTAAATACGCCAAAACGGCGCAAAAGATTCAATTGGCGGGGCGCCGCCAGACGCTGGAGCAGATCGCTGGCACAGATAGCCAGGCCTGGGCTGGTTGCTAGCTAGCTAGAGAGATACGATTACTCTTAGTCGTAGACGTATACGTATTCGTATTCGTATTCGTAATCGTACTCGTACAAACGCCAGTCGTATCTCATATCTGTGCTTGTGTATCGCAAAAGCGACTGTCAAATGGCTTAACTGACAGTTTGCTTTTTGCGCTGCCTGCAAAGATGTTGCTGTGGATGCTGCTGCCGTTGCCGTTGCCGTTGCTGTTGCTGCCACAAAGACGGGAAATTGGGTCAGGCATTGCAGGCAGTTGCCTCAAGTCGACTCGGAGTCGCCTCAAGTGCCGATGCCGGTGCCGGACGAGCTGACAGCTCTCCAGCTCACCCCATTCAAGCTGGCAGTGTCTTCTTCTTCTGCTTTCTAAGCCAGCAACCGGCAGCCAGCCAGCCCAAAAACTGTTTTACTTTTCGCAGCATATTTATGAACATGAACATTCGACTTGATATTTATTTCACTGCGGCGATTCCCAATTGATTTCAATTTTCAGCTGCGCATTGCGCTCTCTGACACGTGACATGGGATTTCACTTAAGACTGTTAATGCTCGCATAAGCAAACATAAAATGTGCCAAATGTCGGACATGACATGGACATCGGACGTACCGAGTAGCTGCAGACTTTGAGCCGACAGTCAAAAGGACAGCAAAACAAACAATTATCAAAAAAAAAAAAAACACAAACACCATTGAAGATAGTTAAATAAACGGAATAAAATAATGTTAAAACCCAAATCCGACGTGTAAATTGATTTCTAATTATTTTTTTTTAAACTTCTGCGAAAGTTACAAATTGTTTCAAGTGCTTATGAGAGCTGTTTTCTACTTCCTGTTTTTTTTTTTTATTTCTTTTTTATTTGACGGGCTTAACCGATTGCTGACAATATATAATATCAAAGTTGATTTTTATTGAATACTAAATAAATTTCTCTTTGATACTAGATGGAAGAGGTGGTGGAAAGCTTTTAAATTTTATGCTAAAAAAATATTTTAATATTTGTATATTCTATATTTATTCCGAATTAGTTGGAAAAACAGCTAGAAAAAAAAGGAAAGAATATTTCCTACCATATAAAAACTGCATTATTTATTCAACAGATATAGTTGATTGGTAATTCAGTAATAAAAGAACACTTGAACTAGTCCATGTTTACGGTTTATAGAACCGCTTTAATGCCACCCAGAAAAGTATAATATATGCAAATCAGAATCAGAACAATCATATGGCATTATCATAAAACAAATTGTTTAACACTCGCTTATAGCTTGATTAAAAGCAAATCAAACGTTTTACGAGCCGGTTCAATAATGTGCTTTAATGCGACTTTGGTCCCCACACAATGACCAATTAACGGTGCTTAGCCGACGCCTCGCCCACATTGCGCCCCATTGGGGCAGCTCTCGGTCGAACAAATGTGTTAAAACATAACGGATAAAAAGTTAACTGGCAGATAAAAGAGGCGCCTCGCCATATTTGAAGATGAGCGGAAATGAGCGTCGGTAATAACCAAGTCTTTTCGACAGTAACAAAAACTGAACTTAACTTTCATTGCCCTCTCTTTGTGCTGTGATTCTTCTGCTGCTTCTTCTTATATTGTATTTCCATTTCTATTATGCCCAGTCGCCCAGTGCAATCAAGTAGTCGTTAAGGCAAACACGAAGACAAATGCCCAATCGCCACGCATCAAATGCGCCTCCACACACACACACACACCTTCACACATTCTCATTTGTATCTTTGTATCTCAAAGTACGCACTCACCTGCATATAGCGCGACAGCGCCGCGTTGCGCTGCGCATGGGATCTTAGCTGCGGCTGCGGCGAACCCAACGGGCTGACAATCGTCGATGTGGAGCCACCGATGCCGGTGTCATAGCCCTGAGCATTGGCGCCATCAACATCTGGTGAAAGAGAGTGGGGCGAAGACATATAAAGAAAATGATAGATAAATGTAAGTAATCAAGGCAACAACATTTAAAGAAAGCAATCAGCATTTTAATTGCATAAAATGTGCAAAAAGTTTAGCTTAATTGCGTTTTTATATATTATAAGACGAGTTCACATTAGTCTGCCAAGGTGGCTGTTGCAATAGTCCAAGAGCTATTTGAGATTTAATGGCTAAGTGCATAATTATCGTTTATTAAGGTTAACTTTTATTATTTCAATTACTGTCTTAACCATATAAACAAACTAAAACAACCATCTTTGGTAATTAAAGTTCAAGATTTTTAAGTTTGTGATTATCATTGCCGTAAAGAAATTCAGAGATTCGAAATAAACTGATTGTTTTTTTGTTTGTTTCTATTTCGAACTTATAAAAAAATTTGCAAACTTATTAAATATCTTTATTTATTTATGTATTGCATATAATTGGGATAACTAAAACTTATAAACTATTTTCTTTGACATTTTAGCAAGTTTGAAGCAAATCAAAATTACGAATAATTTTCTTTAAAAGTGACAAATATAATTACTCGGGGAAAAACACTATCCTAAAGTATAAACGGTATAGAAATTGGAAAATGGTAACAGATTTCAAGATTTAACTTTTCTGACATTCGATAAAGGAAGATTCAATATTTTCATCAAAAACTTCTTAGTATAATACGTCTGAGTATTGTTTTCTATTCTTGAAATAAGTCCTAATTATTTGGAATTATAACATGAAAAGTGGACAGTACGAAAATCAGAAATCGCAACACGTGATAAAAGTGCAATTCAGTTTAACCGGCTGATCAGTCAGTTGATCGATCGCACGCTCTGTTGTGCCCCCGTGTGGAAACTACTTGGCATAATGCCCATATTATTATGTATGCCTATACCAGAAAATACATTTACATTTGTTATTCTAAGTCGCAACGTTTGTTGTTCAATTTATATGCCCATTGTGTGTTGTGCGGTGTGTGTGTGTGTGTGCATTGTGTATGGCCGTATTTTATTTGGCATGCAAAGTACGTTTACATCGGGGTAGTCGGTTAACTTCATAAAGTACCAGACTGCGACATACCGTTGCTCCATTGCCCATGAAAATTGAAAGTTATGCCCGTTTTTAGTTAATGCTGACATGATTTTCTATTGGCTCCACTGTGCACGCCCAACTTGCCGCTGAATTTATTAACTAGCTGCCCATCGTACAGTCCGTGTCGTGTTGTGTGAATTTATGATCTGGCAAGTGGTTTCTGTCTTCGCTTTTTATTTATGATGATGGGATTGTGGAGTGTACAACTTGTGCCTGAGTTTGACCGTATACCCAGGGGCCGTAGCTTATTAGCATAGCTAATTAAGTGATACAGTTCGAACGAGTTGTAGGGCGATGAGTGAGCAAATAACTCAGGGTACTTGGCAATCGTGTGAAGTATCGATCTATTTTAAGTGCAAGACCTAATGAGCTCCTGGAGTTGGTCAGAAATATCATAAATATTAATATAGCTGAAAATGACGAAAATCTTCGTTTTAAAAATTGTGTTTTTCTTATTTGACAACTATTACATATATCCATTTTTAAATCAGGTCTGCTAAAATAGTAAAATTAATATGTAGAAATACATCTCTCTTTTACTAACTAACATATCTTTAACTACCGATCATAAAGCAACAATAATTTGCGGTAATTTTAAAAATATTTTTCCTCTTTAAAGTATTTTGTGAACAAATTGAAAGGAAATCATAAAAAATAAAAAAAACATATATGAACTCTTAAATGGCGCATTCCGAGATAAAAGCGCAACAAAAAGCATAAAACATAAAAACACACTACACAACACCTTGCACTCGGCTTTTGAGGGTTGGCTGCTGGTTGAAAAGCGCCAACACACATATTTGTATGCCTTATATGGCACATCCATGAGATACGGCAGATACTGGGTACTGCCACAACTACTGCATACTACTCACCTTTCAGCGAGCTGTTCATGCACATGGGGCACTGATCGTTGCGGAACATGCAGGAATAGCAGCGTTCGTGTCCGCAGGTGTCGATCAGTTTCCGTCGCTTGCCCTTATCGAAGGAGATGCGGCACGAGGGGCAAACCGAGCCGCTGGCATCGTGTTCCAAGAGCCGTCGAATCGATTGAAGATCTGTTAAATACAACGAGACAAAAATATATATATGAGTGTGTGCTAAACATGCGGCTTACATATTCATTTGGTATTTACAGTTTGCAGCATAAAAGTGATTATCATTAAGGCGGCATTTAACATAAGAAATTATAGCCGAAGCTCAAGCATTTACTAAAATGAATGCTATTTTAAAAGCTTTTATGGATCAGCTAAGTTTCCGATGCTTTAAAGGCTTAAGCGTAACAGGCTTACACTTCACTAAAATGTACAGCAAATATATATGTTCATTGCATTTTGCATTTAAAACCCGCTTAGACTTTAGCATATGTTGTCCTAACTTAGGTGAAATTTAAGAATACAATTTTAACAATGTTTATATTTAAAAGAACTTGTAAAATTAAAATGTTAAAAAATTATACCCATATTAAATAAAACATATTAATGTTAAATATACTTACAAACAAAATTAACAATATATATTTTTTTTACATATATTTTTTATTTATTATAAATAGTCGACAAAGCGACATTATACATAAGATAAATATCGATTTATTTAAGAAATGGCTTGATTAAATTTCAAAATATAATTAAGATTATGATTTAATATAACTTGATATTGGATGCTGGAAAATACTGAAAAAGTTTAATGTTCATTTCATTTTGTATCTTTGAAACGCATATAAATTCTAAAGTACGGTTATTTATATCGTCTTATATACCCATTAGATTTCATCCAACAAATCGTCACAAATTCTATGCATAAATTCTGCATTCAGTTTGACAATTGCAAATGATTTGCCTGTTGTCCACATTTTGAATTTGTTTGCCTCATGTCAAAGCAATTTCCACGCTGAACAGTCACAATTACGACTTGCATAGAGCGCTGCACTTGTTTATTTATTTTATTTTTTATGCTTTTTTATTTTTCTGCAACCGTTTGCATAAATTGTGACTGTCAATTAAATGTCGTTTGTGGGTTCCCCCGGACTGTAACTGCCAATCTTTGCTTCTGTGTGTATGTGTGTGTGTGTCGTTTCTTGATATCTCGCATTTATCTTTTCCATCAGTAGATGCTGCACCTGCCACCGCACTCTCCGCACCATCAGCAGCCCCCCATAAGCCACTGAGCATCGCTGAATGCCATGAGGCAATCAGAGAATTCTTTCCTTGGCTGCACTTTAATTGATTTAATTTGATCGCTCGCTTGGTTTATTATTTCTATTAGCACTTTGTTTTTCTGTGTCAACATTATGTAAAAATGTGTGCAACAATCGGCAGCATTTCGTTTACGCAGCTCCAATGTTTACAATTCTTTTACAAAGTGCTGAGCTAACATAAATATATTGGGGCAGTCAATGCAATATGAGAACTTGGCTCTTACAAGAATTTCAAGGTTGAAATTTTAAAGAATTTAGGACAATTTATAACATAATTTATATATATATATAAATATATGTATTAAAAACAACAAAAAAAAATTATCATAAATGTTAACATAAAAAACCATCCGATCCACAGCTCCCAAATTTCAAACTGCCATAACTTTGTCCAAACTGAACCGATTTTCATATTTGATGGAATTGTGCTCTTTTCATATTTGATGGCATATTGTCCTCTTGATTGATTTTGCCTTTAAATAAGTCAATATTAAGATCTTTTTTCTCAACATATTTTCTTTTAGCATTTAACAATGTTTTTCTTCTTTATAGTATTTTGAATTTCATTGATATTAAATGGGAAAAAAACAATCAGTGCTTAATAAAGAACGAGAATGCATGATTGGCATATTGCTCATCTATAAGTATTTACTACATCCATGCGCACAATAAAGTACTGTTGTTTTTTTTCTCTCTTTCTTTTTGCCTTGTCAGGCCCATAACATATGGAAATTACACGAGACTTTTGTAACTCTGAAGCATTCAACGTCCTATTTGAAGCCATGGCAAATGCCAGGCTGCAGTTCCTGTTTATGTATTGTGCATTTGGTGAGTGGGAACTGCGATGTCGACGTCAACATCGACGACGACGACGACGACGACGACGACGCCAACAAGAACCACGTCCGGTCGTCGTAAAGTGGATTACAAGCACAGCCGCTCGATCTGCGTCTGGGCTTCCATTCATGCCCACTTGACAAAAACACTCAATACGAAGTCTGCCTGCTAGTTTCCTTTTTGCTTGCTTTATTTATTGCAAATCAAAAGCCAAAGTATTTTTTATGATTTTTGTAAGCCTCATACGCTCACTGAGGGTATTATGTTGTTGTTAGGGAGAATGCTCAGATCTGATAGAGGCAGCTGTAAGCCTAACTAAGTAAAGCCAATACAACACTTCAAAATTATTTAAGGACTATTTACATGCTTGCAATATTAATAATACAATCAGATAACAAACAACTTCCATAGAAAAAAATCTTAATCTAGATATATTTAATTAAAGGGCATTCAATAGTCGGCACTAGTCATATATCAGTTTTTAAAATGTATTTTTTTTTTTTGTAGTTTCGCCAGGTTCTCTGCGCAGTCGCCGCGTGGGCCGCCGCCGCCAGCTGCCAGCGACAGCCACGTCGCACCGTCTGGCAGCACAGAGGAACAGCCCACGTCGAGTCTGTTGCCGCCTTATCGTGTGCCACAAACTTTGAACTCCGCACAGCTTGAACTTTCGACCGGTATCATGGGAAAGAGCATTGCCAGCAGAAGTGGACAAGGTGCCGCTTTGGCAATAGGCAGCTGCAGCTGCTATGCAAATTTTGAGCAGCCCTCTGAACCAGCAGCGAGCCCTTGCCCCATTTGGCACATGGCTCAAATTATAAACAGTTGTTGTGACCACAGCGGCAACAAGTGCGCCCTGTTGTTGGCATTTCCTTGTGCCCTCACCCCTCACTAGCAAACAATTTACAAAAATGTCAACTGACAATTGGCGTGTCGCTTGTCGTGCGCAAGCGCGGCAGATGCCACCGACAAATGCCGCATGCAACAAACAGTTGGGGTTGCAATTGGGGTTACTTTTGTCTAGCAGTTGGCCTGCAATTGACGCATATACCCAATAATGAGAGTTAACAAAGATATGCTAAATAGGGGTCACGCACGCAACAGGCAACAGTGGAGGCTTTTAGCCAGCTGTGTGGTTGGCCAACAAAGGAAACGGCTTAACTTTGGATATAAAATGAGAACAACTAAAAACATTGCAATTGTAATAAATGGGTAATTGAACAAATTTTACACAATTCAAAAATACAATTTCAATATTACAATTTTATAAACATATTATTAATTTTTATATTTCTCAATACTTTTTTGTGATAAGTAAGTATAAATATATTGTTTCCCACTTTATCATACTATTCTATATTTTTTCTGTATTTAAAAAATTGATAAATATATATAAAGCATATTCAACTTTTCAAGAACTTTTCCATATACGACCAACTACTATAGTAATTAATATTATACTGTACTATTTCTTTGAAAATCTTTTACAAATTAGAATAGATAGGATGTTACAGAGCACTATTTTTATCTATATATATATATATATATATTATATTTATCATCCTGTATCTTATGATAAAAGAATTAACATAAGTCTTAAATATATTTGTATCCCATATCTAGTACACTTGCCTAGTTCGTTGGAGGCATATTTATTAATATGCCAGCTAATTTGCATATTCTGTTGATATTATGCTGGCAGACTTCCTGTAAAAGATCAGCCCTTCTAGACGTTCCAGATCTATGCATTAAACTCAAGTTTCCTGTGCCTGTTAAGTGAACTGTGTGTACTATATAGCTTTTATAATAATACACATATATACAATTCCTAGACATAATTCTTACGCCAGCTAATTTCATGGGTTTTAAGCAGATTAATTGCTGGACTGCTTGTTCAAAATATTTGCAATTCTTAGCAATAAAGTGAGACTAATAAAGGGTATAATGAGACTTGCCTATTTGAGAGTCAATGTACTCGTTTCTCTTGCTGCTCTCAGACAATGCAACAATGCACTGGGAAATGCATTTAAATTGCAAAATTATGCAGCTAGTGCTAAGGGGGAGGGGAAGGAGCGAGGAGCGGCTCTCAAACTGCGCGCTACGCATGCGCTGTACAAATTTTCTGTTTTTTTATTAGATTTATGCGAATTGCTGGGGTACTTTGCCGGGGCTTTGCGGTTTGCGCCAAATTGATTTGAATTTTCCGCTGCACATTTTATTTGTATTTTTTTTCTTTCTATTTTATTTTGGTTCAATGAATGAATTGCATTTGGTTGCCGGTTTGCCCCCACAGTGAGTGGTGCAGAGTGGTGCAGACATCATGTAGTTCATGTGGGCGTTTTATTTCAGCTAAATTGGCAAACCGCGGCCTGCGGTCGAACCACAGCTCGCATGTGGGCGTTATGTGTGTGTGTGTGTGTGTGTGTGCCTGTTGGCACCGGCACTTGTTTTCCTTTATGTAATTTCTTTGCAAATTACTTCAAATACACAAGTTTTTCTTGCTGCGGCTGCTTTGGAGCCTAATTCAATTTGCGGTTTGTCTTCGCGGCCTTAAATTGCGAATTTAACTACCAAGCACTTTGTACACAATTCCCAGGCAACGCTGTGGAATGTGCTCAGATAGGGCTAGTCGCAAATTGAAATTACCCGGCAAAGTCGTTACAAAAGCTGCTGCAAATTTGTTGGCATTTCTTAGAAATTACAAGAACGAGGAATGTGCTGAGAAAATTTCATGCAGTAAGCAAAACAGGAAAATTATGCACATATTTATCAAGGCCAAGATTAACAAAAGAAGAAAGAAAACAAGTAAATGTTAATATTGTAAGCTTAGTTGATGACCTAAAAATACCTTTACTTTGGCAGAATATGACATCAGAATAGCAAAGTTCAGCACAGCTTATTAGCACTAAAAATGGCATCTATTGTTGTCTTAGGTGATTTCACCAAAATGATTTTATAGCCGTAAACAAACGAGTTGGCAGCGCTAATCTTAACCCTTAGAATGAATTTTAATTGCCCAGCTGTAGACTATTTGGCATGTTTATTTACACTAAAGTCTTCTTAACTTTTGCTCTTCTAGTTAAATACCTTGCCAAACTTGTTTTTGGTTCTACGAAAAGATCGTAAAAAGACAATGAGTAAGACACGAGCCACGGGCTGTCTCTTTATGGAGATTACAAGAAAAAATATTAAATATTTAAAAACCCTTTGAAATGACTTAAATAAAACAAAACGAAACACAGCGCAAAATGTAAAGAATACCAAGAAGCAATAAGAGATAGTTATACCAAGTTAGTTCTTAACTAAATCTGACTAGCAATTTATTGCACTTAATTATTTAAATACTAAACAAATTTGTGAATTGAAATGTTTCAATTCGAGCGGGCAAAAACTGTCACTTGTTAATTGGATGTGTCAGGTCAGGGCTGCTAATTTGAGCAGTGTTGCCAGACAGCTCAGGGTTAATTGGAGGAACGCCATCTTAAATAGAGAGTGGCAGTGCTTGGGCAAACACCCCCCTTCCATCTCTCCGCCTTGTTGGAGTTTCACAAATATGCGTATTCATTACAATTGATTGACAGACTAGACACAAACCTCGACCGTAACAATTCAGGCTTGAAGTGCGCACCCAACGGACCATGGTCCATTTACCATTTACCATGTACCAGCGCAAACCAGTGGCCAACGATTTGCAGCCTCAATTAAATTTAAGCGCGAACCGCACAAGTCACAAAAGAATCTAATATTTTGCAGTAAGCAAGACTGAAAGTTATCCTGTAGCATATTCTTGGTTGTTTAGAAAAATTAACTTAAATTAAAATTAACATTAAACTTACAGACATAATATTAATAATTACTTAGTCGCCTACACCCCATTGTCTTCTAGTTACAGGGTATACACGCAAAGAATAGTAAATACGGCAAATGAATCTGGCAATGACATGGAACATTTTCCAGTACAACGATTTTTCTTTGTTTTGCAGAGATTTAACAAAATTACTTTTGACCTTTAGTCAGGTTTCGGTTTTTCATGCCCCTTTAATTGGTTTTGTAGATTTTTGTCCATATCTATTTTATTTATTTGAAAGCAAAGTGTATAAATAGCTTCATTGTTTTGGTAAAACATTTTCAAGTTCAATGCGTGGGCGCAAAAAATAATAAATATTTCACATTCACGTTTCAACTAACTCGCTCTCTTTCTCGCCTCTGTCTCTATTCCTTTTAGTCACTGAGTTCGCTTTGGCTTTCGGCTTTGCGTGGGTCATGGTTGGCTTTATTGGCGTGGCCATTATGTGTGTGTGTATAGATTTTGTTTGTCATCGACTTGGTCGCCTGCATGAGTCAGCATCCCAACGCGTCGGAAGTGGGACGACCATGCAAAGTCTGTAATTACATACGACACAGATACACACGCACACTCGCATGCACAACATATGATAGATGCATTCGATTTGCATTTTTCAGTAGAATTTTTTGCATGACTGAAATCGACGGTAAAAATGAAAAATTCGCTTTGCTTGGATACTCATCGTACGCAAGGGATAAAGTTTTACAACATATTTTTGATAATGACTAGTGATAGCTTTAACTAAACATATGTAAAAAGGCTGGAATATGGTAAAATGATATTATCATATAGGTATTAGAAAATCATAAATTTGCAAATTGTGAGACCGGAAAGGGGCGTGGCAGAGCCAAATTCTCTAAACTATATTTTGAATCTTCAGCAAACTTTGAGTTCGTCAAATTAAATACGAACTATGCGAATTTCGAATTGAAACTCTAAGTAAAACTCAATTTTTGGCAGTTAATATAATTCACTCAACTATGTTAAGAGCCAACGACACTTAGGATACGGTCATAACTCATTCTGGGAGAATGAGAGTAAAGAAAGTGGAAAGGTAGAAAGTGCCAAGCGTCAAAATAATATAAAAGAAAAACAATGAAATGGGCAAAAAACAAAGGCACAGATAAACGGTAGGCAGGTGAGAGACATTGTAAAAATCGAATTAAGCGCGAAATTGGTTGTTTTTTTTGTTAGTGGAACGGGAAAACAGAGAATCGGAGAACGGTTGAAAGTGTCATAAACTCTTAAGAGTTGGCGGTTAAATGAGTTGCAAACAAATCGCAGCTCATAAATAACCCAAATGGTCGCTCGATTGGCAAATTTCGTGAGATTTTGCATTTTGATGCGCTCTCAGTTCGTGAAAACGTGAACGAGAAGAGTTACCTAAGCGTAGCCCCCGGGTCCATGAAAAAAAGAGACTGTGAACTGGTAAAACGAGGCGTAGCCGGGCGCCAAAACCAACAGTTGGCTTTGTAGCTCAAGCTCTATTCATGAAAAATCCATAAAACTTTCAAAGGTTTTGTAACTTTTGTAACTTTGTTGTGCCAAGTGTCGCCGACACTGTCAGAAACGGGCAACTGCTCGTTAGCCCTTTCAAAGTACTCGTTGGCCAGATAAAAAACGCTGAAGAATGTCGCCACATGTTGCCGCAATAATCATTCAGTGGAATCAACGTTGTTTATCTGCTGTTCCGCCTCAGTCGGTAGCTGACATTGGCACATCAAATGTGCCTGATGATGGAATGTGTTCACTTTGATGAGGTTTCGTTTCGCTAGAATTAATCTTAACTGGAATCATACTAAAGCAAGTGTAATGTGAGTCTCTAGAATTAATCCAAAAATATCTTCTTGGCGAGCTTTGGCAAGAGGAAGCCAACTAGGCTGAATGGATTAAACACTTTGGGAATTAAAAGGGCATGAAATGAAAATTTTTGGAATATATAGAATTCTTTAGATATGTATATATATAAGAATATACATATGCATTTATGTGTAAAGATATAGTTGGATATATAAATAGATATAAATACAGACATGAATTTTAATATAAATGTCAGATAAATATATAGCTATAAATATTGAACGGATTGCAACTTATCTAGAATATTACACACTTGTATTGAAATTTTAAAGCATTTTCCGCTTATTGATAAATTGTTCAATAAAACTTGTCTTACCCACAGTTCACTATTAATTTAAGATTTACTATTTATTCAAAAACTTTTATCATATTCTTACCCTCATCAAAAACTTTAACCAATTTTGGTGCAGCCAACACATTTAAAATCAAAATGATCAAACAAACATGCAAATCAAATTAAACCATGCAAGAAACCCAAGTATCAAATAACGCAGTTCTTTTATCTGTTAACATTGACCCAGTTCCCGGAAAGGTAAGACGAAAACTTCAATAGTCGATAAAAATTGTTGACACATTTGTCCGGACACGTCTTCAGTCAAATGTGAAATGACTCTATTAGTGATGCCAAAACACACACACTCAGTGTGTGTGTGTGTGTGTGTATGTTAAAAAATAAATTAATATTTATGGCCTTTTAAGCTGCACATTTAAATGTATGTCAAAGCGAGGTGGCCGGAAATTTGGCGAAAAACACGCAACGCAACTGAACTCGACTGCGAATATGCATAAATCAAATGGCACTTCCGTTGAACGTAGGCTTTATGAAAGAAATACATAAAAATACGCTAAGCCAAATGAAAAGTGACAATTTTATTGGAAGACAGAAAGAGGTAGAGAGAGAGAAGGCGAGCGAGATATATAGAAGCCCATAAGCCCAAGCTCAATCGACAAACGTACTTGTAAGCTATTTGGATACTCTGTGCTTGTTAACTAAAGGGTATCACAAGATTGTGCGAATTTAGGTAACAGGCTGAAGTCGTCTAGAATACAAATGATATATGTGTACTTTTAAATTCTCGTCTAGAACATTCTTATTTATATTATTTAATCTTATATTTTTTTCTACGAATTTTACTTTTCAAGGTATCATTAAAAAAATTTGAATTAAAATAATATCTTAACCAACAAAGTATCTTCAAGTTTCTTGCCATTTTACTTTTTGATCTCACTTAATTTTCTTTATAGCTATTTAATTTAGTGTCTTTGTCTATATATTTTGCTTGACATGAATATTTTTCACAGGGTACCTTCAAGTCTCTTGCATAAAGCATTCTTGTTTCGTTTCTTGTTTTAGTGCAAATTGTGCTTGGCTTTTGGGAGAAACCCACGCACACTCCACGCAGACAACGCGGCCACTCACTCGTCATTCATTCAAAACGCCCCAGCTGGGGCACACAGCTGATTCATTCACTCACTCATTCATTAGTTCACGTTTCACGTAGCATTCATGCGACATTTTTGACAAACAATCTTCAAACTCGGCGGACTTCGGACCTCCGGACTGCATCTCTGTGGGTCGTGGCTTCGGTCTGTGCTCCACGCGATCGCCTGCCCATAATTGGCATCGGCCATCGATCAGTTTGGTTTTTTATTTTTCAGTTAGCTAATGCGGGTCGGACTCGGTTTAGTGGGTTGTATTTGGTCGTTTTCACGGCAACATGATTTAGTGGTCAATGCATCTCTTTGGATCAGCTAGTTATTTATGGAGATCCAAGTCTAAGTCTGGCAAGTTGTTATGTTTTAAATGCCTTCTTCAGAGCGAACAAAAGGTACTTTGAGCAGGTGTCAAAAGCTTATAACTCAATAGAGACAGCTGATGATGGGTTAGAGAAATGGGTCAAAGTGAGAAGCGGAAATAAAGTTAATTGTAAACTTAGCTATATCATATAAAATGTTAGCAACATATAAACAGAGACCTCT
This sequence comes from Drosophila colorata, assembly GCA_035041545.1. Classification (NCBI taxonomy): domain Eukaryota; kingdom Metazoa; phylum Arthropoda; class Insecta; order Diptera; family Drosophilidae; genus Drosophila; species Drosophila colorata. The sequence continues at coordinate 126,225 of JAWNLD010000222.1, forward strand.
AGTATAGAGCTTTCATTTTTATGTTCTTAAAATAAAGCCCAACCAAGATTTATTTCTAAGACTATTCGATTTATGCGCTCCACTTTTTCTCACGCTTAGACAAACTGAACCAAAGCCCCTTTTTGGCACTTTATACTCTTAAAAAGCAATTAAGATATGGTCATAAATCTCGTTCTACACTCAAAATTTGCAATACAAATGATTTTCGGTTGACTATCAAAGCTCCAAAATCGTACAAAACTCTAAAATTCTCTAAATAAGCTGAACCCACAATTTGTTGTTTCATTAATTTGTGGGCGAATTAGCATTTGAAATTTGTATTTTTTTTTTTTTTTTTGTTCGCTTGTATTTTTAAACTTTTGTCTCTTCTGTCTGCATCTTGTAGCAGACAAAATTAATTTGTTTTCAATGAAAATGAGCATTTAATTTGTGCGGCTTTTGTTTGGAAAGAAATTCAAGTCTCAAATTAGCGTCTTAATTGCGTGAAATTAATTTCAATCTAATTTTTACTAACTATTTGGCCCGCGGGGAAATACACAAAACTAGAAACAGTAACTAACCCTCCACAGATTATATATTTTATTAAGTATTTAACTATGCATTTTTTATTGGGTCTGCTAATTATGATCAAATTAATGCCCCAAGGTCGACATCTCTTGTGTATGTGAGTGTGTGTGTGTGTGTGTTATTGGGCGATTGGGCTAAGAGCATTGTTTGGGCTTGGCTTGCCTTTTTGTGTTGATGATTAAACGATAAAAATGGTTAATAGTTTTTGGATATTTAAACAAAAATAAAACATTTTGACAATAACAATATTGATTTAAATAAATGACTTCAGTTCGGGTGCGCTCATTAGTTTGTTGAAGAAATTTTTGGTCTAAATATCTGTGTTTAGATTTAAATTATATGTTTATCTGGGCTTGCGTTATTTATTATAATAAGCAACAAGTAGAAAATACATCAGATAAGTATTTAATTATAGACCTATAGAAAAGAAAAGAAATTTCAAACAGGTTTCCAATTAATTAAGACAAAAAATTCATTACAATAGTGAGCCTTAATGATAGCTATTTAATAAAAGAGCTAGTTTGTGTATGTTTAAAACTGAAATAATGATTTCTTAAATAACTAAAAATTTCCAAATATGTGGGTATACGTATATAATGATATTATATTATCATATATTTCCAAATATTTTTCATAGATAACTAAACTCAATTGGAGATGCTTTATATACATATTTACTTATCGGGTTATAAAATATGCATAATATTGTCGCGAAATGGCGCCTAAAGCATTAGATTCAAGTATTTAGCCTTATCTATTTGTTTAAGGCAATATTTTTGTTTTGTTTTGGTTGTCAAATATAATATTTTTCTCACATCATTAGGAGATCTTTGGCTTTGATTTCCTACCATTAGATTCTAACCATAATCTTAGCTTCTGCCGACTACCGATTGTGGCTGCTGTTTTGGTCCATTATGCTAATTAAGCATCACAGATGTGTCTATGTATAGCCACCAAAAGCGGCTTAAAGTGGAAGTGGTTGCCAATCGGCACAGAACTTGAAAACAAATTATAAAATATATGTATTTTTTATCTCAATTTTGTGCATACATTTGCATAAATTGATTTGTGGGAACACGCGTGCGCCCCAACCATGTCTCCACACAAAGACTGAGAAATGCAGACCTAGTGCCAGACCCAGACCCAGTCCCAGGCCAGACCATACCATAGATTGCCTCCAAGATTGACAAGCTTTCAGCATTGGCTGGCGCGTTACGCGACGCCATCGATGGCTATCGCTTCACGATGAGGCGATGAGCTGCATACAAATGAGTGTTCGGGCTTCCAATCGCGTGTGGGCGCCACTTGATACGGGCTGGGGGAGGCGGCGTTACGGCTAGCTGCTCGTGCACTCAGAGAAAAAAGTCGTTCGAAATATAAGAACAAGTATCTTAAAATTTATAGCGTCGTGTTCTTTGAATTTCTAGAGCGTTTTTTTGTAATCAAATATGAATCGTTGTTGATTTCACAATCAATCAAATGTAAATTGTTAAAAAAAAATCAAATAAAATATTCATTACAAGATTTTTCATAGCTGGGAATGCGTAAATTCTATATTATTTCATTTTATATTTAAGTACCCTATTTAAACATTTTAGAGTAACAAATTAAGAACAAGCAAAAATAATTTTGTTCTCGAGGTACGATTAAACGATTAAATTTAAAAAAAAATTCTTAGTTTTTTCTTGTAGTGTAACGCCTTGGGACGACAACATTAAGCATAATGCAACACTTTGCCGACATTCTTCAACTTCTATTTTTCCACACTACAGCGTTGATAATGTGCAGCATAATTTCTACTAGACATAATTCCCATTATTTGTCATAATGGACTCATTTAGGCGCTTTCTAAGCCCGTCCGCGACTCATTAATCATCTCTGGGGCGTGGCGCTTAGTTTACAACTCGTTGTAAATATTTTGACCAATATTTTGTACCAGTTTTTATAAATATTTTATTTTTTTTTTGTTTTTTGGATTCTGTTTTACTCGGTCGCCGGCTGTTTGTTGTTGTTGCTTTTAATTTGCTGTAAATAGAGCGTGTGATTGACAGCGGCTCTCCGAGTTATGTTCTCTGCTTTTATGTTTTTATCTTTTATTTTCTTTTTATTTGTTTATATATCTTTAATACGCTTTGATTGATTGATTTCGAGTTTTGTAACACAGAATTGGCGTATGACGAATAAAAATGTATATGAAATTATGGAATATTTCGCCCAACGTTGAAAAACTTAAATTGGCTTTCAAATTATTTGATTGACATCTCGATTTTGGATCTTTAGGCGAAATTGATATAAATAAAGTTATTAAATCATTTCGGAAGTTTTTTCTCGTGAACCAAATAATATCGAATAAAATTGAATATAGAGATGACTGACTTCCATAACTTAACATTCACATGAAGAAGAACTTAGGGGTAATTAAAATATACTGATATTTTCCCACTTAAAATTAAATTTATGAAAATTAATTAAACAGAATTAAAACTTTTTGAATTTTGGTAGGCAAATATGGTTTTTAAGAGCTAGCATTTTGGATTCTTAAGACAAGATATGGGAACTTTTTATTAAACAGAAGTTTTATACTAGATAGCATAGATCGTAGTATGCAAACTTTTAAAATAATATTTAGCATTTATTACTTATTGATGCTCGACTAAACTAAAACTAAACTAAAGCCTAAAGCCTAAAACTAAAGCCTAAAGATAGAGAAATTCGCTTCAAAAGTGTTGCGCTCACATTAGCATATTCATAATAATTTCTCATGTTGCTAACCAACACTTAAAAGTCCATTTCATTAATGAAGCAACAACATCTCGAGAGACTTCAAATGACACTGAGAAACAACTAATAAAAGTGACATGAGCAACAGCAACAACAACCAGACGTAACTACAAGTTCAGGCTTCAGGTGTGTCTGACAAACCGATGTAAAGCTCATGTTAGCGATAATGGGACCTCAATAGACACACATGCAATTTGCTATGCTCTTTAGAGCGTACACAAATCGAAGCCCAACAAATTGCCGTCTAAAACGTGATCAAGTTGGCATTGAAAAGCGGCTGACAAAACACAACATGACGAAAATAATGCTTATGAAATTGTCCATATGAGCATTATATAAAATAATAAAAAAAAAGAGCCCAGAACATTTCAATTGATAGTGGAAAAACATATAATTAAAAGTTCAACTGATTTAACCCGCCTCACAAAATGGAAACGCCTTCAAAAATAACAAACGCGCTCCACTTCAATTTTATGTCGGGTTTTTAGTTGCTCTATAAAGGGTCTGGCAAGCCATGTCTAATGCTGTATTGGTCTCTAAAATTATTAATGTTATCGTTGTGTATTATTTACACGAAAAATGACATAAGCCTCAAAGGAATTTTAAACAGCACGAGTACAGCAAACAAGTTTGGGTTCAGTTTGTATAAATACTCACGAATTTACAATTCTAAATTGCCGTAACGAAAAATTATTTGTACAAATTACACTTAATATGTTAATATGTAATAGTTTGTCAAAGGGTATGTTAAGTACATAAGTACAAATAAATGCCGCTAATCATTAGCAACATTTTTCGGCATTGCTTGGATCGTAGATCAGAATCAGCCAATCAATTTTAGGCACTAAGTCAAAATTATATACATCATATAGAAAAATATATAAAATATAAGCAGTTACAGAAAAAATGTTAACAATCGAAAATAATTAGTATTTTATTTAAATTTAAATTAATAATATTTGAAAGATTTTACGAAGTGAGTTTTAATCAATTCTATTTTCCATAGAAATTTAAAATTTATTTTTGTATTGTACCAAGATAAAGCATAAGATTTTAATAAAAATATTTAAATTAATTTATATAAATCACGTTTCTTGCAATTTAAAAAAATTTGAAAAATTTATATATGTTTTAAGCTTCATTAACTGAAAGATGGCAAAATTATTTAAAATCTTAGCAATCATCAGCCCAAGCAAATTCATACGTTAAATTTTCTGCGATCTGGCAATGCCAATATGTCAACCCAGCCACGTGAAGTTGGCCGCACCTGAGCCATTTATAAGCCAAGGCCTTAACTTGAAATGCGGGCATTTGCGTATAAACTTCACGAAACGATTCACGATAAACTTGGCAAAACATTAACTTTGTATATATCGGTTTTTTTTATAGCTCAGCCGAAGCTACCTATTTTTGCATTGGGAAATGTACGGTCGGGCTGGACCTCAGCTCTTCAAAGCTTGTCAGTGTAGATCTTAAAAGTGTTTACGATGCTTAAATTACATTTAGTGTGTGCGAGTGTGTGCGTGCCAGTGTTTCGAGTGTGTGTGCGTGTGTCTGCCGTGCGAAGTGGTAATATGTACGCTACGCTCTAAAGTTGTTTAGATTGAAACGTCTTTTAATTGCATGTTAATTGCCCTAACCAACAGTCAGACAGCAGACAACTGGCAATTGTGGACGTTGGTAGCGCGTTCAGAAGACGCCAGTTAAGATCTGCAAAACGATACAAAGTCGGACGCCGAAGACGCGTTCGTCTTGTGGCTGGCCAAACTTGGAACTTGGAGCTTGGAACTTGGAGCTTGGCGCAGAAGTCAGTGGACATTGTTTGTTCTTTTGATGTGATCGTTCAGCTGGTTTTTTTCTTTCTTTTCGTTTCTTTTCTTTTTTGCTCTCTCTGTGCCTTTGGTCCGTTTCTGAAAAACTGGACTGAACTGAACTGGACTGCATGGAGTTCGTTCTAAAACAGTTGCACTCATTTGTTGTCCCAGTCGCCATCATTGTTCTTGTTGTTGTTTATCTCAGTCTCCTCACCTCGTTGTTCTTCTCGAGTACGTACTAAAGTACGTGTGGTTATGGCTCTGGTTCAGACACTGCCCGTGGCTCTAGCTCTGGACAAAGACAAGTTTTTCAAGTTTTCCGACAGGGGCACATGAAGTCATTCAAGTGGCAAGCAACAGCAGCCCAGAGCCACCGGACTGGGTACGAGGCAGAAAGGACAAGGGACAGACGTTGACCACAAGAAGACAGCGGCGAGGCGTGCAAAACAGTTTTGCTTCTCGGCCAGGTTGTTGTTCTTGTCGGCTGTTCGTTGTTCGTTGTTGTCCAGTTGTTTAGAGCTGTCATTTGCACTTGACGTTCAAGTGAAATAGCAACAATTGCAATAAGAACTATTTATATTTATACGTAGTATATAAAGTCTGTAATTCCATCAGCTGAAGCTTATGGGGAATCAATTACCTGAGATAAGATAAGATTGTGAGTAAGTAGTTGCTGTTGGATAATGAGTTTAAGAAACAGGGAACGCTTGATTTAATCGTGCAAAATGCGAAATATTCTAAATTCTTATAAAATTTATGAAATACTTTGGAAATAGCAATTTGACAGATTATTTATTAAAATTTATAAACATAAAATAGATGTATAGAAATTGTAGATAAGGGACATACACCAAGAAATCTGGGAAATCAGTTATATATAATAAATTTAAAAATATAATGTTGCAAAATTAAGAGAAATCTCGCGAAAAACTGAACCTTAACATGCATGTTTGAACTTAACATTAATTCTACACTTAAGATTAAAGTGGACATAAAATACCTAAATTAACATGCATGTTTAAAATAAACAATGGACCCTAAAATAAAAGTTGTTAATAATAATAGTCAGAATTTCTTTTTTTTTTTTTAAATGCAAAATGTGACATTGTTTAAAAATATATATTTAAATAATAAATGAAATGAGTAGACATTTATTAAATAACATGAATAGTTCTCAGTGCAACACGATATCTATTAATACCTCTGTATTACATAGCATCGATTACGTTTTAAGTAGGTCTGCAAACTGATTTCAAGCCCTTAATGTTATAACTATATTAATAAGACTTAAGTTCCACTCCTAATTTTGACTGGCCGCTTCGATAAGTAGTCAAAGTCTCAAGTGGCATATGGGTATAAATATGAGTAACTATTTTACCTTTATCGCAACATTCAACGTAAGCTTGGGCTTGTTTTATGGGCTATATAAATGGGCAGGGCCTTCCACATAGACGCAGACAACGTTGAATCACTGACCCAATTCAAGGGCCCAAATGGGTACGCTTCAGTGTTCCACTTGACTTTTATTTTTATAATGCTCACAGCTATTTTTTATTTTATTTATTTATTTTTTTTTTTTGGTTTGTAAAGAGCTCATTGTAAGATTTTAGTACCCATTCGCGGGCAAGTGTTAATTAAATTGATTTAAACTTCAGCCACAAATATAGAAATATATACAGATACGAGTCGATGGATTTGAATGTGTGGCAAATGAAGCGTGTCCAAACAGATTTGTTTTGTGCCCTTCTGGGCTCGGTAGTACCAGCCTAGACATTAAATGGGCGATCAGGAAATGAGTTGACAATTTGACTTTGCGGCTTTCTGAGACTCAACCAAAGACCAGTTGGTCTTATCCACTATGGAGTGAGTACTCTCGTAAATTGGATACATTCAATGTATTTTTTTTTATCACAAAAACCCGTCACCATATTCACATTGAGCAGTTGCAGTGCTTGCAAAATGGCCAAGACATAACTTTTGGACATAATTAAGCCATCGCGAATGGCATTTGGAAGGGGGGGAAATGCTTGCCATTTGCGTTGACAGTTGTCAACGAGCGCTAACTTGGCTAATTAATCAAAATAATGACAACATTTTTGGCCTGAGTGACAAGACAGACTTGACATTTTTCCGCAAATATCACAATTAAGAGATTGACTGCATTAGTAAGAATGCAAATCAGAATTGGTCAAGTGCATGGAAACAAATAATCAATCAACATAATGCTAAGCCAATTTTCGAATTGAATTAAAACTTATAGATTGACAGACTGAGAGAATAAAGCGCTAACTACAAATGCATTGAATATTTTATTTAATTTAAAAGCAAGCATGTAATAAGGCATTTACACAGCAAAACAACAGGAATCAGGGTTTGAATTCCCTGCTAATACATGAATATAGTGTTTGTCTTAGCCGAAGGCCTATTGGCTAAAAGCTATTCAAGAAAAGTTCGGTTAATATCCTACTACTAATAATTAAAATAATAATTACAATCATAAAAAAAATTGTTAAAAAAAAATGTTAAATAAATCAATCAAAATTCTGACGATTTGCAAAATTATAGTTTTTCGTACAGCAAGAAAAATTGCGGATAATTTGATATAGTACAGCATTTTTTGAGCCTTTCGCTTTTTTTTGGAAGTGAAAATATGAAGCAATATTTAATATGAAAAATATGTTATATTAATATAAACGATTTATAGTTTATCGAACAAAAAAAAATGCACACTTTTCTAAAGATAAATTAACTAATTAATTACTTGAATAAACTAAGTAAGTTGATGTTACATTATATAATAATATAATTTCTTACACTTCTTTTAATGTCTCTTTCTCTCTCTCTCTCTCTCTCTCTCTCTCTCACTCCTTCTATATTTCATTCCCTCTATCTCTGTCGCTCTCTGTCACTCCTCTGTCTTCATTTCTCTATCTTTCCCCCTCAATTGATATACATTTTTTGTTCTCAGCTATCTTTCTTTGTTCTTCTTTAACTTATCATTATTAATTAAATCGTTATCATTACCATATGGAATCTTTTTCTTCTGTACAATACCTCTTCCACAAGTTCGCTGTTCTAGTTCCGGCTAACACGATATTGCCATAACAACGATTAGCTCCCCCAGCTGAGCTGGACTCCTTGACAACGGCTAATAAAGCGGGCAGCCGGCAACTGGCAGCCGGGGCAACATTCAATCGATTCTCCAGCCCAGCGCCATGCAGTACAGTTGGCTGCCACAGGAGCGCCGCCAGGTGCGGATACGGGAGAAGCCACCGCTGGTCATCTCGCTGCAGCGCTATGCGCGTCTGCAGGCGAACGCCAGCCAGGCCGCTCGCGAGGAGCAGCGCCAGCGGCAGCAGCAGCGCCAGCGGTACGAGGAGCAGCTGCGTGTGGGCGGTGAGGAGCTGCTGCGCCAGTTCGCTGGGCGCAAGCTGTGCCGCACGGAGCAGGAGCAGTGCCTGCGCGATCAGCGCCAGCAGCAGGCAGAGCAGCTGGCGGCCAAGCAGCGCGCGCTCGACGAGAGCGAGGCGGCGCGACGCGAGCAGCAGGACGGACAACGGCAGCGCATTGCGAAGGCGCAGCGGCTGCTGGAGCAGCTGCGTCCGGGACCGCGCGAACTGAACTGCGCCAGGCAGCAGAGCGAGGTGCTGCGCGGCATCAACGCCCAGCGCCAGCTGCAGGCCCAGTTCGCCGCGGCGTCGGAGCAGCAGCGCACGCTGGACCGGCGCATCTACGGCGAGCAGGTGCTCAGCGGGCTGGAGGAGGCGCAGGCGAGGCAACGCGAACGCCACCAGCAGCTGGGCGAGCACAAGCGCGAGCTGCTCGCGTCCATCGAGCAGCGGCGGCGGCAGCGCAGCGCGGCCAGGGCCGAGGAGCTGGCGGCGGCACGCGAGGAGCGGCAGCGCAACGAGCAGCACGTGCAGCAGCAGCTGGAGAAGGAGCGAGCGGAGCAGGCGGCGCGTAGGCGGCAGGGACGCGAACAGGCGCTGGCATCGTTGACGGCAGCCGAGCAGCGACGACAGCAGCTGCAGCTGCTGGACAAAGTGGAGCAGGCGATGTGCGAGGTGCACAACGAGGCCAAGGCCAAGCTGGACAGGATGAAGAGCGAGCGGGCGCAGCAGCGAGTGCAGCGCCGGCTGCAGCGCAACGAGCAGCTGGCCGAGGAGCTGGCGCCGCGGCTGCACTACAGCGCTGGCGAGGATCAGCTGCGTCACGAGCGACTGCTGGCGGAGCTGCGACGGGCGCACAGCGTTGAGCAGCAGACGCAGCGCCAGCGCAGGGAACAGGTAAAGGCGGAGCGACTGGAAATGCAGCGGACGGAGCAGCAGCAGGCGCAGGCGGCCGAGCAGCAGGCGGCGGAGCAGCAACGCGAGGCTGTGGCCAGGCGACTGCAGAACGAGCTGATCCACGTCCAGTTCAAGCGGCAACAGCGCCAGGAGCAGCTGCGCCGCCAGCACGAGCTGCGCGCCCAGCTGGACGAGCAGGAGCAGCGGCGTCGCGCCGAGGAGGCGCGTCCGGGCATCAATTACAATCGAGTGGCGCAGCTGGACTGCCTGCGCGAGGACGCCTTCTTCGTGGACTACGCCCGCCGGCTGATGACCGAGGCTCGGGACAAGGGCTGTCCGCTCAAGCCCTTCGTGCGCGCCCTGGAGCTGTACAAGAGCGAGAATCGAATTGGCGCCGAGATTCGGATTCCACGGCATCTGATCACCAAGCTGACCATGGGACGACGCACCAGAGGCGACAGCGCCGCGGAGCAGGCAACAAAGGAGCCGAAGGAACAGAGCCCAAGTGAGGAGGAAGAGTTCAAAAGTAAAATCGAAGAAAATCTTAAGAAAATTGAGGCCTTGATGCTGGCAGAGGCAAAGCAAACAGATGCGACAAGCGAGGAAAGGAACTAAGAATGGAAAACTTTTGCTAAATAACTAAAACAATAAGTTTAAAAAGAAAATTAGAATATCTCATAGTTTATAAACTAAATATATAATTTATAATAATAATAAATTAGATAGAACTTAAAAACTATATTCAAAAAAAAATTCTTTATGCTTAGGTTTTATTTATGCTCTATCAAATGGTATTCTAATTTTGACACTAATTTGGCACGCATAAAAGATACAAATTCGAAACTATTGTACAAACAATGTCAAAAAAAAAATTAAGGAAAGAAAATGTATACATAAAAAAACAATATATATACATACATAAATACGGTTTTAATAAACAATGGAATTAAAACTATCTATTTAACTAGAATATAAAAAAAAAAACCCATTTAATAATATTACAATTTTTACTTTTTAAGATTTTTCAAAATTTTTGCGAAGTGTAAGGCCTTTTCCAATCCCATACAGTCTAGCTATTCTTCTTACATAGCCGTAAACTACAGTGAACAAATGGTCAAACATTTAATTTCTTCATGAGCAACCTTTCCGCGTTTAAAAGGTTGAAACCTCATTCAAAATGTATATATCGTATTTTATATGCTTAAAAATCTATCAATATCGAACTACTTTATTATATTTTTCGCACAAAAACAATTAGTCGAAAATTAAAAAAAATTTTACATCTGCCACATTTCTGCAAGGTATTTAATGAAAATGAACTCTTCTTTCGTGTTTTAAGAAACCTTTTTGTGTTAAAGTTGCATTTCGAAATTGCAATACCAGCTGAAATATCATCTAAATAATTGAATACGTTTGTATTGAATTCCCATTTCAACGACCTCAACGGCAGTTGTGCGAGTTCAAAGTGAGCCAAGTATCAGTTTCCCGAGTCCAGGTTCCATTTGCATTACTCATGGCCAGCCAATTGACTTGTGGTAATCGAATTCCACGATTCGCACTCCCCTCCCCCGTCTCGCTGCTGACCAAATAACGATAGGCGACTCGTGATATTTATGGGGCATGTTTCATGGATGCCACAAAAGTGTATTTTTTTTTTACTTTAAGTGTTTTTTTTGGTGAAAGGCACTTTTCAGTTGCATGCGAGATTGTCATCAAATATTTGCGGAGGCAAGTGGATAAATTACCGTAATTTACATTTGGCATTGATACAAGTTGATATTTATGTGGAACAATCAGGTGGAGCTTGGTAATTGCAGGAAAAAAATCTTGAACTTGGCCTGGAACAAATTCCTCAGCTTTAAATGCAAAGTGAAAAACATATTTTATGTGTGAAAAATTTAAGAAAACGAAGAAAATCGTCTTTAAATAATAAAAAAAAAAAAATTTAGTAAGTCTCGTCAAGAGTATCTGACTAGTAGCTACCCTGTACTTAGCGAGGCTGCAATCTATGTTTTGGGGAATATCGATCGTATGTAGATGCTGACCAAGAGTTAATGGAGTCGGAAATGCCTCATTATGCCTGTTACATACATTTGCACAAAATCATTATACCCCTATTTTCCGCAAGAAAAGAGCATTAAAAATAACAAATTAATAAGCCCTAATGAAATATGTTTTAGCCCAATTAGGATCAATTTCACATTATTCATAAGACATTACGCATTCGTAAATCCAAGCAACAAATTTTAGTCCAACAATCTAATGAAGCCAAAGAATTTTATGCTCTCTCTCTGCCTGTCTCTTTCTCTCCACACTTTACATGGTCTGCACCCTAAAAAGCCCACACACTAAAGTGTCACAAAATTGAATTATCTGATCGAGTTTCGTTCTATATTCTAGTATATACGTGTTTGTGGAGTCATGTCAGTCAACTGGGGTTTTTGGTGGGTTGTATTTTGTTTTTTTGTGGTTTCTGTTTGTTGTCTAAGCAAACGCCTGACAATGAATGGGAACGTGTGTGTGTGTGTGTGTTTGTGCCTGAGGCTTAAAGGTTTTATCTTTTTCATGTTCGTCGTGAACTTGTTGATTTTAGATACAAAGTTGCTGTCGTCGTTGTCGTTGTTGTTGTTGTTATTGTCGTATTTGCGCAACCCAAAACAACGAGAATTGTCGAAACGACCGAAACACGAAGGTTAATGTATCTTCACATCGCTGAAGTTGTATCTATTGCAAATAAAACAAATACACTACGACGTTTTCAATGCTTTTTGGGCTTGGAAGAAGTTCTGAAGCTCGCTTCACTTTACTTTTAACAGTTGAGTTAATTTTTTGTCAAATTTGTTGCTTTTTTTGCACGTCTGCAACTTGCCAGACTTTGTAGCTTTGCCGACAATTATTAAATATGTTTGTATATAGTCACAAATATATTTATGCATATATACAGAGACCAGACTGAAACTGACTTCTAAGAAGAGTCAACAGTTTTTTTATTTTATTTATTTATATTTTTTTTTTGTCTGAATAAAAATTGAGCTGTGCAAACATAAATTTGATTCTGAATTATGAATTTTGTATCAAAAGCTAATAAAAAAGGTAAAGATTTCAGGGCTCAGATCCTTTTGTTGTGCGCTGATGCGCAAAAGTTTGCCAATAAATCAAAGGAGCTAAAAATGAAACTGGCTTCTGAAAGCGCATTCTATATGATCCTAATTAGGTTTAATGAGCTGGCAAACAACAGAGAAAAGAAATGAATAAAGTTACATAATGAATAAAAATACAGAATAATAGAATGCATTAAAAAAAATACTTTCCTGTTTGTGATTTTTCTGTCTGGTCGCTGATACATAGATAAATAGATTAATAGCCATCAATGATCATAAACAAAAGCGTGGCTTAAGCACATTTATTTTATTTTTAATACATAAATATTTAGCTAATTTGATATTTATCTTTAATAGATGGATTAGCTTTGGAGCTGACTAATACAAAAGTGACAACATTATTGACTCATTTGTGTAATTAATTCAAAGAATGTGTTTATTAATTCACTTTGGAAATTAAATAAACAGCCAACTAAAGGTTGGGTGCTCAAATACATTTAAATATATTAGTTTGCAATCACAACTAGCAGAAAAATATATTCCAATTTTTAAATAGTTTTGATTTTGCATAGTTTACTCACTTTTTATTATTGACTGCCATGAATATTAACGAAAAGACATGTAAAACTTACCTAAAAGAAAAGAGAAATTTCTAAATTAGTTCAAGAATTTATATATTTTTGATTAAAATAAAAATGGGAATGTCAATTATAGTAACATGACAGAAAAAATGCTTAAACGGTAATTAATTTTTCCTCTATAAAAAGAATATTTATGTTATATAATTATGTTTTTTACATTTATAAAGATAACCAGAAGACTTTTGAAACATAAATATACTAACAGAGGAACTTTCTGTTTTGATTTCAAAATATATATCATGTACCTTTTATGATATGTTTATATCATATTTATTGACATTATAAAAGATATTTCTTTTCAGAGGTTGATAGAATTATAAACACTGCCATGAAAACGTGTTCCCATTAAACCTTTAGTACTTGTCTTTCTTCGCACATTCAGCTCCATGACAATTTATTACATATATATTTGTTTATGGTCCACAGACCTCAAACATTTTAATAGCTCATTAAAAAAAAAAAACAATTCCATAGAACTTAAGTAGCTCAGAGTCGTTAAAAGGCGACACATGTGGCATCAAAACAACAGCTCAGATGGGAATAAAAATATTTTGTACATGTATCCAGCGAGTCGATTTCAACTAATTGCTTTGACATTCTTTTTCTTTGTACTTTTTTTTATAAATTGTAGCTCTATAATGGAGCAGTTGTCGCACACACAAAAGTATAACAAAGTCAAGAGATTGCCTCGAGATTCAAACTCATTTCGAACTTGCAAATTACAGAGCCAACACTTGACTGCAATTGTTGGCAACTTCCTGCCCCCTCCTCCAACCCTGGGCTGTCATTCAGCTCTTTGCATTCCACATGCAATTGCAGATCAGGCGCCAACTGCATTTCAAGTGGACTCGAATTGGCGCCAGACGCAAACATTTGAAGTAAACAATTTAAACGATCTACAGACACTCCCCACAAGATTTCAGTTTGAGCATCACAAGTAAATATCAAAACAAATAGGGATGGGTTGAAGGAAGAACACTAATCTTATCCTGTTATATTTCAGGTTTCTCTTTATTAATAAGTTAGCCAGCAAGATTTATAGCTCACAAGTAAATATTAAAACAAATAGGAAGACATGCTTATCATAAATTTTAACATAAATATTTTTCCAAATGTGTCAGAATTAATATTTCAAGTCTGTTGAAGATAAGTATTCAAAAACGAGAACAGTGATCGCTCGAAAATAAATTCTTCAAAAAACAAAAATACTCCAAATTTTAAGAAATTTTTAGTATCTGACTATTATTTAAATTAAATTAAATTTTTTGAAAAAATTTTTATTTTTATTTTTATTATATGTTAATATATATTAATATATATATATATTAATATAATTGTATATTATTTAGTACTTTTTCTATAAGCAAATAGGAATAAACGATATTGGATTTTGACAAACGAAAATCAACACTCTAACCAAAGCGTTCTACATTTCGAGTGACTACTGTTCTCGTAAATTCTATATCAAGTAGTGCTGGTTCAATAGTTCAGTGTCATTCCGATAATTCATTGTGTCCAGAGCTGCGAGCGGCCTTCAGTAGAACAATAAATACAACAAAAACTGACCAACTGAGCCGTGACTTACAAAACTTGCGTGTTGCTTTGTGTAATGTAGAAACAGAGTTAATAATAATATAAAATTAAGCTTGAAAAATGATTTTGTTTAAACAAAACAAAGGCTGGGCTTGGCTTGACTTGGCCACAACTTCAGCTAGCCAGGCGGACTGGCCGGGACTGGGCCTATAGCCAAAGCAGCATCCCATCGATAACTCTGCCAGCTCTTCCGTTTTGTAATTAATCAATTTCAGCTTGGAAATGCATACAAAATAAATCGCGCGCATTGTGTGAAAAATAAGCAAAAACAGCATAAACAACAAAAGCCACCGACAACAACAACGAGCACATTTTTGGTTTTATAATAAAAATGTTAAAATTTACGAGACAAAGGCGCAACATTGACGTGAGTGCAACATGTTGCCGAGTAGCAGCCAAGGAGCATTCAACATGACAATCCCCCGAGTTTGCAACACCCCAAAGAGCCAGGAAACCTTTGCCTGTGCGTGTGTGTGTGTTGTGGTGTTTACTTCTTGCACTGGGATAAAACTGTAAACTTTCGTTAAATATTTGTAAACAATATGAAGGAAAGAGAAACTAAAACTAAATCTTAAATGCAGCTGCCAGAAGCCGCTGGAAAAGGTAATTATACGATGGAGCGAGTTTGTTAAAATGTAATATATAAATTTATGGCGTTCTTTAATGCTAAAATATGTTATAATTTAATTTCGTTTGATATCAAAAATCTACTACTAAAAAATACAATATAAATACCATTTTTTATTGTCGTTGCCATTAAACTGTTAGTTTAAAATATTTTTAGTGCAAAATATTTTGAATAATTTAAATTTTCAAACAGCTAGTTATAAACAATATCAAAAATTTTCCTAAGAAATAATTGACTTGTTTATTTCAAATAAAAAATAAATGAATAAATGATAAATACCTTAGTTGAATTGTTTTATTAAAGTATTTTATTTAATTTTAGCTCAACTTATTTAATTCTTATATGTTAGTAAAAATATTGAAAAATTATTACAAGGTATGAATTCCAAAACAAAAGCAAATTTTAATTGAAATTATTAAATTTGTAATTTACATTTTTAACAATATATAAAAATATAATTTATAAAAATTGTTTTCTTAACTCTTGCATAGTTTTATTTTTTGCATAAATAGTTTGTTGCCATTTTATATTTTATGTGGTAATTTTCCTGGGCTACCATTGTGTTAAGCTGCTGCTGCTGTTGCTGCTGCTTAACAGTTTCCTACTTAGCCATGGCTTATAATTTATGTCTATGCAGCATTTGTCCGCCGGGCAGACGGCGTTAACGTAGCGCGTTTTGGTAGTCGTGCCGTTTAGTTGGGTTATATTTCTTCTGCTTGCCAACCCGTCTCCGTCTCCGTCTCCGTCTTCGTTGTTGCCTCGTCATATCGCCCATTGAGCATCTCGACGCATAAATCAAACTTTGGTCTGGAGTTTTCTTCAAAACACAAAAAACTGTTTGGCCAGATCAAATTGCCCGACTGACTGTCTTGCCAACTTCTTGGAAGTTTGCCTGCCTGGTCAGTTACCAAAAGAGCGATATGTATATACAATTTATAGCCTTTTAATGCTAAACTTCCCTCTCTCTCTCTCTCTCTATCAACTTGTCTCCCTTTCTCTCTTTCGTGTTTCCTGTGGCAGCGTTGACATTGTAGCGGTAAATGTTGATAAATTAATTCGCCGCAGTTGCAACGCGTTGCACGTTGAAGACTGAATTTTGAGGCTGGACCCAAAAATGGACACAAATCTGGGCCTTAACGCGACCGCGTTGTTGGTGAATCATGGCCGCAATGACAGCGCAAAAATGGCAAAAATAACGGCAGCCCTATTTACACATGTATATGCAAACAATTGGATTTATCGAATAACAATTCGTATGCATATTTTTTTTTTAAAGCGGCAAACAACAAACAACAGAAAAATAAAAACACTTGTCAAGCTTTTGTGGGTCACACTCCTTTTTCACTGAACTCTAGAACCGGTTGCGAATTATAATTGAAATTGTTATATTTTTGTTATATTTTCGTATTTATATAAATAAACAGAAAACATTTTCAGAACTTATCTAAAATCGTTTGCTGTTATAAACGTGTTCTTTAAAAATAAATCTCTTCAAGCTTTTCGTTTCTCATTGCGCTTAATGTCAGATAAATTTTTTGATTTGGCACTTGGTTACCGAACGTATATGAATAATAATTCGGAAAAAAAAAATACCTTGTGCATTGCCCCTTGGCACGCACCTTGTCAACTTGAACAGGGTCAACAAACTTTTCGGTTCCGCCCATTGTTTGTGCCCGGAAAAATGTTTATTGTAAATTCTCTGCCATGATGATGAGTCTTCTAATTAAAAGAAATGCTCAGTCATTAGGCAACAATTTCACTTAAACGATCCAACATTCGCTCAGGTGAAAGTTGAGACGGGGCAGAGACAGAAAGAAAAAAAAAACAAAAATAAAAACAAAACAACGCATTTAATCATCTTCAGCAATTAAACTCAGTGAAAAAGAAAAACACTTAAGTAATAAATTATTAAGCGGCACACAAATCAAATACAGCAGCCGACAATTATTCCATGAATGAATGAATGAATAAATATATTCATATTTGCATACGCATCGGCAAAATTCAAATGAGCAACTGAAGTTTGAAATTGTCTTTTCTATAAATTTTTTTTAGCTGGTTTGAATAAAAGTTTAAGTGCACTCGAAACTTATTCGATTTGCAGCCCACGCGCACTTTTTGCCTATTTAACAAATTGACATCAAACAATCAAATCGCCAACAAAGACAATTCAAGGGGATCTCAAGGCTCGAATTTGATTATGCAATGGTTATGAAATACGAGGCTATGCGCAAAGTGAATCATCGTCAGGTTAGGCCCTTACTTTCCCCGTTTTATCATGTGAATTAGTAAAAGATAAGCCAAGGGAAAGGTCAGTTTCGAGCCATACATCAAATGTCTGCTGATAAGTACATGGAATATGCATTAGCTCATGAGTCAGTACAGGATTGGTTCTTACAGTGCAAGTGTCTGCGATACCAGTAATGGACCACAGCTTGTTTACCACTGGAAACGATCATTTTTTTAGCAGAAAGTCCTACATTATGTGTTTTTTGTCCCGCTTCTATGCGCTGTTCATGACCTCAATGGAAACTCACAAAGTCTTTAACATAATTTTAGCAATATATAATTAGTTATAACCCTTTACTTTTAATTTGCTCTCTCTTTCTCTTACTTACGCTCCCTGCTCTCTCTCTGGCTTGTTCCCTCTCTAAAACGCATTATTTTCGCCTTATTTTCCCACGTATTTTCACTACATATAATAACTACACACACCTCAGTCACTATAATAATATTTAAAACTGCCAGCCTTACTTGAATTTTTGAAAATCGAATAGAAGGGTGGCTATTGGGTCTGGAAAATAGGGGGAAAATTAGATTTATAGCACTTATCACATATATTACTATTTGTCGCTGTCTTTATCTCCCTCCCTTTTTCTCTTTTTCTCTCTCTCTCTATGTCTCTGTCTCTCTCTCACTCTCTCGTTCTCTCTCTTTATCTCCCTCCCTTTTTCTCTTTTTCTCTCTCTCTCTCTGTCTCTCTCTCTCTCCCTCTCTCTCTCCCTCTCTGTCTCTCTCTCTCCTTCTCTCTCTCTCACTCTCTCTCTCTCTCCCTCTCTCTCTCTCCCTCTCTCCCTCTCTCTCTCTCCCTCTCTCTCTCTCTCTCTCTCTCTCTCTCCCTCTCTCTCTCCCTCTCTCTTTCTCTCTCTCTCTCTCTCTCTCTATCTCTCCCTCTATCTCTCCCTCTCTCTCTCTCTCCTCTCTCTCCCTCTCTCTCTCCCTCTCTCTCTCCCTCTCTCTCTCTCTCTCTCTCTCTCTCTCTCTCTCTCCCTCTCTCTCTCCCTCTCTCTCCCTCTCTCTCTTTTTCACGCTCTCTCGCTGTCTGTCTTCTTCTTCTCTTCGTCTCAGTCCGACTCGCTCAATGCCTTCCTTAAATCTCACCTGTCTATGCGATATTCATAATTTCAATGCCTCAGGAATTGACTGTTTTTCTTAGTACTATTGTTGATCTCAGTTTAGAACAGTCAACTATCTCTTATATTTTATTTTATACTTCTTTTATTTAACACACACACTAGATGTACATGTGTATATATGACAAGTAACACAACAAGAAGAACATCTTTTTTTCACACAGTGCAGCTGAACCACAGCTGACCCCGTGCTGACCCTGGTTATCTCGCTGACCCACAGGCATGGTCAAACTCTAACCCGAGCTCAGACAAATCTCCACAACGAACGCTCAAAAGTCACGCTTTAGGACCGCTCCCCCGCACACACACACACACAAGACTCAAGATCGACATGCGAAAGATGTACAAAAAGTTGGGAAAAACAAAACAAAACCAAAAAATACAAAATCGCTTGGCAAACATTTCCAACTTTTGTGTTTGCGGCATATGCAAATTTAGCAAATTCATATTTACACTAAAAAAAAAACTTTTAAAAAACAACAAAAACAATTTGCTTCCTCAACCAAAGATTTGCTGAACTATTTTTTGTATTTTTTTTTCCATTTTTTTCCAAGACGCGACAAAACAAACTTTTTTTTGCAGATAGCAAAAAAAAATGTTTGTATGCACTGACTGCCCTGAGGCGGTAACAAGCAAAGCCAATTACCTTTTTTAATTATTTGTAAATATTGGGGGCAAAAAACTAAAAGGAAAACAAAGTACAACGGTCGCATGGCGCCGCCTACAGAGCCTATAAGAAAAACTCGGACAAGCGGGGCGTCAGGTGGGCCCGTCAAAAGGCGCGACGGATAGTAACCAGCTACAGTCATTGGATTCTTATGAGTTCTACATATATATATATTTATATATACATATTGACATGTTCACATACACACACTCATTATCGTTATCTAATCAACAAGTTTACATTTAGCGTGCCAAATGAATGAACAATCCAAATAGTTAACTAAGGGCCATTTCTAGCGCACTGGCAGAATAACAGATTTCTCAAAAGATAACTAACTCTTAAAGTATATGTCAACTTCGTTAATGTCAGCCATAAAAAAAAAGATTTAAATTTACCGACTCTTCATTAAGGATCTGAAATTAAATAGCAAGCTCTGAAGAACGGGTTCAATTACTAAACCACGTTATAATAGAAAATATGTAATAAATAAATAAGATACTGAACATAATGATCGTAATCACAAAACAATAAACACAATAATATATAAGAATTAATATATAATTATCAGTGTCTAGTTAAGATATAATAAATATTCTTTAATTCGAATACTCCACGAAAAAAACGTCACCAAAAATGTTTGCGATAAGCTTCCTAATAAGTGACACAATCACAATCTGACGAAATTCTTTAAACATGATTAACTCACTATTTAAGTTAGATGATTAAAATGATACAATACAATACATAAAAATATTAAGTATATAATGAAAATGTAGCATTTACTACGCAATCTATATAATTGCGAAGATCTAGATTTTATATACATGACGACATAATCGCTTCGCACAGAATTGTGAAACTATTAAATCCATCTTGAGCCCATGTGTTGATCGTGCTAAATGGTTTTAAAAGCAAAATGCCATACACAACTTTTTTCCCTGATGAATACCATTAATGTATTTTCAGTTTCATTCAGTAAATTGCAAAAATGTTTTAGCTATTTTGTAGTTTTTGATAAAATGACGATAAGTTAATTTCAACTCAAGCTAAACCGCATGGCGTATACCAGTTTGGGTGTGATTTGTCACCTAGGCTTTTTTGGAAATACAAATTTAATGAATTGAATTAAAAAAAATAGAATTCTTTCTTATTGGGTTATGAAATAGTTTTTAAGTATTTGTTTTTTATTGGTAGAAAAAAATATGATTTCTTCTCTTTTAGACTGAAGCTTAATAAAATCAAGTAGTTATAAAATTGTTTTCTGATATACACAATATTTTTTTCCGTTGAGAAATTTAGGAATATGTAAAAATGTTGAAAAAAGCATGAAAAAACCATATTTTTCTGTATTTCTAATTTTTTTTTTAATTATTGTCTTTGTTGAAGAGTGATCGACTGTTTATACATTACAAAAAAATATTAATTTTTTAAATTTATTTCTTTTTTGCTTAGTGTATTTCCTAGTTAACTGAACCTGTGACTATTCAATTTGGACTTTTTCGCTTGCGCGTGTCCTCGGCTACTTGTTGATGTCTCTTTTGACAACGTCGCAGCTACCGACAAGTGACGCCTACAACTTGACGCCAACCAAGTTGAGATTGGCGCAGATGAGATATGAATGTTGATTGTTTTCCGTTTTATCTTTGGCCGACGCGCTTACTACAACGAAGTGTTACGCAGCTGCTGTTTGGTTTGGCAATCGACAACAGCAACAATAGCAACGACAACAAACAAATGTGCAAATAATTAATAAGTATTTTTTTGTTGTGTTTTATTTTTAAATTTCTGTCGGTTTTTGCGTAAAATCTTTTTGGAGGTCAACAATTCAAAACAAAAAAAATATTCAAGTTGAATATGTCGAAATTGATTGGAGAATAATGACGATGAAGAAGGCCCATGTGTAATAGTCATATTGGTAAGTGTTTTTACTGAAATATATGTTAAGAAGTCAGCAATAACTCCTACAGGATATTCAGGCATTTTGAAATACGATCTTTAGTCTAAATTTCATTTTACAAGGCATCTTTATATGAAATAATAAAACTAAGATCGTTAAAGCTTAATAAGAGCTTTAATAATTTTGTAATATTTTGTATACTCTGTTTACCATGTCTATCTAAAATTAAATTATTTAATACAATTTTGCTTGACACTCCAAATTTCGGATAAACTCTGAAATATATACTCGAGTATACCCGCTTCAGACAATGTCTTAACACTTCTTAAGTTTCGTAAATTTCAATATTTTCCTCATTTATAGAGTTATGAAACCATATTTGCTTTTAAGATTAAAATATTTAAAAATTGTGTTTGAAAGACATTGACATTGCTAAACAAATTTTAAAGTTAATCCAACAGTTTAAAAAAAATACAAACATATTGATAAACTTTCTAGTTTTTTCTCCAGTTTTATTTTGAAAATTTACCCCATTCGGTTGTTGCTATCAATTAAAGATTACTCATAATTATTGATTGCCTTAATTAAAGACTTGGTCAAACTTTATTTCCAAATTGCGAAGCATGGAAAATGAATAATATTCATTCACTAATGGCAAAACGAGTGCCGGGCACTTAATCAACTGCAAAACTTTCCGATCCTCAACTGGGGAGGAAAGTTGTGGAAAAGAGGGACAGAGGAGAGGGAAGATGGCGCGAGGGAGACAGTGAATAACAACAACTTGTCAAGGCAGAAGAAACTTCTGCAACATGTTTTGAACGCGACGTTGATTTAAAAAAGAGTTAATAAACTGCATGGAAAAAGAGTCCGCAATAGAGAGAGAGAGAGAGAGAGAGGGAGGGCGGAAAAAGAGCTGCATGAAGATTTGCGCATGCCAAGTGTCAAATAATTCAAAATGTCACTGCACGAATGCAGCAACAAATCGAATGCGATTCGCCGCAAAAGAGGCAACGAGCGCAGATTATGTACAGGGCTGCCAACTTGTTTAGATTTTGCATGCTCTGCGCAGCACGCGGCAGCCGCTGTTGCAATCTAAAACCGCCGCCGACACTTTAAACGCTCATTTGGCCGGGCAACCCGCTGAGCAGCCGCACAATTAACCCACCGACAGAGCCACGGGCTGCTAGTTGCTAGTCCCCCACACACCCCACCCCTCCCCTTGGCATGTCCACTTGCATTTCCAGCTAATTTGCCCGCCAGTGTTTGCCAATAAATCTCACACACACACACAGCTCCAAATGAGCCCTGAGGGTGTTTTTTCGCTGCAAAATTAACTCATTGCCACACACTTGAAGTTATTCTTCTGCCTCTTCTTTGTGGGTCTTTCCCTTTCCAAATCCGAGGCCTTAATATTGAAACAGCTGCATGCAAATCGTGAAAACTAAAAATGTTCAAATGTTTGTTGTGTTTTTTAAAGCATCTTAATTGGACTTATGATTGTTGAATTGTTTGCAATTTATAATTAAAAATAATTTTAATATATTCACAATTGGTGGCAAATTGCAGCTACTTAAACACCAAAATAATATTTTTATAAAATATATGTACATATATTTGTATATGTACACATAACAAAAACAGAAATAATACAGTAATCGCTTGGAAATACAAGCTTCCAGAAATCGTAGTTGTCTAAAATAATAAAGTGGATATTTTTAATGCGTTAGACTCCCAGATACAAAAACTTTGACAATTATTTATTTTTATTATTTTATTTTGTAATGCGCAAGACACGAAAACTTTAATTTGTTGATTATTTATTTCTATTATTTTATTAGAAAATGTACATCTATTTTTTTAAATTAAAAACATAGCATATTTTATACATTTTATTCAGTTTCTGCATGGAAAGTTAGAGCAATTTAAAGCTTTTGCAAATTCAAATCAGCTCTGGAAGCGAACCGTTTTAATATGCGAGCCACAGTGTATTGGAAGTTTCACACGAATTTGTGTCTATTATGCGCAAAAAGTGAGTACCTGCTGCTGTATTTATGAACAAGCAGTCAAACAATTCGACAAATAAAGGTAAATATTTTTGCGATTCTTCAACTTGAGTTTTTTTGTTTGAGGCTGTCTTTGTCTACATATTGAAAACTGTCTAAAGTCCATCAACATTTTAAAATTCTTGTTTTTGTGCTATTCGGCTTAATACGCGCACAAAGGATTGGTCTGTTGTCTCATCAAATGAAACGAAAACTCTCAAGATACAAAAAAAACACACACACAGCTCTCCACTCTTTTTTCTAACTCAATTGAGAGACGCGAGAGGTAAAACTCAACTTTAACCTTCAACTTGAAAGCGCAGCACATAAACAAATAAACGGACAAACACTTGATACACTTTTGAACCCTCCTCCAGCTGCTGCTTCTTCGGAACATATTCCAAGCGTGGAGTGCTCGCTCGTGTGGAGACAAGCATGTTTCATATATACACACATGCATACATACATATGTATGTGTTTGTGTGTATCTGCTTGTTAACAAATTTCGAAATAATACATTTCTGGGAATTCTACACAGCAAACAAATAAAAGCGCACACCGACAGAGCGAGCTTCCAATGCGCCGCCCGCTCTCCGCATTCTGCACGTTCTCTTCTTCCACACTGAAACTTTGGCATGCGCAGCGAAAGGAGCGCAGCAGAAGCTTTATGGATTGCGCAAGCGCAGCTGAAGACGACGCCGCCGATGCTGGAATTTTTATGGCATTTCTCATGGCACACACACACACTTCCGCCCCCTTACAGAACCCTGCCAGGGATAAAAGAGTTGCATTGTCTCTTGCACACAAAGAGACAACAGTAACATTAACAGCGGGCAGGGGGGCGAACTGGAAAATTGGTCGGCGCGACATGTAAATGAGTGCAAAGTAAATGCAACAACAACAGCAACAACAACAATGGAGCGAAAATATTGCAATTAATTGTAATTTGCATTGTAAGTAACGTACAAAATTAAAATGTTATGCGGCTAGTTGGACATCTCCAGAGAGAAGCGAACGAGGCAAACACCATGCGAAATGATAATGGAAATGTGTTTAATGGAATTTCGAACAGTGGGCGGACGCTGTGTGAAACTCCTTTCAAAATCATCTAAATAATGATTGGCCGCAAAATCAATTTTATTATTTACACGCTTTGATTTCAAATGATGAGCAATAAATAATTGAATGAAATTATTGAATTGATTATGAAACCCTCACAATATAGAAGGCAATCAATTACATTGTTGGTGAATCGCTAATGGTTTGTGTGGTTAAGCAGATTAAGAGATCTACATTTATTTGAGTTCATCAGAAAAAAAAGGTCTTGATGTTGGGTTTGCAGCTATGCCAAATTTTTAATTTGTTAACTACTTAAATAAATGGCTATAGATTATTTCTTTTGCAAATATAGCAAATAAAATAAATTAAACATAAAACAAAACTATAATTTTTTTTAGATAAGAAACTTTAGGTATATCTTTTTTGTAGATTAAAAACTTTAAGTGAGTTCTCAACTAGTTATTTAAAACAAGTATGAAAAACAGCCCAAAGTGGCCAAAATACTTAACGGTTATTTATTCTTATGGCACCCATGGGAATTTACCTAAGAAACTGCAGCTATTCCCACTTCCAGCGCGACGACCGGTTGTTTTATTACAGCTCCAATTATTTTGGAAATTTATGTTATCCTTGCTGTCGATTCCGAAGTTGTTGTTGTTGTTGTTGCTGCTGTTGCTGCTGCTGTTGTTCTTGTTGGTGTTGCTGCCACTCGAAGAGCGGTTGGTTAGCGAGAACATGGCATGTATCTTTTGTGTTGCGGCTGCCTCATGTATCTGTTAAATTCTGTATCTGTATCTGTATATTTTGTGTTTGTATCTGTATCTGTGTGTGCAATGCAATTTTCAGTTGCAGCTGCACAGCCTGGCGTATCCTTTCCAGTTGTAACCAAAATCGATTACGGCCAAGTTTTTGCCTGGCTTCTCTTCGGATTCACTTTGAAGTCACGTTCCTTTTCTTCACTGCCTTTTCGCGACTGTTTCGTATTCGTTATGAAGATGTTGTCAGGAATTTTATTGATTGCAATCAATTTTTTTTTTAATTTTTATTAATTTGTGTACAACTTAACACTCACAATTAAACTGGCAGTCAATTTTTTCTTTAACAAATTGCAAATAAATTATGGCGAAATTGTTTCAATTAATTATATATCTCGATTTTTTTTTGCATTAAATAATTTTTTAAACTTTGTATCTTAATTACTTTAAAACATATATGATTTTCAACAATCTATTTATGTTTATTTAACAGGCCACTTTTGTTTACACCTTAAAGTAAACAGTAAAATCGATTTCACGTTATCGATTAACATTCGACATAAGAATGTGTATTACATTTCAGCCAGGCATTCTATTACACATCATTTTGCAACTTTTGCAGCTTTGTTTCGACTAACAATTTGTTCACATGCGGCGCAAATAAAACCGTATCCAAAAGATGTCGCGCTAAACGCGATCGCAGACGTTCGAAACGCTGACGCAACTGGCGAGGAGTTCGCGACGCGCGAGCTTTGAGACGCGTTTCGTGACTGAACGGGGGCACCGAGCGCAAAAGCCAAACAAGTGTCAGCGAGCGTAGTCAGCTGGGAGCGCAAGTCTACAACGAAACTCTACACGCGATGCTTTACCGGTTTCCAACGTACACAGCTCTGAGCGGCGCTCACAGCTGAGAGAGCCATCGAGATCTCTGCATGGTACGCCGCTGTGATATTCAATGCGTGGGCTCTGCTGCGCTCTCCCACTCTCCTCCCGTTTGACAACTGTTGCTGATACGAGATCTAAATGCGGCGCTCAGAGCGCGTTGTCTGGCTTATCAGTTGACTATCGCACATTTCATTTTCAATTTTCATTCACGCTTCGTTGTTGTTGCTCTTCCTGTGCGATTGGTCTGCTCGTATTTGTATTTGTTTTTGTACTTTGTGAGTTTTGACTGATTGAGGTGCTGACTCCCGCTTATCATGCGTACCCGAAACGTAGCCGATGACGCAAGCATGCGAGCCTCTGCCGCGTGCTGGGGTCGCGCAGGTTTTAAATACAGATAAGCCGCCAGACACTTGCCGAAGGGTTACTTTAGGTACAACACAAAAGACAATTCAATTACGAAAAGGAGACAAAACGGACAAAACTTGAATTGAGAGCCTCTCTTAAGAACTAAAGCTTCAGCTTACATAACAGCGATTTTGTCAGCCTCCACCTATTCAATAAATTTTGTAGTTCTTAACCTTTAATCCTATTCTTTAATGTGCATTTTGTATATCTCGACTAAATATTTTTCTAGGAGTTCTAAAAAAATTTTTAAATACTTTTTTTTTATTATTTTTTAAGCAAGTATTGACTTTGAAAATTCAAAAAAAAATTGTTTGTTAATTCTAACAAGGGAATATGTAAAACATGTGAAAATATTGAATGAATAAATTTATGTTTTTTTATTATTGATGTGACATATATTTTGGGCAGACAAAATAACTAAAACCTTAAGGAATCGCCCAAAAGAGCCTTCACTGTACTTGTTTCTAATATACTCTACAATAAAACTATTACTGATAAGATTTAAACATATAGATTCCATACCTAATTGTAACTATTTTTCATCATTATGTTTGAATCTTATCAGAAACAGTACCATAGAACCCATTAAAAACTTGCTTATCGTGTACAACATTTTATTGTTTTTGCAACATACAATTAAAAATATAAAGTCCAGCACAGATTTCACTTTCGAAATTGTACAATTATAAGCCATATGTGTATTACAAATCACCATCTGCCGCACGGTCCCTCATTAATCAAGATTGTGTCAAAGGAATTACCTCATTTGTGGACTTACATGTGCCTGAACGTGAGTGGGATCTGATTGGACTGTCGCTGTACTACTTAGCGACTACCCGACACAGCCAACACTCCAACGATTACGGTCTATTGTTGTCGTTGTTCTGGCTGAAAACGGCGTCGGAGCATTTTACATGATCACTGTGGGCGGTCGGCTGTTTTGAACTGATCGATAGATTTAATTTCGTTGTAATTGAAGTTTATCGAAATGATTGAATATGAGCTGGATATTAGTTCTTGTCTATTAAGTGAAATTAAATTACTATCGAGCTTGTAGGCAACATGCATGAAATTAGAGGGAATGCCCTTATTACTTATATATCAGCTCTGAAACTGTATTTTCAGATTTATTGTAATTGTTCCTACAATCTTCGCTCAGAAATTGTAGCATATAACAAATAATCGAAATATAAGAATTGGCACATTATATTCATCCGATCTTTAAATATATATTTTTTATAATAATGTTTTTATGATCAAAAATCAGAACTTAAAAATACAAAAATTATCTAGATATATTAATTGGCTTTTTTAAATCTTTCAATATTAAAATACATACTTTTGATAAAAATATTTTTGTGGAGCTCCGTTTCTAAAGTTGGAAATTATAACTTATATATTTCAAAATTATCTAGAAATAAAATTTAGCATTTTGAATTCTTTTAATCTTAAAATACCTAATTTTGAGTTATTTTCTTCATGAAATTCCGTTTTAGGTCAACTTTAAAGATCATTAAAAATTCTAAATTACATATTATATGGTTAGAAAAATCATTGTATTTAATTTCCAAGCGTTAACAATTTTCTGTTCTAGTTAAAAAGTGAAACCATTATTTTTAGACCGACTCCTCTGGGAGATCATATCGATCCTACCTGTGCATGTACCTTATCTATGCAAAAACAATACAAGGTGAAAGAGAACAAGAAAAATAAATAAATAAACGCAGGCAAATCTACAGCAGGGTTCAAGCCATAAATATTGGAAGAGCAATTGCCAATTCAAATACGTATATATCAGTTGTGGGAAATCGCCGACGCGCTTATCGAACACACAAAATGCATTCGACTAGTCGGACTGTCGTTTTATTGGGTGCCCGATCTCCATAGCTCTCGGGTAATAAATAGTCGCTGCGTTTTGTGAAGAGCGAGAGGTTCGCCTGGACGAAGATGTTGCCACGCCACAACAAAGTTGCAACTGCGAGCGGGGTCTTCGTTTTTTTTTATTTTCTTCTTCTATTTTTTATTTTTTTTGGGGCCAGCGTTTTCCATTCGTCAGTTACAACTCGCAGCCGGTTTTTTTTTCTATTTTTTTTTTTTTTTGGGTTCGACCATTCATGGCAACTACCGTTTGGTCTTTTGTTTGAGTTTGTCTTGTGGCCGTCAGCTAGACGGAGTCTATTTGTAGATACAAGCTGCCTAACAAGCGACCACTCCAACACGCCAACTGGTGCCACTGACTCCTCTCGATCCTCGCACTCCACACACTCCACTCGCTCCTCTCACTATCTCTTTCTTCAGTGCCTTGCGGTCTGTGTACTTAGGTCTTTTTTATACCCTATACTCATTGCAAATGGGTTACATAAAAGGGAGTCTAATGGCTTTGTGCAAAAATATGTCACAGGTGTGTTAGAAGATAGCATCTCGAACCAAAATTACCGTAAAGTATATATAAAAAGTATAGATGTATTTATTAATTATATAGCCATGTCTGTTGATATCAGAGTTTATAAAAGTTAAAAAAAATTTGGTTCTCATAAATCACGCGCAAATCAAATGTATCTTTTTTTTTCAATAACATAACATATTTTCTTTAAATCGATAAATATCGATAATGGCCTTAGATCAAGATTATTTTATTTTTGTCTACCCCGAAATTGAAAAATTTTAAGTATTTTAAGAGGTACGCCTTAATTTTTGATAAATAAATTGTTGAATAAAAAAATAAATATAAGCAGAAATTAAAAATACAGATATTTTATATATATATATATATATATAAATATATATATTCTTCAAGCCGAAAACATTTTTAGTCAATCGGACAATAAACACAGAAGTTATTCACGATTGAATTATTGAACATATAAAATGTATAAGTGAGGAAAGAAAATGATAGTATATACTATAAATTCGTATTTCTTGATGAACATTATATATCTTTAAATATTTGCCTTCAACTAGGCTAAAATAGATTATATTAATTATAACTAAAATATATCGAGAAACTTTGTGCAGGGTATTTCATAGTGATGCATGCTCGGCTTAAGCACTCTTGTTCTACCTGTGCGGAGTGGGCTATGCGGGCTGTGTGGGGGGAGTAGGGTGCTTCTGGGGCTCGCTGCACGTTCTCAGCGCTATCTCAAGTGTTTTTTAAAAGTTCTCCAGCGATAAGCAATGTAACTTTATGGCCCACAGCCACTCGAATTCTATGCTTCAGAGTCTGGCGGCTCGGATATATCGCTTGGCATGGGCAGGTTGGCAAACTGCAAGACGCGTCATCATCATTATCACCATTCGCATCATTATTGGGTTTGCAAAGGTGCGTTGTGATCATGATGTATGTATATGATTCATGACTTTTCACTTTTGCACGTGAGCCAGAGGTATAAGAGTGAGGATTATGGATGGAAACAGCGCACAGTGGGTAATATTGGAAATTAATCAGGTATTAATTTAGTAAAAACAAATGTAATTGAATATTATTATAAATATTATATTGTTCGCAACTTTGAACTTTCTAAAATGTAGATTAAATGTTTTTTATATTTTCTGCGCTTTGAATCTTGAATTTAAAATTTTATTTTTGGATAAATATTTTCTATGATTTTCTGAAGAAATTTTATTTTTAGGAAAAAAATCTTCAATGATTTTCTGTTTTCTGCGTTTGCCAATAACATTTTCTAACCTCCAATGTAAATGGTGTACAAAAATTAGTAAATTAAAAATAAAAATATATTATATGCCTTACTTTTTCATTATTTAAGCATATTATTTAAAATTTATAGATGTAATATATGAGATATTTCGTTGGTAATATAAAATTTTTTTTGTGTGGTTAAGATTAGAATATATTATTATATAAATTTATTTGTATGTTGCTATGATTTGATTATTATCAGATTATAAATCAGATAAATCAATTTTTTTTTTAAATATATAAAAAAAATTGTAAGTTTCGGATTAAATGTTGCCACTGTGCGCCACATTGACGAGTCTGACATTTAACCCTTTGCATAAATTTTCATCAGTTTTGTGGTCGTTGCCAGTGTGGCACGGAATGGCACGTAAATTACTGTGACATTGCACATAGCGGCATCATTTCGCAATTTGTTGAATAGATTTGTTGTATTCTGTGCCGTTTTATTGATTAGTTTTAAATTAAAGTTGAGCAAGCGAACGAGCGAACGACCGAACGGGCGGGTTTCGGGCTCGGGGGCGGTTGCCTGCCGCATAAATCTTAACAATTTTCTTATTAGAAACTGTCAATGTCAATGCGAATTTCACCCGAGGATACAACTGCTGACCGAATGAAGGATATATACGTGTATATATATATATATGCATATGCATCTATTGCGATGATTTATGACCCTGGCTGACTTGCTAAACATCTGTGTGAAATGGGCTGCCTGCCAGTCCGATGGCTTTCACTGCATCTCTCACACTCCTCGCCCCTCTCTCTATCTCTCTCTCCCTCTCTCCAACTCTAGGCGGCTTTGTTTACTCTATGCGCAATCGCATTGCACCACCAAATCCACCGACTTAACGGCCGTATTTTTTTTGTGGCTTCGTTTGGGGGTCAGCCACCGCCTTGCGGGCCACCTTTCTAATGCCGGGCATTGAAAGGAACCTGCCCCTCGCTGCGAGTGGGTCATTAAAAACTTTTTGTGCCTGCATTTGTCCGGTAATGAAGGATTATAAATGGAGTTTACTGTCTTGACGCATTGATGAATTGCCTCGCAATAGCCACGGCCAGCGGACTGGCCAATTCGCATAGTCAAAAGTCTGGCAAATGGGTCAAAGTGAAACTCAAGCGAAAAAAGTAGATCATAAATTATTTATTATAAATAAAGTGGTTAATTGGCAGGGGTATTTAAATGGTCTACACAACTTTTAAGCGGCGCATAGGTAAAATGCAAAAAATAATGTAAATTAATTAATGAATTGAACTTGCGAAATAACTAGAAAAATATGTATGTGAGCAGGTCAAAGAAAATGCTCACGCTCATTTATTATTATCTAAATTAATTTAGCAATTTTGGAAAATTATCGATTTTGTAACATCTGGATTTCTTTAGAGGAGGTCATCAAAAAGCTTATTGACAAATTTGGTGACTCTAGCTCTAAAATTTTGGAAGATATAGATTTTTGCGGCTTACCCGCCCCAATATATAAAAGTTTTATCGATTTGCCACGCCCTCAGTGGACGTTTCCAAAAATCTTTATGCTTTAGCTGATGCGGATTGACACGAGTATATATTTCAAGCTTCAAGTCTCTAGCTTCTATAGCGGCGATTAAACTAGCCTTCATACGAATGAAATATATTCTTTTTACTTCGTGAACGAGTAAAAATGAATATATAATATTAAAAAAAGTAATTTCAGAAAACGTGCACATTGTTTTCAATTGAGTGTCTAGATGGGACTCTTATGAACTACATTATATAGCTTCAAACATAATCTAAAAGTACTTTAAAATTTCGTACTCACCGCTCTCGGCTGCACTTAGGCACTTGGCTGCCGTCTCCTTGTCCAACTCCTCGGCGGGATTACCGTCGCCAGTGTCCAGGACGCAGCTAACACTCGCCGAGCCCCAATCGAGGGCGCTGACCCCATCGCTGGACATCAGCGACAGATCCATGGGTGGCACCGAGGCGCCGCGCAATGTGCTCGTTCCGCCGATGCCGCCATTGGCGCCGCCAGCACCCAGGGACACGCTCATCATGTACTTGAGATCCAGCGAGGAGTTCATGGAGCCGCCATAAATGGAGCTGGTCTGCGAGGCGCACGTTGAGTCGAAGCTGCGATTCTGTTCGCGTCGTTTCTCGGGCGTGGCATATAGCGGCTCTGGCGCCTTCTTGGGCGGAGTCACCGCCGCCGCCGTCGCCGACATTTCGCTGCCAAAGGAGCTATTGAGGGTGCCATAGCAAGAGGTCATCATGATGTCGTTGCGATTGAAGCTGGGCTGCCAAAAGTCCTCCTCCACATTGCCCGAGTCCACCAGCTCCGCTTGCTCCATCTGCTCCTCGGCAACCAGTTCGTCCAGATAATCCGCATCGTACAAACGCGTCTCATCGATCATCGCGATCGTCTCCTGCAGCTCATCCTCGTCCGTCGCCTCCTGCTCCTCGGTTGCGTAGCTCTGCTCGGCGCTCAGCTTCTGAAACGTTTCATCCGCCTGCTGCATGAGATCGTACGCACGCGGTATGGACGAACTGTGCAGCGAATCCGAGTCGTTCTCCTCGATGCAGGACAGGTGCCGGGTGCGAAAGCCGTAGACAATGCCGCTGGCATTGGCATTCGGCGGCGGGTGAATGGGCAGCGGTGGCGTCTGTAGCTCCTCCAGCTCCAATTCCATTGATGGCAGCTGCATTGTGGCCATTGACATGGGGTCAGCTGCAACGAGGAACGTGTGTAATTAGCGCCAATGCACACAACTGTACTTGCCGAGACCCGGCTGATTGCACAATAAAACCCAATTTGAACGCCATTTGGGGGCAGAGGCTTGACTTTTACGAGCCAACAAATGCGCCATAATATACAACAGCAATTTAAGATCTAGGGGTGGCGAAGACAGAATACCCTTTTCGACAAATGGCAATTTCGGAGAATATGTATTATTATAATTCTAATTTTAGCCACACAACATCTATTTCCAGTTAAGACAGTTTTCGCCAAATGGTTAAGATATTTTGAGAAAAGAAATATTTAAGCAAAAAACAGAAAACTTATATTTTTTTTTTTTAAGCTATATGATATAGAAATCTAAATGTTTATACACTTTTACTTAAATTTTAGGTACAAAAAAAGTATTTTTTGTTAAAATGATTTTCAAAAACAAAAAAGTTTACACACAAAATGTGAAATTTATACTAATTGTTTCAACTTGAGCTTTTTTATATTAGACTGATTATTAGAAAAATTAAGCAAATTTAGTTCTTAACAGTTAGTTCCTATTGAAGCTATAAGACATAGTAGTCCGAAATCAATTCTTTCTGCTTAATTTGGTAAGATATGTTTCAAAACCAAAAATGTTTGGCCAGTTTTGTTATGATATCTTGAAAATTAAAAATGTTTTTTATACAAAGGCTCAGTTGTCAACTGATTGTTAATTGATTGTTAAGTAAAGCTATATTATAGACAAGTCTGATATTTTTATGGCTTTGCAAAAATTATAACATTCGTAATTAATTAGTTTGGTTTGGATATTTGCAAAAATATTGTATACATATAAATATTGTATGTGGCACATATAGTATTTTGTCTACAAAGAAAATCGATTTTAGGCTGATCATTATTATATAATTAATAATTAGATTCAAAACAGAGACTAGCTTGCATTGAAAGAAAACATAAAATATATTTTTTTTTATATATATTTTCGGCAAAAGGGAGCAGAATACGCTTTTACCTGATCTTATGCTGATAATTACCACCATTAATACATATAAATAAAAATTTATGTGCTGAAATCTCTTCAATACGTTACAATTTTTATGACAAAATTCGAATGGCCGCCGTAAGGGTATAAAAAGGCCGTAAAATGGCAGCCTGCCAGCCTGGGCGAGGCCCAGCGCCAGCGCTAGCGGAAATGAACTCAGCTCAGCTACGAACTGCTTCGCGCTGCTCTGCTCTGCTCGGCTTTGTGTATCTTTGTGTATCTTTAGGTGCGAGCTTGTAAATGATAAGCCCATAGCTTTAATGCATCTTAATGCCAAGGCAATGTGAAATTGTTTCAACATAAATCTGGTAGCTCACAAGCGCACACGGGTAGCCAGAGGCAGAAAGAGACAGAGAGAGAGACAGAAAGAGAAAGGAAGACCGAGAAAAGTGGGAGACGGAAGTGGACCCCAAACGATAGATGCGCACGCAACTTCCCCCATTTATGGGCAACACTCACAACTCCATTTGTTGGGCCCCCTGCAACGATTCTGTGTGCACGCAGACGGTCTGAGGCAGGGGTGTGAAGAGGGCGGTGGTGGAGGGGGGGGCTGTGTGTGAGTGTGGCGCGCGCGCGCATGTTGATGGTACATGGAACTCGTAATAGTTCTGCCAACGTCGGCGTTGACGTTTGCCTTCTCCGTTGCATTTCCACTGTCAACATGCAATGTCGACGCACTCTTGACATTTCCAGCCGCTGCTCAAGTAGGTGTGTGTGCCTTTTGTTGTTGTTGCTGTTGTTGTTGCTGTTGTTGTTGTTGTTGTTGTTGTCTTCGTTGTGTGCTCATCTAACGTTCACTATTTTTAATTTGCGTGCCCATTGGGGACAAGCCAGCGACACTTGGTATCATATCTGGGGAAGCTCGTGTTTGTTGTGCTTGTTTTGGGGTGAAAAGTATTTGCAACGTTTTGCCTTAAATAAACATTATTGCAGTTTCTGCTTAAAGTTGCTGATTTTCTAAAATTATAAACTTGGTTTTTTTTGATTGCCCCTGACGTTTTTTTTTTCAATTTAATTATTATAATATATTTATTAATATTTGTACTAATTAATATCTTCAAAACTTTCCATATTGTGCATTTAAAATTTTAATCATTTAAATTATTTTTGGCCGCTGATATGCTATGCAGTATAAAACCAACTGTTGTTATACTTGGTTTAAAAAAACATATTGTAATCTACTGATTAAAAAATTGATTAATTGATTAAAGATCTACATTATATCTTATTAAGAAACTATTCAACTTTGTTGTAAAAATTTGATTTTTTTTAGATAATTGAATTCCTGACAGAAAGAAGTATTTCACAATTGTTCTCAGTGTAGGGCTTACACCAAACTAACGCAACAAACAAATTACGCGAGGCAACAAGACAATGCTGGCTTGGCTAGGCCAAAAATAGATCAAGCAAACTATCGGAACGGGATCGGCAATGGCCTTAGGCAGAGGAACTAAACGCGGCGATGTCGTTACTTTGTTGTTGTACGTGTGGTTGTTCATGTTGTTTTTGTTGTTGTTGTTGTTGTCGTGCGCCAAAGCGGGAAAATGCATTCGGTGGGGGGAAACAGTTGGTACAGCCAAAGTCAAGGATCCCCAGCAAACTGCATTAAACTACTTTCGGCGCAGTTTATTGCCTCGTCGCGTACTTTTCTACTTTTAGCTATGGGCTCGTGTGTTCAGATATCTGACTGTATCTGTGAGAATCTTGAACTTGTGCGTCGTTCACTCTTTTTGTTGTTTACGTTTTTCTTTTTGTATTTTGTATTTTTTTTAATTTGTGTTTTTCCTTCTGGTGGAAAGTGAAAATGAAAAGTGGAGGGAGCGTCGTCTTAGCTCGGGCATGCGACATATTTCAGTCTCTTTCCAATTTAAATTGAAGCTGTTCTGTGTCGTTTTCGTCGTTTCTTTATTTGTGCGCAGCGTTCCAGACATTGGCACTTAAATGCTTTGGGATGTGGTCAACTTAGCTTCGAACACTCATGGCCGCTATATTTGGTCTGCTCCGGGCGTTTGATGCAACATGGAAGAGGCATGCTAATTCTGTCAGCCAGTCTGACATCAAATTACATTCGCATTACTCATTTCTACACAATTGAAGGGGAAGTGAGAGGTAGGTAATAGAGGCTAGGGGAATGCTTAAGATCAGCTAGGAATATTTTAGAGCTTCATAGAACAAATTACGATCCGATTTTTGATTCACTTAATTTATATGATGTTGTTTTTAAATTTTTAATAAATTTTCAAAAATCTTTTATAGTCTGGATTTTTGAAAGTGTTATAAAACATGTCATAAATACATTTTGATATAATACGAGTATATTTTTTACACATATTTGTACTAAATTTACCAGCACTCATGTTTTTCAAAATAAAAAAAAAATATATATTTAAAATTGTTCGATATATATTTTAAATATATTAAATATATTACAAATCTTCTTATACACACCTTTTATATAAAATTGATTTGAATTTGGTTAAGCAGTCGAATAAATTCACAATTTCAGTTCTTAAAAAACACCCTTAAGTTTGGGCATTTAAATAGTTTAGTTAAGGTTTTTAGCACTATTTATATATGTATTTAAAAGAGTTATCCTTTTTTGTTGGTATGTTTAGTTGACCTAGGAACTGTTGATTTAATTTATTTTTAATTTGATTAAATTTTAATTAACAAATTTCCATCTTCACATTCACTGATAATCCAATGCACTGGGAATTAATTCGAAATCGTATACGTATATCTATATATCTATATCTACATCCGTTGAATCGGTGGCCGTAACTCTGTACCGAACGCGCGTTGGAATGCAATTGAAATGCTGCTCGAGCTGTGTGCTGTGCCACAGCCCCTAGCATCAGACCTCGGCAACAAGAGACTCTCTCTCGTTCCTAACTAGACGAAGCAGACGACAGGCATCTAAAAATAGTATCCAGTCGTATTGGACGTGCGGGTCCGTCCGTCTCTACTGTTAGATTCCTGTCTTCGGCAGACGATTTGTCTGTTGCACCCCGCGAAGAGGCTGCTGCCGCGGCTGCATTCGAAAATATGCAAATACCAGTTTTAAATAGAATTTCGACATAAGATATTACTATAGATATTTTAAGATTGATTTCTAATAATTTCCGTCTTTTTAAATCTTAAAGAAAAGTTAAGCTTTCTTCAAGCGAAACGAATTTAAAATTGAAGAAGAAATTAAACGGATTATAATTCTTTTAATATAATTTCGACTTTTCATAAGATATTACTATAGGTATGTAAAGAATGATTTTTTTTTTCTTCTAGCCAAAAAAATCAAAAATAATTGAAGAACAAATTATACGGATTCCACATATTCTATTTCCGAAATACATTAATCTATAGTTCTGCCCGATAACACACCTTTCATCTAGCCTAGCAACTGTACCCACTGCGCCATGGGTTGATTGAACCAAGTCCGGGCAACAAGTCTGCCGTCTGGTTTACAGGATTCAGGGGATATTTAGTTCATTCAACCCGGCACAGGAGTTGTCGCACACGGAAATGCACAAACATATATATTTCATGTTTTGAAATCGGATGACAGCGACAAGAGGATAACAACCGAGAAACCACGTCGACAGCGACGGCGACGGCGACAGCGACGCATGCGCAGCAGAGTTTGTTCACCTTTTGCGCGTGCATCCGACAGATACACAGATACAGGGAACGTACTAAGTAATTGTAGTTACGCACGGATTGTATTACAGGCGACCAAGTTTCTGAGGCGCTCAACTAAATGCTTCGGTGGAAATGTTTTCGAGCACAGATTTGTTGCGCCAAGTTCTTGATCTTTGATTTTTCCAAGCAACTGTTTCAATTTCTGTTGCTTTCTATTTATCTTCGGCTGCACTAATATGATTTCCACTTTCCCCAAGGTGGCTGCGCAGCTTACGTGGGGGTGTCTGGGGTGAATGATTTGTGACATATTCTTGATGGCATTGCTCGCTGTGCTCTTAGTTTTTTTTTTTTTTTTGATGGAGATATTTTACCAACTGATCTTTAATATTTCCTTTGAATACTTTTTGAGCTCATGATTAATTATGGTGGGAAAATTACATTGGTGTGTTTCAGCTTTCGATCCATACGTTCTTCACAATTTAAATTAATTTTGAGATTAATTTGAAATTCTATTTCTAATTAAACGGAAATTTTGAAAAAAAAAATTATTTGGTTTAAGTTAGGGCTCAAACGATTTTTTTTGGTTTCGGTCAATAATTAGGAAAATAAAAATTAATATTAAATGTATATAGAACTTTGTCTAAATAATTATTCGGATCGGATTAATTTTAATAGTTCAACGAAGAATTTGCCATGAAATTCATTTAATCAATATAAATTATTATAACCTAAGTAATAAAGGAATAAAAATTGAGAAGACTTTCATATTTAGTTCATAATTTGTAAGTTTCTTTAAGCTTAGTCAAATTTATTTGCCCTTATATGTTAAACAGGAAGCTGGTTATTAATATTTTAAAGTTTCCTTGAGTGCCCAAAAGCATGCTATATTTTTTCACTTATCCATCATTTAATAGATTAGGGCTTAGTCTAAGTGTACTAAGTTCACAAGATCAAACTCATCATCAAATAGCATTATATAAGACCCAGAGCATTAAGAGAGATTTCATAATCCTGATTAAAAATATAAGAGAGAGTATATTGGATATAACAAAAAAAATAAAAACATAAAAAGTTAAAAATATTTTTTATTAATTCCATATAATCAAAAGAGTTGAAAAAAAAATTAAATAAATAAACTATCAATATTAAGAAGTGCAATTCGTCCAAAGCAATTCCTAGACTATTCGCAATACCGGAAGCTCTCTGTATATATATTTGTTAATAACTATTTTTCTTTTTTAGTTCATTAAAATTAAATTGAACGCAATCTGAATTAAGCATGATTTCAAAAGAGTTATTCATGATTCTCAAGCAAAAGTGAGTGCGGTTTAACGAAATGCGTATTTCGTGTATTATGTTTTTTGTATGTATGTATGTGTATTTAATCAGATGACGAATGGGGCGTATATAATAAACGAAATTTGAATAGTTAAAATCCCGTGGGGCTTAAATTGTGCAATGATGAGAATAAAAATGCTATATCTGATCATACTGGTTTACGGCATAAAAATTTAGGAAAGCACTTAACGTACCTAAAAATTATCTCTCTTCACCTAATAAAATCGTAACTTGCACGATACCTTCCGGAAATCACTGACAACCCAAAGCTATGAATAAGGACATAGCTTGGCGAACGGACATTTTTTTGTCTGTTTATTTATTGGCCGGAAGGGCTAAACGCTTACGCTTTTCTACTTAGCTGTAGATTCTAATAACTACACTGACAGCCATTGGCTTTGAATAAGGACATAGCTAGGCAATTAAAATTCCGCCATCGCCGTCGGTAATGTTATCAGAAATTCTTATAATTTCTTTAAGCTATTAGCTTTTAATATTTCACCGTAAAGTATTATTCACTTTTGTTGACACGCCGATATAGTGGCTTATTTTCATAAACAAAGAAATTTATAAAAAGAGTTTTCTAACGATTTAAAAATAAATTGGGTTCAGGGAGCTTTAAAAGTTGCTCTTCAAGGTCAATGTAATTTCTTTCATAGCTAGGCACCGCACAGTATAAATATCCTAGTGTTTTAATTAAATACTATCAAAATAAATGAAAATAATAATAATTCTTCTTCAATATCATAGTTTCCTATATGATGAGTTAAATATGAATGCTAGTTACGCATGCTTAGAACTACTAGAAATAACAAATTTGTAAAAATAATAATTATAATAATAATGAATAATGAAGAATAATAAAATAATAATAATAATTGTAAATATAATAACAAGAATTGTTATATTATAAAAAATTAAAAATTAAAATTAAACAGTGTTAAATTGGTGCATAGACAAATTTTTGTAGCTGTCAGTTTTACTTGTATCGCTCCTCGATATTTCATTTTTATAAATTCAAGGATTGATTGTTAACGCTAATATGTACTAAATTAAATACATAGTTTAAATAATTTTAAGGAAAAGCCTACTTTTGAGTTATGCAATAAATAAATTAAAAAACTTTAAAGAAATTTTCTGATTAATATAATACCTTTAAAATAATAATTGATGGTGCTTTTACTAACTATACGATGGGTATCTTTTTTGCCTCGTATAAAACACATTTTAAAAAAATATATAGCTTCATATGAGTAATAAATTATTTAACTAAAACAAATTTTAAATATAATAATTTATATATATACGAATGCTAATTAGTTGACCACAGCGTGACGTATTAGTTAGCTTTAAATGCGGGCCCTATCGATTTATGCGGGGCACAACTGGACTATATAATACCGTCCAAAACTGGAATCTAACATCAGTATCCAATCGGAAATCGAAACATGAAAGCAGTTGCTCCTTTATTATTCCTCGTGGCCGCTGGTTGCGTGCAGGCCCTCAGCTATGAGGATGTGGTTGCGGCAGAGTTTGAATCCTTCAAAGTGGAGTACGAGAAGAGCTACGAGGACGACAGCTTGGAGCAGCTGCGCAAGCAGATCTTCAAGGACAACAAGGAGCTGATCGATAGACACAACGAACGCTATGCCGTCGGCGAGGAAACCTACGAGATGGGCGTCAATCAATTCACGGATATGTTGGCAACGGAATTCCAGCAAATAATGCTATCAAATCTGAACGTAACTGAATTTACTGAAAGCATTGAGTTTATGTATGCGCCCGCAAATGTTGAGTCTGACAGCCAGGTTGATTGGCGTGCAAGGGGCGCTGTTACGGCCGTCAAGAATCAGGGTCGCTGCGGCTCCTGCTGGGCCTTCGCCGCAATTGGCACACTGGAGGGTCAGCATTTCATCAAGAGCCGGCAATTGGTGCCGCTCTCTGAGCAGAATTTGTTGGATTGCTCCAGCCGGTACAACAACCATGGCTGCCAGGGTGGTTGGCCCGCATCCGCTCTGCAGTATGTGCGCGATAATCACGGTGTGGACGTTGAACGGGCATATCCGTATGAGGGCCATGTCGGCCAGTGTCGTTTCCGACGCAACAGTATTGGCGCCAATGTGCAACAGGTGGTCCAGGTGCAGCCAAATGAACGCACTTTGGCCCAGGCCGTGGCCGCCAAGGGTCCCATTTCGGTGGCCGTCGATGCAACCTCATTCCAGCATTATCGCGGTGGTGTCTTCAACGATCGCAACTGTCGCCGACAAGTGAACCATGCCATGCTCCTCGTTGGCTACGGTCATGATCAGCGCGGCGGCGACTTCTGGCTGATCAAAAACTCCTGGGGCGGCTGGGGCGAGCAGGGTTACATGCGCATGGCTCGCAATCAAGGCAATATGTGCAGCATTGCCAACCATTGCGTCTTCCCGATCGTCTAAAGTGCCAACAACCAATACGATTTTCAGTACATTTGCATAAATAATCAATATAATATCTTAAAATATAGACATCAAATGCATAAGATTTGATAAGCAAAAGTGCTTTTGTCTCTTGGCTAACTATTTGTTGATTGGAGATTTAGCTTTTAAAGTACAATTAAAACAACACCAAACATTCTCAGGCATAAAAAGTTGTATAAATAAACATTACTTAAACTAATTGAACATTTAAAACTGGCATTTAAACATAACTAATACATATTTACAATTAGGATTACATATTCGATTGTGAAGTGATATTAAGGAATAAATAGGAATGACATTGAAGACGAGAGTTGATGGGTAGGTAAAAAACATAGCTAGGTCAACTACAATTCTTAGGAATAGTTAGGTTTAATACAACGTAGAGGTTTGTTAGGCTATTGTTGCCATATTCTCGTATACAATTCCCTTTAAGTATCTATAAGAAATGCTTCGATATGTTCACGTACTTTTCGCAGTCAGTTTACTTAGTTCAGTTGCTTGTCCATCGGCACTCGGCAGCACTTTCGGCTCCACCAGCGGCGCTGTCACCTGCAAGTGCAGCTCAAAGTCGGGCGCTAAAATAAATATAAATATACATATATATATATATATAAATATATTCGATATCAGTGCTTGGGCATTGCTTACTTTGCTCCAGTATACATTCCAAATCGTTTGGGCAGTCTATCGTGGGAAAATCAATGTTGGTGGACTCTTTCAGTATGACTCTGATGTCCTTGTCGGCGCCCATTAGAAACAGCGGCACATTCGCCTTAGCCAGCTCCTTGTGCAGATTGCCCATGCCGCGAGCGGCTGTGAAATCGAAATCTAAAGCAAAACAACAAAATGCCATTGATTTTAAAAGTATTTGAAATTGAGCATAGATTGCTTACCATGGACATGAGCGCAGTCCAGGACAACGGGTGCTGTGCCGTGCGTGGAGAGCGCCTTTGAGATGCCCGAGCGAACCCACTCGATGGCCGGAAAATACAGTGAACTGTGCTTGGGCCGTATCAGGATGTAGCTAATGCCATTTATTGTCTGCAGCTTGGATACGCTGAGCACAGGACGCGCCGCACGATAGACAAGGAAAGCCACATCGGCGCCAACGCCCAGCAGCAGGCCAATCTCAACGCCCACCGCCAGGCTCATCACAAAGGTTATCGCGCCCGGCAGCAGTTCACGTCGACTGCAGCGCCACAGCGGCCGAATGACCTCGAACTCGATCATAAATATAACAGCCGAAATGATGACCGCACTCAACGCCGCCTTGGGTATATACTGAAAGTACGGCGCCAACAGACCCAGAGCCAGGAGCACCAGGACGCTGGTATAGCAGCCGCCGATCGGCGTGCGAACGCCGCTGGCATGATTGACGGCGCTGCGCGAAAAGGAGCCCGTCACCGGCATGGAGCTGCAGAAGGAGCCGCAAATGTTGCTCAAGGAGAGCGCAACTAGTTCACGCGTTGGACTCAGCCCGGCGCCGCCGAAAGCCTTCGAAATGGCCACATTGCCCAGCACCGCAATAATGGGCAGGATCAGCATGGACGGTCCCAGCTCCGACAGCTGCAAAGGCAACGGGAATTCATTGTAGATTTAATGCATAAACATATTCACACGGGTTAAATCAAACCATTTGTTCAAAGTTCTGCGTCACTTGGGTGCCGTTCTTGCCCAGAAT
Source organism: Drosophila colorata (assembly GCA_035041545.1). Lineage (NCBI taxonomy): Eukaryota > Metazoa > Arthropoda > Insecta > Diptera > Drosophilidae > Drosophila > Drosophila colorata. The sequence continues at coordinate 169,317 of JAWNLD010000222.1, forward strand.
TGTCGTTTCGAATTTGGGCAGCGCCAGGTTCGGCAGACCGCTCTTCACCCGGCCCGTGAGTATGAAGGGGCAGGCGTCCAGTTGCTTGCACTGGCTGTAGGCCAGCGCGCTGGAGATGAGCACCACCAGAGCATTGCGTCCGGTGGACATAACCCAAATGCTGCCGCTTAGCAACTGCTGAGCGCGCAAATTGTTCACGCGATTCGCCAGCTTGACGTTCTTGAGCCGCTGCGTGGGATGGACATAAATATGAATAAAGTTTTACGCTTTTCCAATTATTCAATTGACTTACGCGCAGCAGCAAGAGCACAAAGATTGAGACCAGTCCCAGCGTTAGATCGCCACGACGCACCTGCTGCAGATTGCCGAAAACGGAGCGCATGGTATTTATGAAATCGGAGCCAGAGCCGCCGCGCAAACCCAACAGGCCCTTCAGCTGTGAGGTGCCAATGATGACAGCCGTCGCCGATGTGAAGCCCACGGTAACGGGCAACGAGATGAGATCCACCAGAGCGCCCAGCTTAAGCACAGCCATTGCCAGCTCCACTACGCCCGAGATGAGGCACAAGAGTATGCCGTAAGCCGGACCCGATTCCAGGCCAAAGCCAGTGTGCCGGCTGGTCATAAGCGCCAGCAGCGCGGTCGGTCCAATCGTCACCTGGCGACAACTGCCCAGCAGCGCATACACAATGCCGCCCACAAATGCCGAGTACAGGCCATATTGCGGCTCCAAGCCCGCCAGCGTTGCGTAGGCCAAGCCCTGTGGCAGCACCGTTAGGCCAACGGTAATACCAGCTATCAGATCTGCCACCGCATCCTGCGCCGTATAGCCATGCAGCCACTTTAAGCCCGGCAGCAGAACACTCAGGTTCTTTAGCGGCATATTGAGGTATCTGTAAGATTGAAAAGATTTAAGTTATATGTGGTTTGTCTATAAATACTAACAAAAAATAAAAGCAAATTAGATTCTTAAATAAGGATCGCTCTTCTATGCGATTTTCATGGCCTCAAGTACCATCAAGATTTCTATATTACTTGTAGTAATTTATAGCTTAAATTAGATTAAGAACTTTCACTCTCTCAGTTTACTTTTCTTTCTATAAACAAGTCGGGAGTTCCCGTTTTGCGATTTTGATATGGGGGCGAATGGGGGCAGGTATCAGAAATCCGAAATATTCATAACCTGCGTATCCTTTACGACGAGCACATAATCAACCAAATTTGATGGCTCTAGCTCTTAAAGTCTCCGAGATATGCCAAGAAAACCAAGTCTTAAAATCGATTTTTATCGATAATAATGAAACGGAGCAAGATATCGATAAAAGATAACAAAAATTATAATCTGGTACTGCGTATGGATTAGAAGAATCTAGTCGTTTAGTTTAGGGGTCTAGCTTTTGTAGTTTCCGAGATCGCTGCGTTCATACAGTCGGACAGACGGACGGACGGACATACAGACAGACATGGCTAATTCAACACAGTTCGTCGTGCTGATCAAGAATATATATACTTTATGGGGTCGGAGATGCTTCCTTCTGCCTGTTACATACATTTGCACAAAACCATTATACCCTTTTTACCCATTTTCAATGGGTTCAGGGTATAAAAAATCATAAAAATTAGAATTCCTTATTATAGATTTTATAGTAATTTATAGATTAAATATAGCTGTCGTATATTATCGCTTTTCTAGTAGAATTCATGAATTCAAGTAAGGCTTAATGATTTTAGCCTTTATTTCCATAATAAATTATAAAAAAAGGGATAATAACTTAAAATTAACTTAATAAAAACTTAAAACTTAAAAAGTTGTTTTGCTACATAATATGCTATATACATAACATATATACTCTTTTAAATCATTACTTTTAAAATCATTTAAGATTGGGATATTCATTTCTATTCCTGCAACAACAACACAAATACAAATAAAAAGAAAGACAACAGTTACGAAATTATTACCAGAGAAAGACAAAATAAAATATGTTAAAATAACAATTAGATCACGTTAGTAGATTACATAAAATGTAATGTAAATTAGAACATATTTCTTAATGCTAGCAACCTGGTTTTTTTACAATTTACGAAACATTCAAAATGTTTGCACAAATGTCTTCTAAATGTATTCGAACTACCTTTTTGTAAAGTGAACACGTTTCACAACTTTCAAAACCAATTTTCAATGTCAATTTCTTTAAACTTTACAGATAGAAATAATTGAAACGCGATCGCTCTAACAACTCGTGAACAGAACGAGTCGGCAGCTGCACAAAGACTGACAGAATTGCGATGCGATCATCGGTCGCGTGCCGAAGTTGTTTCGGTCACACGATTCGATTCAATTTGCTTAATAAGAGTGCGACACAAAACGTGATCAGCAGTGCGGACGATCAATTGCCATTATTATCAAGCGATTTATACTACAAACATATCCACTTAGAGAAAATAATTATGAATTCAGCACTTAAATCGAGTAGAAGCGTCTAAAATCCGATCGATGTGCAAAAATTTCTTTACTTAAAAACAAAAATTTTATTTCAATAACGTTGCTTTATAATTACTAAAATTCGTTAATATAAGATTAAAAAATTAAATAAATTTTTTTAATTTCATTAGGAATATTTACGCATATTTAAAGTACGAAAACTTTTCTTGGGTATTTATATTTTACTTTGTTTTATGAAATCAAGAAAGAATATTCAAATGCGAAATTTTCTTACATTTTTAATCAGCAAACGCTAAAAGATCTGTACCCTTGTATTTAATTTCAGCACACAGTTTTCTCTAAGTGTACGTACATATGTAAACAAATTGAATAAAGCATCTGCTGCAAGCTTATAATTTACAATTGACATTTAATTTCTGTTGAGCTACTATAACATCACAAATAGTCAGATTTATACAATTACGCGTATAGTTTTCCAAAATAAATAAATACAAAATATAATAAAAAGATGATAAAGCATTAAATTTCCCATTATCTCGGCCTATGGCACTATAGCTTAATTAAATGTATAACCTTTGTTATATCAAGCGGAAATAATCAAAACTAGAGATAAGAACATTATTTACTTAGTATATTTATCGATACTGGTACTGATCTCTTGAATTCAAGTGATCTTATCAACTATTTCAATAGTAACAGAATTATTAAGAAACAAATCGAAGAGTAATCTGTGCCGAAAGGTTAATACCCTGGATTCCCCAGATCTGCCAAATTTATATAGTACACTCAGTTTTCAAGCGATTTCCTCTTATTCGAACTATATGATATAGTAGCCCGACTAAGAGACTTTTTTCATTTAGTAGGAGTAATTTTTTATTTCTTGGTTAGGATAGCTTGAAAACCAAAAAAGTTGTTCATACAAACTCTCAATTATTGAACGTCAATTCCTATTTAAACTATGTGATATAGTAGGTCAATGCTAATGAGATTTTGCTTATATGATGAGAGCCTAATTAACAACTTTGGAGAATTGTAAATAAATCATAGCATCTATGGCAAGGGTATAAAAATAAGCGATAATGTTGATGGACATCTTTCTAATCTGATTATTAAGGACAAGTCTAGAAACCTAGACCAAAATGCACAATTCTATTATGATAAGAATTTTTTGAAGGATGCGCAATAATAAAAACTACGGGCACAGTGCTGCTCAATTGTTTACTGACACATACATCAATAAAAACAATTGACAATGTCTGCATATACATGGGTATGTTTGTGTGTCACTCTTTGGAATGCCCGCCTTTTTTAACCGCCAAAGCTCTCACTCACACGTCAATGGCCAATTGATTGCCTGAAATTGGCAAGATAAGAGAAAACTAGTTTTCGTTAACGCACATAAACAAATAGCAAATCAATGCGAGACCAGTGAATATGCATATGTAAGCACGCGTCAACAAATATTTTTTGTAATATAATAAGGCAAGCGCGTTTAAACAATTAACTATTAACACCAACAGCAACAACAAAAGTAAATAGACCAAGAGAAAGATGCGAAAGAAAAAACTTACTGCTGACGCTGGCAGAGGACGCCAACAACAAAACAGCAGGAGCTACATATAAAAACTAAATACTTCCTCCTTCGGTCACCAGCCATAAAAATCTACAATTCTTTTCTGTTTGTCGTATTTAAAACTTACCTTTTGTATTATAAACAAATGAAAATTGGCACACAAAGCCGCCGGCAACAACGCACATCGATGTCGAAATGCCAACTAAATGTTTTGATTAAGATTGGTACGCTGCACACTGAAAACTATGTCAAAATAAATGCACTTCTTATAGTATACTATACTTCTATACTGCTATACTTCATTTAACAAAGATTTTACAAAATATATAACTACAAATCTGCGCACATGTTATTTTATTAAGATTTCTTTAAATTTATATATTTTTATTCGCAAGCGATTTGTGCTGCATACCGCGCATTGAAACTACAACAGCTGAATGTAAGGCATTGCCAGCCCAATCATTAGCAGCAGCGCCATCTATCTGACATGAATAAAAACTGTTTAGCATTTAAACAATGTATAAAACCTATTGTAAAAATAAACCCAGTAAGTCATTAATTATGAAAATATTTTTGTTTGCTTATTTTAAATACACATTTACAATTACACATAACTATACAAAATTCAAAAAAATAGAGCCACATTTTATTGTGCGGTCCAGGTTTTGTCTCTCGGTTACTCGTTGTGCAACACTGGAAACATTGCGCCGTTTGCAACACTGACACAGATTCATTTCTTTCATTATGGCAATTTAACATAAACAACAATTGACGCCAACTAATCCATTCAACGCCACAGTCATCGCTCAAACACCGGACTTAACTGCTGTTGCCATTCTCAGTCCCAAAAGCATAAACGCTCAACAGCAGCAGCGAATTCTGCAACCCGAAAGTAAAACTCATTCGGCAGCAGCAGCCAAAAAAGCATTTTGTAAAACAACAAGCATACTATGAAATGGGTAAGTTTCCAGTCAAAGCCAAGTACGCACATTATTTTAGACCAATTGACTGCAGCCATAAGGGCTTCCTATTCTGACGGTGATGGCCTTCGATTTTTGTTAAACTGCACATCTTTCACATGCGTACAGCACACATACAAACGCATGTATTTGTATGCGATTAGCTGTCTCACGCTTGCAGTTTACACGCAAAGGTGTGTGAAAAAGAGCGGCTGCAATTTTAACAGAACTTTTGTTCCGAAGCGCGGCAAAAGTTTCCCCCGCAACAAGCCATGACCTAGTTTAAAGTGTGCTGCAAATCTTTTTGTGTTGTTTTTATTTTTGTATTAAACATTAAAAGCAGGGTTGCCGTAACTGGTGCAGTTTTAGGTATTGCCATTATTGTTGCACTTATTGCTTTTCGCATTACCTTTGGCCGCAGCTTTTGGCATAAAGCACACACATCTTAAATGGGTGAGTGTCATCTCTCATAGTGTAATGACACTTGTTAGTTATCAGTAGGTAGGTAGAGAATTATAGTTTATTTTTATTTCATTCTCGAGCCATGAACTAAATCTGTTGTTTTAATCACTCGCAATTGAATGATGAACTCTGTTCAGTTATTCCGTCGTGTGACGTCACAAAATCGGTTTGTGCTTTGTTTACATTGCGTTGCAATTGGCACACGTCAGATTTGTAGCTTGTATAAAATCCATATAAAGCTGTAGTCCGATTTGATAAAGCCCGACATTTTGTAATTAGATTAAAACTTCTTTAAAAGCAAAAAGTTGAGTTTTTATGCGATTGTTCCTATGGGAGCTATATAATATACTCGTCCGATTTATGTTTCCCAGGAGTTTTAACTTGAGATCATTTAGATATTTTATTAAAACATTTTCATATATGAAACATATGAAACTGAACATAGTCTAATAATTAAAGTTTTTTTTTATATATATATATACATTTTTTCGTTGACTTCAATTGACAGTCGATATTAAGCTGATTTCTTATTTCAATTTCGCAAGCCTTGAAGTCAACGTTACCCAACGTTCTCTTACAGGCCATGCTGTGAGAACACTAAACAGCTCAGAGAATTAAATACAAATTTTAAAACCAAAAAAAAAAAAAAAAAAAAACAAAAAAACTTATACATAGCTTAAGGTTAACTTTGGTGAGAAGGTGGCTGAAGCGGCTCTGCAGCGGCAGCAACAGGCGGCGACCGGCGACGATGTAAGTAACGCCCGTAACTCCAATCACAAAGTATAAACCAATCCAAAAAAAAAACCAACAAAAATAAATAAAATTTGTATATTGCCATTTTGTTTTATGTGTATTTGTTTTCTTTAGCAGCTAGCAAAATTTAAGCACCTCTTAACTGCAGAATTGGCAAACAATAAACAACTATTCGCACCCCACAAAAAAGAAAATATAAAAACCAAAAATATGAAAATTTTCTTGACTTCCGGCTGTCTTAACCAATTGGCCTGGCTACTTAGTATTGTTTTATTTTGCTAACATTTCTTTTAAGAATATACTATATATATACACACATACATATTCACATGAATATACAATACACACAATGGAGCCCTGTAGTTAATTAAAAAACTATTGGTTTTTTTTTTCAATCTATATATCTTAATATACATATATAGCCATTTCTCTACTATCTGTTTTTCGATAATAATAATAATATAATATATTGTATCTTACGCATAATCCATTTAGTCTGTCAAAAGATAAAATATACATATATCTCTTATATAGATTGCCTTCAACAAATAAAGACTAATTAAAGTCGTCTGTTGATACTGATAAAAAAAAACATTATTCACCTTACAAGATCGGTGACTTCATTTTCAATACACAAGGGTATAGAAATGTCTCTATATTCGAGAATTTAAATATTTCACATAACTACGAGAAAAAAATGTCTATATATTCAGAATTCAAATATAACAAGCAACAATCTATTCATAACTACATTTTCGTATTTATTCGAATGGCCTCCGACAACAACAATAACAACAAAAACAACAGTAACACTAACAACACATTCACATATTGTCACGAATATATACACATATTATTGAAAAGGTGTTATTCAAAGCTAATTGAAATCTTGCGCCCTCATTCACAGACAATGCCCTCGGCCATCAGTGGCGGCGCGCATGGGCAGGTGCATATACCCAGCAACGAGGAGTGCGGCATTCGAGACGTATGGAAGGTTAATCTGGAGGAGGAATTTCGCACCATACGCAAGATTGTGCAAAAATATCATTTTGTTGCCATGGATACAGAATTTCCGGGCGTTGTGGCGCGACCTGTTGGCGAATTTCGCTCAACGGCCGATTATCATTATCAATTGCTGCGCTGCAATGTCGATCTGCTGAGGATCATACAGCTGGGACTCACATTTATGGATGACGAGGGCAAAACGCCACCGGGCTACTCCACATGGCAGTTCAATTTCAAATTCAATCTAAGGTTAGCTCCAGCTTTGTAGCCCTGTTCAAAAATATTCTAAAATTTGTATTTTCTTTCTGGATTTGCAGCGAGGATATGTATGCGCAAGATTCGATTGATTTGCTGCAAAATTCGGGCATACAGTTCAAGAAGCACGAAGAGGACGGCATTGATCCCATTGATTTTGCCGAGCTGCTCATGAGCTCGGGCATTGTGCTAATGGATAACATCAAATGGCTATGCTTTCACTCTGGCTACGATTTTGGCTATCTGCTTAAGCTGCTCACCGATCAGAATTTGCCCGCCGATGAGAGCGATTTCTTTGAGCTGTTGCACATCTATTTTCCCAACATCTTCGATATCAAATATCTGATGAAGTCGTGCAAGAATCTGAAGGGCGGCCTCCAGGAGGTGGCCGATCAGCTGGAGCTGCGACGCGTCGGTCCACAGCATCAGGCCGGCTCCGATGCGCTACTCACGGGCATGGCGTTCTTCAAAATGCGTGAGGTACAACACACATTTGGTTTACACATTCACATTGAAGAGCCTGTCGCATTTTTACCCTATGTGCTTGAGCACGCCATGCACCTTAAGTCGGTTGTCACGGTCAGCTTGCGTAGCGGCAATGTTGCCCTCACCAGTGGCAACAGCTGCTGCGACGACAGCGACAACAGCAGCTGCAGCTGCAATCCCAGTCCGGCAACAGCAACAAACAGCGACAGCAACAACAACAATATGTCCACCACAATTGGGCCACATTTATCCCGCTCACAGTCGCTGGGCTTTAGCATAACAGTGTATACGCGCACCGTTACGCCGCCGCCCACAGTAAACACAGTGCAGAGCATTTTGCGGCCGGGCAACAGCAGCAGCAGCATCAATAACAAACACACTTAGTGCTAAAGCTGCTGCTGTTGCTGCTGCTTAACTACTTTGTTGTTGTTGCTGTGCTGCACAATTGCAACTAACTCGCTTTTTTCCTTATCATTATCACTCTTATCAGTTTTTAAGTTTAAATGTTTCATAATTATTTTTTTAATTTCTCACAATTCACATATTTTCATTGTGTACATAGATATTCCCTATCTTTTTTGTTTCTCATTATGTACTTATAATACTCCTAATTAGCTTTTAGACGCCACTGGACGCATACGAAATGCATTTTATTTGTTATGCTGCATGCAACGCATTTTCATCGGCTAAACCTAATCGTACAACACAATTTGTTAAAACCCAAAACTAAAACTTGATGAAGGAAAAACATACTGAAACGTTTTTGAATTAGTTGCAGTTGTTTAAATCATGTGAAACATGTTTTTCTCTTTTGTTAATTTTTAAAAGATTTAAAAAAAAAAACCAAAAAAAAAATGAGTGAAAACACACTCCTAAGTTCCTGAATATGAATAGAAAATTAAATGAATTGAAATTCAAGTTTCTTTTTCATTATTGTTGATCATTTATGGTTGCTGGGCACTACATTTAAACACATCTTATATGCATTCTTACCATATTAGTTTTTCGTATCGCTCACATTTTACATGCCTGAAAATATTTATGAAAATCTGCTTTAAAACATTTCTTTAAACGCTAGCTTAGCATTAATTATTAAACTGACAAAATCTTTGCTTTAACAGACTTACGTTACACATTTTTTTTTCGATAGTTGATAAAGGATATTGTATAAAAATTATACATATTTCTTTCTATATTTATTTTTAAATTAAATTATTTCTATATATATAATTTTCTTTTTCAATACTGATCTAGTCAAAGACCATTATAATGGCTAAGCTCCATTAAAAAATTGGTATTATGTATGTGTTTTTTTTGTACTATATAACCTAGACCTGGTTCTATGTTAGTCAGTTATTATTTAATCGAGTGCCCTAGTTTTTAAGTTTTTAACACACCGTTTCTAATACCTAAGCGTATTTTTGTTTTCTATAATTTTAAGCGATATGGACAAATACTTCCTTGCAGTTTCGACTGCATTGTGAATGTTGAGTGTAGCAAGTGTTTAACCCGTTAACTAAATGTTAAATAAATTTTAATAAATTTAATATATATTTACATAAGCAAAGCAAATTTGCCAAAAAAAAAAATTATTTAAACAGAATGAAAAAGACTACACAAATTGGTAAATGGTATGTAAATTGAAATTTATTTATCAACTAACTATGTAAAGTATCTTTTTTACTGCACATTCTGAACGGCTCTTATTTTTGACTATTGTTTGTAGTTGTTGTTATTGTTGTTGTTGCACGCTTCTACGCCTCACATTTGACTTCTACTTCTATTAGTATCTATCCATGTCGCTTACCACATGCCTCACTAACCCAAACACGAGACTAACCAAAACAAATTCAGCTGCTGCTATGCCAAATAATTATAAATCGTAAACAAATAGAGAATAAGTTAAGATTCAAAATTGCACTGATTAAACATGTATTGTTTTGACCACTTGCAGATGTTCTTCGAGGACAATATCGATCATGCCAAATATTCGGGCCATTTATATGGCCTGGGCACCTCGTTCATTGTGAACGGCAGCAATTTCCACGAGAGCAACGGCGAGGCGAATAGCGCCTCATGATCATCCTTCGTCCTGATGAAGAACGCCGTTGTCCATGACAAGAAATTTGAACCAGCTGCTGGAACTGCTGCAACGGCCGCCTCTTCTGTCCCAGCCCAGATCTGAAGAGGCGAACATTTAACATCATCAACTTAAAAAAAAAACAAACCAAAACACATCCGTAATTACGCTATCGCAATACACAACAATTTAAATACAAGAAATTTTCTCTGCTTTTGAAAGAGAATTTCCACACTCAGTAGATGTTTTACAACAAATTTAAAAAAAAACAACAAAACAAACATACATAAAAAACATAGTAAAAGCTAAGCGAAACAGAAATATATATATATATACCACTATAAAAATCACTAGCACGATCTGTATGTCTTAAATGTGTTAAGAAACAAATTATGAATAATAAGCTAATATGTATAGGCCAACGTGTATTTGTAAAAAAAAAAAAAAAAACCAACAAATCAATATATTTAAATCTTTTTAAATTAGAATTTAATTAAGTTCTTTATTATTTTTTGAAAGTAGTAGTTTAATTTACAAGCACACCTCTTAAAATAAAATATTTTAGAATAAATTACATTACATGGAATTAGCGCAAGGTCGACTTTCCATCTGATAGCGAAATTTGCTAAAAGAACTCATATGTTTATTATCAAGCTCTTACCAGACTCTTCTCATTTGGCCGTTTGCTTGTTGTACGATAATTATAACCTCCAGCGCCCCAATCTCACCTCCACTCCAACCGACCTCCACAATCCAACTGAACGGCCCCATTGTTACGCGCGCCTTTTATAGCAAAAATGGTTAACAGCCAATGTACATTAACATGTTTATGTTAAGCAAACTACTGTTAACCATTATGTTAATAAATTATCGCAAAACAGCTGGTAAACATCGTTACTAACGATGTGCGATTTTCATATATCGCTGTTACGCATCGCTGGCAGTCACATCACTAGCGTTGGTTTTTGTTGCATACAAAAGACGAAAGGGCCGCGTACAATATAAAAGAATACACGTAATTTCGGCTTTAATTCGATGAGTTTTAACAATTCAACAGCTACTTTTGTTCTACATTGTGATAAGTTTGAGTTTTCGACGATTGCGAAAGATGGGTGCTCAGGGATTGTAAAGCTGCACGCTTTTCCACATCCATGTCCGCGGCAGCCGCAGCAACAACAAAAGCGAAACGAAGGAAAAGTGAAATTTGTGCAGAGCGATTAGCGCCCGCTAGTCCAAACAACAACAAAAAATGGAAAATTTGAAAATCAGCGAAAAGCTATTCGAGGATGTGATCTATTATGTGCTCGGCAGCCTGGACGATGAGGTAAACACAGGCGAGGGCTGTACGTGCCCGCTGCTGACATTGTGTGTGAGGTGCATGTGTGTGTGCGTGTGTTGTGCACGCCTGTATGCGTGCTAGTGCAGCTGTACAGGCCACAGGGCGACGTCAGCCGAATGCAAATAATAAATATGCATCGAACGCTTCCATTAGACAAAATACAGTGCGTGTAAACTGAAATTATTTGTTAATTGCGAGTGTGCGTAAATTTGCGAGCGCTGGCAGCACAGGGAGTTTCACGTTTATCATGTAGAAATTCGCGCCATAAAATGTTGCCGGCAATTGTCTAGGTGTACATGTGTGTGTGTGTGTACGTAGAGATGAGCAATACGACAGTAACTGTGACTAGAAATTTTATGTTTTTAAATATACTTAATTATTATTATTCGAAGAGTAAATAAAATATTGGTTACCTATTTCTAAAGAAAATAATATATATATTATTATTTATTTTTATTGAAAGATAGATAAGTTATTAAACATACATCTTACTTATTTCTAATATAGCGCTAGCTGCTAAGGCTTTTAATTGTATTAATTTTTTTCACGAAGTAAAAAGAGGATATTAGGTTTGTGCAATGTCCGTCCGTCTGTGATGAACCCAATTTTTTCGCCGCTATTAAAGCTAAAGACTTGAACTTTAAAATATATACTCCTGTATATATTAAAAATGTAATTAAAATAATGGTAATAAGTAAGACAGTTTTCGATTGTTTTAAGTTGTTGTTATACGTTGCCTAGTCAGTTATACACGATTGCAACGTTTTTATTTGTATATTTTAATATTATTTATTTGCATTAAATTGCCAATTTATTACCTCTAAAATTAAAAAGAAGTCCATTCTCTGTAGACGCAGTAACAGTCACGAGTTGCGCTGTTATTAAGCTGTTACGTGTTGCTCATCTCTAGCGCTTGCTAAGGAAGAAAGCGCTCAACTGATTATTTGTATTCTCATCATCCTTCTTCATTGTTCTCCGTTTTGTGACCCTTTTGCAGAGCGAGCGCCTGCTCAAGAACGGCGGCGCCCAGTCGAAGCTTTATCTGTCGGACCAAATCACGCATTTGATATGCGCCAGCAACTACTCGGAGGAGGAGCTGTCCATGAACCTGGACCTCTACAATGTGATACCCGTGAGCGAGCAGTGGATCGCGCACAGCGCCAAACTGGGTCGCATGGCCGGCACGCGTGCCTTCGATCCCAGCCAGGTGCGTTTCTTGCGCGGCATACGCGTCGCCATCACGAACGTGGTGGCCAGCGATCGGAGGCGCCTATACGCGATGCTGACCTACTACGGCGCCGTTGTTACCCACACGCACGGGGCAACCAATACGCATCTGGTATGCGGCGCCGCCACCGGCAACATTTACAACAAAGCGCTGGCGCTGCCCAAGCACGCGATGAACATTGTCACGCCCGACTGGGTCACCGATTGCCTCAAGTGCAAGAGCCTCCTGCCCTGCGAGCCCTATCATCCCAGGCTGTTGAAGCCCATCGAGAAGCAGCGCGCCCAAAAGCAACAACAGCAACAGCAGCAGCAACAAAATCTGCAACAGCAGCAGCAACAGTTGCAGCAGCAGCAGCAATTACAACAGCAGTTGGCACAGCAGCAACAGCAGCAGCAGCAACAACAGCAGCAACATCTGGTGCAACAATTGCCACAGCAGCAACAACAACAACCAGCTGCTACGCAACTTTCCGATATTCTGGGCTTTGGGGACGACAGTGCGGCTCAAAGCATTGCCAGCATTAAATCGCAGCTGCAGGCATCAGCAGAGCGTGCTGCGGCCGAACAGCAGCAGCAGCAGCAACAACAACAGCAGCAACAGCTGCAGCAGCAACAACAATTGCCACAGCCCGCGCAGCAACAAGTTGTCTTTGTGCGGCCGCGCAACATGCAGCAGCAGCAACAGTTGCAACAGCAACTGCAACATCAGCAGCAGCAGAATATTCCACAGGCGCCACCACCACCGCCGCCGCCGGCGCAGCAGCAACAGCAGATCATAATACAGCAGCAGAAAATCATACCGGCCAATCTGCCGCAGCAACAGCAGCAGCAACCACAGCAGCAGATCAAAAACATTTTGCAACAGCAGCGACAAATGAAGAGCACTCAACAGCAGCAGCAGCAGCAAATGCAACTTTTGCAGCAACATGAGCAACGGGAGCAACAACAACTACAGCAGCAGCAACAACAGCAACTCTTGATGCAGCAGCAGCAACAACCGCGTCTGCCGACCACGCCCACCATGCCACAGCCGCCCATGCCGAGCGGCCGACAAACGCCGCGCACTCCGCAACCGGCAACAACGCCACAGCCCGTGCAATCGCCGCAGTTGCAGCAGCAGCAGGTGGTGCAACAAGTGGCGCAGGAACAGGTGCCGCAGCAACAGCAACAATCGGTCTCGCCGCAAATGCAGCAGCATATCATGAAACAGCAACAAATGTTGCAGCAGCAGCAAATGTTGCAACAGCAGCAAATGCAACTGCATCAGCATGTGCAGAATGGCCAGAGTCTGAACCCAATGCAGCAGGCTATGCAGCGCCAGATACAGCAGCAACAACAGCAACTGTTGCAGCAGCAACAGTCGCTTCAAATGCAAATGCAAATGCAACAGCAGCAGCAGCAGCAACAACAACAGCAGCAGCAGCAGCAGCAATCACCACGCATGGTTCAAAACCGTTCGCCCGTCATGCCGCCCGGCACGCCCTCGCCTTCGCTACAGCAGCAGCAACACGTGGCTGCAACAAGCAACATGCTGCCGCCGCAGTCACCGCGACAACTCCAATCGCCAGCGCCACAAATGACGCCGCCACCGCCGCCGTCACCGCAGAGCGCACAGCAGCATCTGCGCCAGCAGCAGCAACAATTGCAACAGAGTCGACAGCAGCAGCAGCAGCACATGATGGGCTCCCCGCAGCAACAGCCGCCGCCAACGGCCATGATGTCACCACAACAGCAGCCATTCCAGCAGCCGGTGCATCAGCAGCAACGCATGCAGCTGCAGCAGCAACAACAACAACAACTCGCACAACAACAGCAGCAGCAACAAAGTCCGCAGCACATTTCGGCGCCGCAGTCGCCGCAGATATCGCAAACGCCGCCAATGGCCAACAAACCACAGCAACAGCAGCAACAACCAGCACAGCTTCAGCAACAGCAGCAACAACAACAACAACAGCAGCAGCAGCAATCCTTTGTGCAGCCCATAGATCCCACGGATCCCGTGCAGGTGGCCCAAGTGCTCAGTCGTTCCACGCTGAGCAGCAATCAGGACTCATTGATAATGCGCCAACAGCAGCTAAAGCAACAGCAACTGCAACAACAGCAGCAGCAGCAACAGCAGCAGCAAATGCCACCACAACAACATACACCCTCGCCACGACAATCGCCGTTGCATCAACAGCAACCAGCGCAACAACCACAGCCGGAAAGGGTATGTACTTAGATCTATATAAATATGCAACAAGACTGCGCTACTCTCGACGCGGATATATCCTATAAACCGCTCGAAATTGTCGTATCATTAATTTCATTAATTTTCTACACATGTCTTTGGCAACATGCTCAATAATACCTTTCTCTAAGTCTTACAATATGACAAATTTATTTTTAGAAAACTTTTCAGTTTTTTCGAATTAAAAAAAAAAAAAAAAAAATACCAACAAAATTTTTTCTAAATAATAATTGAATAGAAAAGACGGAAAAGCGTATTCAGTCAGCTATTTGTTACCTGTTTCTACTATACGGGAATCTACATACCCTATATCACTTACTTTTCGCAAACATTGAAGATAAGCTCGAAAAACTTGCGCTGCACATTATTTAAAATGTTAGAAATGGGCGTTTTATAAAAATAAAAGTTAAAAACAAATCGTAAACAAATTAAAAGTTTCTAGCTTTTTAAGTCTTTCAAGTCGACGTCTAAACTTTATTTATATTAACAAACACAGTTTCTATATGCACTGGGAATATACCCGAAATTACAATGCTAATGAAAGTATTAACAAGTTAGCTTAATAAATAAATACGCGAAGAAAAACGAGATACAAATGAAAATATTGGAAATGTGTGAGAAAAAAATAGAACAGAATAAACTAACTTATTTTCTTGTTGTTTTTTATACTACGTAAAATTTGATTTATTATCGTTAACATTTATACATCTTGTCTTGTTTAATTATACCAAAATGTTAGTGAGAGCCGCTTATGTTAAAATTTTAGCATGAAAATATTATTGTTAATATAGCGCAAAATTGTAAAACATTCTTAATTATTTCCCTTTCTTTACCTTGTAGCCGCTGCAACAGCTGCAACCACAACAGCAACCACAGCCACAGCAGCAGCAACAGCCACAACAAATACCGCAGCAACTTGTGCCTGGACAGCAACAACAACAGCAGCAGCAGCAGCAACAGGTCATCACCCAGCGACACGTTATAAACACTTCAACGGCACACGGCCAGCAGATAATACAGATGATGAGCATACAGCAGCAGCAGCAGCAAAAGCAGCAGCAAATGTTGCAATTGCAACAACAGCAGCAGCAACAACAACAAATGATACCTCAGCAGCAGCCACAGCCGCAACAGCTGCCACAGCAGCAGCAGCAGCAGCTGCCGCCCCAGCAGCAGCAACAACAACAGCAACAAGTGCAGTTTACGCAGCAACAAAACATTGCTTTGGGCACTGGCGGACAGGTGCGCATCATACAGCAGACCATACAACCGCCGCAGCAGCAGCAGCAGTTGCTGGGACAACAGTTTGCCCAACAGCAGCCACAAGCACCGCAACAACCACAGCAGCAGCAGCAACAACAAGTGCTGACACAGCAGCCGCAACAACAACACGTAAGCAAATAAACTTATTTACTTTCTTGTGCACATCTTGAAATAATTTGTTCCCAAACTTGCCTTTAGCCACTGCAACAACAGCAGCAACAACCACCAGCCATGCAGACCAAAAAGTTCATCATCAGTCAGCAGCAATTTAGCCAGCTGAGCGCGCAGCAGCAGCAACATATTCTGGCCCAGAATCAGCAAAACCAAAATGTGTTCATTGTGAACTCTACGAATATTTCACAGCAGCAACAACAGCAGCAGCAGCAACTTGTGCAACAGCGACAAATATTGCAGCAACAGCAACAGTTGCCGCCAAATCCCATGATGTTGCAACAGCAGCAGCAATCACCACAGCAGCAACAACAGGCGCCCGCACAAATGCAACAACAGTTGCTAACACAGCAGCAACAGCAGCAGCGACTGCAAATGCAGCAACAGCAGCCGCCACAACAGCAACAACAAATTGTGATAAATCAACAAGTCATCAGCGATCCGCAACGCTTGCAATACTTGCAGCAACACCAACTGCTGCAGCAGAAACAGCAGCAACAACAACAACAGCAGCAGCAACAGCTCGTTGGACCACCGCAGCAGCAACAAATACTCATACAACAGCAACAGCCAGTGACACAACAGCAACAGCAACAACAGCCGCCGCAGCAAATCATGCAACAGGTGCTTATCAAGCAGCAACATTTGCCACAGCGCACGCCGCCGCCGCAGTCACCGCAGCAGCAACAGCTGATGCTGCAGCAGCAATCGCCACAGCATCACACACAGCTGCAGCAGCAGCAGCCACACTGGTCCCCGCAGAGTCCTGTCACCAATCAGCTGCCGCCCACAACGCCCGGCACGCCCACCACCAGCATGGGCATGCAGTCGCCGTTGCCCGTCACACCCACAACGCCCCAGCAGCAACAGCAGACGCCACAATTTGCGCCGCGCGGTTTGCGTCCGCAGACACCTTGGCCCGCACAACAGCAACCACAGCCGCCACCACCACCACCACAACAACAACAACAGCAGCCACCACAACAGCCGCAGCAGCAACTGGTGCTGCCGCCGCCACAGCAGCAACAACAGCAGCAACGGCAACTAATACACCTGGACGAGAAGACGCATGCGCACTTCATGTCGCTGGACGCGCACAAACGTGCCGAATACATCACGAAGCTGAACCAGAACAAACCCCGAGTCATGCTGCGCCAGCAGGTGGCCTATCAGCCGCGTCCCGGTGCGCCCGGCAGCGTGGTGGCGACACGTGCGCCGGGTCCCGGCCCGGGCCCGTTGCCCGTGCCCGGTCCCGGCACCTCGCACATCATCGTTCAGAGCCAAATGCCCGGCGGACTGACGCAGCAGGAACAAATGCTCTGGCTGCAGCAGCAGGGCACGCGTCAGGTGGTGGTGCGCGCGGGCGGTGCGCCCGGTCTCAGTCCCATTACCCAGCAGCAGCAACAACAGCAGCCACAGCAACAACAACAACAGCAGCAGCAGCTGCCTGGTGCGGCACCGCAACAGCTACCTCAGCAGCAACAGCCTTTTAATCCCAACGATCCCAGCCAGCAAATGTTGCTGCAACGCCAGCAGTTGCGCGTGCAGCAGATACCCATGCAACAGGCGCCGGCGCCGCAGCTGGGCAAACAGACCGTGCAGCTCATCACTGGGCCCAACGGGCAGCTAATCGAGCAGCAGACCATTGTCCAGCAGACGCAGCAGCAGCAGCAGCCGCCCACACCGGGCACGCCCACCACGCCGGGAACGGGCGTCGTTGTTGGCGGCGCACCTGGTGGCAACATTATGACACAGACCTTGGTCATGTCCGCAGCAGGTAAGGCAGAAGGCTTATTTAGAAGAAAAAAAAGATTATTTTAGGTTTGTGTAATGTCCGTCTGTCCGTATGAAAGCTTATTTTTTCGCCGCTATTGAAGTCAAAGACTTGAAATTTTGAATATATACTCGTGTATGACCGTGTCACATGAATTGTTAAGATTTTTTGTCTACATCCACTGGGGGCGTGGCAAATCGATCAAATCTATATATCATCTTCAGTTTTATAGCTAGGTTCACCAAAATTTGGCATGTAGTTTTCTGATGACCACCTCTAAATAAAATTCCGAAACATTTTCGCGCCGCCCACGCCTTCCTCCACAAATTACAAAGATCAATATTTTTCCAAAATAAAAATAATAATTAAACTTCGTCTTCGACTATTTGAACCTGTTAAAATACTGTCCACGAGTATTGCCCAGTCGGTTACGCCCGACTGAAACGTTCTTACTTGTTTTTGTCTAAAATGGGTTAATCAATGTTGCTACTCTGCTTCTTCTTTAGCGCCCGATGGACAACAGCAGCAGCAGCAGACGCCGCAGCAAATGAACCTGAAAACCAAAACCGCCTTGGCCAACATGCTGAGCAATCGCCTGGGCAACAATGGCGCACAGGCGCCGCCGCAACAGCAGCAACTGATTGCCATGAGCGAAGCCCAGCAACAGCAGCAACAACAGCAGCAGCAGCAGCAGCAACTAGCGCAACAAGTTGTTGTTACCGGCGCCACGCAACAGCAACAGTTGCTACTCCAACAACAGCAGCAGCAACAACAGCTGGTTGCCGCTCAGCAGCAACAGTTGCCGTCGGGCCCACAGCAACATGTGGAGCCGCCCTCCGCTGCTGGCGCCCTGCGCATGATGGGCCAACAGCATAATGCTGCTGTAGGCGTGCCCGGTCCGCCGCGCACACAACAAGAGCTGCTGCTGCTGCAGCAGCAACAGCAGCAACAACAGCAGCAGCAGACACAACAATTGCTGCAGCAGCATCCGCAGCAAATGCGACGTGTTGTCGGCGTGCCACAGCAACAAATGCCGCAGCAACATCTGGTGCAGCAGCAAATTGTGGTCGCACCGCCGCCCAACATGCAGCAGCAACAGCTGCCGGTGGGCGTGCCCGTGCAAGTGTCCGGCGGACCACCGCACGTCTACATGCAGGTGCGTCCCGGCCAGAAGCCGATACCGATGCCGCCGCGTCCCCAGTTTTACGGCCACAATCCAAATTTAAAACTGCCCGCCGATCTGTTCCTGGTCGGCTGCACCTTCTACATCGTCGAATACGACGAGACGGACAGCGATGAGCTGCCCATCTGGCTGGACACCATACGCCAGTTTGGCGGCGACATCGAGCGCGTCTATTGTGCGCGTGTGACCCACGTCATCTGCCGCACCCAGCGGCACGGCATGGTCATGCAGGCGCTGCGCGACGCCAAACGCTGCGTGACCGCCTACTGGCTGAGCGACATCTGTCTGAAGCGACAGCTAATGCCGCCCTGGCAGCCCCTCCACTTGCCCTTCCCCAGCCAGTTTGGCTATCGCAAGCCGCTGGAGCGCTACATCATCACCTCGGAGGGCTTTGAAGGCGAGGAGGTGGTGCGACTGCAGCAGATGGCCGAGGAATGCGGCGCCATCTACACCTCGTACCTGTCCAAGGTGAACACGCTGGTCGTCTGCAAGCAACTGGAGGGCAACAAGTTCAATGCGGCCAAAGAGTGGAATATACCCATGGTGAATGCGCTCTGGCTGAGCGACGTGTGCATCGGCAACCTCAGCGGACTCACCCAGTACGAGAATGCCAAATATCAACAGTACAATCTGGTGGTGCCCTTTCGCATCGAATGCAATCTGGTGCAGCATTTGCTCGGTTAGCTCCTAATCATTGTTAATCCATGTCAAACTGCTAATCAATTCTTTATCGTTTTAGCCGCGTGGAAGGCACCGATTAATCTCACCCCGGAGGCGCACGAGCGTGTCAAGCGGCATATCTCCGATCCCTGTGTCAATGAGCAGAAGCTGAAGCGCCAAAAATTCTGCGTCTATCAGGAACAGCTGCCCGAGCAAATTGTTTGCATTGAATATCCGCAGACCACAAAGCCGCCCAAGGTGATTTTCTCGCAGGTCGCCGACGCGGAGGCGCTCAAAAAGGCCGTCGAGTAAGTTACTTTAACTAACAATCAAATTAAATAATTAATATACAAAAAATTTCAATTTTATGCAGACTTCTGGGCGGCATTGTTGTCGACAGTCCCATGGATGCCACACATTTGGTCATGACGCGCGAGAGTCGCACCTGCAAGCTGATCCAGGCCTGTTGCCATGTGGACTATGTGCTCAAGTCCACGTGGCTGGTGGATAGCGCCAAGGCGGGCAAATTTGTGCCGCCGGATGAGTATCGCATCCGCCACATACCCGTCGATGAGAATCTGCAGTTCGATTTGGATGCGGTGCTCTGTGCACCGACGCGTGCCACACTCTTTGCCGGCAGATATTTCTATGTGACGCCCGATGTGTTTCCGGCGCGCGATGAAATCGTACGCATGATCGAATCGTCCGGCGGCAAAGTGGAGGCGAAGCGACGCAACGGTGCGGCCGTTGCCGAGGCGCACAGCCACTCGCCGGACTCGTATATCATTGTTACCTGCCCAACGGATATGCATCTGTGCGCGGATCTGACGCGGCATGGCAATCCCAAGTGCCATATTGTCTCAACGGAGTTTGTGATGAGCTCCATACTGCGGCAACAGCTGGAAATTGAGCCCAATTTGATACCATATTTGTACAACAATAACATTTCCAACAGCAGCAACAACAACAACAAATCCTAGCGGCAAGCTTTGTTCTTCGTCTCGTTGTTGCTGTTGAAAGCTTGAGCCTTGTTCAAGTTGATTTACAAAACTTGTTATATATCTATATAGTATGTGCATGTGTATGTTAAGAATCCAACCCGTTTTCATCGAGTCTGTGAGCTGTGAATGCAAATCTAGTCCATGATGAAAATTGGGCCACCAATCGGTTATATATATAGATATCCCATTATAAGTCAGCAGGCTGGATCGTTATCAAAATCATTGATAAAACACTTTGCTACTGTTATTTTTTATACGCACCAAACGAAAAACATTTGTAGATCGCCTGCGGATCGTCCCAAGTCATGAACGATCTATCGCATCTATATAGTAGCTAGTTAAAATCTAACTATAAGTAATTTTGTAAGCTGAAAGGTACATTTTTAATATATATATACATATATATATTTTTGTAAGCTCATTAACTAGATTTAAGCATATATATATATACATATATACGTTCACTAGAGTATACGAAACGTTTCACAGAAATTTCAATCGTCTGGCTATTAGAATTCTAAGCACCTTTCAATTGGATTTAGTCAATTGTCCAAGTCCCTTCAATGTTAGCTAGGTTTTCTAAAAAAAAAATTAATTAATAAATAAAGCTTATGTTATGTAAAATGTGTAAATACAAGCTGATATTACGTGGATCTCTCCGGAACACATTTTGTTGATACAAATTGGTTTTCACACATTTTTCACCAGTTAACGTGGATTTATTTAAGATCGGTTTATTTCTTTTACACCTAATTCTCGTTTTACACGATATTCGTATAAAAAATCGATTAAAAAGATATTGGCTAAATTCATAGAAAATAAAAAAAATATACTAAAAAGGATTTATTAGGTGTACATTAAGTGTACTTTGAAATAGAGTTTAAAATCGATTTTCCGATCAAACAAACTGAAATTAATTTTTATCGAATAAAAAGAGAAATCTTTTTTCACATATGTAGATTTGAGCTTCAAGTAAATAAAAAAAATGCAATCAAAGTTTCGTACAACAGGTTTCCATCTATTTTTCACCCTTGTGGGTGAGAGATATTTCTGAAAATGCGCCCAAACAAATTACAAATTGTTATAACACATAGTTATGCATTTGGAATGCTCTTTATTATATGGATATATTTTTCACCAGCTAACGAGGATTTATTTAAATTCGCTTAATTTCTTTTACTTTGAAATAGAGTTTAAAATCGTTTTGTGGATCTCCATTTCCTGACCAAAAAATATTAAAATGAACTTTGTATCGAATAAAAAGACTAATAAGCTTTCACATAGATCTGCGCTTCAAGTTTCATACAACAGTCTTTCCACCTATTTTTCACGTTTGTGGGTCAAAGTGAGATTTCTGAAAATGCGCACAGACAAATTAGAAATCCTTTATATTATATACTTATGCTTAAAACTGCATTTGGAATGCTCTTTATTATATAGATCTATTTGTTGTTGTACATGGATGCTATGGCAGGATCTTCCGTTTCGTAGATGATCAACACGTTGCGAAACTTGTCGAGCAGCTGCAGCAGCTGCGAACGGCGCAAGTTCTCAAAGTACATGATCTCCTCCAGATGGTGCTCGCTCTTGAAGTAGCCCATCTGATAGAGCTTGACCAGCAGCGACAGATCGTCCACGTTGAGGGAGGCGGGTATGCGCCGGATGGCGGCCCGGTCCGCATCGTTAAACACCTGCAGCAGCTCCTTGAGCTTCTGCTCATCCTCCATCGAGTCGAGGCTGTCGCAATTGTCCGTGCTCAGCGAGGCCGTCATGCTGAAGTTGGACTTGTGGCTGGACGACGGCTGCACCGCAATGTTGTCCGAGGCCAGCGAAAAGTGATCGTCGGGCAGGGAGCGACGATGAGCGTTCACCGGCATCGGCAGCGGTTGGCTGGACATGCTCAGCATGGAGCCATGCAGCGGATACACATCACGATCCTCGGTATGATTACTATCCTGCTCATGATCCTCCTCGGCCAGATTGCTGCTAGCCCGGGCGCAGGACGCCGAGTCGCCGAACTCATCCGCATCGCTGGGCATGAACTGGACATAGGTGTGCAGCTGCATCAGCAGATGATGCTGCAGCATCCAGAGCACCATCTGGGCGAGGATGCCTTGCCGTGCCGGCTGCTGCAGCGGCGTCGTCAAATGTCCAATCGATGTGGGCAGCGAGAAATCGGAGATGACCTCAAAGAGGGACATGCCAGCAAAGCGAGTGGAGAACTTCTCCACCAGATGAGATCTGGTGTGCAGCGGTGCATCCGGCGCGATCACATAGACGTTCGTCTCGCACAGCGGATAAATGATGGTCGCCTTGGCCCAATAGACCAGATGCGAGACCAGCTTGTAGACGTGCTCGATGCTCAGATCCGCATTCGAGGCCATACTCTGGAGGCTGATCAGCGGATTGTAGGCGTCCACCAGCTGCCAGAGCATGCGGGCGCCCGTCGGCGGCACGCAGTCCAGCAGCTCCGCAAAGTCCACCAGCAGCAGCATGCCATGGTAGGGCTTCAGGGCGCGAAGACACCGATCAATCGTCTCCGGATCCACCATGCTGCCCTTCTTGTGCAGCTGATGCGCCTTCGCCGGCAGGCAGAAGGTCAGCGTCAGATTCTGATTGAGCGTCGTGCTTAGCAGGCCCGTGGTGCACAGATCATTGCAAATGGATTTCAGCGCCTGCGCCAGGCTGCACCTCTCCGCGATCAGCTCCAGCGTTCGCTCCAGCGGCTGTTGCTGCTGTTCGTCGTGGGTGCGCGCCATCAGCGCCGTCTGTTCGGTCAGATAGCCGCTGCGCTGCTCCTCGAACTTGAGCGCCAGGCCCAGGCGCTTGCTCAGCTCGTGATAGCACTTCACAATCGAGTAGCTCGCCTGGGCGTGCAGCGCAAAGATGATGTTGATCAGCATTTGCTGCTTCTTCGCCAATGTGGCGGCGGCGCCGGCAGTCGACGCTTGATTGCTGCTGCTGCCGCCGACTGTCGGCTGGCCTGTGCTGGCGGTTGGCGCCACTGCGGGTACACTGATCAGCGTTGGGTGGCTGACGAAGCGCACGTCGTTCAGTTTGAGCTCGAACTTTTGGTTGCACAGCTGCGGCTTAACGGCAAAGAGCGCGGAGAGCACATCGTCCGCGAAGCCCTGCAGCTGACCTTGGCCCTGACCCTGGCTCTGGGCCTGACCCTGGTTCTGGGCCTGGTTCTGGCCCTGGTGCGTGGGCGTCTGCAGCAGATCGTCTGCGTGGGCGACTGCGAAGGGATTGCGCTTCTTGTTGACCAGCTCCTCGCGAGGCTCTTCCAGCTTCAGCGTTTGGCCGAGAGCCTGATAGGGATAGCGGTACAGCAGGCGATCGCCTTTGCTGTCGAAATAAACAAGTATGACGGCCAGCGGGTTTACCTCCATGGCAGCATTATTTATTTACTTATTTTCTTTCAGGCTAAAAGTCTATCAGCTGTTGGCAACTTACAGTGTGGCAACGCTACACTTTATCGATTCAAAGCAACGCTGCAAAATTTCAGTGCTGTTAAACGTTCGTAAATATAAAGCTTCACAGCACTATACGTTTATATTTGCGCTGTTAACGACATTACTGTGCCATTTGAGTAAAACAGTGTGCTAACATTACCATAAGATAACATTCTTGCGCTTACACTAGAGGAAGAAGAAGAGTCGGAGTAACGCGGAGTGTGAAACGCGTTTAAAGGTGTTAAATCAACAAATAAATTGTAAAAAAATAGTTTTGTGCATTGTGCTCAAGTGCCGCTTACGCAATACACGAAGATGTAATGGTGAAACGTGTTAGTTATAGCTTAAAATGTAGTTTTAAAATTTGTCTTATTAGCGTGTTGGTAAAGATGAAAAACACATAGGACGTGAAAGGTAAAATGCGTGCGAAGCGTAAGTGTAAGCGAGATGCCATTAAAGTGTTGTAGCAGCGGTCTATATACATACATACATTGTATATTTTTAAGCGTGTGTTTGTGTATGTGTGTGTGTGTGAGTACGAAACGAGGCACAAAATGTAAAGAAGAATTGTACAAATGTAGTTATATTTTACGTTGTATTATAGTTTTCTTGTTTTTTTTCTGTTTAACAATGTGTACTTGAAAGCGCATTTTTATGTGAATACTTTAATGTACGTATATACGTATGTCTGAGAGTTAAGCAGTTGAAATGGGGTTTTTTCCTGTTGGAGTAAATGTTTACCATTTAAAAGCAGTTAAGTATTAAAATATAACAAGTTTTGCGTATATGAGCGGCAAGATCCGCGTATAGATTTTTATATATGTACGTAGGTACATATTTCAGTGGCGCCGTGTGTGTACATGCATGCATATATGTATGTATCGACGAACAGACAGAAAGACAAAACGAATGTACGTACAGCACTATAAAGTACACTGCGGAATGGCAGGCGCAGTAGTAATAGGCTAAAGAAAGACAAGGTAGAAGAAGCAGCAGCGCGAACAAAATAAAATAGCCGATAATAGGTATGATTTATGCTAGTTGGCATGCCTATAGCCGTATGATGAAACGGCCACACTATATATAGCTGTCATACTACAAGTGCGCGCGCAGCACAGCACACGTATAGTCATCTCGCTTTGACACACGCTTCTAGATGTTTTCGTGCGCATTTTCGTTGTTTCTTATGCCATACGTATTAATAATAAAATTGATTAATCAAAGTGGAAACGTTTATTTTAGCAGGCAGCAAACGTTAAAACAACGCCGCGATTCACAACCAAAAAACCTGCAAATCATATTACAGTGCGTACGTTTTAAGTTTGTGAAAATGTAAAAGAAAACCCCAAAATAAGCAAGTGCATGCAAAACAAAATTTAGTGCCGAAAAAAAAAACAAATGCCACACAATAAACCGAAATCCGAGCTTGCCATTTAAACCCGTGTTGTGTACTACAATGAAGTGAAACTACAAAAATCAGACACGGTGAGTAAATTTTACTGCTAAACAAACCAACAGTTACGCGCGCGCCAATTATACAGCAGCAGCAGCTTTCCTAGTTATCCTAGTTTTATTTAACCAATCCACTTGACATTGATGGCAATCGAATTCTCTTTGGACCTCGAATGAAATTGAGAACTGTCATATGCGTTCATATTGGCAAAACAAATGTTTATGATTACTGCTATTGTCATTTTCGAGTTCTTTTTTTTCGCATAGTGGGTCGCCATATTTAATTTCGTACTTTTCCCCCAAAGCGAGCATATATTGTACTCACTCCCACTTACGTGTTGGGCATATAGCTTGCGCGCTCGTTTGTTTTGCTTGCGATTTTCTTTTGTGCAACGTGAAGTTAGTAGTGCATAATTGAGCTCTGCAGAGTTGCCAGCTATGCAAAGTATATAAAAAATGTGAATGTTTTTAATATATTTATGCATAAAATATATATAAAAACATAAAGAATATTTAAATGATTGTGATATGTTAATGCAATTATGTATGTATATATCTCCACTACATATTTGTTTCTTGCGAGCTGCATTGACTTGACATGCGCAGTAACAAATAAATTTGACTAATTTGGGAACATTTGATATTCAAAATATTTGTTTTGAACATTTTTGCATTAAAGTAACTGCGATGTTTCCGCCATATTGAAATTGCGTTTCATATGATAGAACAGCACCGTCGTTGCTTAGATTTTTTTCTTTTAATTTCCTTTGCTTTTGCCATTTTTGCTGTACACTCCAAGCGTGTGTTATGTTTTCGTCAAACGATTTATTTCCAATTCTTGGTGTTACACGCTTGTACGCTGTTAAGTTGGTCGCTGTTGTACACTTTACTGGTATTTGCTACATCTGTTGTCTCTCTTTTGCGCATGGTCCACTCTACTCGTCACCAACGCTACTCTTTACGCATACGTGATTTTTACCTCGCCTGCCCTGTACGATTTTTCGCTACTTTCTGTGGTATGGGCAAAAATGAAAGCAAAAGTTGACGAACAAGTTTTTACTATATATACATATGTATATTCCTTTGGCGCATTCGAAACTCAGATGCACATATACCCCTCAATAGTGAACAATGCAAGCACAAATCAGGAAAGATATTCGATATTTCAAGGGATGTCAGTATTTGCCGCGCATACACCCCCGCCAAAAATGTGCATGTGTATCGTACCTATACACATGCAGTTTCACACACACATGCATTAAAGAAGAGGAAGGGAATATGCAAAGTTTCTAAATGTGTAACCTATTAGATTACATATATACATACAATATATATTAATATTATACGTACTTACTTAATTATAATTACTTTTCTGTTGTTACCAATGCGGCCAATGCACTCGCTGGCAACCAAAACAGATGTGCAAATGTCAGCCTGTACAAAGATTATCCAATAAAACTATTCAAACAAAGCGTACGAAATACGCGCGACAACAAAAAATAAGACGCAATTAGTTGACAGTACTGGCAATCATTGGCAAACGATAGGCTAAGCACAAACAGATAGTGTGCAACAGTCAAAGGACAGGTGTGTGGGTGTGGGGCATGTGTGTGTGTGTATTTATCCACTGGCAATGCCAATATTAGCCTTATTTCTGTAATATGCCTAAGGCTACCAAGTGATGCATCTGCAGCGAGTGCGAGTAGTCGATAGGCAGCAGCAGCCGCCCAGTGTTAGATATTGTTATCGATCGTCGGCAACCCGATTCGATTTTACTCTTGAATTGGGAAGCTTTGCCATTTGACCTGACGCCGTGTCTGACACTGTCCAACCTTTGCATTTCTAATACAGTGCGGTTTTCTCTCTCTTTTCAACGACCGCAAAGCTTACAGAAAAGCACGGTTTGTCTGCTTATAAGTGTCAATGTGCATTCAAACATGCTCTCTCGCACATACACACACACATACATACATACATTCACGCGTACACAGATTTTGCACGAACGTAATTTGTTTATGGCGCGCATTTTAGATGTTGGTTGGGGTAGGGTGGAAGCTTTTGCATAAATAGTTGTTTCTCGCTTTGTTTCAACTTTCTGCTTGCTTACACAGCTATGCATGTTTGCGTGTGTTTGTTAAAATGTGCCTTAATTTGTTTTGGCATTTTTAAGATGCTTGATTATTTTTATTTATTTTTACAAATTGTGTCGTACACAATATATACAACACAACACGAGGTTTTTACACACATATACATTTACAGTAAATCAATCTGCAGCAGCCCGAGTCGAAATTATTTGTTGCTGCTGTTATCTTGGGGCTGGGCGCGTTTTGTTTGTGTTTGTCGTTTGCTATTGTGAAATACAACGATCAAACGGAAATAAAGTGTACATATGCTTACATAGCCACACATACATGTGTATGTGGCATTCCACAAAACTTGCACAATTTATTCACATAGACAAAAAAATATGTACGTATAAATAGGAATATATAAAAATAAGTAAATATATAAAAATAAAATAAATACAAATTATTTGCATTCACTCTATCATCAGACAGTAATCGAATCGTTTGGTGTTTATTTTTGAGCATATGCATTTACAAAATGTCTATAATATTTACATATTTCAATTTTGATACTTGGAACTGTTTAATAATTAATGTTTTTGCTGGATAAGTTGACAAGACTAATTGCCAATATAAGAAGAACATAGTTCTTTTCTCTGCAAATATCTTAAAGTTGATAACCAATAATAATTTAAAGCAAGATTAATATTAACACAACGATATGAAAAAGGAAAAATTATTATAATTTTCAATTGAATTAAAGATATTTGAAGAGCAAAAAGGAAAGTTAAAGATTACGCTGCAAATATATTTTTGTAGTATACACGTACCGTTACATAACTAAATGTCAAATCAGCCCAATTTAATTGACAGCATTAACACATTTGCATACATGCATATTTATAACAGATATCATGGGGTTACATAAGCCCATTGACTGTGCAATTAGCAATTCGCAATTGTTTTGTTCTCTTGTTTTGTTCTTTGTGCCCTTTTTGTTTGCTATTTCAATTGATTGCAAAGTAAAATCGCATTAAATTGAGCAGTCGATGTAAATGTAATTGCGTTGCCCTCGCTTCCTTCGCCCGCAACTGTGGCTGTTCCAATTGGAAATGATATTTCAATAGGCGTGCACTTAGAAGAAACTGCGAGAGCCAAGCAAGTGGATGCCAAGAGCGGAGACGACAGCAATAGATACTAAAACAACAACAAGAACAACAGCAATGCAGCGGCGTGTAAGACGATGTCGTCGACTGCCATGAATGCCGCGCCGGATGCCAAGGCAAAATTAGTGCATTCACTTTTTGCTTTGGCTTTGGCAACGGCGAAAAGCAAATCAAACTAACACACATATAAATATACATTTATATATATATATATATATATATATATATACAAACATACTCACACTCGTATACGTAAATTGTAAATGCGAATGGCTAGGTGAAAAGCAACCGTGTAAAAAATACTATAAAATTAGAGAAACATGCACATAGCAGAAATGACAAATCGCAAACACTGTCTTTTTGAACCCTGAACGAAGAAGTTGAAAGATAATGCACAATGATGGGTACACGGAAGAAAGGCTAAAGAAAAACAGTCTCAAAAACTCATTTTTTGGTTTTATTTAATTGCTAAACACTAAATATGTAAGAGTTGTAATCAACTCTAAACTAGAGGATAAATATATATATGTATATATATAAGTACAAAATGCACATTACAGAACAAACCCCATAGAATGTTAGATAAATTTGTAATATTAACTGAAGTTAATAGCCCTTAAAAATAATGTCTGTGATTTAGAGACGGAAGAACAGGTTTTTTTTATATTTTTTTTAATGCCCAATGCACAAGTACGAAGTGGGGCCATTGGTTGGGCTGGCAATCGGCTCCACTGTACTCGCGCACACGCATACAAATGTAAACAATGCAGGTTCATCATAACGACGAATCACATTGGGCTGCTTTGGCAGCTTTGATGTGCGGCGACGGCTGCGGTTTTCTGTAAACGCGAGTTGCCAAGTTGCTGGCTACTCGCCGCAAGTGCAGTCAGTGCGAACAGCATATTAAAAGCACACGAAACAAAATACACACAAAAAGAAAATCAACAAAATGTAGCGCGCGCATGCGTTTGGTTTTCGTTGTTGTTTGAGAATTATGTAAGCTTTAAAATAGCGGCTGGCAACGCTGGCCGATAAATTAGAGGATGGCGAAGAAGAAGAATACACGAATCGATTACCGATTGTTTATTTAGTTAAATTCGTTGTTGAACTGTGTGGCAGCATACGTAAATAACAAAAACATTGACTCTTATATTCAATAAGCTCTTGTCTAATCTGCCTTTTTATTCATGTTCGCTGATTTGTTTTTTTTTTCTTTGCAGCAAATGGAACATACAACGAAAGATCGTTCGATGAGTTAAATTTAAAGCAGTTTCGTTGTGCTGGACAACAACAAGAAGAACTAGAGAAACAAAACCAAAACAACGACACGCTGAGAACAAGAACAACGAGTGTTAGAAGACAACTGCAATATAGCAAAAGTAACTGTAGGCGCGCCAATAGGAAGCGTCGACTCAGTAGAGAAGAAGAGGAAGTAGAAGAAATCATACGCACAGTTATGTTTGTAATGGCTAACAATGTAATGTGGCACAGTGTTGGAAATCGTAATTGCAATTTGAATGCGCGCCGCCCACAATTAACAGCCGCCAGCAGCGGTCAGGCAAACGCCGACGAAGAAAGCATTTCTGGTTATGCATTAGGCCCCCAAAGGTTTGGGGGCACCATCAAAAACAGAAGCAGCACTAATAGAAGCAGCAGCGCAACGCGGCAAAAGTCACAAAATCAAAAACAAAAACAACAACAAGAACAGCAGCAGCAGCAGCAGTGGTGGCCACCGAGGCAAAAGCTTCTCGTAGTGATGTCTAGTGAAGTAGTGTTGTGAAATGCCAAAATTTGAAACGCAGAAACAGCAGCAACAACATAAGAAGAAGAGCAACAAAAACTTAGCACCAGTAAAAAGCAGTCCCCGCCCACACGTCTCTAAAGTATACAAATTTAGTTTTAACGCGATATATACCGCATATATTTATATACATTATAAATACAAATATTATTTTGTGAGCAATTAAATCTGTAAACATGCCCATGTCCACGCACGACACGGTCTTTGTTGAACCCGTCGTCAGCAGCGGCAGCGGCAACGGCAACAGCAGCAGCAGCACCAGCAGCAGCAGCATCAGCAGCATTAACAGCATCAGCAACCGAATTGGGATCAGTGTGCCGCAGCAGCAGCAGCCGCATATTGTTATCGATGGCAGCAGCCTCTCGACGCAGGCGCAGCTGAAGAGGATCATGCAGCGGCGCATGTCCATTCAAACGCAGCCCCCACAAAAGTACGCCATGCGTACGACAGCAGCGCAACAGCAACACTTGCCCCAGCAGCAGCAGCAGCATGAGTTGCTTAATCCGCAAATTTACAAGATTGTGACTACCGATGGCAGCACCAGCAATGTCATCATCGACACCTCCGCCGCGGCGCCGCCGCACAACTCCAAGCTGCTGCTTAGCAATCTCACGGTGCTGTCCAAGCAGGCCCCGAACATGACCTCCCAGTCACAACAGCAGCAGCAGCTCAACTATGTCAGCGGCAAGAATTTGCCTTATGTGACGGCCACGGCGATTAAACAGCAGCAGCAACAAAAGTTTAGCACTGTCAGCGCCTACAAAGCGGCCGGTGCCGGCGCCAATTCGAAGCAGTTGCAGGGCTACGCGCAGGCGACGACGACGACAACAGCGCCGCTAATGCAAAAGGTGACGCTGGGCTCGCGCGTTGTCACCCGGCTGCAGTCGTATGTGCCGCCCCAGCAGCAGCAGCAGCCGCCGCAAATCATTGTCCAGCCGGCGCAGCAGAAATATGTTAATGCTGCGGCCAACCGGCCGGCGATAACAACGACAGCATCAGCAGCTGGCGGCGCAGCGGCGGCGCTGCTCAAGAAAGCTAATCAAAAGATAACTGTCAAAAGTGTTGGCAACATGTTGCAGCAACAGCAGCAACAACAACAACAACAACAGCAGCAGCATCAACAGCAGCTAAAGGCGTTTATCTCCTCACAGCAGGCAACACACAAAGCCGGCATCAAAACCAAACTCGTCAAGCAATACAACAGCGTAGCAGCCACAAGTCTATCCATTGCAGCCGTGCCCCAGCAGCAACAGCAGCAGAATGCCTACATAAAGCAGCAGCAGCAGCAGCAACTGACGCCCAACAAGCTCAGCAAACTGACAGCGGGCAGCAATACAAAGTATGTGCTGCAACAGCAGCCACTGCAGCAGTTGGCCGCCAATTTGCCGCAGGGCACACAGCTGCAGCAGAAGACGACAACAACGGCGGCCGCAGCAGCAGCAACGGGCGGCGGCTACATGTTGCAGCAGTCGACGGCGGGCGCGATCAAGTTTGTCAACTCGCATGGCACCGTCATACAGCAGCATCAGGCGCCGGGTCAGGCCAAGCGCATTCACTACAACAGCAGCAGCAGCAGCAGCGGCGACAGCATCAGCGATCATCAGCAACAACAGCAGCAGCAGCAGCAACACCAATCGTCGATGATCACCGACGATGTCATGATCGTGAATGGCACCCAAATGACGGACGAGCTGTCGGCACGCATTTTGCAGAGCATGGCCCAAAAGTCATTTAGCCAGCAGCAGCAGCGCTATCAGCAGCAGACAACGCCAACAGCAGCAGCATCAGCAGCTACAAATGCAAACACAAGCATGCCGCCGCCGCAGCCAACGACAACGCCCACGCAAATTATATACGGCGGCAGCAGCAACAATAGCAACAACAACAACAACAGCGGCAGCAGCAGCAGTGGAGTGACCGCAACGCCGGGCAACCTTTTGCTGACGCACTATCAGGCGGCAGCAGCAATGTCGCCCAGCTCGTCAGCGGCAACATTGACGCCAGCTTCGTCGCCATCGCCATCGCCATCATCAGCAGCAACATCGACAACGGCATCAGCAACATATCTGACGGTGAACACCTCCAGCACGCCCTCGGTGAGCATCTCCTCACATGGCTTTGCTAGCGGCAGCGCAGCGATGTCCTCCTACATGTCGGCGACGGCGGCGCGTCGACAATCGGTCAGTGCGCCGAGCAGTCGAGCGACATCGCTGGAGCGCAAACAACAACAGCACCTACAGCTCGAGGCCCTGACAGCGGCGTCCATCCGGAAGCCGCCACCCAATGTGGTCGAGTATTATAAGCACAGGTGTGTAATTAGCTTAGCTATAGAAACGCACTAAATTAAATGTTATAGATAGTTCTTAAATGTTGTAAATATGTCTCTGAATAGATACCCATTAGTTTAAATGAGACATTAAAAAAAATGTGTTAAATCAAAAACTTATTTTTGAATATTAGATAACCTTGATAAAAATGGTTAAATAAAAAAAATTGGTTTGGTTCTTTGGTTTCGACCAATGCCTTGCCTTAAGGTTAGGTTCGTGAACCTAATTTTCCACATTAATAAACGTATGATTAGGTTGGAACCTTACATAAAAATAAATTTAAAAGGAAAATATATTTAGGAAATTATTTCGTGATCGTTTTTTTTTTTTTTTTTTTTTAATATTTGCAAAAGAGATAGAATATCTTCTAAAGATTTCTTATTTATGCAGCCTCAAAGATTAGGAATATAAATTTGTTGTTCGTTTGAAATGAAACCAACTGATTTTAAGAGAGAAAATTTTGGTTCGGGGTTAGGTTCGGCTGAATTTCTAGGCCAGGTTCAGTTTAAGCTTCGCTTTATGATTTCCCTTCGAACCGGTTTTAAGATGAGAATTTAAATAAATAGCAATTATTATTTAATATGTATTTGGGTTTTCACTTCAGTTCTGCGAGGGGAGGTGGATATTTCTTAATTTAATACAATATATATATATATATATATATATATATTTATAGCCTTTTCTACACATGTTTTTAAGAGTATAGAGTATAGTTATATTTAACAGTTCCGCCCATGTTTCACGCTTGTGGGAGAAATGCTTAATCAATTAACAATGGCAAATTTATAAATATATAAGATAGACTGTTACATGCTAAAATAAATCTCAAGAATGCCATCATATTTCTTGATATTATCTATTCAGAGGCAGTAAAAGACAATTTTTAAGTTTTTACTTACGAATAAAACTCAAGGATAGAATTAAAAACTTTCCAATTTCCGAGCAAATAGTCCACATTGAATTTTGATCTAGTTTGCTTAAGAACTTCAGATTTGACAATTGTTGAATATGTAATTTTGTCTCAAGTTCACCAGACAAAATTCGTTTGGTGAGGATACGGAAAAGTTTTGTGCTACGGAAAATATTTACCATGCAGCTCGACTATACCCACCTACTGTATACAGATTCATCTGTAGCTATCGATGTCGATATCGAGCTGTATTTGCTTCTGTGCCGGCAACAGAACGGAAAGGTTTTGTTTATAAGTCGGACTCTCTTAATATTAACTAACAACCACAATTGCTTGCGCCTTCGTCTTTCGTCAGCAGCCTTAGCAACACCAGCAGCCTGAGCAGCAGCCTGCGCAGCATCTCCAACACGAGTCTACACACGGCGACGACGCTGGGATCGCCAGCTACGCCACATCTGACGCCAGTGCACGTGGAGGCAGCGACGCTTATGATGAAGCCACAGCAGCAACAACAACAACAACAGCAGCAGCAACAACAACAGCAGCAGCAGCAACAGCAGCTGCAAAGCGCAACTGAGGAGGAGCTGTTTATAGAGGAGGTGCGTCCAGTGCCAGTGCTCACGCAGGATTTGCGTTTGCAGCAGCTGCATGCCATTATGCAGGATCACACGTACGCCTCCCAGCAACAGCAGCAGCAACAACAACAACAGCAGCAGCAGGCGACAGCAGCCACGGGTGCTACAGCCGCACAGCAGCCGCAGCAATGGTCACTTGGCGGCATCGGTGTCACCGTAGCTGGCACCGCCCCCACGCCAGGCAGCTACGCTAGCTACTATGGACAGCAGAGTAAGTGAATCATAGTTAAACTTGGCAGTTGAAAATTTTCAACTTACCTTCTATTTATTTATTTTTTTCTTTTTGTAGTTGGACGTCATGTGCCGGATGATGATGCACACTCGGCCATTAGCAGCAGCTCGCGTCTGGCCAGCGCTGACATTGATCCCGGCGAGGAGACCGAAACGGCGCCCGAAGCGGAAGCCGAGGATGATTCCGTCACCCGCTGCATTTGTGAGCTAACCCACGACGATGGCTACATGATATGCTGTGACAAATGCTCGTAAGTAACTCACACACAAAAGAAATCCAAGCGTCAACTAAACTCGTTCATTGATATGTGCCATCCACAGCGCCTGGCAGCACGTGGACTGCATGGGCATCGATCGTCTTAACATACCGGAGGAGTATCAGTGCGAGCTGTGCCAGCCGCGACCCGTGGACAAGGCCAGAGCGCGTGCGCTGCAGCGACAGAAGCGCAGGGAGCACATGTTGCTGGTGGCCACACAGGCGGCAAGCGGCGTTGCCGCGGCAGCAGCTGCCGCAGCGGCTCCCATGGCCGCCGCAGCGGCCAATCCAATGGATTCCGCTGCAGAATATCCAGCTTGTGCACAACTCTACAGTCAAGGGCTGCAGCAACAGCAGCAGCATCAGCACCATCATCAGCATCAACAACAGCAACAGCAGCAGCAACCGCAGCAGTTGCAGCTACAACAGCAGCAGCTGCAGCTACAACAGCAACAGCTGCAGCGTCTGGGCACCGGACTGAATGGCGGCTATGGCACTGGCGCTGCAGGTGGCATTGCCAAGAAATCGAAGAAAACCAAAGATGGAACAGCTGCCGCGCTGAAAAAGAGCAAGAAGAGCGGCGACAAACTGAATGTCAGCGGCTCAGTTAGCGGTGCGGCTGGTGGCGGCACGGCCGGCACCAAGTCGACGAAGAAGAGCAGCAAGCGCAAGAGCAAGTCGAGCGGCGATGGCAGCGGCGGCAGCAGTCCCGCCCTAACCGCCGCCGAGAAGCATGCGGCCAATTTGCGCCAGTGGATCGAACACTACGAATACGCCGTAACGAATCATTATTCGCCGGAGCTGCGCGCCCGCCTCCACGCCATACAGAAACAGCCCAGCCTGCTGCAGAGCATACAAAATACGGAGAATAAGGCGCTCCGCCTGATCGCGGCCGGCTGTGCCAGCGAACTGGAGCAGCGCGCCCAACTGATACCCTATGCGGGCGCCAAGGTGCTGATCAGCAGCGTCGACCTGGCGCCGCATGCGCCCATTCACGAGCTGCGCGGCAAATACATGCTGACCACACAGTTTCGCACGCAGAATCCCACCGTCAATATGAATACGCCGCCGCCGAGCAACTATTTGAACAGTTTCAAGGTGCACAAGACGCCCGGGCAGTTCGTGTTCTTCTATCAGCTGCCGAACGTCGAGGCGCCAATGCAAACGCATCCGCATCTGGCCAATCAACAGCCGCCGCCGCCGTTGCCCGCCTATCTGAAAGGACCCGAAGTGTGCGTCGATACGCGCACCTACGGCAACGATGCACGCTTCGTCCGCCGATCGTGTCGACCCAACGCCGAGCTGCAGCACTATTTCGAGAAGGGCACGCTCCATCTGTATATTGTGGCGCTGACGCATATACGCGCCCAGACGGAGATAACGGTGCGGCATGAACCGCACGATCTGGCCGCCGTCGAACAGAAGAAATCGCACTCGGCCGTCATACAGCCGACGAGCACGCGCTGTGCCTGTGATCTGGACAGCGATTGCCTGTTCGCCCTGCCACTCGCCGTGCAGCAGCAGCTGCAGGCGCCGCCCGCCCAGCCGCGCAGCAGTCATCGCAACAAGGCGGCTGCCGCAGCGGCGGCGGCAGCAGCAGCCGCAACGGCTGCCAATAGCGCAGCCGCAATACAGCTCACCATGGGCCTGGGCAGCACCGTGGCAACAGCAGCGGCAGCAGCAGCAGCAGCAGCCGCGGCGGCGGCGGCAACAGCACGAAATCGTTCCACATCCTCCAGCGGGGAGAGCAGCAGCCACATGGGCTTGAATAGTCCGCAGCTGGGCCAGTTGAATTTGGGCTTTAAGCCGGCGCTGGTGGCAGCAGCAGCAGCAGCAACGGCGGGCACTGGTGCGACAGCAGCGGCAACGGCTGCTGCTGCCATGCTATGCAATAGCAACAGCAACGGCGGCAACAGCAACAATTCGTGCTCCGTTTCCATGTCCAGTGTGCTGCACGATTCGGGCATTTGCACGTCCTCCTCATCGCCATCGGTGTCCATTCCATCACCCACGCCCACGCAATTGCAGTCGCCCACATTGCAGCAGCAGCAGCAACAGCAGCAACAACAACAGCAGCAACAGCAACAACAGCAGCAGCAACAGACATCGCTGCTGCAGCGCAGTCCAACACAGCAGCAGCAGCAAATACTTGCAGGGCTGCCGACGCCCATGTTGCTGTCGCCGCAGCTGTTGCAGAAGCCAGCACAGCTGCAACCTTCACTGTTGCAGCAACAGCAACAGGAGCCGCTGGCAGTAATTGCAGCTGCAGCAGCGGCACAGCGACCGATGGCCACTTATTATTTGCAACAGCAGCAGCAGCAACAGGTTAACGTGCAGCGACAACAACAGCAGCAACAACAGCAACAGTTGCAGCAACAACAACAGCAGCAGCAGCAGCTGCAACAACAGCTCGAATTGCAACAGCAGCAGCAGCTTCAACAACAACAGCAGCAGCAACTTCAACAACAACAGCAGCAACAACAACAACAACATTACGCTCAGCAGCAGCAGCAGCAGCAATTGGCTGAGGCGCGCATGGCGGTTAGTGCGCTGCAGACTTTGCATGCCACGCCCACAGCGCACATAGTGACGCCTATTAAAATAACAGCAGCACAGCCGCTGAAACAGCAGCAACCGCAACAACAACAGCAACTGCAACTTCAACTGCAGCAGCAGCAGCAGCAACAACAACAGCCGCTGCTGCCACAACAACAACAGCAACAGCAACCTCAAGTGCAGGTGTATCAGAGCGCGGTTACGCACACCAAAACGCCTACCAAATCAACCATGCAGCCCAACAACAACTGCAGCAGCAACATCAACAACAATAATAATGTTAATATTAATGTAAATGTTAATGTTAGTACGACGCCAGCAGCACGTAAAACGCCGGCAAAAACGACAACAACACCAACAAGCAGCAGCCCCGCACAGCAGGATGCCAAGGAAGAAGAGCCGACAACAACAACAACGACAACAGCAGCAGCAGCAGCAGCAGTAGTTAGTACGCCGGCAACTTCAACGCCAACCGCCGCCAAAAAGGATAAACCGAAATCGCGCGAGGAGCGCAAACTGGAGGCCATTCTGCGCGCCATCGACAAAATGGAAAAGCAGGAGGCGCGCGGCAAAAAAGCGGGCGGCGCAGCAGCCGCCGCTGGCAGCGACAATCGCCAGCAGGGCGGCAAACAGCGCGCCAGCAATTCGCCGGCATCGCCGCGCAAACGCAACGCGAGCAGCAATTCCATAAGCGAGTCGGCCGACGGCAGTGTTGCTGGCCCGGGCACGCCCACCAGCAGCACCAATAACAGCAACAACAACAACAATGGCAGCAACAAAAGCAGCGCAACGCGACGCAACAAGAAGAAGCGCAAAGTTAGTCGCAGCTACAACAACAACAACAACAGCAACAGCAAGCGCAGGAAAAGTCTAAGCGAATCGGATGCTGAATCGCACACCGAATCGGAGCTAGCTTCACCAGCATTGCAACAGCAACAGCAGCAGCAGCAGCACAACAGCAACACTTTGCTGCAACAACAGCAGCAGCAGCAACAACAACAACAGCAGCAGCAACAATCGGCTGATCAGGCCGCTGGCCTGCTGCTAGCGCTGGCGCACAACAACTGCGAACCCTTCAAACCGCCAGCAGCAACATCTGCTGTGAGCAGCGCTTGTTTGCTGATTGAGGCCGCCATGGGTCCGCTAGAGCAGCCGCCACAGCAACAGCAGCAGCAACAACAGCAGCAGCAGCAGCAACAGCAGCAACAACAACAACAGTTGCTGGCAAATCCGCTGCAATCACCTTCAGCGGGCGAATTCAAATATCCGCCCAGCGGCGCCAAGACCAAGAAGACGCTCATTTCCAGCTGGTTTCAATCGGAGCTATGCGAGCATCAGCAACAGTCCGGCCTGGACAGTCTCGTGCAGGCGGCCATGAGCGAAATAAATGGCTCCAGGGAGCAGCTACAGCAGCAGCAACAGCAATTGCAGCAGCAGCAACATCAATTCCAGCAGCAGCAGCAATTTCAGCAGCAGCAGCAACAGCAACAACAAATGCCATTGGAGGCGCCGGCACCAGCTCTGCTCAAAGTGGAGCACTTCATACATCAAGTGGAGGCCACCGAGCGCTTGCAGATGCCCTCCGTGCAGAACAATTCGTCGGTGAAGAAACGCTGGCTACGCCAGGCCATCAGCGAGGAGACCACCGATGAGAATCAGCTCCAGGCACCGACGCCCAGTATATCGCCGCAGTTGCAACAGCAGCAGCAGCAACAGGCGCAGCAGCAACAACAACAGGCGCAGCAACACCAGCAGCAGCAGCAGCAACAGGCGCAGCAGACGCCGCCGTTACTGCTGTCGAATGGTTTTAGTACGCCGCTCAAGAAGCGACGCCTGGTGGTCATCAGCAACGGTGGCCTCGAGGCGACGGCCGCCGAAGAGCCGCACATTGATGTCATTGGCAGCGCCGGCGAGGAGGAGCACAAGTTGCCGGAGCAACTAGAGCCGAAAACGGAACTGCTGAAAGTCGAGACACAGCAGCACTTTGAGCAGGATGACGATGTGGATATCCTGCGTTCGCCCAGTCCTGGTGCCCAGCAAATCGTGGCCGAGGACAATCTGGTCAAGATTGAGCCGGAGGATACGAGTGCCGCGGCCGAGGATGTCAAGATCGATGTGGAGCGCGAGGAGAGTCAGGCGTGTGACAAGTTCGAGGAGCTGCTCAAAGTGAAGCGTGAGCAGGAGGAACAACAGCAACAACAGCAGCAACATCAGCAGCAAGAACAGCAGCAGCAGCAGAAACTTGAGCAACAACAGCAAGCCAAGCCAGAGTTGCTGCTGGAGGAGCAGCGTCTGGCCAAAGTGGAGCCCAAGGCGGAGATCAAAGTGGAGGCCAGCAAAGTGGAGGTGCTGCCGGAGCCCAAGCCGGGTGAGTCGCTGCTGCGCACAGCAGCAACAGTAGCGCCAGCAACAACAACAACTGTGACGTTGGTGGATTCGGTAAAGGCGGCCATTAAAGCACGTGCGCCAAATGTGAAAGACGAGGAGCCGGTCAAGAAGAAACCCAAACTGGAAACGCCAACAACACCAGCAGCAGCAGCAGCAGTAGCAGCAGTATCAGCAACTACAACAGCAGCAGCAACAACAACAGCAGCAGCAACAGCCACGCCAGCAACAGCTACGCAAGCAATAGCAACGCCTCCTGCAGCAAGCACGAAAAATCTCACCGAGCTGGATATTCAGGAGCGTCTGTTGTCCTTCCATGCGGCAAACATATCCTACCTGCAGTCGCGCAACAAGAAGGCGACCAGCAGCAGCTCCGGCAAGAGCAACAGCAGCAGCAGCGGCGACCTGCCCGCCAAGAAGTCCAGCAAGGAGAAGGAGGAGAAGCGTGAGCGCGACAAGCAGCTGAAGAAATCGAAGAAGGACAAAAAGAAGTCCAAGGACAAGGACAAACTGAAGGCGGCAGCAGCCATGGCAGCCATGGCGGCGCCCGAGCCAAAGAAGAAGCAGCCCAAAGAGAGCAAGCAGCAGCAACAGCTGCCAGCAATAGCAGCAGCAGCAACAACAGCAACAGCAGCAACTACAGCAACTACAGCAACACCAGCAGCAGCAGCAACAACAATAGCGAATGGCAAGACCAAACACAACAGCAACACACTCGAA
The DNA here is from genome assembly GCA_035041545.1 of Drosophila colorata. Taxonomy (NCBI): domain Eukaryota; kingdom Metazoa; phylum Arthropoda; class Insecta; order Diptera; family Drosophilidae; genus Drosophila; species Drosophila colorata. The sequence continues at coordinate 210,147 of JAWNLD010000222.1, forward strand.
CAGCAGCTGCAGCAGCCGCCAACGGTAATGCGTCGTCGCATCATGTCTATGTGTGTTACGCCCGCCACGCCCACAACGCCCACAGTGCCAACAACGCCCATCGCAGCCACAACAAAGAAGCGCCAAACCAACTTCGAACAGGAGCTAACCAAGCCCAACAGCCAAATACTTAGCAGCAGTCTACTGCTCAACAGCAGCAAAGCACCGCAGCAACATCAGCCAACGACAGCAGCAACAGCTGCTGCAGTAGCTGCTGCAATCATCGCGCCCACAACGGCACAGCAGCAGCATCGCAAGGAGAACAATCATCATCATCATCACCATCATCATCATCATCAGCAGCAGCAACAGCAGGAGGCGGTTGCCGCGGCGGCAGTGGCGGCAGCGGCAGCTGGTCCGATGAGCCTGGCGGCGGCCATTGCCAGCGGGAAGCTGACGGCCATCAGCAGGCGGCGCGAGTCCATGTGCGGCAGTCGGCAGCAGGCGGCGCTCATTGCGGCCGCCATCAAGAAGGAGAAAAAAGAGAAGAAGAAGAGCAAGAAGAAGGATCGCGAAAAGAAGCAGAAGGACAAAGACAAGGACAAGGTCAAAGAGTCGACCAAGGCCAAGGGCAACAATCAACAGAAGCAGCAACAGCAACAGCAGCAACATTTAACAATAAATGCAATGCCCAAGCCAGCGCTAGTTAAGCCAGCTACGCCCACTGTCAACGCCGTGCCCATTTCAGCCGCACCGATACCCGTGCTCATCACACAACCAACACTGGCCGCACCCATGTCCGTGCCCGTGCCCGTTCCCGTGCCCGTTCCGTTGCCCGTTCCCGTGTCCATTGTGGTTGCCGGCGCGCCAAAGCAACTGCCCTTCTACAACACAATCTATGGCAAATTGCAGGAGCCGCCCGCGTTGCCGCCGAGCGCATCTTTGGTGTCCTCGCCGCTGGCCAAGATCAACAGCATGCCCAGTTTGGCCGAGTATTTGGAGGCCACCAAGTCGAAGGCGGCTGCAGCAGCAACAACAGCAGCAGCAACAGCAGCTGCAACAACAGCAGCAGCAACAGCAGCAGCTGCTGCAGCAGCAGCAGCAACAGCAAACGCAGCAGCAGCAGCAGCTGCAGCAGCAACAGCAGCAGCAGCATCATCATCAACAGCTGCAATTGCTGCTCCGGTTGCCGTCGTCACAGCGCTGGAGAGCATGCCGCCGCCGGCAACAACGCCGCTCAAATTGTACACGCGCACCGCCAGTCACGATCCGCGGCTGAATCCCATGCTCACCGTACCGGAGCCGGCGCCGATGCCCAAGCGCAAGCTCTCCATAAGCGAGTATCGCATGCGGCACCGTCCGTCGGTGGACACGGCGCCCACAACGCCCACGACGCCGACGGATCGATGTTTTGCCAAGCCGCAGACGTTCAACAAATGTTCGCTGCAGTCGCCGGAACGCTACCAGGCGGCGATGCGTGAGCGTCGCAATTCCATAAGTGTGCACCAGAACAACGCCAACACCAACAACAACAAAAGCAGTCACCAATACCAGCAACAGTTGCCACAGCAGCAGCCGCAGCAGCAACAACAACAATCAGCGACGCTCAAGAGCAGCGCCAAAAACTCGGTGGTGAACTCTGCGGCGGCCACGTTGAGCACCGTCAACAACATCCTGAGCACCGCCCACAAACTGCACATGTTCGACGACAAGCCCAAGGGTAAGCTGCGAATACCCTTCCGACAAACATCTAAGCTCATCTTTTGTACACTTTTATGCACAGGTGGCCACTTCAATGCGGCGCCCACATTGCTGGAACAGCAGCAGGAGAAGATGAGCGAACGTTCGCGCTGTCTGCAGCGCACCATTTCCTGCGATTCGCGCGTCATCGAACGGTTGGGCGCCGGGGCGGCAGCTGCTGGGAGCGGCAGCCTGGTGGACAAGGCAACTGCTGCAGCGGGCGCCAGGCGAGATAATGCCTAGAAGGGAAGCAGTCCCAGGGCGAGCCGATGTAGAGTAAGTTTCCAGATGATGTCAATTATGACAATTTAAATAGTAGACCAGGATAAGAAAATAATATAAAATAATGCCAACACACAAATTTAAACGGGAGGTGTTTTTGTTTTAAATTTATTTCAATTGCTACTCACAATATTTTGCGCTATTAGTATAGTATAATTTATATATTTTTAAAAAATGCTAACAAATGTTTTTAACATTTGTTTAAATTTGTCGATATATTGATTTACGGTTTAAATCCACGCATCGTCTTTAGGTTTCGTTTATTGGCCTTATTTTTGACATACAAGACTTCTTTTAAATATAATTTCTCTTGTGTTCAGACTGTCTTTTTACCAACATTTTTTTTTATTATGTAAAGATAGACAAGTTATTAAATATAAATATAACTTATTTCTTTAGATATTTTTTACCAACTAATTTGTTTGCTAGAAAATCAAAAAAAAAAAAATATAAAGCATGAAATTCTAAGTGAAAAGTTGGTTTTAAGCCATATTGTAATACAATTAACTGACAATCTAATACATCTATATATTCATAAAAAAAAATACTTTCGCTTAATCCGCATTGATCACAATAATATGCAGTTTGTTCTTAGCTATTTTTATATTAATAAAAAACATTTCTTTCTTTTCGCAGCAATCTCAAAGGAACAGTAAAAAAGTAAACCAAAAAATGTAACCCAGTTATATACAACTCGAAATAGCAATCCAAAATCCGAATTGCAAACCCAAATGCATATATCAATCAATTGATATATGATATATATGATGTATATGATGTATATGTATATGCCAAGTGCTTTCCTTATTTATACAAATGTGCAGCAAATCCGGAAGAACCGCAACGGCAGTCAGAAATGAAATCCTTATTATTTGTGTTGTAAACGCTATTACTCGCTATAATTAATACTACTTACTTACACACATATATATATATATATAGTTAGATATATGCATATGTAAACGCTTCGAGATTGAGAATAGAAACGATGTCAACAACAATGTAAATTTACAAAAACATATAAAAAAAAGGAAAATTATGAGAAACCTTCTGCTAAACTAATTAGTTATTTAATGGTCGCGTTTTTTGTTTTTAGACACAATCAAGCAACTTATATAATTCTACTCCATTAATATCTATATATAGTGGTATATATAAATACGATATATAACTTTACATAGCGCTATAAACGTATAAAATGCTTAGATATACAAAAGTAAAGAAACCCAATACTAAACTAATTGAAAATCTAGCAAGTTGTTAGTTAACATTAAATTCATTTTGTTTTAAACTAATTTAAATGCATACATCTTAATATACAAATTACTTTATTATTTTACACTTTTAGTTGCGTAGAGTTTCAAGAATTTTTACTTTTATTTAAACTAATTGAAATATGCAAAAGAAAAAACGAGTACACAAAATATAATTAATGGTTTTTTTTTCTATTCATTACCCTAAAATAGTTCTAATACATACTTTAATAAACAGAGGAAAACAGAAAAAAATAAAAAATAAACAGAACATGAACTACCATATATTACTAACAAAAATTGATAACAACATAACCAGGCTTAACACGCAAGCAATACTTTAAACCAAAACTAAAAAAAAACTAAACTGTAAATATATAAATTTGCAAACGTAGAAACGCGAAACGCATATTGTTAAATATTTGTACATAAAATATCGCATAAAATAAATAAGTTGTTTTAATGTTAGTTTAAACTAATAAAAGAAAGAAAACATCAACAACAACAGAAAACACAAAAAAAAAAGAACACGCTACTTTAGTTTGTAAGTGGATAATTGAAAAAAGAGTACAAAACGCGAGTTAATTGAACGTAATTAAACTTAAGCAATGCCTAAAAACAACAACAAATTTAAAATTTACATAATGTACATAAAATGGCTTTCAATCAGGCCGTCGCGTATTTAGCTTTAAGTATGCTGCACCTTCTGTACCTCTCTTCCCACATGTTTACAAATCTCCAGATCCCCTTAATGAAAGCGAGAAATTACCACATACCCTTTCCCCTTTAAAGCAGCTATTTTCTTTTTACCACGCCCACTTTCAAACTTGTCCTTAAACTCATTTCAACATAAATTGAAGAGGAGCTGTAAAAAAAAAAATTCATTTAACCCTGTGAATATGTATATCTAATTCAACATTGAAAATTTAAATCCAAACCAATTGAAAAGTTCGTCTCCATTTTTTAATATATATATAAACAGATGAAAATATTATATTTACATTTTTGTACATAACAAGTTTTACATTAAACAGTTAAGCAACTACAATTGTTTAGGGTCGGAGATTTTATCATAACATAATTAATCTAATGGTACACAAGATACAAATCCCAAATTCTATAGTATGTGCTATTTAAGATGGTAACAAATTGGCTCGTCTAAAATGAAACTTTCATATTTGATTGATGTCGTTCGGTTAAAAGAATTGTTGATGGCTTGCTCAAGCAAAAGAAACAAGAAACAATTCTTTTCTAGGGGGTTACTTCAATCATAACTTTCCCTTTCTATCGTTTTCAATTGTTTATCAACGACAATTGATCTTAGAATTTAAGCTTGGGTTGTTTAACTGATAGTTAAGCTGGCATCATTTAAAATGCGAAAATCATAATTTTTGTTTCGGAAAATATAGTTTTTATTAAACGTCTTTGCAATCGAACAACTATTTCAATTAGCAATTATTAAATTCTTATAATCACAATTTTTCCTTCAAGTTTATACGAAAATGTGTATTTTAGATCTTCTTTCTTATATTTATTTTTCATTTGTAATTATCTATTCGATTTACAAATAAATTGTGGTCATTAAAAAAAACATGTTCAGTTTGGAAGCCATCTTAAAAAGCTTATTTTATAAAAGAATTATTCTAATATATTTAAATGCTCTTGTTAACCTGTAGAATCGTAAAAGGTAGGAGGATAACTATTAGATATTTACTTTTTAAGAATCTGTTGTTTTTTTTTATAATTTTTTCTTTATGTACATACACATACACTCACCCACACACCCACACACAAGAACGATTTTTTGTAACGATGAAAGTGTAAAATACAAGCTACAAATTTAAGATGCCGATTTTATATAAACAAAAAAAATATTGTTAATTTATTTAAGATCTGTATAATACTTAAATATATATTTAGCTATAAAATTTAAATTAAAAGAAATTTCATAATGAAAGTTGAAACAAACAAAACAAAATTAGTTTTATAGAATTACACAAGAAATTACGTATAAATTATTTGAAGGAAATTCAATTGTAATCATTTTTACTGTAAAATAAGTATTTTGCATAATTTTTAAGTGCGAATTTGAATAAGAGTAGAGTTTTTAGCCTTAACATTTGGTTTAACTGATGTACATTAAATATGTTAATTATTTACTAAAAAACAAACACACACAGAAAACATGCGCGAATGTTAATAACACTTCCGTCTGTAAAAACATTAAAAAAAACTGGATTCGTAAGATTCTTTACCAATAAACAAGAAAAAACGAAAAACACAAATAAAACGAAAATAAAATTATAACATTTTAAACTGTTTGGCTTTGTGTGGTATACATTTCAGATATGATTTGATAGACTATGTCCATATATATATTTTTGGATTTGTTGTTTCCTAAGAAACGTTTTTTAGAAAAGTACAGAAATTATGGAAATTCCTGAGTTTAAATTCTAGAAACAAAATCGATGCCACGTTCGTATCAAGTTTAAGTAATGCTATATGTACTTTATAATATATATTACTAAAGACTAGCAATTCTTAGTTGAGCCAATCTCATGTTTCCATCAGGCGAATAGCTGTTGCAGGCGGTACGTGATATTACCCCATCGGGAACAACAAGTCAGATAAAGTTGCCCTCGCAGAACAAAGTGCAGCGCACGGCTGGTCATTGTCATCTAAACTTATCGCCTCAGAGTAGTTGGGGTCAGCCAGACATATACATATAGCTGCGGCATATATTTAGAACTATATACGATTCTTTAGCTGTGCGATAAGAAGCCAAAGACTTGATTTACAAAAGAGTATTGACATATGCTTTATTGCTTTTTCCTTTTAAAGCCCTTGGGGCGTGAGCGAGTAAAAAAAAAGTACAAATTAAAATTCATTTTATAGGCTAAAGCGTTTTTACATCTCCACATAGGTGGGCATGGTCATGACGCCGCAGTTGTTCTTGCGCGCTGACATCAAGATGTAACCATCGTTGCCCCAGTACGTGGACCAGGAGTTCTTTACCAGCCAGTAGTCCTCGCCACTTATGGTGCCATAGCCCACGGCCAGCACAGCATGATCGAGGCCATCCACATCGTTCTTGCATTCCGGCTCGTAGTAGACGCCATGCGAGTAGAAGCTAAAGGTCTTGGGCGAGGCATCAATGGCCACGGAGAGCGGACCGTGCTTGAGCAAAGCCAACCGGAAGGCGTTGGGATCATTGGCGGTGACATTGACAAAGCCTTTGATGGGCGCCACCAGCGTAACATTGCTGATGTGACAGAAGCCATCCTGGCCCAAATAGGGGCCATATTCCTCCTCGGTCGGCACGCCGCCAACTTGCATCATCCATTGATAGACACGGAAGTCCTCGCCGCCATCGCAGCCATTGTTGCCATAGCCCCAGGAGCAGTCGATCAACGCCTGCTGCGAGAGACGCACTAAGTTGCCACCGTTCTTCAGGAAGAAGGCGCCCTCCAAATGCCCGATGGTGCCAAAAGACCAGCAAGAACCGCAAACCGATTGATCTGTAAATAAGACAAAGATTTATAAAGGCCAAAAAAGGATATTTGGTAAGAGCTGCACGCACCTTTAACGGGACTGACAGCTCCATAGAGGCGCCAATCGTATTGCGAGGGTATCTCATCCTTGTGCTTGTTCACATCGTAGGGGAAGGGCTTGCCCGTGTTGTAGACACCGGACGATTTGTAGCCCCGACGCGCCTTCAGCTCCTCCTCGGTCTTGTCGGCCAGATGATTGACGGCCAGCGTGTACGTTAACTTGGCGCGATTCTTCGAGTGAATATAGCGCAAGTTCTGGCGGAAAATGTTCTTGCGATGCTCGTGCTCCTTGTCGTTGGCATAGTCTACGCCATGCTTGCGCTTGAAATGATGGAATGCCTTGTCCACATGATCATCGCTGTTCGAGATAAACTCCTGCATCGGATTGAAGGTGGCAAAGTGGCCGGTGCCCGGGCCCGGGAAGCCGGTGCACGTGAGGCTCTCATCAATCTCAAAGACCTCGTTGGGTATATCATCGTGCTCGTAGCTATCGTAGTCCAGATAATAATGATCGTAGTGGGAGCCCAGCAGCGTATTATAGCCGCGCATCTCGTAGCGCACCGGGATGGGCATACGGCTGGCGGGATAGTGGGGGGATTTCTTGTAGCGCACCCACAACGTGTACACGTTCTTCTTCTGGCCAATGGTCTGCTCCAAGCGGAACTTGTCGCACGTAAAGCCCAGGAATGTCTCGGTGCCCGCCAGCTCGAAGGGTTTCGCATCGGGCAGAATACTTTGGATTTCCACGGCCTGATCGGCGGTGCCGTTCACCTGCAGGCAACTCAATTTGTTCAGCTCCTGTCGCGTCGTCACCGGCGCCAGTTTCAGTGCGGTACCGTACTGACCCTCGCCGGCCAGCTGATAGGTCTTCACCATGCCGCCGTAGTAATCGATGCGGGAGCGTTTCGTGTTCTTGTCATACCAGGCATAAAAAGGTTCCGCTATCTCTGCGTACGGTATGTAAAGAGTGCCCTTCACTATGTAATTGGGATCCCAGCGGGGCGGCTTTGTGCCATTAACTGCCAGATTATAAAACAAGTAAGAATGTTACAGTCGGGTAAAAACCGTCTTATTTATAATGTTAGAAAAATATGATGGTCCAGGTTTAAATCTGATAAACATATGTATATTGATTTTATCGAATTGACATTGGCCAACAAATTCGAACACTTTATGTGACGCGGGTATACACCAGCGTAAATTTTAAATTTTAATAGGAAAAAACAAATTTAGTTCATACAGACAGACGGACGGACGTTGCACAAACTCAAAATACTCTTTTCACATCGTGAACGAGTTAAAAAACAACGGCAATTTAGTAAACTAAAGCGGTAAATGGCAGCCATTGCATTACATAGATTTACAGCTCACGCCACGCTTTCAACATACACACGCACACAAATTCAAGAAAAAGTATATAAAAGCCGCTGCTTAGAATTTTTAATTATTGCACTTATTTAATATTACTCACCTGCCAGCGCTAGGCAAGCCAGCAGCGCTAAGTTCAACCACAATCGCATTTTAATATTTGTTCTATTTTCTCGCTTGATGTTGCACTTGCACTTTGTTTTAAAATAAATGCGCCTGTGTTGAATGTCAAAAACCTATTAAACCGCCTCTATGGCGCATCAAACGACGAAAACTTACGTTAGCAAAGAGAGAGAACTTGTACTGTTAAATTGCACAACTGTTAAGTGCTTATTTGATCATATTAACATAGCTGCTAGCAGTGTGTGACCAAACAACAACAGCTGTTGAAAGTTGAGCTGATCATGTTCACAGGGCGTGTGTGTGACCAAGCATTGAAAATTAATAAATGCCTATTTCAGCGAATCTGTTAGAAATGGTGCGTGCTTTCCAACTCTATATTATTGCCCGTTGAGCGAACAGCTGTTAGCAGTTGGTTTCAAATCTGTTACTCTCCGTTTGTCTAGGCGCACTCTCACTGCTGGCCCGAGCCTTAAGGGGCGGGCTGGCTGCCTGACCAGGACCCGAACAGACGCCAAACAACCACCAAGCGAGCAGCATCGCCGTCATCAAACTCGCGCCCGTCCGTGCAGTGTAAGTTTGCCCGACAACACGAGTGAAAAGTGCACAACTATATAAAAGTACATATAACTGTATGTATGTATGTATGTATGTGCGTATGCACGGAGTATACATAGGTATGTAATCTGCCGTAGCACCAAAAAGTCACCTATAAATGATTAAGTGCGATTAGCCGACGTGCAAGTGCATTGCGAATTTCAGTGCGCGCCATCTATCGGCGCCCGTACAAGTGCGTTTAGCATTAAAAGAATTGCATTACGTGTTAATTGCATTTTGTTAACAAAATGTAATCGCAACAAAAAAAATAATAAGTTGTGAAAAATTTACGAATCAATCATAAAACCAAAACGTGAAATTAACAGACCGGAAAAAGAAAACAGAATTTTCTTGGAATCCATTTTGGTAAGTGAATGTTTATTGTTGTTTATCTCATTTACATATTTACGCATAAAAATGTGTATATATTTTATACATATGTATGTATATATATGCTAGTGTTTGTCTATCGGCAATTTTGACATTTTTTGCCCTTAACACAGTTACGTTTCCGATGAAAATTTCAATTGCAGCAATACGTTTTTAACACTGGTGATAAGGGCTAACGAATTGATTTGACCTAATAATTGTGAATTAGCTAACACAAAATAAAAAATAAAAAAAAAATATATATATATATATATATATATATATATATATATATATATATATATGTTACATATATATATACAAATATTAATAAATTCTATTTAATTATGTAAAAATAGTTTTCTATTTAACTGTAATAAAAGGGAATTCACTGTCGTCTGCAAAGATTAATTGCCTGCACTCACATCTGACATTTAACAAATTCCAAGAAAAAAATATAACCTTTTTAGTCCGCCTTCGCTTATGAGAAACTACAATATCATATTCCAGGCCAAAGGGCTGCATCAGAAACTCCAGAGAAAGGCCTTTTCTCGAGTGCACTTGACGAAAAGTATTTTACGTATGCAAGTTTATGTGCTAGGTGTACGTGTGTGTGTGTATGTAGACATTTCGCTGTGTGTAACCTACATTTTAAACGACAACTGCGACACACACACTCACATGTACTTATGTACACACACACACACACACACACACACACACACACACATAACAAGTCAAATCCGTGACCGAAGTCCTCGTCGTTGTCGTAGGCGCTGCGCTGCAGGAGGCGGGGGCGTAGCTGCGACGGGGGCACATGTAAATTTGCTTTTATCAGTGGCCAAAAACACACACAAACGCACAAACACACAAACGCACAAATGCATGCTTCACAAAATCTTATGTAGTGTTAGCCAGCACTGCTCTCAGGGGCACGACGCGCACTCTCGCGAGAGTTGCCGAACACGAAGCGCGTTCGCTGTGGCTGCTGTTGCCGTTGCTAAAAATTACGCTCAATCTTGCTCCCTCGCTCGCTCTCTCTTTATCTTACATATTAGCACATGCACACAGTCATTTATACTTTTTGTTATAAGCGCGCGTTGTCCACTAAAAAGGAAAAGTCGCTCTCCCCCCGCCAAACACCTGCCGTCCCTTGCCTTGCCCAATTTGCCTGATGTTGTGCGTGCGTGTTGCATTGAATTTCCGCCCCGCTCGGAATATGAACGTTTTTAATGGTTGGTGAGGGCGTAAAAATACACATATCGCATTTACAGCAATTGTCCCGCTTCTTGTAATTTATTGCACATTTAATTGCATAACTAGTTTGTTCAGAGCCGCTTGTAATGTTGTTTGATTAAATAATCAGAAAATGGGAAATAAGTGCATTTTTATTGGTTTGTCGCAACGTTTAATTATATTTGTACAGCAAAATCTTAATTTTATATGCTCTCTTATATGCTATAACTGTAGTTTTTGTTTAGAGCATATGCATGTCGATCAGATAAGTTTTTGTGTATTGGCGTAAAATTAGCTTAGAATTTGGCATAAATATATGCTTCCTATAAAAACTAGGTAAACATAGAAAAAGCCCTTTTTATATTTCTTACTTATGCCAAAGTTTTTGTGATCTTCACAAATGTAATTTTCTACTAAAATGCTAGTCCATTTCAATACTATTTAGCTTAGACAATCAAGCACAAATAAGCGGTAGTTTAACCATAGCTTCAAAACAAAAACAAAGAAATATTGGCAGAGCTTCGGTTTACGGTGCGACCCCAGAACCCAGCTTCTTCCTAATTTTAAATAAAGCTATTTTTTTTTTTCATATCTAACAAATTTTCTGAAAATATGTTGCGCACTAAATCTGCTACATTTTATTCTATTTATTTTCGGACTATTTTTATTTCTATTAAAAAGCACAAAAGTTATGCCGTTTTTCTTGTTTTACCAAGCCATTCATTGAAAAACTGTGGTTCGAATCGGTTTTTTTAAGGTTTGGTAAAATAGTAAAATAAAAATTCGTATTTAAATCAGTTTGATTGGTTTTAAAATCGACTTAAGGCCCTAATATTATAAGTATATAAAAAAGCTAAAATTATCTTGATTAATTTGATAAAATATAATATGATAATTTTAGCTTTTCTTTGGTTTTTCCATAGTGAAAACCCCACACACAACACTTACAGCCCACTTCATTTCTGTATAGTGAGCTATTTTTATGTCGCGCTTATTGTTTAGAGCACATTATCACATTTTCCTCTTAAGGCATCAGTTACAGATATTAACATTGACTGAACGGCAGGTTTTATTCCGAGCGTGTCAGGCCGGAGGACGGAAGAAGAAGAAGAAGAAGAAGAAGAGCATCAACTAAAGCGATGATTCAGATTGTTGCCACACTTTGCACACTAAGCTCAGCGGGTGGCGGCGGCGGCTGCTGAAGTGTCTATACAATTGTTTGCTTACTGGATGATGGGTCCTGGGTGGCTTGGGGATGCGCCAATTGTAGGTGGCTGGTGGGTAGGTGGCTCTACTAACACTACATGCCATGCAAACACTTTGATACGAAGTGGCTTTTATGTTTGCCGCAGCGCAGTGGATTTCTCGTTGGCATTGGCAATGTCAGGATGTTGGGTTTGAATCGCAAAACAATGGAATCATTGTTGTTGCTGTTGTTGCTATTAAACAATTGTGCTGTCTGACGTAGTAGGCGGCTGTGCTGCATTATAATTACCAGTTGCTGCTGCATCTATAGATGCTATTTATGGTTGCCAGCACTTATATGGTGACTGGCTATGAGGGCGCATAAAATCAAATTGGAAATGTGATAAGAAAATTCAACTGAAATTTGCATGATTAATAATAATTTAATGCATTTTGCGATTTCACTTTTGTTTGCATCTTTCTTTACAAAATTTTGTTCTACTTGTGTTTAATTATGCATTACTGTACTATATAAGCCAATTGGAAAATGTATATTAAAAATTAAATTGACAGTTGCAAGTTGAATAATTTTGTATACATTTTGTGCTTTGCTTGCACTTTAATTGCATCTGTCTATACCCTGAACCCATTGACAATGGGTAAAAAGGGTATAATGGTTTTGGGCAAATGTATGTAACAGGCAGAAGGAAGCATCTCCGACCCCATATATATTCTTGATCAGCTCGACGAACTGTGTTGAATTAGCCATTCCTGTCTGTCTGTCTGTCCGTCCGTCCGTCTGTCCGTCTGTATGAACGCAGTGATCTCGGAAACTACAAAAGCTAGAAACCTACTTTAAACGACTATAGATTCTCCTAATCCATACGCAGTACAAGTTTATCATTTTTTTCACTATCTTGCTCCGTTTCATTATTATCGATAAAAATCGATTTTACAAATGCGTTTTCTTGGCGTATCTCGGAGAATATAAGAGCTAGAGCCATCAAATTTAGTTTATGTGCTCGTAAAGGATACTCAGATTACGAATATTTCGGATTTTGGATACCTCCCTCCATTCGCCCCCCATATCAAAAAAACACAAATTAAATACTACAGACTTGCGCTTTGGTTTGTACATAGATGCTCTTATCAAGCACTGAAAATTTCATAACGATCATACTCTTAGTTTAGAAGTTATTCAAGAATTCATTTTCCATAGTGGAGCAAACCGCAGCCGATGTGCAAAGTGCGCAGCTTGCTGCGTGCGTTTGAGTGTGTATGTGTGTGTGTATGTGTGACTTTGTGATTATGTGTATGAATGCAAAGAGCTTTAAATGTATGTAACGACAGCTCGCCACTGGGTTCAGGGTATCTCCTAGTCGGGGACACCCGACTAGTGCCATCTTGTTTTTATATAATTAATTTAACTGTAAAATCCAATTGGACATTTGATAGGAACTGTTATGTTGAAAGTTGCATGTTGAATAATTTAAATAATTTAATTCGTTCTTTACAAGATTTTATGCCAGTATTATTTAAGTTTTTAATTAATTTAACTATGAGCTTTATTAACTTCAACTTTCTAACAGCCTTTCCTAATTTAATTTAATTTTTTTTATCTCAAATATATTTTCATTACCTTGAATTGTATCGATTTTGGTCTTGAAGCTTTAAAAAAATGATTTAATTTTTGCATCTTTTGCCCTTTGCTATTTCATTTTCGTGGGGGCTTTTTGCTTTATCGTTTTCGACGCGGCTATTCCTTCCTCATTTCTTTTTCATTAATTTCTTTTTCCTTATGCCTTTTTCCTATCTTGCACCCGCCTCTTTCGTTAGCCCTTCCTTCCCTTTATTAATTAAATAGCTGTTTGGCTTAGTGTCTAAATCTTTTAAAACCCATTCAAACCGAGCGCCGGCTACTTTGATTGCATGACATCTTGACATAACCTCTGTCGTCCACAAAGGGCTTCATTGACCAATCAGAAATAATGGCCATAAGCAACGCTAACCATTATAAATGCTTTGCGAAAAGAAGAGGGAAGGAGGCACCGCAGATGGCAGGGTGACTGGAAGGATATGCTAGCTGTCAGCCTTTCTACTCGATTTTCATGAACTGAAGTAATGCCTGCAAGATTTGAATGTTTCAGGCGATTAGTAAATGTGTCAATGAGAATAAGAAACATGATGTGAAGGAGAGAGAGAGAGAGACAGAGAGAGAACGAAAGAGAGAACGAGAGAGAGAACGAGAGAGAGAAGGTAAAAGAGAGAGATAAACAGAGAGAGCGAAACAGAGAGAGAGAGAGAGAGAGAGAGAGAGAGAGAGAGAGAGAGAGAGAGAGAGAGAGAGAGAGAGAGAGAGAGAGAGAGAGAGAGAGAGAGAGAGAGAGAGAGAGAGAGAGAGAGAGAGAGAGAGAGAGGTGGGAGAGAAAGAGAGAGAAGGTGGGAGAGAAAGAGAGGTGGGAGAGAGAGAAAGGGAAAGAGAGAGAAGGTGAGAGAGAGAGAGGGAGAGAAACAGAGAGAGAAAGTGAGAGAGAGAGAGAGAAAGAGAAGGTGAGATAGAGAGAGAAAGAGAGAAGGTGAGAAGAGAGAGAGAGTGACTGAGATAAGGGTAGAAAGAGAGAGAAAGAAGTATAGAAAGAGTAAGAGAAAGTCGAGAAAGTAAGGGAGATCCAGATTTAAGAAGGAACTTGTAAGCAAATAAGTGAATGCAGTGCCATAGGGCCTTTCTCCTCGATTTTCAAAAGTTTAAGCAATGCTTGGAAATTTTAATAACCTAAGCAAGTAGTTTAATGTGTGTGAAAGTGGAAAAAATTAAATATTTTAATGTTATTGATGTTTTGCTCATATGTCTGGTGTATATATCTATGTAGACATATACATACATACATATATATTATATTTTATTTATCCCGTATATGTGTACAATAATTTAGAGCAGTGGATAAACGGGCCAGGTGGCAATATAGCAAAGATTCTGTTTATTGCGAGCCATTCGGAAATAGCCGTCTTCGCCCCAGTTGCCCCAGGAGTTCTTCAGTAGCCAGTAGTCGAGGCCATTGTCTTTGCCGTAGCCCACCAGAAGAATGGAATGGTATTCAGCTTTACCGCTGCAGACCTGATTATATACGCCAGAGTGATAATGCTGCACATGCTGCGCATCGATGGTAACCGAAATGGGTCCCTTTTCGGCAACTGCCACCTGGAGAGCACCTTCATCGCCCGACTTGACCGATACGCTGCCTTTGATACTGACGCCGACGTGATCCTTATGGAAACGACAAGCGCCCTGCTTGCCCTCGTATTTGTACGAGCTGAGGGTATTTATGCCGTGGTTCTCCTGAATATATCGGAGAGCTTCGTGCGGAGTGCCACCTTTGCAGCCTATATTTTTATAGGGCGCGATGGAGGAACAGTCTAGCAAATTCTGTTCGGAGAACTCAACCAATTTTGTTGTCTTGATCTGATGCTGACCCTCCAAAGTGCCAACTGCAGCAAAGGCCCAGCAGCAGCCGCAAGGTGCCTGCTGCTTCACGGAGCTGACAGCGCCCTTGGTGCGCCAGTTTATGCTCTCTGGAATCTCAAGATTTGCGGGTGGCACATAGATGTACTCTGCGCTAATATCTGTTGCGTTCCGGCTGCCCATCATGGCTGCTACGAACTCCTGATGCCGCATATCCGTGAATTGGTTCACGCCCATTTTATAGGTCGATTCGCCAGCTTCGTAGCGTGCGTTGTGTGTATCAATCAGCTCCTTGTTGTCCTTGAAGATCTGCTTGCGCAGCAGCTCCTCGTGCTCATCGGCATAGCTTTTCCCGTGCATCACCTTAAAGGAGTTCCATTCCGCGTCGTGCACATCGGCATAGGTAATCGACTGCACGAATCCAATTAGAGCAAAAAACCCAAGAACTGCCTTCATGTTCGGGTTAAATGGGATACTAACACAAACTAATTTCAGTTGGGGCTTTTGCACTCATATTTATACCCCTGGAATTGATCAGATTTACCATGACTAAGAATCGCATTTGCTTATCGTCCCGCATGAAATTCTCAAAATATAAATTGCAATATCGACGCAACGCCATTTAAATTTGTACAATCGTCAATTTATTGACACAGAAAAATTACCAAGAATTGTATACACAAATCAAGTAAAAACATTGTCCAAATTCCACAAAGATGGCAAGTTCTTAATTTGAGCATAAAGTTTGTATTCAAACTTGCATGTTTTATATGCTCCAGTTTTACGCAAATTCGGATTATAAGTATTTTCTACGTAATTCAAGAATTTTGTTCTTGTTTGTACAGCAAACATATGAATAAAATAGTTATACATACTTAATTTAATTAAATTTTAAAGACAACGTGACATTAGTTATATCCCGCTCATACTTGAGTTTAGTACGTCGTTTTTCTCTGAGTGTATTTACTCAGAGAGATGCCCGTGGCTAATTCAGCTTTGAATGGTAAGGCATAAATAAGGGCTGGATGAGGCACATACTTTTAACACCCTTTATTATTTGAAGGGTATGGAATAAGTTGTTTTATATTTTAAACAATGCATTTCATTTTATAAATTAAATGCTCTTATAATGTCAACATCAATTTATGCATACGAGTTAACACATACGACTGCTATTATTTTTTTATGAAAAACTAAACTTAGAAAAATAAATGAAAGGTTAAAAACATTTGGAGAGCAGAACATTAATATGATATTTAAATGTTTTTATATATACCAAAAATTTGGACTACATACAGTTGCACACCATTATTATATATTTGAACAATGGGCACAGGATATAATAAAGGATACGACTAAAAATGTAAATATGTTTATAAGTATTTGTATTAATTTATATACCCATATGTTAATAGAGAAAATAAGCATAAGATAAGCATAACCGGAAAATCATAAACAATTATGATTCAGTAATTTTCAGTTGAACTATTTATAACGCTGACCTTTTTTTGATCGTATAATTTTAGTTGTATAAATAGCCCAGCAAAAAGACGGAAAACCACACGAGAAAGTTCGTGTAATAAATCTCAAACTTGCATGAAATTTAAACCGAGAAAAAGCACGCGAGAATATAAATACAGTGCATGCAACGCATTTTTGGGTCATATGCACTATGTAGGGGCACAGGGATACGAATATTTCGACGCCCCGTAATGATGATGATGACCGCGTCACGAACAAATTTGCCGTGAGAGCAAATTATATAAAATTATCATGCAGCGCAGGCAGAGGCCAAGTTGGCCAGTCAAAGGCAACAACAACAGCAACAGCAGCAACAACAACAACAACAACGAGGCGAAACTTGAACTGCATCAGAGGCGCTGCGTGCGGACTGCATGACGTATACGTAATATATGTATTACGTATACGTAATATGCGCTAGTTGTGGCCATTTGCCAAGCAGCCTACAACTAAACTCAACTCGACTCAACGACAACTGCGACAAGAACAAAGCAAATAAACCACAAACGAGTTAGACAGACACTCACACACACATACACACACACAGACACACACACACTCACACACCCGTTAGTGGCCTCCGTTAACAAATGACAAAAGTTTGGAAAAACTTGGAACAGTGTTGATGCAGCTGCCACAAGATGACAAAATGGCGAAGTTAACATTGCACCGTCTACTGCAGCGTTTGCAGCTGACGGCGCTGCAGCTGGCCAGTGATACGCCCACTACGCAGCGACAGCAGCAGTTCAATAACAAAAATATTAACAACAACACGAACAACAACAACACTAACAACCACAATAGAACCCGCATGGCTCTCGTGGGGTGGCTGCAATTATGCCATGGCAATGGACACTACCTGACGCTGGCCGTGCTTATCTATGGCTACCTAATGCTGCATGCCTCAGCCGCGACGACAACAGCTGCAACCATGTTGGCCGTGTCCAATATAACAACAACAACAACAACAACAAAAGCAACAACAACATCAACCACATTAGATTTAAGCCAATTGCAACAACAAAACGCACAGAAACCAAAACGAGATGTCGCCCATGTGCCTGACGATGACTACGATGCCAGTTATCCGGATGATATAGATGACATTGAGGCCTTGATTAATAATAAGTCAGGTGAGATACAAATTTCATAAATATAGTAATTATAATATGATTAATAATAATTGTAAAAATAATAACAATAATATTGATAATGCAAGAATAATAATATAAATAATAAGACCATCCACATTTTGTACCTTTAAAAGTTTCCATACAAAACGAAAAGAGTATATTGATTTTCGGCAATGTCCGTCTTGCTGTTCGTCCGTATGAACGAAATTGAAGATAGAGACTTCAAACTTGGAGTGTATATATATATATATATTCAATAAAAATCGTAATACTATATCTATATACATATATATATATATATATATATATACTATATCTATATACATATATATATATATATATATATATATATATGTATATAGATATAGTATTACGATTTTTATTGAATGACATGTACAGCTCTCGGATCTATAGCTCCCATATTTCCAACTCCTATAACTTTGTCAAAACTGAATCAATTTTCATATTTGATGTCATTTTGGTCATGATTTGGCCTCTAAACTCAGCATTTACAAAATATGTATTATTGAAATTTAAATTTTGTTGAGGTTGTTTTTATTTTTTTTTTGAAAAAGATATCTTGTATTCCTCTAACTCATTTTCGAAAAAACATTATTTTACTTGTTATGCTCGGCAGCCCTAAGAATTATTATTTATTTGATTATTTTCGATTCATAGATTCATAGGGACGTATATACGCAAAAATCGTCTCTTATGAAATTTCTAACTCTACCAGTTTTATATATTTTTTCTGTATTTATATGTTTTATATGGCAGTTTAATGTGTTGCTTTTCAAAAACAAATACTTTTCAAAATCATTTTAGGTCAGATTTAAGCTTACCGCTCTTTCATATTCATACAAATATCCATTTGTGCATAAAATGGATTGAATATTTCTCTTCTGTTTACAAATAGTAGTTAGCTAATCCAGTAGTTGATGTTGTTGTTATTGCAAAGCCATTAAATAGATGAGGCAACGGTAGTTCGAGTGGTGCTTTGTGTTTCTAAGCAGATGCTGACCTCTAAAATGGACCATCTAAAAATCCGCAGGTTTGACCGAAATAAATTGATTAAGTCCGTGAATCATAGCGGCTTATTGCAGCTAACGAATACCAGTCAAAATTGGTGAGACAGGCGAGATGTAGTCAAAGCAGTTGGCTCGTCTGCACCGCTCCACCCGCCCACGTCCTTTTTCGCTGGTCTAGTGTTGTTAGCGAGAGGACCCTTGCAAAGGCCAGCAGTCAGCAGCTGTTGTGCAATTTATGAGAATTATGATCTGCAGGGAATTAACTCGCCGACTCGGCTTTAGCCATGCCCAACAGCGAACAGCCAACAGCCATGTGTGCTGGCCACAAACCTGGCCGACAATTTTTTGGCAATGCAAACTGTTTGAAAGGTCAAGGAAAGCCAACACAGCGTAATAAATATGGTTAACCCTGCTTTGGGATGCAGATGCCAAATTAAGTGATAAAATAAAAACAAACAACATAATTAGAGTTAATTTATGGCTTGCATATACTCGACACGATTATTCGAATTAATTAATTTTAATGTTCGCGATTATACACCAGTCAATATTTAATATTTATTTTAACCTATTTTACTTTGGCTGTTACCAAACATATTTAGCAGTATTAGCCGATCTTAGAGACTAGTTAGAGGAGGTCAAATTATATATCTTTCCATACATTGGTGTAAATGTGCAAAAGGTTATTAGGATACTTACAGGACATATGCTAAAAAAAACAAGTGAGATGGCTCTAGTCGGGTGTCCCCGACTAGGAGATACCCTGAGCCCAGCGGCGAGCTGCCGTTACATACATTTAAAGTTTTTTGCATTCATACACATACAAAGTTCACTTGCACATCGGCTGCGCTTGGCCCCGCTATGGAAAATGAATTCTTGAATAACTTCTAAACTAATAGTATGATCGTTATGAATTTTCAGTGCTTAATAAGAACATCCAAATCTATGTACAAACCAAATCGCAAGTCTGTAGTATTTGATTTGCGTTTTTGATATGGGGGGCGAATGGGGGAGGTATCCAAAATCCGAAATATTCATAACCTGCGTATTTTATACGAGCACATATTAAACCAAATTAATGGCTCTAGCTGTTATAGTCTCCGAGATATGCCAAGAAAACCAAGTCTTAAAATCGATTTTTATCGATAATAATGAAACGGAGCAAGATATCGAAAAAAAAAATGATAAACTTGTACTGCGTATGAACTAGGAGAATCTATAGTTGCTTAGTTTAGGCTTTTGTAGTTTCCTTCTGCCTGTTACATACATTTGCCCAAAACCATTAAATAATAATAATGAAAATACAAAAGGTTCGAATCCGTGGCTGAAATACTGTCCTAGCCTAAGTCCATAGTAGCTATATGCAATAAATATTATAACATAATATAAAAATAATATAATAAAACATAATATATATACAAATTTAATTAAATTATTAATTTGATACATATACATATTATTACTTTTTTTTAATTAAAAAAAAATAATAAAAAAAACCTAAAGTTGGTCGGAAATAAAAGGTCTTAAATACGATTTTGGTTGCAGCTAAAGGTAAATACATTGGAGCGCCATGCAACGAGCTAAAATGTGATGTAAAACTGTTGCACGTTACCTGCGATAAGGAGACGCAGACCTGCGGCTGCGAGCGTAACTATCCCGTGCAGCTGGGACTGATAAAGGGTTGCGCCAAACGTAAGCAATTACTCAAAGATTTATTATAATGCAAATTCCGTCATCGTGTGTGTGTTATTTATTTAGCCAAAAAACTGGGCGATCAGTGTTTCTATGATGAGACCTGCATCTACAACGATGAGAACTCCCTCTGTGTTCAGGTGCGACACAATGCGATGTGTCAGTGCGCCAGTGGCTACCACTCGGTCAGCTACACGAAGCCCACAAGGCGCGTCTTCTGCACACCAGGTAAGCACGGGCTGAGCAATCTTTCTTTAGTGGATCACTGAAGGTCCCTATGCTGAACCATAGCGTATACATTTTATTTTATTTTATCAAAAGCCAAACCTTTAACTGAACCAGTTGCAGAAAGTTAGATAAAATAAATAAATACGCTAAAAAAATATTTTACATCTTAATTATAAACTAACTAGCACAAAAACAAAATAAATAATAAATTAGAATATACTTTTATTCTAGAGGCTTTTTAAATACTTAATGAAATCTTCTCAAATTATAAATAATAAATTATAATATACATATTTTTATTATTATGAAGACTTTTTAAATTAGACATAAAAAACTGTTATAGTTTTACCTCAATTTGGAAATCATTTAATTAACATTTCCTATAAATATCAAGCCAAAATGAATAAAATTTGGACATGTGAAATTTAAAATTCCATATTAAATGTTCTTTCTAGAGTTCAAACTCCCAAAACATTGCCAACACTGAAACGATTTTAAGCTTTTTTTATATAATATTGGAAAGTATCAAAAATACGAACAATAGATTATTTTATATGCATTAAATTTTTTAATAAAAACTCAGCAACATGATGTGAAAACCCAGATTCACGAATTGATCCTTAAAGCTATTTATCTTTTGCCCATATTTACTTTCAACCATTTTATGCAACCTTTGCAGATCTCAGCGAGCTGAGCTCGGATCTGCCCACCTTGCTGGGCGTCACGACGGGAATAGCGGTGCTGGCGGGCCTCATATGCATGGTGCTGCATCTGTTCAGCAAGACGAAATATCCGAGGCATCGGAACTTCGGAGATGCCAATATACCGCCGCCCATACTCTACTCCAGCGATACAGGTGAGTGGGGGTGGGGGAGGGGCACGATCAAACTGTTGTTGGAGCCGCATAACAGATCCTGTACTTTGTATTTCTCTAGGCATACCGTTGACCGTGCACTCGGCACGTCCATCGTCGCGCTCCAGCATACGTTCGACGGGCTCGATCGGCTCCTTTGGCAATCGTCGCGCCTCGTCTGTCGGCATGGCTGGCGTCAGTGGCGGTGGCGTCGGTAATAGCAGCGGTGGCGATGGCGGCGGCGGCGGCGGTGGCGGCAGCGGCGTCGGCATCGGCGGCGGCGGCGGTGGAAGCGTTTCGAAGGGCATACTGGTGTCGACGTCACGTACAGGTGCGGCTAGATCGGCCGCCATATTGCTCATATCGTGTCACATAACGGCCGTGTCCAAACAAAATTCACGCGCCTCATCGCGTCACACATCGGGCGCCGGCTGCAGCCAGCATTCGCGCGACAATCTTGACGAGAACAACGGCTCCGGCGGCTCGGGCGGGGCTGGTGGCACCGGCAGCGCCAGCGGCTGTCGCAGCTGCGAGAGCACGCTCTCAATGAACCGCCAGCTGCAGAAGCAATTGAATCATCAGCGGCATCTGCTCAGTTTTGAGCTGGCGCCGGCGAAGACAAAGAATCAGGATAGATTTAGGACCCTCTTGGGCATGAATGGCATTGATAATTATCGACCTAACGATGATGACGATGATAATAATGCTGATGATGATGATGATGGGTTCAATAGCATAGATGCACTAGGTGGCGTTGGCGGTGGCGGTGGCGGTGGCGTTGGCGGTGGCGGTGGCGGTGGCAGTGGTGGTTACAACTATGGCAGTGGCACTGGCGGTGGTGCCGAACTGCATCATTTGCAAATTGGCGCCCTGCCCACGCCGGCGAGTGAAACGCCAAGATTTGCGGTAAATCAACATCATCAGACAGTTGTCATCATTCAGCGTCAATCATCAACATCAATCACAGACAAACACCATTGGCCTCAATCGCATACTTATCAATCATTCGATTTACAATTTCTGTTGTTCAATACGTGTTTTGGTTAAATACTCCACGCCCGCTTTTAACATGGTGTTAACAAACCTCTTTTTAACAACAAATAAAAGAAATAATATTCGTATACCTCCAGTAAGGACATTTAAAAAAAAAAAACACTTGTCTTATGATTGTGGACTGACAATACTTAAGAAAGTTATTGAACATTTTGAGATTCATTTTTAGCCTCCCACTGAATTTTAAAATATATTATTACCAAATTTTGTATCAAATTTTTAACGTTCTATATCTTATCAATTTTAAAGATAAAGTTTTAATATTTTTTGCAAGAATATATAGGCACCCTAACAGTTTATTTGAAAACTGAAACTATAAAAAATTAATTATATTTATTAAACATATCCTGTAATGCTTACATATGTTCAAAAAAAATGGTTTGCAAAGCTACATCTTAGAACTTGTTTCAGTAGTTTGTTTTTAATGTAGCGAACAGTAATTTTGATTTGAATATACAAATAATTACAGCTACATTCAAAATAATTTATTTTTCAACGAAATGAAATCGTGACAATTCGTTTGGATTGTCTTTCCAATAACGGAAAATTGTTATATAATATATTATTATTTACTATTCTTATACTATATTTTTTATTTTATTGATTTATTAAAACAGTTGTGCTCAGTTTCTGAATAATATGTGCCTAATTCAAAATATGCCAAATTTAAGAATTTGTTTTCCTAATTTATAAACGTGTGTTTTTTTTTATAGGATTAATTTATGTTTAATTTTTTTAAAATTATGTTTTGTAAATAAAATCAGTTTACCTACTTTTACCTTGAAAATATACCAAATCAAATATGTATTGATACAAGATTTCAATATGTAAGATAACTATAAATATCTATCGAAACAAGGTATATATACAGGTGTATATACAAGATATATAAGACCAGACTCCTATC
Source organism: Drosophila colorata (assembly GCA_035041545.1). NCBI lineage: Eukaryota > Metazoa > Arthropoda > Insecta > Diptera > Drosophilidae > Drosophila > Drosophila colorata. Next base: position 233,702 of record JAWNLD010000222.1, read on the forward strand.
GCTTATACTGTATATATATATATAACTCAGTTAAAGGGCATACAAAGCTACACAAATGTAAGATCCATTGCATCCATGTAGTTCTAGAAACACAACATAAATAATCTCATAGTGACCGTAACACAATCACATCATTGGCTCATTTTTATGTGTACATTGGCTCATCGAAAAGTTCATCACATTCGCAGCATTTCCATAAATAGAGTAAAATCCAGTCGAAAAATACTAAATCTTGATCTTAAAACAACAAATCCTATGTTCTAACTGATCGATGTTAAATGTGCTTCCAAAACTCTGTTTTTAAATTAAATGTTGGTTGTTTAATTTTTTGATTTTCGTTAAAAAAAAAAAAATACAAGAAATACAAAGACACATATTAAACACACACAACTGTAGAATTTGGAATCAGCAATAACAACTCAAAAAGGTCCCAAGTTTAGTTGCCTAGATCCGATTTATGGTAGTATTGTAATAAATATTTGAAAAGAACTTTGACACCAATACAAACACAATTCAATTTACAAATTTAATATAGAATATTGCAGTTCTGCCGGCGAAAGTTGTAAGCAAAATATTTCTTAGAATATTTTCCAGAAGCAATCTTAAATAATAACGGAATATTTACCATGCATCAGAGGCACAGCTAAGATAATAATGATACTATATACATATATAATATATATGTACATATATATACACAACTTCAGCTTGACAATATGATATCGAAGCAATATGGCGGTGATTATGTTCCTGTTTTCAGAAATTTTTATAACACCATAATCTAATTCTTTAAACAAAATAATGCAAATCAATATGATACCAACACGCACACACACACACACACACACACACACACACACACACTATATATATACACACAGTTATCTACACTTAATATTCAAAATTGCATGAGTCCTGTGAGTGAGAGTACGCTCCAATTATGATTAAATGCACACCAACCAAACCCAAGTTTATTTTTTTTTCTCTTAACAATATTCAATATCAAGTTCTATTCAAGTTCTACAAGCCTCTGACTATCTTATCTACGTAAAGATTCTTTTTGTATGAAACTGATTTATTTTGAGAAAAAACTATCTTAAATAATAAAATAAACTCATTCTTCAAGCTTTCTCATAATCGAGCCGCTTTCTAAAAGCATAAAGAAATGATTTAGGCACACAATTTATAACATCCTACATACTATACAATATATATTTCATAAATCAACAAATTCGTTTTGTGTCACAAACATTTGAGTATAACTATAATACAAGGCGTAGGAATAGGCTCTCTTTCAGTTTTTTGCAATTTTTCATATCATTGCATTTGTTAAGATGTTTCATTCCAGCATTTCCACAAAAAGTCGGAATGCACACAGCTTTTGTTCCAGTGATTTTGGCGTATTTCTAACCAAGAATTTTGCTCAACTGTTTCATTCCAGCATTCCGTTTAGCTTTCAGTGAAACAAATTACAAAAACCTTTAAAATATAAAAATTCTAAGTAAACAGCAATAACAACTAATTTAAAAAAAAAAACTTTGTTTTATAAAAAGAAAAGTTCAAAAGAAACACTTTTAACACTTAGGAACTGTTTTAAAAACCATCAGCCAATGCTTCAAGCAGCCACTTTCAGAATCCTTTTTGTTAACTGCCTGCTTAGTTTGTGCACATTGAACGCTTTTAAGATTTCCAGAACTTTTCAAATACTTTCTTTGCCTGCAATTTAGTCGCTTGGTGATGGCGTTTGCTCTGCCTCTCTCTCTGTCTCTCTCTCTCTCTCTCTCTCTCTCTCTGTTTATACCTTAAAATGTAAATCTCTCTCTTTCTCTCTCTTTGTGCTTCTGCCTCTGCTTCCGATAATAACAATGCTCACAGAACTAAATCATGTTGAATCGTAAATATAAAAATCGCTTCACGCTTTGCAGGTTCTCGAAGACCAAGTCTAGCGTCCGTGCATAGCACAAGCTCCTCGGTGCGCAGCTACAGCATGATGCGCTTCGAGAAGGAGGTGCAGCAAAAGGAGATCAGGCAGGAGATGAAGCTGCGCCTGGCGCGACTCCAGCAGCAGCAGCATCTCACCCAGAACCGGCCACAGATCATCATTGGCGAGGCTCTGCTGCAGCATGGCGCGCTCAGTCGCGTCACGATGCCCACGCCCAGTCCGTTGACGCCCAATTCGCTGGACGAGCTGCTGCCATCGCTAGACGAAAATCAGGAGGTGAGTTGAGCGCAACGTGCCGATCTAGCTATAGACTGGCGCTATATGTCTCTATTGCCTTAGTATCCACCCAGGCTAGAGGTCACATATAAGCAGCTGGTGCAGCCGCTGGCAATAACAACAACAACAGCCACAGGACCAGGACCAGGCTCAGTATCTGGCTACAATGGTCCCTGCAGCTCCTCGACTGAGGCACTCTAAGAAATTCGGAAAATTTGGTCTTGAATCGATCGCAGCTATAGCTAAGTAGCTCTTAAGTCCTGTATATCTAAACCTACTGATGTAATCGAAGTTTAGTTACAGCTTATTGTTAGTTTATTGAATTAAACGTCAAACGTGTTTAGTTTTAGCCAATTAGATTATGTGTAACATAGTAAGCGTCTCCTTCGATGGGCACGAGCTAACCTATTAAGCGTTCGCATATAGTTCTATGTCTGCGTATAAATAATGATATCGTATATAGGCTATTTTATACGTATTGTTATAACATTTTGTAGAAATTGTACAACAAAAGCCCATTAACTTGAACAAGCCAAGCGAGCCATGCCGCACTTTAAATCCATTCCGAAACTCTCAGTTAGCCAGTTTTTCTTTTTGGCCTTCATTTAAAGCTCAGCTTTCATTCAAGATAAAACCGAAAATTTATTTCAATTACAGCTTAATTTGAATTGAGACCCGATTTCACTAATTTTAATTGGAGAACATTTTTAAATATTCTTAAATTAAGTAAGAATCATTCTTGATTTCATAATCAATCGGTTTAATGGCATAAATAGGAGCAAAAATAGAGAAAAAAAAAACACATGTTTGATTAAGTACAAATTACTTAATAGAAGAATTTGTGTACTTAAAATAGGCATAAAACGTTCTTAATTAAAGTGCAACGCTACTTAAATTGAGTACTGTATAGTCTTAAATATAGCAATATGAATATACAAATTTTATTCTCTAGTTAGGAGTTTTCAACGCGGCGGGGATTTTCACAACGCTTTTACTTGGTTTTTTTTTGGTTTTCCTTGGAGTGTTTATTTTTTTTTTAAGTATTGTTAATTATTACTTAAATTGTATCCGTATGTTTATCAAAGTGCTTAGAAATGAAAATATCCTAATTATCCCGATTATTGATACAATATAAGCACATATATATGTATATATTTAAATTTATAACCGATCGACTCCGGTTTTAGACCTCTTTTATCTTCCCAGTGCCTAAATATTCTTCGATTTTAAATGTGCAATAATTTTGTTTAAATTACAGTCATTTTGCATTCAAATAAGTAAATGATTCTCCCCCCACCACCCATACACACACACACACACACATACAAAAACTTGATCAACTTGAAAAACAACTGTAAACAAAATCATATTGAATAGTGTAAAATAATTGTTGATAGTGAATTTAGGAGTGCATACCCTAAAGTTTAGTACTGATTAAATATACGCAAATGAATTTATAAAATCGGTTTATATACAATTTATACATATGGTATTATATGGTATACCCAGCGAAGGCTATGCGAATAATTATGTAATAAATATAGCAAATTAAATAGGCGAGTTATGAACATAGTTTAAGCATTGTTTACCCGTGTTAGAAACCTAGAAAATTCTGCAAAATTTAAAAAACTGTTCTGCTTTAGATTTTGATCTTATGTATTCTGAATTTCCAAAAAAAAAAAAAGAAAATTATTATGCTTAAATCGTGGAAAGTTAAAATTAATATGTATATATATGTAGATCTTAACAGAGAGATTTGTCAGCATTGGATAACTATTGGATTTAAGTGATCTTCAAATGCAAACAAATTCCGAGAAATATATTTACGTACAATATATTTGACTAGGTTCGAAAAAAAAAGCTTATGCAGTGTTTGTTGTACAAATGGTATCTGTATTATCCAACAAATAATTAGTGCTTATCACAAAGAGAACTCAATATGTAGTATGAAAAGTGCGGAGGTGGTTCAATAAATTGATCCTGAAGCTAGACGAATATGAATATTAACGATTAGCCAATGACTTAAGGATAGTCCTTGAGCTGTTGTTTCGATTAGGAAATCTACATTTAATTTGTGCATTTTCCACAGCGGAGTTTCAACTAAATACAATAAAACGAAATGTACTATACACTATCCCAATACTATAATTGTACCATATTAACTGATATATAGTATCATGCCTAAATGGTTGTTAAAAACTTATGTTCAAGTTAACCAGAGTTCAAGTGTTATCGTTGTAGTTTTGTGTTTCGATTTGTTAAAGCTGTGCTAAAACTATCAATATGTCTATGTTTGGCATTGTCTCTGACATTTCTTACATATCTTCTTACTGATATAGGTAGTAGAAAACATATCCAAATCGTGCAATTACAAGCTGACATCATTTAAATAACTTGTGGTTAACCAAGTGTAACAGAATATTCCGAATTAACATATTATTTTATTTTGAAGGGGTTGTCTAACATTTTCTCGAATCGGATTTATGTTTTAAAAATACCTGAATTGCCGGTATTCTAACAAATTAAAAATACTACTAAGCATTCTGTATATAAGATTCCGTTAATCAACGATTATGATGTTAATAGTTATGATGAGTAGCTTAGTGAGAGATCAATGCAATATCCCAGCATCCATTAATACTTATGCTACGTGAAATGGCAGACAGACTCCGTAAATTTGTGAAATAGTTTTAAGTTTGAAAATAAAATATATTAATAAAAAGCAAGTTTGTACAGCAATTCCAAAATGCTTTTTCGTACTTATTGGTGTTGGGCGCGTGCCGTGACACGAACACGCACGACTCGACACGACGTGTTTGTGCTTAAGACTCAAACTAGACACGACATGGAAATATGGGCTTAAAATCAAGCTTTAAAAATGTAATTAAAATTTAATAATATTAAATTAAAATAACATTAATTTATTTACAAAATTATTCAATTACGGCGCTATTAAAGCCAGAGACTTGAAACTTCAGATACATATCAGTGAATACCCACTTTAAATAAATTTTTAAGTTTTTTTTTTGGATACCCCTACTGTTGGCGTGACAAATCGGCATAAATATAAATCTCGCTCAGTTTTAGAGATGTATGTCCCACAGTTGTACAGCCAGCGTTACCAAATTTGGCAGACAATTTTCGGATAAACTCCTCTGAAGCTCGCCACAAATTAGTTAATTCAATATTTTTCCAAAAAAAAATAAACAATCATAATTTAGACCATTTTCAACTCTTTTAAGATGTTGTGACACTGCGAACGAGTATTGCGCAGTCGACTACACCCGTCTGCAACGTTCTTTTGGTTTTATTAAAGGTTTTTGTTTTTTCGTTCAATTAAAAAATATACTTGTTTTAATTCATTTAATTTAAATTAAAAATTTGCAGATTTTAATTAATTTTATTTAATTAAAAAATAAGCATATTTTAATTAATTGAATTTAAATTAAAAATAAGCAGATTTTAATTAATTTTATTTAATCTAAAAATATGCATATTTTAAATAATTTAATTTAATTTAACTTAAAAATAAGCACATTTTAGATAATGTATTTTAATTTAATAATTTTAATATGTGCCTATTTTACTTCATCAAAAAGAACATCAATTTTGAGCTTTGTTTTGGGTCTTTTTTATTCAATATACTCTACAATTTTGTTTAGGGTTAAGAAACAAACAACTAAAGCCGGCCCGCTGGAAGGACAATCCGAGCAACTAGTCGACTTCCTCGATGGTTGGCCCGCCGACGCCACTGGTGCCATTGTCGCCGCCCGAGTTCTGTGAAGGTGCTGGCATGCCGCCGCTCTGGTAGAGTCGGGTCATGATGGGATTGCAGATGCGCTCCAGCTCCTGTTGTTTGTGCTCGAACTCCTGCTTGTCGGCCAGCTGGTTGGCGTCCAGCCAGCTGATGGTCTCGTTGCAGCGCTGCAAGATCGTCGCCCGATCGGCGTCGCTGATGCGGCTGCGCAGCTGCTCGTCCTCCAGCGTGGATCGGATGTGGAAGCAGTAGGACTCCAGCTGGTTTTTGGCATCGATGCGCTGGCGCTGCTGGTCATCCGCCTGGCGATAGGACTCGGCCTCGCTGACCATGCGCTCGATGTCCTCCTTGGACAGCCGGCCCTTGTCGTTGGTAATCGTTATCCGGTTCGCCTTGCCGGTGGACTTCTCGGCCGCACTGACATTCAGTATGCCATTGGCATCGATGTCGAAGGTCACCTCAATTTGGGGCACGCCGCGCGGCGCCGGCGGAATGGCCGTTAGCTCGAATTTGCCAAGGATGTTGTTGTCCTTGGTCATGGCCCGTTCGCCCTCGAACACCTGGATGAGCACGCCCGGCTGGTTGTCCGCATACGTGGTGAAGATCTGCGTCTGCTTGGTGGGTATTGTCGCGTTGCGCTTGATCAGCGCCGTCATAACGCCGCCGGCCGTCTCGATGCCCAGCGAGAGCGGCGTCACGTCCAGCAGCAGCAGATCCTGCACGGCCTCGGATGTGTCGCCGTGCAGTATGGCCGCCTGGACGGCGGCGCCATAGGCCACCGCCTCGTCCGGATTGATGGACTTGTTCAGCTCCTTGCCATTGAAGAAGTCCTGCAGCAGACGCTGCACCTTGGGTATTCTGGTGGAGCCACCCACCAGGACGATATCGTGGATCTGGCCCTTGTCCATTTTGGCATCGCGCAGCGCCTTGGCCAGCGGCTCCATGGTGCTACGGAACAGATCTCCGTTCAGCTCCTCGAAGCGGGCACGCGTCACGGACGTGTAAAAATCGATGCCGTCGAAGAGCGAGTCGATCTCGATGCTGGCCTGCGTGGACGAGGAGAGGGTGCGCTTGGCGCGCTCGCAGGCCGTGCGCAGGCGGCGCAGGGCGCGCTTATTCTGGCCGAGATCGCGCTTGTGCTTGCGCTGGAACTCCTGCACAAAATGATTGACCATGCGATTGTCGATATCCTCGCCGCCCAGATGCGTATCGCCGGCGGTGGCCTTCACCTCGAAGATGCCATCCTCGATGGTCAGCACGGACACGTCGAAGGTGCCGCCGCCCAAGTCGAAAATGAGCACGTTGCGCTCGCTGCCGCCCTGCTTGTCCAGGCCGTAGGCAATCGCCGCCGCCGTCGGCTCATTGATGATCCGCAGCACATTCAGTCCGGCTATGGTGCCCGCATCTTTGGTCGCCTGACGTTGCGAATCGTTGAAATAGGCGGGCACGGTGACCACCGCATCGGTGACGGCGCCGCCCAAATACGCCTCGGCGGTTTCGCGCATCTTGGTCAGCACCATGGAGGACACCTCCTCCGGATAGAAGCTCTTCTTCTCGCCCTTGTACTCGACACGGATGCGCGGCTTGCCATTATCGGAGATCACCTCGAAGGGCCAGTGCTTCATGTCGTCCTGGACGGTGGCGTCCTCGAACTTGCGTCCAATCAGCCGCTTGGCATCTGGAAAACAATCCCAGGCAGAGAAATAAGTGGGCAGCTAACACAGAACTTTGGCTTTTCTTCATCTTTATTAGCCAACAAGCGAACCAAATGGACGGGGACTTTTACAAATTGCACTAATTTTAATGGTATTTAATCGTTTTTCGTATCTAGGCACAGGTCTAGGCCTGTGGCTAGGCTAGGCAGGTACGGGGCGGGGCAGATTTATGTGGACTCTGAGACTGAAATGAAAGTATAGAAAAGAAAGAAGTCTTGCATTAAACCTGCGCACATCTCTTTGGGGAGGAGCAGCGGACAAAAAGTCAGTTAGATAAGGAGTTTAAGGAGCAGAAAACCTGTTGAATTCCAAGGGAAACTATTTATTAATGAAGAGAAATGTACGTTTCTAAATTAAATTAAATGTTCGATTATTTTTAGAGCACACTGTGTAGTATAGGGTATATGTTCAGGGTATATAGGTGTCTAAGCAACCTAAGCTTATTGGTGGAAAATTTGAATCTACCTCGGTCTCCATCTGAGGGATTACAAGTAAACTTTGCCCAGTAAAATTTTAAATTAAAGTCAGAGTTTTTATTTGAAGCGTAATGGGAACTAATCAACTTCTTCTTTTGGTTAAAGGAAGAATAATTGTACTGACTTCAATTTAAAAGCAACACAAATTGTCAATTGTTAATCCTACAAGCCTTTAAATTATTTTTGTATTATTCAGGCAATTTTTATTATTTGTAAGCAACTTTATAAATAGCAACAAATTCGTTTATAGCATTTAAGGGACAACCAACAATTAATACATTCTCATCTACTATTTACTTTGTTAAACAAAATTTAAGCTCCGCTCAATTCGAAAGAAAAATTCCAACTACTTTTGAAAAAAATACTTGATAGTATTAATATTTTTCCGTTTAAATATGGGGGCGCAGCTCTTAGCAAAAAAAATTCTAAATGTAGTCCGTATCCTGTCCTTTTTTTGTGTTTTCCTCGGCTGCAATCCCAGTGTAACCAAGTCCCCTACCTCAGATTGTAAATATTGTCATGTTAATATTCTATGTATTTTGTAAATATTTGTGTTTGGCCCACATTCGCTACAGCCATGAAATCTTGCCACAGAAATGCGCTGACACAAATTATGCTAATAAACATTTGGCAGCGGGCGGTGGCAGGCAGCACAGCCAACGAAACCACACAAAAAAAACAACAACAACGAAAGCTGACACAACAAGTGAATGCGTCGCCGCAGACTGAAGGGAGGGTAGCGAGGGGGTGGTGAGGTGGCGTGAAAAGTGCAAAAATACATTTAGGCAACTACTTTCAGTTGGCCGAATGCAAGAGCAGCCGCACCAGCGATGCATCTATACGAATTCCCAAAATAAAATCTTCAAAGCAAAAAATTTAACAAAATTTATATCCTAAATTCATTCATGAAAATGCTGCGAATTAAATAAAGGGCCACTTTTTGTGGCTGGGACTCACCGAAGATTGTGTTATTTGGATTCATGGCCACCTGGTTCTTGGCCGCATCGCCAATGAGACGCTCCGACTCCGTAAAGGCGACATAGCTGGGCGTGGTCCGGTTGCCCTGATCATTGGCAATGATCTCCACTTTGCCATGCTGAAAGACCCCGACACACGAATACGTTGTACCAAGATCAATGCCAACCGCTGGTAATTTGGGCATATTTGCTGCGGCTTTAATTAGACCACCACGAAGACGGCGACGTCAAGGTCCCCCGGCCAGAGCGAGCACGGGTATACGAGTATACGGCCGTATACGAGTGTTGACAACCAGAGAGTGTGAGAAAGAGCGTAACGAAATCGAAAATGACATTAAAATCAAGGTAGTATTTATTATACAATCCGAAAGGTGGGCAAACTTACCCGAAATTCAACGCCAGCTTTTGGTTCAGAATGCGAAACGATAGAGATAAAGGGATATGATCAAAAACAAAAGAACGAATGTCAAAATTCGCAGGAATTCGAGCGTTTTCTCTCTTTGCAGCTCCACAACGTCTGCTGTTTATTATCACGTTGCCAGAATGAGAAACTAGACCACTCATCGAACCATTTAAAAAATAGCGTAAATTCACTCGACTCTCAAAGATGCAACTGCCACAAAGAAACCAACAGCAAAACGGTTTAGCAGCAAATTTGCATTCGCTTTGCAAATTTAACAGCCACTTAACATAGCACTGTTAAGTTATGCATGGGCTGCACGCACACATTTCAAGTGCTCCAAGTAGCTAACATAGTCAGCGAAATGCGATTGATAAACTGTTATACCGAAGGAAGTAGAACAGTTTCATATATGCTGTATAGTTAGATCTCACATCTTTTAACATATATTTAAATGCAATTTTCTTTAGGAGTACTGTTCAAATATTTATCTGCCACAGTCGACCCCATTCTCACAGCATTGTTGAAAAACTGGCAGCCGGATATATGCGCCTATTTGCCGATGCCAAACAATTACAGCTACCAACACAGTTCGATCTTAAACAAACAAACTGTCTTCAACTATTTCCTCTTATTTGTTCCGAACACTTGTCGGCGATTAAATAACCAATTTACCACGATTCCCCACCAAAATCACTATAAAAGCGACGACTCTCGTTTGAATATATCACAACACGCTTTGCTTTCAATTGTAAGAAAAGGCCAAAAGTGGAATTATCTAAAATGAAATACTTTGTGGGCTTTGCACTGATTACTTTGGCCGCTCTCCTGACGGTATCCGATGCACAAAATACGACCACAACCGTTGCGCCTACGACGACAACAGTTGCTGCTGTAACAACAACAGTTGCTCCTGTAACGACAACGACCACCCCGAAGTTAAAACGCTGCTGGAAGGGAAACAACTGGTGCAACCTGTACATATCGCAGGCCCTGCCGCAAAGAAGAGTACAATGCAAAAGCTTTTTTGGCATCCAAAAATGTTTTTACTATTAAGATTCAAGGCTATATAAATATATAAAACTTTCAAAAAATCACAGGGCGTATTCTTAAAATATATAGCTATGATGATGTACTTATTATTTTCACCATGAGTGTACATATAACATGTATATGTATATATACACTAATGGTGAAAATAATATATATATAATATATATATATATATGTATACACTGATGGTGAAAATAATAAGTACATCGTCATAGCTTAGCTTCCTCACCTTCATTATTTACGGAAAACTTGATATTAGTCCTTAGTACCAAGTTTTTTTTTTTGTCATAATACCATTAATTCTTTAACTCACATTAAAGATTTGCTATAAAATCAAAGTCGGATGACCAGAAAGGAAAAGTCCACTTCTGTGGCATATTTAGACCGGCATAGGTCATATATATGGCATACTAATATATATAAAAATATGTCCCAGTCACGAAAACTGTAAACACACTTTGCTAGATCAGATTAAGTGCTACGCAAAACTCTAAAAACTAAAGATCCTCAAATTCTCTTATGAACAACACATCTCATACAAAAACTATATATATTTTAAGGAAATTTACCACGAAATGTTATAGGATTTCAGTTCATAAAAATCGCATAGGGTTTCAGCCAGTTGGATGCTAGTTGGGTGGTTAGTAGGGCGGTCTGTCTATGCCACATTCGTCGGGCTTCTTGAAGACCAGTGCATAGGTGAGCACGGGATGTATATTGTACTCGGCGGAAGCTGTGGACAGAAGCGAATGCGTGGAAGGACTTTCCATGAACAAAGTTTCCGCATCAAATTGACTCCAACGACCGCGCTTCAGCTGTTCCTTAACGTACGTCAACTGCGTGTTTATCTAAAGCAATTGCAATTAAATTCAGATTTTCTTAAATTAAACTAAGTTGAAATTAATTACCATTGGCACCAGCAGCGGGGTGCGGCGGCAGTTGAAGAAATTGGCAATGAACTGGCGAACATTCTCCGGATCAGCACTGATCACCTGCTGCATTATAACACGTATGATGGCGCGTATCTGACAGCAGGTTTAACGTCTAGTTAGTTCGTGAATAATGTCAATATTTACCTCAGGATGCTCCCGTATGTACGCCCAGTTGCACTTGCGCAGCTGCTTCTGAATGCGAGGTAGGGTATTGTAGTGCCTAATTGCATTCGAGTCCCATTTGCCCAGATCCAAGACCTTGTTTGATTCTTTGCTTTTTTCCATTCTTCTTATTTTGGTTCTTTTTAAATTTTTTTTTTTTTTTATTTAATACAAGAATTTTGTAAGCTTAGCTGTTCACATGAAACAGATGCTAATAGAAATATATTGAAAAGTATATTTGATGTTACAAGAAGGTGTTCAAATTTTCCATTTTCCAATAGCTTGAAGTTTATTTATAGAATCTAAACAATTTAAATCTATTTTTAAAAATTCTTTTACAAATGTTCAATAGTGGTTCTAAAACTTGAGCATACTTCTAGGCGTTAAACGTTTTTATAAACAGCTAAGAGTGTTTGAGTTGGGTGTCCGATTAGGAAATACCCTGTACCCAGCTGCGGTAAGCGATGAAAAAGTGATTCTTAAACACCTTTAAAATTTCGAATTTTTTTAAAATGTTAGAACATAAATAAGTTGTGTTTTTTCCAGTTTTATAATGAATAATTCTTTATCTGTGTATACTATACGAGAACATACGTACCAAATTTGGTAGCTGTAGCTTTTATTATCTCCGAGATATGCTAAAAAAAACCTTTTCTTGAAATATTTGATCGATTGAATCGATCGGTTGAATAAATGAAAAAATATTTGTTCTGCGTATGGTAAAGATATAAGTTTGTAACTCTTAAAGGTATCTCAAAGCCGTTTTTTATCCACTTTCAATGGCTACAGGGTATAAGAATCTGCAACTTTATTGTTAGTATTTTTATTCCGATCATTTTTATGTATTTTAATGCTATTTAGACATCCATCAGTGTCTGTGTCTGCCCCATTTGCACAGCATTGCTGAAAATTAGACGCGGCTTTGTTTGCATTTCAATTACATACAATATTTGAGCTTCCAGTAAACTTTTACCATACGCACCTTGACGAGGTCTTATTTGTTCCGAACAGTTGTCGTTAGGTAAATAACCAATATACCACGATTCCGTATCAAAATCACTATAAAAGCGACGACTCTCGTTTGAATATATCACAACACGCTTTGCTTTCAATTGTAAGAAAAGGCCAAAAGTGGAATTATCTAAAATGAAATACTTTGTGGGCTTTGCACTGATTACTTTGGCCGCTCTTCTGACGGTATCCGATGCACAAAATACGACCACAACCGTTGCGCCTACGACGACAACAGTTGCTGCTGTAACAACAACAGTTGCTCCTGTAACGACAACGACCACCCCGAAGTTAAAACGCTGCTGGAAGGGAAACAACTGGTGCGACTTGTACATTCTCCCCAGTATGGCGCCAAACAGATTGAGATGCAAGAGCTTTTTTGGCTTAGTGAAATGTTATTACTATTAACTGTTGAAACAAAAAAATTAATGAATACATAAAAATTTACATTTGTTGCAAAGAGCATCTATTTTAACTGAACCATAAATCAGCCCAGTTAAGCAATTTGTGAAGGAACTTTATTGGAACTTTCTTAATGACATGTCATGCCAGTCGTTTTGCAGGACAGCCGACATGACATGTCAGCAATGTAGTAGGCCGCTCTCTTAGACATTTCCAAATGGGAAGTTGATCAAGCCTAATATAAATTCAATTTCTTTAAGACAATCTGTTATAGGTTATAATTTAATTATTACAGAAGATTAGGTCAGTAAGCGAGACATCTCTGACAACAAGTCACCAAGCTCGTCTTGCAAGCTCATGGCACGCCATCAAAGGCATATCGATGTGAGACTTGACGGAGAGCATATTCTTGAATTTCTGATATTTCAAACAAGTTTCGTATATTTTATCTAAGTTCTCTAAAGTTATACTTATAACAAACTTTGTCTTAAGCATCTATGCAACTTAAAAACTACACACATGCTTTTGTACACATAAATGTATATCTAACGGTTAGATTGTGTTTATGTGAAGTGCAAAAACTCCATGAATTAAATGATTTGCGTGACTTCCTCCTCTGAATCGCTTTGATCTGCAAAGGTATTTAAATATTTTAGTTGCTATTAGATATGATAAATATAGTTTTTCTCACTCTGCTTTCGTGGCGTCGACTGTTGTTTTTTGCCAGTCTTGTTTTTGCCGCGATTGGGCTTAGTCTTGGCCGCCTTGGCGAGAGTCTGCGTTGCTTCCTTTAAACTAAGCTGTGCGCCGTCCACCTGTTGCTCCTGCGGCAACCAACTGCTCTCGTCCATTGGCGTCTCTGTGTAATGGGAAATAGAAAGGAGTAAATATAACATGGTCATGTGGTTTTGTTCCTACGGTTGTACCTGATATTTGTGCGGAAGTCTGTGTCTGGTCCTCAGCAACAGTTTCCTGCAGCTCCATGGGCTCATCTGGACTTTTTTGTTCAACGACGCTCACCACCGGCTGCACCTCCTCCGCCATCAGATGCTTAAAACTCAAAATGGGTGCCGTCTCGTTTAGGAGATCCACCAAACCGGCCACTCGATTGGGCTGCTGTCGACGATCCGCATCCACCTCCAATGCCTTGCGTATGAACTGCACCATGACCCTCGAGCGGCTGGCCGCGCTCCGAGCGCACTGCATGATGGTGCGTACATTGGTGGGCGCGGTGCCGCCAGCGTTGAGGGTGCACAGCTCCTGATACGAGTTAAAGCTCAACACTATAATCGAGTCGGCGGCATTCTCCTCCAGCAGCGTTGGATCCACCAACGGTTGCGCGGTGCTCTTGTACACGCAATACGTGACGCTCACGGGAAAATGCAGGAAGAGCAGCGGCATCAGCTCGCGCTCGCGCTCGCTAAACGTGCGGAGCTCCTCCTCGATATAGGACACCTCAGGCCGGCGGAAGTGCATCAGAGCGGCCAGCGCCGCAATGGTGCTGGCGTCTGCAAGGCGATCACTTGAATATAAGTTAAATAGCTAAACATCGATTGCTACCCACCATAGAGATTGCCGTCGTGGTTGAGCACGTTGATGTCAACGCGCACACACCACACGTGTTGCTCGACGGCGATGCACAGCGACTCGAGGTCCAGGCAGCGCGAGCTCCGGAACGTGCGCTCCAGCAGCGAGTTGAGCGTCAGGAAGCGCTGATCGTGTGTCGCCTGCGCCTCGTCCAGAAATGCCACGCCCTTGATGTCCACGTTCAGATGGAGTGTGCCCTCGTTGGCCCGCGCACTCGTTGGCGTCCCAATATCGCAGCTCACCTGGGCCAGCACCTTGGTCTCGCCCATGGACACCGCCACTGTGCCCCAATCAGCACCGAAGGTGAGTTGCACGTCGCGGAACTCGTTTGATTTGCGGCCATCGAAGCGCGTGTTCTGCTTGACTGCGCCCTGCACGAAGTTGCGCTCCGGCTTGGACTTGCCCGGCTCGAAGAGGTTGGCATTCATAAACATAATTTTTTATTTGCACTTTTTGTTTTGTGCCGGCATTCAAAAACGTGCATCAACCAGCGATGTACAAACACATAAATATAGATACCGATTTGTATCGATAGTTGATAGCTGCATTTGCTGTTAGTTAACATAACACAACATTATGCAAGCAGTGGAAACTGAGCGAAGTCATTCCATCGACATCGTTGTACATATATACAGTAAAGTAACCATTTAATTAAAAAGAGTAACAATTTGATTCGATGTACTAGCGCGAATATAGATATCGAATTGTGACGATAATTGATAGTTGAACATGCTGTTAAAATAACATAACTTAAACAAGCAGTGGCAAGCAGTGGAAACTGAGCAAACTCGTTAACAGGGCACTTAGTTCATTTACAGTGAGTCGTTCCATCGCAAGTGTTCCACGCCACACCATATTCACATTACTTCTTTTAATTAGGAAACATGAATTAATAAAAACATCAATTAGCACAAATCGTAACAAGCCCCTATCTACATACGACATACACTACACTGCAATAGAATATCATGGTAAGCCACAGCGCAAACTGCGCCGAAAATGCAAAAGAAAAACCTCAGTGCCCGGAAAAATTGGAATGTGCATAATAATTGAACCAAAAATAGACTTGACCCAAAAATAGTTACAAACTATATAAACGTGAATGTGTGCTTTTCAGGCCATACTGGGCGCCCAGCTAGTCATCACGCTGGTGATGGTCAGCGTCATACAGAAGCTGAGTCCGCACTATTCCTTCGCCAAGTGGATACTGTGCCGCACCGGCCTCTTTCGCTACCTGCATCCCACGGACGACGAGCTGCGCAACAAGGGCGGCGTGCCCAAGGATCGGCCCGCCAAGGGCAAGCACAAGCATCCGAACGGCATCGGCAACGGGCACGCCGCGCAGCAGCAGCAGTCATTTCACATACCGCGCAGCATTGAGGTGGAGCTGGAGACGCTGCAGGTGGTGGAGCGGGACGTGGTACATCTGCGGTACTTTACCGAGTACCAGTGGCTGGTGGACTTTAGCGTCTACGCGGGCATTGTGTACGTCATCTCGGAGTGCTTTCACTACTTTTATCCGCTCAAGCAAGAGATCAATCTGAGCATGGTGTGGTGTCTCCTGGTCATATTCTTTGCCCTCAAACTGCTGTCCTCCCTCACCGTGCTGTACTTCCAGAGCGAGGAGTCTATTGGGGAGCGTTCCATGGTGATCGTTGCCTGTCTGGTCTATTTGCTGATTGCCATGATCGTGCTAATCGTGGATGAGCGCATTCTGGAAACGGGTCTGGAGGATGCCTACACGAGCTTCAATGCCAGCGCCTCGAAGTTTCTCACCGAACAGGGTCTGCCGTCATCGTGCGTTTAAACGTTACATCTGCATTGATTTCATTTTTTAATATTTATTTATTTTGTTTTCGCAGGGGTCCAGCGTCCAAGATTGTTGTCAAGTTCTTTCTCGCGCTGAGCTGCGGTCTGCTGGGCTCGCTGTTCACATTTCCCGGACTGCGCATGGCCAAAATGCATTGGGATTCGTTGAAATACTGTCGTGGCAATCGTCTTATGCAGGTTATCCTAAATGTCAGCTTTGTGCTGCCCTTCATACTGGTCATATTGTGGATCCGGCCCATTAGCCGCGATTATTTGACGGTGCGCGTTTTCGAGGGCATGCAACAGCCGCTGTAAGGGACCTACAATTCCAGAACCTGCCCCAAATGGATTGATGATGTATTGTTTTATTCTGCAGCTTGAAGCCGCACGTTTTCGAGACGCTGCGTCTGCTGCTGGTGGTCTTTGTGGTCATTGTGCGCTTCGCCCTGATGCCCATCTATTTGCAATCGTATCTGAATCTGGCCTACGACAAGATACTTGATCTACGCAAGGAGGCGGGTCGCATCACCAACGTCGAGTTTCAAAAGAAGGCAAGCAGGAGAATGTTTGATTTAATTTGCTTTGAGATTCATTAATGCCCTGCCTCGCCTTGCAGATCTCTTCCATATTCTACTATCTGTGTGTTGTGACCTTACAATTTGCTGCGCCGCTCATTTTGTGCCTCTACTTGACGCTCATGTACAAAAGTCTGGGTGGCTTTAGCTGGGCGGGCATATTTAAGGAGACCGTTGTCCTGCAGCATGAATGCGCCGCCGATTCAGAATTGGCCACGAGCCCAGCGGCCGCACTGGACACCAATGCTGAGCCCGAGTTTAATATCTTGGAATCGGCGCAATCGTTGCAGGCCTCATTTGCTAGTCTGAAAAATGTAAGTGATTGCATTGGGATCAAATATTGCTATGCCTAAGACAATTTGTGCTTTTAAGGTGTTCTCGACGGAAGTGTACAAGGGATTTCTCGGCTTTGCCACTTGGTGGAGCTACTTTACGCTCTTTGCCACTTCTTCGCTGGGCATCGTCTATCAGTCATATTTTAACAAGACATAATGGAAGTTATTTAAGTACACCCAGCACTCACCAACATTTTTGGCGGTACCACCACAAACATACATACGACATTAGTATGTTAACTATAGAAATAATGTTTTTTTCTAATCTCGTTGATATTGTTTTATAGTCATGCGATGCTCCAAATTATTGGATTTTATCATGTATTGTAAATATTACTAATTTATATATGTACTATTCTTTACACAAATTTAGTGAAAATTTTAAACCAATAAAATGTTCAGACTAGGGCGTAAAATTGTGAAAAATGTCAAGTCCTAAGTTGAGTTTAACAGCTGCGAGGCTCTTGCGTTCAAAAAGCCCTGAGTAAAGTCGAATTACGTATATTTTTTAATTTGATAACACCATTTATTACCCTAAATGTTGTTCTTAAACAACTAACAAATCAAGGAAAATCTCTTTTTGATCGTACATATCCAATATGAAGTCTAAACCGTATTTACGCGCCTTGGGTACACAAAATTTAATATATATACTATATATATATATAAGCATATGTATGTAGGTTATTTTGTATGCATTTTAACTGTAAAAGTTGTTTAGATTTTGGCAATGCCAATAACACCGCAGCCAATGCGAGCGCCAGCATTGCCAGTTGTCTTGCTCAGTTCGTGCCCGCCCTTGCCCAGGTCATCGGCATCTGCGTGGACCACAACGGTGCGTCCGATAATGCTATTGGCACCAAACAGTGTGATCTTGCAATCGCAAATGTTCACAGCCGTGGGCCCGTTGCCAGTGGCCGTTATATTGCCCAGGTCACCCAAATGGCGATTCTCGTCGGTGGGTGCGCCGTGCTCCTTCTGATGGGGATTGAAATGGGGTCCAGAGGACATGCAGCCATTTGTGTTGTCGCCAAACTCATGCACGTGGAAACCGTGCTGGCCCTGCGCCAAGCCGGTCACCTCTCCGGTAACTTTCACGGGGCAACCATCGGCCTGGATCAAACAAATAAAACAGATATGAGTAGTGAATAACAAAATAGTAACAATGATAATGCTGCCAGCAAACCTGATAAGCGAAATACAAATGCGCCTTGTCATGACGATAGAAATATTCAAGTGGGTTACAATTAAGGTCATGTTTTTAGACCAAATCTCAACGCATTTATTAAAGACAAATGGGAAAAAACACAATTGAAAATTTAAGTTGAAGAGTACCCAAACAAACACGGTTGCTATATGCTACAAAAATTGGTACATTATCTTGCATTGGTGGTATGTGACATTTTTCCTCACAAAATATTGGGAATTTTAAGCTTGTATTACATGCATTTTTATCATGTTTTTTTTATAGTTTTAGTTTTAATAAACGACATTAGTATAAGAACTGAAAATAAACTACAACCGTAAAATACACTTGTAAGTTATCCTTACAATTTTATAATTGAATTTTTTTCTTTTTCAAAATGGTACATTTAATTGTAAATCCACGTGCAACACATTTTTGGGTACAATTGTACATGCATGCAGTAAAGAGAAATAACCCTTGAATTAAAGAGAGTAAGAATTTGATTCGATTTTAAGAAATATTCGCCCTCAGCTGTACACACATGCAAGTGCATTCCTTAATACACATACACACAAGTGTGCAATGTTGTGCTGCTTATATAACTATGCATATATCAGATGACACAGCACAAACTACACGCAATTGAAATTCAAGTAGCGACCGCAACAGGGCACAATCCCACACATACATTCATACGAATATGTGCATATACATACACAAAAATACTTATGTACGTATCTAAATGTTCTGTATTCATATACAAGCACCACACAAGGTGTGGTGCGGTGTGCGGCCGGCACTTTGACCTTAGTATTTGTATTTGTTGTTTGCCATATTTGTATTTTCCATTGGAAAGCGACAGTGTATAAATTATCTTACCTCCTGTTCGAAGAAAACGGTGCCCTTGGCATCCCCATTGATAACGCATACAGCTTTGACCACCATTTTTGAGCTTTTGCTTATTTATGAAGGCAAATGTAAACAATTAGAATAACTTTAGCCAGCGAACTTGTCGATCGAACAGCGAGTACCGGAATGGTCGCTGGGACTGAAAAGTAATCGATTGTACTATCGATAAGAATCACCTTTGAGCTTCTATGACAATCGAGGCGCACATTGAATAACCGTCAAAATTGAGTTTGTGTGTATAATGATTTTATACAATTATTTGCTTTTTAATCACTTTTTAACTTTATTGAGCCTTTTAAGTTATCAGATTTGATTTACTTTGTTTAGTTTTTAAAGAATTAACAAGCGGCTTATCAGCCGCTTTAAAACAAATCTGTATCGATGTTTCCTATGAAAGTTTCCAGCACTTATAGTTAATGCGATAGTCTCAGCTGTGCTCCAAAGTCGAGACCTCGTTGCTGGTTGTCTTTTGTGTATATCTTTTTATAAGCAGTTGAAATACATACTGTAGTTCGTTGGATATTACCGGCCCAATCTGACGCTTGTAAAAATCAATCATATTATTTTGTTCCACGCGAAATAGCTTACAGGTTAGTTGAACGCTTGCGCACAACAACAACAGTGTTGCCAAGTTAGCGGGGACTTCCCTCATTGGAACTAAAAAATATCTAAAGGTTACACCATTGAGTAACAAGAACAAAGAGGCGGCGATTTCCTGTTTCCCTTTATTTCCTTACATGTTTACCATAAGATGAAACAACAAAAACTCTGCCACTATCTTGTTGCTCTACCTCTTCGTCAGCCGTCTGCCCAGTGTTCAGCAACAACAACAATGAATTCGGCTGGATTTTTTATAGTCGGTTAAGAAGAGTGCAGTAGCTCAAGGGAAATATACATTTTCGTCCTCTGTTAAAGTATATATGTATATTCCTAGTCGCTTTAGCCCCGTCCGTCTATCTGTATGAACTCGTCGATTTCAGAGGCTCTGAGAGCTAAAGAGTTGAAGTTTGATTTCCGAATAGAGCAATCTTACCTGTTCAAAATGCTTTTTTGTCTTTACAGGATCTTGAAAACCTTCAGATATACCAGATAACGCTTAAATAAAAGTTATATTTCTTCACGACAGCCATGGACATGTGGTAAGCTTATCTGGCATTCCATTTAAATGTAAAGATTATGCATAAATTTTTTGTTTTTTGTTAAGGTTGGCGCCTGCGTTTAGTAATTTAACTACGGAGTTTTCGGATTGCCGTGTTATTGTTGGCTCTGAAACTTTCTATTGCCATAAAGTAATTTTGGCAAGTGCCTCGGGAGGCTTTAAAGGCATGCTGTTGAGTAATTGCAAGGAGGGTGTTTCTGGAGAGATTCAATTGCCAAATGTGACGCCAGAGATATTTGAGAAGTTTCGCAAATATGTCTACACCTACAACATGCTTGCCCTCAAGGGATACGACAGCCGTACATTAATGGATCTTTTCGAGTTCGGCAATCAATGGCTGGTGCCGTCCCTAACCAACGATTGTTTGAAAGTGTTGAGCGAACGTGCCAAATCTATGGAACTAGACAAAGTCATCGAACTTTATGAATTTGCTCATAATTACGAGTCAAAACACTTTATTGAAACGATAACTCATATTTTAACGTCCCAGTCCCATTCTACGCAGTTGCTATGTGATCAAGTTCTTCTGCTAGGCTCTGATGTCTTCTATCAATATATGACCAATGTTGCCAAATTTACGCCGGACATTGAACGTTATAAAATGATTGAAAAATTCGTGGAAATTAATGGATTCCTAGAAGATATAAGTGTTAAAGAAAATTCGGCAAATGAAGTCAACAAGTTAGACCATAATGATCTTAATCCCACCTCAAAAGAAGACATTATAGATGATGATAAGCCAAAGACAACAGCCAGTGGCAACAACGAAAAAACGAGAAGTGGAGCTAAAGGAAAACAATTTGGAAAGCTCAAAGCTGATTTCGTCAAGTCTCTACTTCGAACTATAGATTACACAAAAATGAGTGTGGACGAGTTTTACCGATATCCCGGTAGATCCGAATTGCTAACATTTAAAGCTAAATATGAAATAATATACAAAATTTGTACAAAAAATTCACAATACAATTCTGCGGCCGCCTTAAGCGCGTTTGGGTCTGCCAAAAAATAATAATTTGTTCGGTGCGTGAACCTGGTTTGTCACCAGGTTTTGGTTCGAACCTTGCTTCATCACATTCTATCAGTTTTAAATGGAAATTATTATTTTTAAGAAAATAATCGGTTTTATTAATTTCCGTTGTACTGAGAAAATAAACCAAACAATGAAATCAAAAACTTTGGTTCGTGTTCAGGCTCGGCAGATCTGTTGAACGACTGGTTAAGTTTATGATTTTAAAAATATTTTAATTTCAGGTTTAAGCCGGTTCAGCTTCCAGCCTAGTTATTATACTCGTTCACGAAGAGAAACGCCCCCGCCCCACAAATTACGAAAATCGATAGCTTTAAAAAAGAATAATTCAGACTGTTATACAGTGAACGCGTATTGCGCAGTCGGTTCAACCCGTCTGCAACGTTCTTACTTATTTTAAACGATTTTGCTTGAAGCTACGTTTTTTTCATAGCTCAGGAGTTATATTTAAATGCTGTAATTGTTTCATGTAAATAATGGCTTATAATGAATTCGATCGCGGTTAAATCGCTTATCGTAATCGTGCATTGATGCATTAAGCTTTTCAGTAATCGCACCGGTGCGTGTTATCGATACAATCTATTTTCGCATTCCACAACACTGAACAGAAAACAAAAAAAAGCTATTGAAATTATTTATGACTGCAATTGCGAAGTCGAAAGTCAATTTGGTAAAACTAAATTGTGCAATCTAGTTTCTGCACGATTAGAGAGTTATCAACGACGTTTCTTATCTTACATTGGTGCCAACAACAGACTTTGAATCGGTGGAAAAGGTGGCGAACGTGTTCAGTGCAGCAGCAAGAGGCAAAATGAAAGCCACAACCCAGAAACTGACGAAGCTGCGCGAGCTGATGCAGCTCGCCAGTCCGTCCGAGGCAGCCAGAATTGGTGCCTATGTGGTGCCATCGGACGACGCCCACCAGAGCGAGTACCAGTGTGCGCACGATGAGAGGCGTGCGTTTATTAGCGGCTTCACGGGGTCGGCGGGAACGGCGGTGATTACGGATGAGGAGGCGCTGCTGTGGACGGACGGACGGTATTATCAGCAGGCGGAGAAGGAGCTGGATGCCAATTGGACGTTGATGCGGGACGGCCTGGCAGCTACGCCCTCAATTGGCACCTGGCTGGGCAAGCATCTGCCCAAGGGCAGCGCCGTCGGCGTTGATCCGCGTCTGTTCTCGTTCCGTGCGGCGAAAACGATGGAAAGGGATCTGACCGCAGCCGATTGCAATTTGGTGGGCATTGAGAAAAATCTGATCGATGAGGTTTGGGGCGCCGATCAACCGGCTCGTCCGTCCAACACGCTGATCACACTGGATTTGAAGTTTGCCGGCGAGCCGATTGCCAAGAAATGGGAACGCACTCGCCAGCAAATGGAACAGTACAACACGGGCGCTTTAATCGTCAGCGCATTGGATGAGATTGCGTGGTTCCTTAATATGCGCGGTTCCGATATCGCCTACAATCCCGTATTCTTTGCATTTATGATCATCACGTACGAGGAGATACTCCTGTTTGTCGATGCAGGCAAACTGCCCGAGAACTTTGCGGCTCATCTGTGTGAAAATCAGGCAAAAATAACAATTCTCCCGTATGAAGCAATTGGCGACGGAGTGTGTCAAATTGCAGCCGAAGTTAAGGATAAAATATGGATATCGCCCACGAGCAGCTTGTACCTAAACAGCCTGGTGCCGAAGTCGGTTCGACACCAAGAGATCACTCCGATTGCATTATTTAAAGCCATCAAAAACGATAAGGAAATCGAGGGATTTGCCAACAGCCACGTCCGGGATGGGGTCGCCTTGTGCCAGTACTTTGCCTGGCTGGAATCGGCCATTAAGAGGGGCGAACATGTGGATGAAATATCCGGCGCCGATAAATTGGAATCATTTCGTAAAACTAAAGACAATTATATGGGTCTCAGCTTCACCACGATTAGTTCTTCCGGTCCCAATGGATCGGTTATTCACTACCATCCCGCCAAGGAAACGAATCGCCCGATTAATGCCAAGGAAATCTATCTGTGCGACTCGGGCGCCCAGTATTTGGATGGCACCACTGATGTTACCAGAACTTTTCACTTTGGCACTCCCACGGATTTCCAAAAGGAGACATATACGCGTGTCCTCAAGGGTCAGTTGACATTGGGCTCAACGGTATTTCCCACAAAGACCAAGGGCCATGTGCTGGATGTGCTGGCCAGAAAATCGCTCTGGGATATCGGTTTGGACTATGGCCATGGAACTGGGCACGGCATTGGCCATTTCTTGAATGTGCACGAGGGTCCAATGGGAGTCGGCTTTCGTCTAATGCCCGACGATCCCGGCCTACAGGCAAATATGTTCATTTCCAACGAACCGGGCTTCTATAAGGATGGCGAGTTTGGTATACGCATTGAAGACATTGTGCAAATTGTTCCAGGACAATCCAAGAATAATTTCGCGAACCGTGGCGCGCTTACTTTCAAAACGATCACCATGTGCCCGAAACAAACTAAAATGGTTATCAAGGAGCTGCTGACCGAAGGCGAGATCAAATTACTCAACGACTATCATAAACTCGTTTGGGAAACACTTTCACCTTTGTTATCCGAGGACTCATTCACTTTGGCTTGGCTTAAAAAGGAAACCGTCGCCATATAGTTATTACAATTAGAATTGCATGTTATATGGTTATAGCTATATGTTTTTCAAATCAAGCAACAACATATTCTAATTTTTTCTAAATATATATTTTTAATAAATGTTTAATCAACTCTCGTTTTGAGCCAAAAGGAAACGTTGAATTTTTTACAAAACTATATAACTAAACTATATCTGACGCGCATATATGTATGTATAGTATATATCCTAAATTTCAAGTCTCTAACTTTAATAGCGGCAAAAAAAAATCACCCAAAGCGAATATGCTCTTTTTCACTTCCATGGTTAACATTTATTCAAATTATATTTTTTAAAGTCTAAAACAGTCAATCTTGTTTTGGGCTCAGACCAACTGCAAATCAGATCTTATTTCAAATTCGATTAATTAGTTGCTGTCATCAAATGCGATCTGTCATCGATATCTTGATACTCGCTTTCCAGCACTTGCACAAGAATTTTCGAGGAAACCAGATACGCATTTTATTCTTTAAGTTCTGCATTTGTAAATTTTTAAAAATTCGAAATTAACATGAGTGATATTTGGACGCCTTGGTAAATTTAGCTGCCATAATTGTGGCCATGCAGAAATATTGAACAATCTTTTATTTCAAGGTTGGAGGATGCCACAAAAAATATGTGCAACGATGAGAACTTTGCGGATTGCATTATCGTCGTGGAATCTAGAAAATTTAAGTGCCACAAACTGATTCTGGCGTATGCTTCGGAGTTTTTCAAGCGTATGTTTTTGGGCAATTTCAAAGAATCGCGTGAAGAGATACCATTGGGGGACGTAACAGCCTTGACATTCAATATATTCCGTGAATATATTTACACATACGATGTGGAAGTTCTAAAAGATCATAGTACGAAAATAATAATTGATTTGTTTGAGTGCGGAAATCGTTGGCTAGTGCCATCCATGATCGATGACTGTTTAGAACTGTTGCTTGGACGTGCCAAAACCATGAAATTGGAGGAATTAATTGACCTTTTTGAGTTAGGCCATAGTTTTGACACCCAGGCCCTAATCAGCACGGCTTCTGATGTCCTAGAATCGCAGCATTCTAGTCATCTGTTTTGCGACAAATTTCTTTTCTTGAGCTGTGATGCGTTCAAACACTATATTTCCATACCTATCGAAAATACTGATTTAAAACGCTATAATCTGATCGCAAAATACTTGAAATCGCATGGATTTCTAGAAGATTTTAAGCCAATGCAGGTTGAGCTTATCGATCAGAAAATTAAACTGAAATTTGTGGATTTTGAATTAAAAGATAATTTAGAAAAAGAAAAAAAGAGAACAAACATGACAATAATGTTGCTGGATCTGAATTTAAAACTAAAAACAGTAAACAAAAATATGTTCAAGACTTACTTGAATTGATCAATTTTACTAATATGACTGCCAATGAATTTTACGAAGGTCCCGGTAAATCAAAATTCCTGACATTAGAGGCAAAATATGAAATTTTATATAATATTAAAAAAAAAATATATTAAATTCAAATATACTTAATCTCACCTTTTACGTTTATAAAATATAAAAGCATATAGTCTCGCAAAAGAATTGGATGTGACATGCAAAAAAATAAAATATGTATTTGCAATAAAAAATATGGCTTTATGTTGAGGTTGTAAATTGTGCCTTTCGATTAAGTAGAACAGATAAATAATATACAATCTGTTAGTATCAGCCTGTAGAAATAGCGTAGAATATGAATACTACATTCTACATTCCACATAAATTTTTTTATTATTTAAGCTGTTGAAAAATAAATTAAGCTTGTTTATAAAACAAACAAAAAATAAAACGACAATTTTGACATTTGCTTTTTTGTTTTAATACACAATTTGTCCAAACACTTAAATGGGATTTTCTTCATTATTAAGAAATAAAGTGCAATTGTTTTCGATTTGTTTTATACTTAGATGGTTTGCATTATTATGTATTTGTATTTGTATCCGTAAATTTGTAGATATTTATCATTTTGTTTAGTTTTTAATATTTTGTATATACTTTATATATATGTATATATATATATATATATATATATATGTATATATAGATATATATATATATATATAATTTTTTATATTTAAATCGATATAGGTAAAGGTATGTAGATAGGTAATAATATTCATTCGCCTGTTTGTTTGTTACTTGTGTGGTTGGTTGCTCGGTTTTACCCTTATTTTCTCTCATTTCTCGCGCCTTCGGTCACATAGCTATAACATCTTAAACATCATTACAATAATCAATCGTATATATTTCTATATATATATTTAGGTATATATATATATATATATATTTGTATACATATACATACATATATTTATATATATATATATATATATATATTTAGTTTTTGTTTTTTGTATTTTTTTTTGTTGGGTTTTTTCTTTTTTGTTATATTTGCATTACTTCGATTTAAACCTTAATATTTATTATATGTACTTAGAGAGTAGCGTCATCGAGCATATTGAATTCGTCAGAGCTAAGGGTTAAATCGTAAATATGAGGGCTTTTTGAAAAGTGTTTGCACGCCGTTTAACCGTTGTACGGTCAACACTTAAAACACAATCTCACAGTTCTATTTATAAACATATCCGTATCAATTTTAGTTTTTCGCTTTTTCTTTGCGTTTTGTTAGCATTCTCTTGTGGTTTCCGCTTGGATTTTTTAATGGTGCTTGGGATGGGCAAATTCAATATACAAGATGGAGACTTTTTCTTCTTATTTTTTTGCTTTCTAGAAATTTCCTTGAAGTGGGCTTTGTTTTGCATTTAGCTTGCTTGCTTTCTAACGGTTCTGAGTTTCGTCGTCCGCTCCCCCGCCGCCGACGCCGTTGCCGACATCGCTGCCGCATTTGCAGCTTGCACAGCTGCGATTGTTTTGCTCTGCGTATTACTATTTGCCTTTGTTTTGTTTCTGCTTCTGTATGCGTACGCATCAGAGCACCTCGGACACGTATTTGGGACGCTTGGCCGCGGTGGCATCCGCAGCGACGCACTCCTCCTCGCCCGCCTCGATGTGACCGCTATAATCGGTTGGCAGCTCTTCGTATATAATCTCAGGATGATGCTGCTGCTGCTGTTGCGGCTGCTGTTGTTGCTGCTGCTGCTGCTGATGTAGCGTTGGCGGCGCCGGATGCGACACAGCCATTACGTGATTTCGCTTGAGCGCAATCAAGGCGCCCACACCACCACCCCCGCCATCCACATGCGCCTGCTGCACAGTGACTCCGGTATTTTGATTGGTTACATAGAACGGACTGCCGCTGCTGCAATACATAAACCCAAGCATTAGAAACTATATCTTATAATAAAAAAAAAAACGAAAGTAAAACCTACTTGTATTGATTGGAATTATTGGCCATCGTCTGTGGCGGCTGTTGTTGCTGCTGCTGTTGCTGGTGCGCATTCTGAGAGTTGTAGATAATTTCTGTAATATAATAAAAATCATAATTAATCAACATTTGTGTGAGTTTATTGCATTTTGAACAATGTCAATGTTCTATTTAGAACTGTTTTTAAAATAAATCTATTAGCCCATTACAATTGAAAGCATGTCCGGTATATTTATATCTATATCCTATACACGATATTAACCTTATTCTCTTTTTTCACATATTTAAAATAACACGCTTTAAAAAGTTGACATTTTTCTCTTTTTACACGAATTGATTTGATTTAACACGATTTTAAATATTCTGTGAATGCTTTTTATCTACATTTGTTTTAATGTTCTATGAACTTATTTTGTCACCCGTCACAAATTATATATTTTCACTTCGCTTTATACAATTTACTGAATTATCAATAATGGCTAATAGAAATAATAATAGATAAATAATTCTCCATAATTATGAACAAAATAATTCAAGCGATATCATGTAAAAAAAATATTAGGTGTATTCTATATACTACCTATATCTACTGCAGATTATATTAAACTTATAGCAGTTTAAATTGAATTTGAGATTGAATTTTTTGTGTTATTTGACAATGAACCGTATTTTGAACAGTTGCCAAACGCAGCTGAAACCGAATAGAACTATATTTAAAACCTAAGCTTAGACAACCTTTACGCTCTGTACAAAAATACAAGAAATTCAATTCAATTTAAATGTTTGTCTCCTTACTAATTTGTCTCTTAATAATGACCGAATGTTTTAAAGAATATCCAACATTACATGGGTTATTTATTGGACTGATTACAAAACCTAAAACTATTTAATTTAGCTGTCAGGTTTTTCTTTCTGCTTACCAGCATCGGCGGCGCGCTGCTCGAGGGACATTCCGGGGGAGCCAGGTGCCGATTGCAGTACAATATCCTGAAGCGGTGAGCTCTCCCGTGAGTTGTCTGTTAAAACAAAAAAAGTTTTGGTATAGTTTTGCTGCGTTTGGCACACACATGACCAGATAGCTTACCCATATGACTGGGCGAGACGGGCGCCGAGCGCGGCATGCCATAGGGCGGACGGAAACCCTGGCTGCTGCGCTGGCGACGCTTCTTGTAACTGTGATCGATCAGCTTGGCGCCGCTGTCCGGATCGATGCGCCAGAAGGAGCCCTTGCCGGGCTCATCCTGTGAGCGTGCAACCTTGATGAAATACCTGCAAGTGGAGAAGAAACCGATTCAATATGCGATCAGATCGTTTAGCTTAAATATTCGGCTTACCTATTTAAACTGAGATTATGTCGTATGGAATTTTGCCAGCCCTTGTTGGTTTCCTTGCGGTAGTAGGGATAATGCTTGACAATGAACGAATAAATGCCCGAGAGTGTCAGCTGCTTGTCTGGAGCGGCAGATATGGCCTGGACTATCAGCTGAGCGTAACTATACGGCGGTTTCTCATTGTGGTTATAACTGGCTGTCGACGGTGTCTGGAATAGATCCTGCTGCAAATGCCAAAAGACAAAACAAATATAAATTAATTTAATAATTCCAATTTTAAATTTTCATAAATACTTACCGTATTGTTGTTGCTATAATTGTTGTAGCTGTTGGCCTGATTTTGGTGAAAACCCTGACGCGGACTAGCCGGACAACTGTTGGCAGCGCTTATTGTACCTGTGTGTAAGAACAAATTTAAATTATAGTAAAGCTAAGCTTATTTTAGTTACTTTTTGTTTTATATTAAATAAGATTCGTAAGTCTGGCATTTATATTATTTGATCAGGAAATATTTAAAGGCCTCAATTTTATTCTTTGAAAGTAAGCACCGAAAGTTCTAAAAGAAGTTTATCATTTTACTTGAAAGAAACTTTGTACGGGCTATTGAAGATTTTTGGATAAATCCTTTGAGCGCTTGACTAGAGAGGAACAATTGGCCCCAGCTGCCTGGGGCTGCGATATTGTGCCATCATTTTGTATATTCTTGTTCTTATTGTCTTTCCGAATACGCAACAGATTTTGCGTGAAGCTAAGCACATACATTATAGCCGCCCAAGAAATCATTATGATTGTGATTCTGTCTTTGGAATTTCTAACTAACAAAATTTATCAAAAAAAAGAGAGAGAGTAAGTTAAAACATTTCATTTGCACAGCTGTTAGCCGAAAATGAAAACCAAAGAGCAGTTGATTTGAACTAAGATCAAAAACGTTTCTATTCAAGTTCGTTCGCATTAGCTGTGAAAGTGGTATTCCAAGTGGGTTCCAATAGGAAAGACATTGGTTTTCTGGACTAAAAGAGAAAAATCCACTTGCCAGTTGGTGATAGATAGGGGCTCTTCTGCTCCTTCTTGGGTATTGAAATTTTGAGCGGTGCATAGATGGCAGCTCCATCGCCGCCGGCAGCTAGCAGCTGGGTTGCTGCGGGCGGTGCTCCTGGAAGGCGCTGCTGTTGCTGCTGCAGGGTTGTGTGGTGAAGCGGGTGGTGTGGCGTGTTCGGGAGTGGGTGGTGCGGCGGCAGCGGCTGCTGCTGCTGCTGCTGCAAGTGATGCGCTGGCTGCTGCTGCTGCTGTTGGCTGTGATGATGCGTCGCCTGCAGCGAATGCAGCTCATCGCGTGGCGGCGGCGTTATAATAACATGGGCCCCATGGCCCGTTCCAGCTGCCGCTGCTGCTGGACTGCTCAGCACCGGTGCCGCGTCCGGCGCAATGTCCGCAGCTACAAAGCTCTCAAACTCGATGCGTATCTCGGTGCTCGGAAATCGAAAGAAGCAGCTGCAAGTGCGCAAAAGAACATTAGTTAGCTAGCTAGCAGGAGGAGCCAAGAATAACATACCGTTGCGGCAGTCGCAGTGGATCCACATTGCGTCGCTGTAAGAAATCGTCAACGAAAATGCCATTTTTACTGAGGCACTGCACGAAGAAGGCGCGCCGTTCCGGATCGTAGAGCACCTGGAAATGTTTGCGAGAGACCAAATTGTTCTCGGCTACGTTAAAGTGCACCAGCGATGTTGACGAGTTGCGTCCAATGACCGTTATTTCGTCCGTAATATGAAGCAAGTCCTCGTTGAAGCGCAGCACGCCGTAGGCATTGGCGGGCGGGGAGCTCGAGCTGGCCCCACTGGGTACGACTACATGGGCAGGTGGGTGGTTTGCTGAGTTGTTGTTGTTATTTTGATTGTTGACCAATTCGGCACTGCTATTGTTGTTAGTATTATTATGATTGTTATTGTTGTTGTTGTTGTTTAACGCTGCAGCGGCGCCATGATGAAGCTGCAGCATGTCCTTGGCTATGGCAACAGTTGCCGCGTCTGCAGCGCTCGCTGCTGCTGCTGTTGTTGTTGCTGCTGCGGAGGTGGGTGTGTTCAAAACGGTGTGTACCGTTACAATGTGATTGTTGTTGCTGTTGGTATTGTTATTGTTGCTGCTGTTGTTGTTGTTGCTTATATTGATGCTTGTTGCCAGTGTTGTGGTTGTTGTTGTTGTGGCGGCCATTGAGAGGTATCCACTTGCACGCTGCTGCTGTGGCTTTTGTTGTTGTTGTTCTTGTTGTTGTAGTTAAACTGAAAATTGTATTTATTGTTATTACTGTTCTTCCGTTTAAGTAATTAGTGCAAATAAACAAGCAAATATAATACACACACACACACACACACACACACGCACACTAGCGCCGCATTGTTTTTGTTTATTTTCTTTTCATTTTATTCGTCTTTTTCCTTTTCTCTTTTGGCTTTTTGTCTGTATGCGGCGCGCTTAAAATTTCTTGTTGCAAATAAAAACTGACAAAGCGCGTGTTGCTCACCCATAGAAACAAAATTGCGTTAATTGATTTATTCGTGCAGCTTTTCACGCGTTTTGTTTTTTTTTAACTTTATTGCTCAAGGTTTTTCGTCAGCCTTAGCCAAAAAGACACTAAATATTTCCCAAATATATCTACACACATGCACACGCACACCACACACTGCAGAGGCAGCTTGTCTTCGTCCCCTACTTTGCAGAGAGCGCGACATACACACAATAAATAAAAAATAAATTAAAAAAAAAAACACATGTACTTACATTTCGTTTCTTTTTCAGTTTTTGCTTTGCTTATGTTTTGCTACCATAGCCGTTCACATGCATACACATAAACACACACACACGCACACACACACACTCATGCAACTAAACTCGTACTCGCACTCGGCAACAAGCAAAAACAAAAACAACTCGCACAACAATAAAAACAATAATAACACTACTACTACTACGTTGCGGCACTACGTGAGTAAACGAACACACACGCACACAAATGCACGAGCACAACAATATATTGCTCAGGACAAAACACAATGCGTTGGGAGAGGTGTATTGTGCGCGCGTGCGCTCGCTCGCTCGCTCTTTATGCGGCATCAGATTGCCCGGGCAGCAGCCGGAGAGTATCAAGCCTCTCCCTCCCCCCCATACAGCCCGCAAATGGAGCAGCTGCCGGCGCATAGCTACAAAGAACATAAAAAGCTCTCCCAACTCTATTCAATTGGGATTTAAGATAAAATTGATATTTTGCTATTGTGCAACGCGCGCGCAATACGTTCAATGCAGCGTTCATTCTGTTTACGTCTGACAGAGTTAGGCGCGTCTCGGTGTTTGTGATTTCTGCTCTGCCAGTGTTGCCAAATATGCAAAATTATTAAAACGTGCGTGAGCTTATATTGTCTAATTTTATATGCAGTGATGTTTGTTTAAAAGTTAAATATAATGATCTTAACTTAACTTTGCATGTTATCTTATTTTTGACAGTAGATTTTAAACAAAAAATTTTTTTTTGCAAAAAAAGTTTGTAAATAATTAGTGGAGTTGTGATTTAATGCCACAAACCCAAGAAAAAAGGTTGTACTCAATTTTATTAAAAATAAGTTTGTAACAGCCATTTTATGATGATGAGACGGCAACTCTGTTTGACAGTTGAAATTTGCCGATAAGCTTATTTCAGCGTCAGTTGGCAACACTGGCCAGTAGCGTGCTCACTTTCGTTTATTTGTTTTTGCCTTGCATAGACAATCATCATATGCACATTTGTACTTACATGGATACATATGAATGGATGTAGGTACATACAAAATAAATGTACTTTACATATTTACGTATATTTACATAAAAATGTCAAAGAAGACAGCCTATCGCCCCTTTCCTGTGGCTCTCATTCAATCGATCGCGTTTGCAAGCGCTAACGTGCAAAACGAAACCAAAATAAAATGAACGAAAACAACGTAAATAAAATGCTATAAAAATAAATACAACAAAGCAAACACACATACCCATATACACTTAGGCATGCATACACACCAATACACACATCTATCGTACGTACGTCGTTAGGTCACTGCTACGCTGCTGCTTCGCGCATCGGCAAAACAGAAACACAATAAATAAATAAAAACACCAAAATACACACACACACATAAACAAGAGCGCGCGCTTATATGTATGTATATGTATGCATAAACAAGCACTCACACACTTATGTATATAGGCATATTGGAAATGCGTAAAAATGCCGCTCGTTGATTTTTCAGCTAGCAACGGAGCCAAAAAATAATAATACAAAAAATCAAAAACAAACGACGTCGGCGCGACTCCACCTGCTTGAGCGTACATACATGCAAACACACATAGGTACATATCTCTGTATGTAGGTGTGCATGTGAAAAATGTAAATATGTATGCACGTCTTGTTTGTCTCTCACTCATTTGCGGCGACTGCGGACAAAAGGACAGACGAAAAGCGTAAACATACAAAAAGCACACTTTTCACAACGTACTCTATATGTACATCATACATACATACATTTGTATACATATGTACGTATGTATGTATGCATGTTGTGTCGTCGCTCGTTGCTTGTTGGCGATTGCGTAAACTTGCCGCCCGCTTTTTTCTTCCACCTAACACCAAAATATGTACACACAGTTAAGGGTACACACAAGCACACGCACGCATACACACACACACACACACACACACTCGTATATATCCACATACATGTGTAGATGTACATCACTTGAACATGTTCCAAAATAACAAATACATTTTATTTATATTTTGCTGGTTCTACTTCTCATATCTCCTCTTATTTATTAATACGTACTATTTATTGTTTTTGTTACACTTGTTTTACGCTGTTTGATTATCAAAACTCAACTGTTGTTGTTTTGTAGCTTTTTATTATTATTTTGCTTTGGCTACTTTTTGTTTTTGCGTTTTCTATTTTTTGCACAGAAAATTTAGCACACAACACGTTTTTCGTGCAGTTCGTTCGCCACTGAGCGTATGTGCGTGTGTGTGTGTTTGTGTGCGTGAGTGTGTATCAACAGCATGTCTGTGTGTGTATATTATTTTTCTTTCTATCGGCTCGTTCGCCTTGTTTATTATTATTTTTTTTTACTGTCGTTTTCGCTCAAATTTTTATGCAAGTTGCTTATTAAATGTCTTAACACCATAAATTAAAGCTTACTTTTCACTTAATTTGTGCACTTTACACAATTTTAATGCGGTTTTTTCAATTCTTATTTGCTTGCAGCGCGCTCCGCAGCAGCTGCCCACACGACGTGACGATTAAGAAGAAGAAGCAAATTCTGTGCAGCCCTGACGTGGTGCTACATTTCGCCAACTACAAACGAACAGCAGCTGGTCACACTCTTCCTACAGCTGCTCCTAACAGTGCGCAGAAACTCTGTAAAGCATATGTTTTGTAATCATTTTTTTTTTTGTTAATCGCGTTTTTCTGTGACAAAATGCAAAGCCTAACACGCTTGCTGGCCAACTGCACATTTACGCAGCTGCCGCGGCAACAGCGCAGTGGCGCTGTGGCCGCACTGCAGCAGCTGCGCACAAAAACGAAGATGGTGGAGAAACCCAAGCCGGGCGCCGGCCAACAATTCCGGCGCGTGGTGCACTTCCCCGAGGAGTACACGATTGCGCCGCTGAAGATCACCCATCTCGCTGGTCGCGATCCGGTCTCGGGTCGCATGGTCGCCAAGGGCATTGGCGGCGGCATCAAGCAGAAGTACCGCTGGATCAAATGGGTGCGCGATGGGCCGCGCGAGGGGGCGCCGCAGGAGGAGCGCGTCGTGGAGCTGCTGGACGACGGCTGTCGCACGGCCAAAGTGGCGCTGGTCGCCGTCGGCGATGAGCTCAAATATATACTCGCCACGGAGAATATGCGCGAGGGCGACATACTGAAAACCTCGAGGATTATTCCACGCATACCAGGTGGGAAATCAACAATCAACTGAGATCAATTGGTAAATTTACGCCTCTTTGCAGTGCGTCCCAACGAGGGCGATGCCTATCCGCTGGGCGCTTTGCCCGTGGGCACGCGCATCCACTGCCTGGAGAAGAATCCCGGCCAGCCGTGTCACCTGATACACGCCGCCGGCACCTTCGGCACCATTCTGCGCAAGTTCGACGACAAGGTTGTCGTGCAGCTTCCTTCAAAGCGGGAGTTTGCCTTCGATCGCGTCTGCATGGCCACCGTGGGGCGGCTGTCCAACACGGAACACAACAAGGAGCACGTGGGCAGTGCCCAGCGCATGCGTGAGCTGGGCAATCGGCCGCGATCCGGCCTGTGGAAACGCAAGGAGGGCAAGCACGGACGCAAGATACGCCGTTTGCCGCCCATGACTACGATATCGCCGCCGCCGCTGCCCAAGGAGACGGAGATCAAGTTGACGCTAAGCTTGTAAATTGTTTTTGTTGTGGATATTTTTTACTTCATTTCTTATTTTGTTTCTATTTCTACGAGCCAGCAACATTAAACTAGGTTGTTTATGATCTATTTGCGCGTTTTCTTCATGGAGAAGCCGGTGCCATGGAAGTTGTCCGCATCGTTGCCAGCTGCCTCGCCCGTTGCCTCCGCATCCGGCTGGACGCGATCGCTGATCGGTTTGATGCTCCGATCGAAGAGCAGCAGGCCAAACTGAAACTCGTAATCGGGCACGCCGCGTGGCAGCGCCTTCTTAAGTATCGGCGTCTCCAGCTGGCTGTCTTTTTTCTTTTTGCCATCGAGCCGCACGCCGGAGCCCTTGAATGTTTCGACCACCTCCTCGAGAACGCCGCCACCGCCGCCGGCGGCTGACTCGCTGCCGCCAGCTGCCTGTCCACCCGGCTGGCTGGCCGGCTGCTGTTCGCCGTGCTCCTTGTAGCCCACTGGCGCCTCGAATTCCACGTTCATGTCGCACTCAATGATGCTGACCGCATTGCCCGGCCGGGTCTCCAGCACGCACAGCTCGTACACCTTCTTGTTGTACTTGATGGCGATGACGTCGCCCTTGGTCAGGCACGCGAAATTGCGCAGCGCATTCTCCAGCACCGCCTTCGGATTGGTGATGTCCAAAAAGTCGGTACTGTGCGGCTGAAACTTGGAGAACGTGGCCACCTGCAGCGAGACGCTCTCAATGTTCAATATATCGCCCTCTTCCAGCAACAAATTGTCCATCATCCAGTACGGCAAATAGCACTTGCCCTCGTCGGCGACAAACTCCAAAACGCCCGCGTGCGAGGATCGCGACTTTTTCTTGTTGGTCAGCTTGAACAGCATCGGGTATTCGACGTTCAGGCGCGTCAGGGAGTCCAGTGCCGATGGCGGCATAATTACTGCAAGCAATTGTGTGTGTGTCATGGGAATTGGTCGAATCTGTGGCCCCATATTTTTACTCACTTTTTCCGCCCTTTTCCACGTCGGAGCGCTCGTTGCCCGGCAGCATTGAGACGGAGAAGCATTTGTAGGTCGCTTGGAAGCTGCGTCCACCGTCTGGGAACATCATGTTGAAGCCGCTGAAGTGGAACATATTGCGACTTAGTTTGCTGTGCTGTGACACAACCACAAATTCAATTTGTTGTTTGGAATTTTCAAAGTTTTTGTAATGTCACGATTTGTTTTTTGTTGTGATCAAAAAACAAAGTGAAATACACAAACAGAAATGTTATTTAACATTGCACTGACAATAACAGCAATAGTTGCAGTCGTTGTTAACGGTGCGTTATGAGTTTGATTTGCCAAGTAGCGGTGGGGACTTGAACTCAGTGTATAAAATTGACAGGAGCCACTCTCATAAATGTAATTAAAAATATTTAGTAGCCTTCTTTAGTTGCAATTGAAAATAATGTTATTTATGATAATATATACATGTTAAGTGAGTCACTGTTATACCTCGATAAGATTGTTACGATATTGGCATATCGTAAGCTGGCAAGCTGGTGGTCGTCGTGGTGCGCGCGCGTTGTTACGCTTAAATTTTGACGGAAAAAGCAGTTTCCAAGTCACCATACAGAGTTGACTGGACGAGCTTGCATATTAATTAAATTATAATATTATTTACATTACATAAATTGGCACTATTTTCTTCTAGAAGTTATGATTGAGTGAACCACTTCGGATTGTGATTTTTTGTGGCGTT
Source organism: Drosophila colorata (assembly GCA_035041545.1). Classification (NCBI taxonomy): domain Eukaryota; kingdom Metazoa; phylum Arthropoda; class Insecta; order Diptera; family Drosophilidae; genus Drosophila; species Drosophila colorata. Next base: position 270,874 of record JAWNLD010000222.1, read on the forward strand.
TTATTCGATTAAAAATATAAATTTGGGATTCTAAGGTTTGAATCTACATTTGTTATTGCTATAAATATTAGTATATTATATTAGAATAAAACGTCGCAAAAAATTATATTCTAAGCTAAAAAATTGCCGATATTTCTAATAATCTATACATTCACTGGTGGAGCGCACTGTTATGTGGAGGAGTACGACTGTTAATTGAGCCACTATTAAACATCGATAAGATCGCTACGATATTGGCATATCGATAATCCGCAAAATTATCGTCATACTCAGCAAGCCGGTGGTCGTAGTTGTGCGCGCGCGTTCATCACGCTTCAATTTCTCGTCAAATAAATTGTGATTTGAAAAAGTGTCGCTATTCAAGTGAGTACATGAAAAAAACTTAAAACACATCCCAACGCCAGCTCCAAGCGGAGCTCTAACGAACAAATTTAGTTTGCAATGAACACGGGGCAGCGAACAACAGTGTTCCAATAAGTGTATGTGTGTGTGTGTATATATAAAATAAGTGGGTGTATGTACAGATTCGCCTGTGTATCCTTGCGTAGTCCTGCTGGCGCCGCGTGTTTTTTCTTTACCAGTCCGCGTGTCTGTCTGTGCGTGTGTTTGTGGGTGAGAACCTGTGTGTGGGTGTGCTCGTTCGCATATGACCAAAATATATATATATATATAAATATTTTTCATTTAAAACATTCAACAACAACAGCAAACCTTATTTTGTTTGCCTCGGAAAAATCAATAAATGCTGAAAATTTACAGGCCCCGCAACACCAACAAATTGGTTTTTTCTTAATTTGTTCGTTTTGCTTCTGGCAAGAAAAAAAATTGCAACCCAATTTAATTGTGTTATCTTAGGTACAGTTATAGTCCTGGCAGAGCATGCAACAAAAATCGTACAGTTTGGCATGCGCTGTTGCCATGTGCAGCTGTTTTCAAGTTTGTTTTTGTTGTTTTTGCCTCGCAGCTGCTGCAGTAACAACAACAACACGGCCCTGTGTCGCTGTCTCTTTCTAGCCCTTTCTAGTTTTCGCACATTCCAATCAGACGACATTTTTGGTCATCCCCGACACAACCCCTCAGCCATCTTCCATCTACTTGGCATGATTCACTCTATAAACTGAAAACTACTGATTGCCGCTCTTTGAATGTATTGCATTTGTATTTTCCTAATTGGAAAGCATGTTTGCGTCATTTTGTACAGTTTAATGTCTGGGCACACTTTGAATAGGTGTCAAAATAAAAGAGGACTATGTAAAATAGCGGCGTATATTTCAATGATGTGCGGCATGCTGATGCTCAGTCAGTGGCTGTCAAACTGTATCGGTAAATTTCTTTCTTACAGGCATACATACATACACACATTTTTGTATGTATGTACGCAAATAAATATTTCAAATGAATTTTTCTTAAGCTTACGTCAAACAGGAACGAACATGCATCTATTTATATGTTTCTGTATATGTGTTTGCTTGTGCTTCAATTGCAAACAAGCAATAATTTCTGCACGTATGATATCATGAGTAAACAGAACGATTGGCAGCAACCACCCCGCCAAGGTCGCGGACAAACGCAGAATTCAAAAGGACAGGCTGCCCGTAAATCTTATTTCCATTGCAGCTCAAACTGCTGGCAAAGTACAGTTAACATCAGCTCACCTCAGCTTCTCCCCCACCTCCCGTTTCGCTCTCTTACGCACTCTATTTTGCTGAAAGCTTTGCACTTGACGGATAATACTTGGATCTATCTGGATATCGCTGGCTCTTCATCCATAAAGTTTGCCGCTTCTTCTTCTGATTAGCTAATGCTTCACCTACGCCTTTCGCTGTTGCCAGGCTGTATGTAGATTAGGTACTCGTACGCATGTGTGTGTGTGTGTGTTTGTGTATAAAGTTCCAATAAGAAGTTTAACATGCTTCCCACGTAGCTGCCGGTTTTTGTTGTTGCTTGCGCCGCCAAAAATTCATTTTGCTGTTGTTTTGCTCATGTTTTGCACGCGTTTTCATATCAGCCGATAAACTCGTGTGTGCAAACCAGCACAAAACGAAAATAAAAAAAAAAATTTATAAGAAAACACATTTTGCTGCCAATAATAATAAGTATCAAATGTTATATGAGGCAGCTACCTACACCCATGGCCAAATTAATAATTACGCGTCTTCGTTTTCGTTTTCTTTTTTCAAATATCTTAAATTTTATTAACAAATCATATTTTATTTTAATTTTCATTGTGTTGATGTTAATAATATTTAAAAGTTAAGAAAAAAGAAATATATAATATGATGCAGATATATAAAAACAGTTGAAAACTTCTTTAATACCTATTAAAGAGAATTAAAAGTTTATGGAACCGGGGATATTTTCAACTTAAAGTAAAATTCGAACAATAGCATTTAATTTATAATATTTTATTATGCCTTATAAAGTAAACATTATTTTAAAATTATATGCCAAACAATCTGCTAAAGGCTTTTTTTTATATTTTTCAGTTAATCAATTTTTTTAAATTTAATCAGTTATGAAATTGGGTATGCTCAAAATTCTATTAATAATGGTATTTATTTATATTTTAAATTTATATTCAGAGTTATTTTCATATTTATATAACAAAAGTAGTTGATAAACGAGGGTTAAGTCCCTTATTTAAATATGTCTACTAAAACGTTAAATTCTTTATTAGATTTAGGTAAAATACTGAATAAGCCGGAGTTCTGTACAAGGGTTGTTTGGGAATTGTCTTACCTAGGGATTTCAAGAGGGTTTAATAAGTTTGCTTTATATGATAGATGTTTATTTTTAATTTCTTGCAGACTAAATGCACATCTTCTATATGTCTACAAGGGTATTTAATAGTCGCCAACCCGAAGATAGCTTTTTCTTCTTCTTTTTTTTGGAAGTTTGGTTTCGCTCTTAAGTCGAATAATTTTTTGTTCAGGTATCGACACTTTTTGCGAGTTCAAATAAATATCTTTATTGGAGCGCAAATAAAATTGTTTACTGGACCAGCGGCTTTTCAATTTACAAATTAATTCACTGGCCAATAAAAATGACATATACATAATATGTATGTGTGTAGTATGTACATACATATGTACATATATAAGTAAATTCGTATTCTCTTTGAACTGCTGCTCGATGCTCGCTGGTGAATTTCCACTTGATTGATTCGAGACCTTCGCCCATTCACAGTTGCTGTTGTTGTTGTTGTTGCACTTTATGTTGCACGTGCTTGTTAATTACTTTGCTGCTGCTATTGTAGACAGTTAGTTAGCTCAGCGAGCCATAGATGAAAGCATTTCCAATTCCATATTATTGATTTGCATGGAAATTGCGGCGCTTCACTGGCCACTGTGGCACAGTTTGACAGCGACTGCTCGTTGGCCGTTAACTGGTTTTGATTGAAATAACAAAAAAAAAAAAAGAAAAATGTTTCGCCAGCCAACCGACATGACCTTGAACTTGCCGCCGCAACCACCCAACGAACAGAAACCACCCCCAAAAGCAAATGTAAATGCGTTGAGGGTGGGCAGGTTTTTCAGCTCCTCGAGATTCACCTTTCAGTCGGTTTCTAGAGTCCTTTTACTTAATGCACAGATTTGTCCTTGTTTGGAATGCGACAAATTAAATCAATATTATTCGAATTAAATGCAATTTTGAGTTGCCAATGTCAAGGTTGTCAGGTTGACGGTAACTGCCACCGCGCCTTCTGCCTCTCCTCCTGCTAGCCATTCCCATCCCCAGCACCATCCCCTTTGCAAGGGAAACAACAAAAACGACGCCTGTCGTGCAGAAAGCCGACAATTCAGGATTCATTTTATTTGCATGGATACGAATAAACAACGTATCAATGTGTCATAACTGTAATTTATAAATGCACCGTGGTCACTCCTTATGAATTCTCAGTTGTAACTCAATTTAAAAATTATTTGCAAATATGCTACTACTTATTAACAAAAATTTTTTTCAAAAATGTTAGTTGTTATTTTTAATGAAAGGAATGTAAACTGTTTATTAGTGAATAATAATATGATATGGCCTTACGTATAATATTTATTAAATTCAAAATTTGTTAAATATTTTGTTTGGTAGAAAAGGTTTTGAAGAAATTTGAATTATATGTGTTCGGGAAATGAGCGATTTTCTAAGTGCCCACGAGCTAATTTTCAAATAAAACCAAAATTACTGCGTGCATTAGCAAAAGCTACTATTTCACTTAAAAATAAATATATCACTTGAAGTGAATATATTATTATTTAATTACAGTGTGAAAGCTATAACTGAAGCCTTTGCATTTTTCGTTCAGATTTTATTTAAATATTCAAAAATCTTGCTTATTAAAATGTTTTAGTTTAGAACCAGGCAAATATTCAATGCCACACTGTGCATAAATCATTTCGTAAGTGTAAGAGTGTAAGTATGATTGTATGGAAAAGTCTCTATTTTTGTTTGCTTAGAGCGTCATAATTCACATATTTATTGTAGTTCCTTTCAATACCTAGTATTTGCTGCATTAAAGAGGGTATGCAGAGCTGTCTAAGTTATTGAAACTTGCATTGATTGTTGCACATTTCCCTTTACGAAGACAGAAAAGTTTTTTGTAACTAATAAATTTGATTTATATTATAATTACACTTACACTACTATAGCCTGTGTATGTATATTATTTATATAGTTTTAAACAAAATTGTTGTATATTTATTATTAGTACAGGGTATCTTAAAGTCATGGTTATTTGTGTGTTATTTGATTTCTTTATTTATGTGACGTCATTCATAGAGTCTAGTACACATTGAACCCATAGGGGGGCCACTTCCAACCCCGCTCTGCTTCTACTTCGTCTTCTATAAAAACCATTGCGACCCTTGTACAGCTAAAACAGTTTTGGTTGCACTGCAATGCTTCTCAAATCGGCAAATGTTGCGTGCGTTGTGTTTATTTTTAGCTGAATTCAAAAAACGAAAAATAAAATAAAATAAATAAATTGCAAACGATTATTTTGAACTACAAGCCGTGAGTTTTTAGAAAGTCCCCGGTGCTGCTTTAGTCTCGGGGGGATGTGGCGATTTACGCTCGACGGCGTCATTTATGGAATTTTTTTTGCGAGCATATGTCAACGTCACTAAAGCGTCGTTGTGACCTTGGCTCTGCTTCCAGCCATTGTCCTGGTTAGTGTCCTGAGCCTCTGCCCCTGTCCCTTGTGTTGTTTTGTGGATGTGGTCTGGCTTGGGGTCGCTTGATAGAGCCCTTTTGTTTTGCTGCTGTGTGGAGACCGCCATTGTTTAACTACTCTCGATCTGTCCTATGGGAGGAATTAAATTTATAAAAACCAAGCATTGGCCATATGCTATCAAAATGTTCATAAATGGAATTCAATTATTAAATAAATAAAAAAAAAATTTTAAAAAAAAACCCAAGTTAATAATTTATTCATACAATTTTTAAAAAATGTTGTAAAATAAGCATTTTGGAATCAATTTTCATTTATTTAATACATTTAATTTTGCAATTTTTAGCATCTGCCACCCAGATATGGTCCAAAATTCAGGCGACACCATTTATTGGGATAACCTTAAGAATTTGAAATTGCATTAAATCGTCGTATGATTATGATAAATATTTTTTTTTACTTACGCGGCCACTGGGTGGTTTGGTCTTCTCCACTCACCAGAACCGCCCATAAAATTAAGACAATCGAAATATGTGCTAACATTTTTTTGTTTGTAATGAATTGACTTTTGTTATTGAAAATAATGCGGCTTTTATACTCTTTAGTCTATCGAATATTTTAATATGCTTAGAAATTACATTTGATATGGTACAAATTTTATATAATACCTGTAGAAAATGCATTTTTTATAATGCTAAAGTTATTTTGGTTCTATTCGAGTTTAATTGGGCTTACAAGCTAAGATTCGATTTGTATATATTTATTTAGTTCAAATACACTTCTTCAATACAATATTATGAAATCAAATCAATAAGTTGATAACAGCAAATTATTTAAGGAAACATTTTTTTGTAGCTTTTAAATATATCTGAAAGGGTATTTGGGAATCTAATATGAGATTTATATTTCGTATTGTTAATTTAGACGAGGTGTCAATATCTGATAATAATATGGTGTATGTATATATATTCTTTTTTGTTGTTTCAAATTCGTCATGGATAACCTTTTCATAGGACCACCTGTATAATTTTCCTACTGTACATGTAACTGTAAAATGATTATTGCCAACTCTTGTTAATTTGCATTGCGTCAATACAATGATCATTGATCCTCGTCAGCAATGCATTGCGGGTGGCTGGGCGATGACAAATTTGCTATTTGAACAATAGCCACAAACAATAGCAATTACTATCATGATTTCAATTGCCCTTTTCTTTGGGAATGCCTCGAAATTAACTATATACATATGTACATACACCGCTGTCCGCCCATTCCAGGCACGAGCTCAGTGGGGCGCGACCTAAAAAATAATGGAAATTGCTTCAATTTGAACAATGTGCCATTTGTCCATTTCATTTTCCAATTGAAAAGCGCACGGGCTATATAGAAATAATTGAAAAATAGGAACTGGTTGCTGCCGGATTCGATAAAATTTCTAATCTATTCTCAACTTTGCTTTGTCAATTGAACAGCATTCGATTTTCGTCAAGTGTAACTAATAGTGGTCAAGCTATTGATAGGTGCGATATTCCCTATTAATTTGCTGCATTAGGGGTAGTCATTGTTCTATATTAAATAAGTTATATGATTGCTCTATAAAAAAATTGTTCGGCTTTAATATATCCTAGACAAAATTTAATTAAAGTTCTTAATTCTATTGTAATAATTTTATTTCTGTTGCAGACATGGTGAAAATCTCTCTGACGTGGAAACATTTATGCTGTCCTAAACGTCAGGTAATTGAGCTGTCCATAAAATCTAGTTTAAATTTTAACATGAAGTTTTATCTGTTAACATTGCAGATAACCAAGTCAACGACCATCACCTCCTACTCAACATAACAAGAAACTTCTCTGCAACAACAAACACAACAACACTAACTCCACTCAATCAACAACATACAAAGTCAACGTTTATTCCAAAAACAACAACAACAACTGCAGCTGTTGGAAGAAGAATCTTTACAAGTTTTTCAAGGGATTAAACGAACACAAGTGGACTCAACTTTTGTCCAATAAGAAAGCACGAGCTTTGGAATTCCTGCAGCTGCAAGTGACAAGAGTTAGCTAGTTAGAGAGAGAGAGAGAGAGAGAGGCAGAGAGAAAGGGAGAAGCTTTTTCTTAACTTATTATTATTATTACAATTATTATAGTTAGCGTTTAGTGTTCAGTGTTGCCACACTTAGTTTTCTGTTTAGGCTTACGTAATTTATTGCATATTTTTAGGCAGGCAGAGCTGAGCAAAGCTTCAGCTTCAAATTAACCCTAAAATACAACCCAGGTTTTTCCTTAGTGTTCAACTAGAACCAACGCCCCCTTGTTTGTGTCCCACAACGCGGCTGTACTTACATTTTCATTATGAAAATAACAACAATGAAGTCTAAGCGCAAATATGGCTGTTTAGAAAATATTTGAAAACAATTTTTCAATTATTAACAATTAAGATTATTTTTCGTGTATCATTTATTATTGTAGTATTGTATTTTATAATTTTCCAACACGTTTGTTTTGCAAAAAATCCCCCAAAATATTTAATTTCCTCTTTAGTACACATACAACCAATTGGCTCTAAACACACCAGTTGAAGTTAGACGAACAGACAGTCAGGTTAGGCAGCGTGTGAAAGAGGCAAGAGTTTTTTTTTAAAGTCAGTTCTTATTAGTTGCGTCTCTAACAACAACAAAAACATACCAATTGGAATAACCAACCATGGAAGCTTACTCGCCGGATTTGCTATGGATGGTCATCATCGGCTTTCTTATTGCATTTGTCTTGGCCTTTGGCATCGGCGCCAACGATGTGGCCAATTCTTTTGGCACCAGCGTGGGCTCTGGCGTTCTAACCATACGTCAAGCTTGCGTTTTGGCGACCGTTTGTGAAATTTCGGGAGCAGTTTTAATTGGTAAGTCCGAAAAATTAGTTTGTAAGTTTTTTTAGTCTATATTTTTAAAAGTTCATTTATAACCTAAAGTTACTTAAAGCTGAAAGCTCTGAACAATTGCACGTTGGCCATTATTGAGTTGTATTTGCAAAGTCAAAGAAATATTTTATCGGTCTTATTATGGCTAGTTTGAGCTTTGTACAGTCAAAAGCTTGAAGTTGTTTAAGAGCAGCTTTAAAGCTTAAAGCCATAAATAAAAGTTACTTAAATTGAAAAGGTTTATTAATGTTTTGTCGTTTTAATTAGTTGCATTCAATTTTAATTTTAATTTGAATTAAGTACTGTTTGAAAAATCAAAGAAACATTTTATTGGGCAGACTATAATTATAATATATATCTATGCAGCTTAAAACTAGAAATTTAAGTTAAAAGCTTTATTAAAGCTCCCATAATTTGTAGTTCGCTCTAATCAGCTGCTTTTGGTTTAATATTTCTATAATATTTAATATTGCTGTGCTCTTCTGTATAATAAATTCGAGCTAAATTCTTTGTGATTAATCCTTAGATTAATTTTACAATTACTCATGCGCTTGCTTTTCTTTTTATATATTCCCACAGGCTACAAGGTGTCGGACACAATGCGAAAGGGCATCCTCGAGGTGAGCCTGTACGAGGGCGCCGAGGAGGTGCTCATGCTGGGCTGCGTGTCGGCGCTGACAAGCAGCGCCATCTGGCTGCTGGTGGCCACGTTTCTCAAATTGCCCATTTCGGGCACGCACAGCATTGTCGGCTCCACCATTGGCTTCTCGCTGGTGGCACGGGGCGTGCAGGGCCTAAAGTGGTCAACGCTGTGCACCATTGTCGGCTCGTGGTTTATATCGCCGGTGATGAGCGGTGTGGTGAGCATTCTCCTATTTCTGGCCATACGCCGCTTCATCTTGCGCGCCCAGGAGCCGCTCAAGGCCGGCTTCCGTTCGCTGCCCATTTTCTACGGCGTCACGTTCTTCATTAACATCATCAGCGTGGTGCTGGACGGTCCCAAGTGTAAGTATAAATTGAATTTAGCTAAATTAATTGGGCATGAGCTAATCGCCTGCTTTTCCAGTGCTCTACATGGACAACATACCCACTTGGATAGCTGTAAGCGCCAGCGTGGGCTTGTCTCTGCTGGTGGCGCTTCTGACGCAGCTGGTGATTGTGCCGCTGCAGCGGCGCACAATTGCCAAGCGGCTGCGCGCCCAGAATCCTGTCAAGTTCAATTTCGAGGACTCTGTGGGTAAGTAAGGTGTTGCCAGTCAAGCCTGCAAGTCCGGGTTCGGTTCATAGACCTCGTTTTTCACATCCATGAGCTAAGGTTTTGGTTCGAACCTGGGTTAATTTTTACCTTTCATCAAGGTTGTAATTTTTTTTAAACTTTTTTATGTTATAAAATATTAAAACAACAATTTTAAATAATAAAAATATATGAACCAAATAAGAAAAAAAAATGGTTTGAACCCAAACTTTGAAATTTTAAGTCGAAACCAGAACCGAACCAGTTTGAAAAAAACCCGGTTCAAACCGGGTTTGCAGACTTGCAACCAATTCATGCTATATAATAAAACAAAAAATTTTTATAATTAAAATTTATGAACCAAACCAAAGACAATAATATATAATTATTTATATAAATAAAAGTATTTATATAAATAAAAGTATTTATATAAATAAAAGTATTTATATAAAAAAAAGTATTTATATAAATAAAAGTATTTATATACTCTTTGACCAAAGCTTTTTAAAAAAATAGTTTATACTTGGGTTCAGGTTCGGCTGTCTTTTTTTTAAACTGGATCGGCTTAGGTTTCGGTTTCGGAACCGGGTTTGCAGGCTTGCAGCCAATCAATGCTAAACCTACTTAATCACACTCCTTTCTCCATTCACACACACAGAATCCTCGCCGTCGGGCAGCCCCAAGAAGCAGCGCCGTCCGCTGTCGCTGGTCAGCGAGGGTAAACCGCTGCCGGCTATTGCCGAAATCACCGAGCTGGTCTCGCTCAGCGACAATTCGCCAAAGACGTTCAAGCTGGCGCCGTTTGGCCTGGCGGCCAAGAACAACAATGCGCCCGCCGAGGACTATAAAATCAATCCCGAAGTCATACGCAAGGCCGAGGATCTGCTGGGCAAGGCCAGTCTGGACAACACCGATCTGACCGTCACCAGCCTCAACTACATCGATGAGCAGCAGCAGCAGCGCCAGCAGCTGCAGAATGGACGCACGCTTCAGGAGTGCTTCAAGCGCGTCACGTCGCCCAAGGAGGAGCACAAGTCGCAGCAGCTGGCAACGGGCGGAGCGGCTGGCAACGCGATTGCAAATGCCCCCGGGAATGTGGCTGCCAACGCCACCAACAACAATCTGCAGGTGGTGGAGAGTGGCGGCAGCCTGGACCTGATGATCAGCACCACCTTGTCGCCCAACTCCAGCAAGGTGCCGCTTATCGAGAGCAAGGAGGCGCTCAACGAGCAGGAGGAGGAGTTCAAACGGGCGGCCGGACGACGCGCCAGCAGCACCGAGGAGACACAGGAGGTGTCCATGCTCTTCTCATTCCTCCAAATCCTGACGGCGACCTTTGGCAGCTTCGCGCACGGCGGCAACGATGTTAGCAACGCCATCGGCCCACTCATCGCCCTCTATATGATCTATCGCGAGGGCTCCGTCATGCAGAAGGCCGAAAGTCCCATTTATATTCTGATCTACGGCGGCATCGGCATCTCCGTGGGTCTCTGGCTGTGGGGACGGCGCGTCATCGAAACCATTGGCAATGATTTAACAAAGATCACCTCATCGACGTGAGTAGTCGCTATATGTGATTGTAGTTGAGAGAGAGAGAGAGAGAGATAGAGACTAGTTAACAGGGAGAGCGAGAATATCGATTTACATATTGCTTTATAATTTTGTTACGAAATGTGTAACATCGCCCAACCTACAAAAATATATATTAGTATTCCTGATCAGGTCTGAGAGCCGAGTTGATATTGCTTTGTCTGTCTGTCTGTCTGTCTGTTTCTATAAAAACTATTATCTCAGTCATAAAACTTTGCAGAGATTCGTCTTTTTAAAGTTGGCAGTACATATGTCGAAGTCGGTTGGATCAGAACATTATGTTGTATAGTTATCATAGGAGCAAGCTTTTGTTGTTTTTCAATATATCCCAATTAAAGTCAGCAAATAAGAGCGTTACTTTGTTTCTAAGATATAAAATAAGTCCTTTTAACAAGCGGCCACTGTATCACATATTGGAAGAACGTTCGAAAAAATTAGTTTTTGCTTTAGAAACTTTTGTTTTTCAAGATATTTCAACCGAACTTGGCAATTGAAAGCGTTACTTTGTTTCTAAAATATTAGCTCATCCTTATCAATAAAGGACCATTATAGCATATAGCTTATATAGGACCAAACCAAAGCCAATTGCCTTATTATTAATATTACGTATAATTAGATAATAATTTTTTATAAAATCACTTTGCAGAAATAATGAAAATTCCTTCAATATCTCCTTCGCAGTGGCTTCACCATTGAAGTCGGCGCCGCCATCACCGTACTGCTGGCCAGCAAGATTGGTTTGCCCATTTCGACAACACACTGCAAGGTCGGTTCGGTGGTCTTTGTGGGACACGTAAGCGCCGCGGGCCGCAAGCGGAAGCGCGAGGAGCACGAAAAGGAGCTGGGCGGGCAGCTAGAGGCGCCGGCACAGCCCAGCGGGGCACCGATGGAGGATGGCAGCGTCGATTGGCATTTGTTCCGGAATATCGCCTACGCCTGGATCGTGACGGTGCCGGTGACCGCATTGCTCAGCGCCGGAATGATGTACGTGCTCTGCGCCCTAGTTGTGGACGATCTGGGTCAAGCTTAGGGCAAATTGTAAAACGCGGCCATTCAATTATTAATTGTAAAAGCAAACTAATGTTTCGTAATTGTACCAGTTGATAAACGCAAAACTTAAGACAAGCAAAGAAAAAACCCTTAAACAAATTTAAACTTAACAAAATTACTCACCTAACTATTCAAAGAAAAAAGTAAAGGAAAAGAAAAGAAAAGCATTTTACTTAACGTCTGAAAATAACTGATATTGGTATTGATATTGATATTGTTTATATATACCTACGATATTGTACACGTTTAAACAAAGCACATTTCTTTTTTTTTTGTACCCAAAATTTTCCTTTATATACTCATTTTATATGTTTCATTTTTTTCCTGTCAAGTATTAAAATGCGGTGCATTTTTGTTGTAGTTGGCCTTTGAATGATGTCCAGTGCAATTTGTTTACTACATTTAAATTGAAACAAATCTTTTAAATTCCTTTTGGACAGCTTTAACAGAATATTTTACATTTTATAAATTACAAAGCAATAGAGCAAAACTTATGAATAAAATACAAACTACTACAAAAACAACTATTGTGATAATTTATTTGCTTTATGTGCTCTCTAAGCTCGCAAAAGGTAAATACAGTTAAGAGACAGCAGCTTTTTAACTCGCACTTGACATGCAAATTGTTGTTAAGAGCTTTCTGTAACTAACTAAAAGCTCGCTCAGCCGGCATACCAAGTCGCACTTGGCATGCAAATTTTGCCGCTCCGAGCTTTTAGTCGCTCGCTAACACGCTCGCGCAGCTTTAGAGCGTGTGGCGCGTGTGAGCGCCGGCAAAGTTTCAATTCAATTCAGTTGAGTTTTGAGCTTCGATGCGTTCGGTCGTATATATTTATCGCTATCGCTTGGGCAAGCTCTGCCCCCAGTTCTGCTTTTAAATTCGTAACGCCTGCGCGTGTTTTATGCATTTTGAAACGGTGACAAATTATTTGCAACGTTACGGAAAGAAAAACAAATACACATATTGTTAAATATATATACAATAGATGTTATGTGACAGGTGTAAAGTGTGTACAGGTTTTTAAAGGCTCAACTCGCTGCGATTTGGATTTACGCAATTGTTGATAGACTCTAAGGAACTGAAAGGTAAGCGTGTGCTCAGTTTGTTATAAAATTTTATATTGATTTATAAATTTTTAATTTCTTTGGTTTAAACTTTTGTTTATAATTTTTCTTTGTTTTTTCTTTTTCTTAAACTTTGACACATTTTTGCGCCCATCTAATTGAGCCGACTTCCATTTCATTTTTCCATATCATGTTTTCACATACTTCGTTCATATTTCCTTCCCGTTCGCATTTCCTGACATTCTAACGCCCATTGCGGTTCGTGCTTTTCAGTTTTGTTGCGATTGATTTGGTTTTCCGTTTCCATTTCTCCAATGACACTTTTCTATCTATCTACCTATCTATCTATCTATCTATCTGCACGGTGTATTACTTAATTTCTTTGTTTAATACGATTTGCGTGCATTGAACTCTTCTTTCTCATCTGTGGGGCTTTACAGGTGTGTTTTTGCCGCTCAAATTCTTCAGCTTGTTGTTGTTGTTGTTCTTACTGATTGTTTTTTTTCTTCTTCTTCTTCTTCTTTGTTGCCTTCGCTGCCAAGCGGCTTGTTCTCATTTTGGGGCATTTATTTTATGAATTATGCTTTGTTTTTATTTTTGTTGAACAGGCTCGCTGAAATTGTTAAATGCGCACAAAATGTGAATTCGCAAATTGTTTTTTGATGTGCATGCTCTGCTGAGATGTTGTCAATTGTTGGTTATTCAATTTATTATAAATTAAGTGCAATTAAAAAATAATTTTAAAAATGTATATACATACATGTATATCATAAGAAAATATTTTGTAATTTGTAATTTTATTTTTTATTGTAAATAACAAGCAAATTGCTGCTAATGCGAATTTTAAAATTAAAATTATACCAAATTAATATATATAAAATAAGTTATTTTAATTTTTGTTAATTTTATAAATTTTGGAATTCCTAACCGGCTTAAGCTCTTGATTTTATTGCCTTTATTAAAATTGCCTTAAATTTAGCCTAACGTACTTTTGTCATAAACAACATTCATAATTTTTTCCCATTTAAGCATGTCAAATTGTGCTTTCTTTAATTCCCAATAATCCACTTAAAATCTTGATTAGCATTTTTCTAATCCGAATCAGCAATTTAAGACTAAACTATTCGCTTAGTGGTTTCTTCTAATCGTCTGGCACTTCTGTTTAGTGTTGTGCCATTAAAAGAAATTTGATTTTCTTAACGATATTGAAGCTAATTAATTTCTTTGACCGGCTATTGGCCACGCTTAGCATGTGTCATGACCCAACTGACCCATTTTGGGAATTGAACAGGTGTCTGAAAGGCATTTCGATTTTGCATAGAGATCTCTTCTACTATATTGCATATATATACATATGTCGGTATATAATGTCCAGCTAGCTGTGGTTCATTTTGTGCCACATCTAGCGGTGTTTTGCCGCCAGAAACCACTTACAAAAAATACAACAACAAAAAAAACGGCAAATTTTACAGCCAATTCTTTTGCAGAACAAAAGCCAGGCACAGCCATTAACTTGGCCAAGAGTCGCAGCCATAGCAAATGGCCAAAAGTCATTAAAGACGCAAAATCTATTGAAATCAGCGAAACAAACACGCCTTAAAAAATGTGTTCGGACAGCGAAGCTTTTTCGCCAGAGTTCGCACCAGGTGGACCAGCTGGAATACCGATTGGCAACTGGTTGTGGTTGTGGCCACAGTGCCTGTTAATTATGCGCTTATCAGTTCATTACTAGCTGCTGCTCCTGGTAATTTCACACACGCCGCAGATTCTGCCACTCACCTGGATTCCTTTCCATGTGCTCCTTTTGTGCAATTAATCAGAATCGGTATCCATTAGATACAATTTTGAGTGGAGCACATGAAAAAAGAAAAAAAAAGGAAAAGAAAGAAAAACTCGCTGCTGCCATTGGCTGCCTAACAACATGTTATTACCAGATTCTGACAAGCCACTTGGCTACAACTTTTGCATACGTGTGTGTGTAAATACACACATATATATATATATATATGTGTGTGTGGGTATGTGTGTTCATAATGATAACCCTCGCGGTCATCCGCTTCTCTCGGCGCCCCACTTTGCGCACTTTCTCCGCCAACTCCTTGCAACTGGCTCTCGTAGCAACGTTTGCGGCTTTAGGCCTGGTCCAAAGACACTCCTACAATATATCCAATCAATTTGCCTAGGCCATCTATGAAAACGTATATGCAGTTATTTATTATTATAGCCGAGATTTTATAGACTTCTCACATAATGTGTAACGGTTCGTAGGAGACATTTCTGATCCTATAAATGATATAAATAAATTCCTGCTCAGTATTAGCAGCCTAGTTTATATAGCTATATATCTGCATGTCTCTTCAATTTAGTCTCTCAGTTTTAATGTTATCTTAAATAAACTTTGCAGAGTACATAAATACATTTTTTTTTTGTTATAGGCAATTTGTTTATAATATATTTAAATCTATTGGAGTTCTTATATAAAAATCTGATTTTTTATTACCAATTTAGGAAAATCGGCTTAACATTGGACTACGTTATCACATGGCTTTGGTTATATAAGCAAATTGATTTATTTTATATAAAATTGTTTGATATTCTTAAGATATCTTGACCAAACTTTCAATAAAAGGCTTTCTGGTATATTCAATTTATTTATTCTTTTAAATCAAAAACAATCTGTTTTTAAGATATTATGATCAAAATCAATCATCAATACAATCAATTACAAGCTTTAATATGGCTTTAAAATACGAACAACATTTTTCTCAACATTTGACTACGAACTTATTAATCAATTGCACTTTCTATAAGTGCAACGATTAGTTAAAAACGAACTTCTTGAGATTTTAAAACAAGATTTTAAATAGGACTGTTTAGAGGAATTTAAAGTGAAACGAAACGAAAAATTGATGCAAATAAAAGAATATACTAGAATCTAAATATCAAAAATCCAAAAGTAAATTTGATTTTAAATAAGTTTATCTAGTTTATCTAAAAATATATTTGTTTTATTTATGTAATAGACTGTTCGACATACCTATGCGTATGTAGCATATGAATGTTTCTTTATTTGATTTTATTGTTTATTGCTTAATTTCTTTTTAAAAAGCGCCCTTTTTGAGCTGAACATATGTTGTGAATACATTTTTTTTGAAACTTTTGGCAACAACTTTCTAATGTGTTTGATGCGCTTCCTGCTTCGGCATTTTCTTTGAATTTCCTTAATCAGCCTGTTATCTCTGGCGCCACAGCCCTGGTCCCTCTTCCTCTTCCCCCTTGCCCCAACGTCAACGTCATTGTCACTAAAATTAAAGTCGTTGCCTTAAAGTTGCCGTCGCCGTTGCCGTCGCCGTCGCCGTTGCTCGACTGCATTTCCCACTCAAGACAACATTTCATAAAGTTTATTAAACTTTAGCCAAATTGTTAAAGCGTCAAACGCTGCCCTCCCTCTGGCCCCTCCCTGCCTCCCCCCTTCTGCCCTCGCTGCCCATTCACTTTTCGTGTTGGCCGCTGTGGGCGCTGCAAACAAGTTCATCAGCATTTGGCCAGGTTTGGAATACAGCGCCAGCGCCAGTCCCAGCTCCATCCACGACTGCGTCTTGGCCAGACCAAAACAAACTGGCACTCGACTGGTTCGGCTGATGTTGATGGCAATGGAAATGGATTGAGCCGGCACATGAAGCACGTTGCATTCGCCATGGCAAATCTACGAGTATTTTCCTTGAATGCTATTCAAAAAAAAATCACTCAGTGCCATTCACGCACTGGTTTTTTCTCCAGGCATTTGCAGCGTAAATTAATTGTTCAATGTAAAACTGATTAGACGGCCATATCCTGATTTAAGATTGACAAAACACTTTTGGTGAAATTGTGTGAAATTTATGGCTCGTTATGCAAGTTGTTAAATTAAAGAGATTTTTATCTTGTTGTGCTTTTGAAGTGCATGGCTAATATTCAAAGATAAATTATTGAAATAACGATCAAGCCTCGATTAAGTAAATATGCTCGAATAGGCGACGATATCAAAAATCGGCAATAGAAAATTAAATCCAAAATTAAGTTTTTGTTTTCAACAATTTTCTCTTTTTTCAGATAGTGTCAGACTATTAACAAAATAATAATTGTTTTTTTTTTTTAAATATACTATTATTTGCATATATGAACATAATTGTTTCGGCAAATGGAATTCAATTGGATATAAATTGTGATTTGTTGTTATTGTTATTTTATACTAGCACTAATAAAGCAGATAAAAAATTAAGTTATAAAAGTAAAAAAAGATTTTTGATTAAAAAAGCATGTAAAGCGGAATAATTAGGTTTTGCAGCTCTTGGCTTGAGTAATAAAAAAATGCACATTAAGTTGAATTATGTGGTTTTGGTACAGCTCATTAATTTAAAAGAAAACTGATTTATTTTAAAGATATTCACTAAGTTAAACTATATTTTTTTAAATCAAAACCAAAACAATTTGTATTTGAAAGAAAGTCTCATAAACTTTATTTATTACGTTTTAAGTGCAACTCTTTGATTAACAATAAATCAATATTTTGTATTTCAAAGAAGTTTTCCGTAGCCCTTGACTTGTACTCGAATTGTCTGAAGATTTTACAATAAAAAGCTGCTTCTCTTACCTATTTTTTGTTGTTACCTTAAAGCCATTTCAAGGTAATAAACCACTGAAAGTTCCCGTTCACTTCCATAAATTCCAGCATAAACAAATCATTTACACCATAAAAAATACAAAACATTGTGGAAAAAAAATAAAAAATGAAAAAAAAATTGACTGGCAATGTGCATTTGACTTAATTAGGAAAATGCTCAAGTGCATAAGTTACCTTAACCAGCGACCACAACAACAACAACAACAACAGCGAACACCGCATTAACCACATTTTTTCATCAGTCAGTCAACCAGGCAACCGAATGATATGTCACCTAGCATAGCCCCCGGCCCCAACAAGCCCACCCTCTTACCCCTACCCCGCACTCTGTCCCTGTTATACACCGACTGCACCTAGTGCACCGAGCAGTGCCTTATAACGGTAACTAGTCTTTGAGCCGCTGAACATTTGCATTGAAAGTTGTCCGGCAGACTGGCAGCTGGCATCGGGCAGCGGGCAGCGGGCAACGGGCCGATTAATTCTATGGCTAGCCAATTGAAATCGAAATTCGTTGCAAAGCCTGAACGTTTCCTACTCTTAATTCGTATTGAACGCACAGCATAAATAAGCCAATACCAGATATGGCATTAAACGACATACGAAAATTCTTGGCTCTGCACATGAGGCTAATTTGTTACGTTCTCATATTAGCGGTATCATAGTCGAGATGCTTTTCGATCTAGTAATGTGCTCTATGCAAATATTTGTACAAATGGGATCTGATCTTTAAAAAATTAATATATATTTAGAAATAATATCACTTTCTCTTGGAAGTGCGGGTTGTGTAGATTACAAATATATTTTGACAGTTTTTCTGAAATATTTGATTTCAAATGTATAGATGTACAGACAAATATTTTTTTAAAATATATTTTAGATGTAAAAGATACCCGAGAATTGGTTATTATTAAAATTATATCTTAAAATGAAAGTTTATTATTTTTTAATTTAAATGTGTCATTATTATTTATTATTATTTCTTATTATATTATCGCTTCAATGATTTTATGAGCCGCCTCTTAAATATTAAATATTGATTTTGTGTCATTTTTATTTAAAAGCACAGAAAACCAGATTTTTGTCCTAGAGAATATAAGGGAAACTAAAATAGTTCTTAAAATGTATTTCTAATCTTAATTTGGTATTTTGTGCATGTTATTTTTATTCAATTTCTGCCCAACTGATTTTCTTTCACTTTTCCTATACCCTACTATTTAATTGAATATAAATATTAACCAAAAGTCATCAATTGATTTCTGGCACCAAACAGTCCACAAATTGGTATTATAATAAACTTTTTTTCCTGCTACAAAACAAGTTTTATGTATTGCTACTTATTTACAATATTTATCTATCAGTTGCTCCGATTCCCATTCAATTCTGTTGCTTTTGTTTTGAGAACGAGTTTTTGGTGTAGTTTTCATTTTGAAATCGAAAGTTTTGGGCCAACTTCAATTCGATAGAAATCCATAGAATGTGCCAATAATGTTTTGGCCCGCGGCAATAAAAATTGTTCAGTTTTTTCTTTAATCTTTTCGCCAATCATTTTTTGATGGGCGTGGCGCACTTGTTGTTGCTATTGTTGTTGTTGTGGCTTTTGTTACAATTTCAGACGCCATAATTTTGTTAGTTTCAATAGAAAATCAATCAAAATCTTTGGACACGCGTCTGGCTGAATATTCGAAGTTCGACACTCGAAACGCTTCATTAAAAAATGCCAAAATGTAGTTGGGTAAATTTGAAATTGCGCATACGCCCTGGTGTCTGCATTTTTCTGACTCTGTGCATTTAATTGGATAAAGTTAAAATTGTGCTGTTATTAGATATATATATATATAAGAGGTAGGCTTTGAGCTGTATTCTGGTATTAATTTATTTGTTGAATATGTCTGTTTAATATCTGATTTATTTCTGCGTATATTCAAATCTAATTTTCGGTTTTTAATTTTTAACCAGCCCACTTTGACTTATCATGCATACGGCTAACGCATGTCGACCCACATTTAATTTCGTATCTGCGTTTTGCCTTGAGTTCATTTTTTTTTATTTATTTTCCAAAAGTGAACTGAACCAAATGACCTAAAAATAAATCAAAAATAACTAAAAAGAAACATTGTGAACGAGAGTTCACACCTAAAAGGCTTTACTGCAAATTGAACAGATTTATTTGGGGCGAACAAATGCGAACATTGACCGTACAGGTGCCCCCGCCCCTCCCAAGCCCAACCCATGCAATTGCCCAGCCCAAGCGAACACCAACAACAACAACAACAAGAAAAGCTTGTGCCAAATTCAATGCAAATCGCATTAAGGAAAATGTTGCAAACGACACCAAGCAACAACAACAAAGGCAAACAACATGTGCATGCCACAGATAATTTGTAACAATTTCTTAATAGCCACTCGCAAAAGCAACTCAGCTAACAACCCATCGTCGCATTTAACAAACGAATAACTAGCGTTCAATTAAATCAAAACGAAATGAAATCTTTTTGGGTTTTTTTTGTTAAATAAATTAAAAAACATGCATTTTAATTTGTATACTATGTGTGATAAGTGAAAAGGGGCATGTTGGTTTTGAGCAAAATTTCTTTATTCGTATACATTTTTCTGAGTCATACAATTTGGCAAATAGCTTAAGGGCGAACCTATAAAAAAGTACATCCAAAAATAATTTTCCATTCTCATTTCCAATTTTAAACGGTTGTAAACAGAGTATTACGCAGTCGAGTGTAACACACTGCAACGTACCTACTTGTTTAAGTAAATTAAAATTATTTATATATGAGATAGGGTATCTTTGCCCATGCAAATTGCCAAAGACGAATCTGCGTAATATAAATTAACCATAATAATTAATTAGCATTTGGTTTATTGAGTGGCTAATAGCCATGGGGAATCAGGCTGCCGTATTGGCTGCATCTAGGAGCCGTTAATGCTGATTGTGGGCCATTTGCATTGTTGTCGGCAATTGATTGAGCGTCTGGGTCGTTGCCACCATTTATGAGCTCTACGCGCCATAAATTGCGCCAACTGGCGAAAGGGGCGTTCAGCTGTAAATCTCTATAACTATGCGTACTATCCACTGCTCGGTTTTTTTTTGTTCATGGCACATGCAAAATAAGCGCAACACTAACTAAAGAGCATCTACTTTTTTTTTAATTTTTTTTGGCAAACATTCACTTTTAAAGTAAAAGTTGCTAAACTTTAATCAGGTTTATGCGTGTGCAAAAAATGCCTTTGTTTAAGAATTTTGTAGGCTTTTTTGGTGGGTTTTGTGAAATGTTTTGGCTATGCTTGCAGAGGGGTTTTTTTTTGCGAAAACTTTCACAATCTACTTAGTTAGCATGGGATATTAAAACTGAACAGTCCAGAGTTGAATTTAGAAAAGTAAAATTAAAAAAAATGTAACAGTGTAATATCACTTATATGACATAGCTCAGAACAAAAGGAATCTTATGAAAAATAGAATTATTATATAAGTATTATTGTATACATTTGTTTAAATGCCTAGCGGCTTCAAGGCCATAAACATCAATGACCACGGATAGAGTAATAATATATTATATATATATACAAATTATATTATATTTCCCCTTTATTATATATTAAGGGCTTTAAGAAGATATTTCAGTGTGTGTATATACCAAATTTCAGGAGAATACCCCTTCTAAAAAATGTTTACAAAAATATGCCAAAATTTAATTTTTTGTCATAAATTATTAATTTAACTTTGAAATAATATAGCCTATTATGACCTACGAATCCGGATACTCTTAACTATTTATTTAATTGGTATCTTTGGGTTTCCTTATAAAAACCTTTATGTATGCTGTACTTAACTTTTTACGCTATTTTATTTACATTTTAAAACAAATTAAACTCTAATGTTTCCTCAGAAAATGTTTGTGTAGTTTAATGATCTCAAATATTTATTATATACGAAACCATAAAATAGTTAAAAAAACTTTATAAGAATAAATTTGTTCTTTTTATAGGCTTGTGGCCAACATCTTAGCTGCTGTCTCAACAATAAGCCAATCATATCTGAGCTCATCATTAGGTAAATACATACATACACATATATATGTATACATATACACATAAGTACTTAAATTTTTTGTTTATATTCATATTTTGAATATGATATGCGGGTTTCGCAATGCCAAACAACAAACAACAACATTAACAAATAAAAATTCAATAGCTAATTGCGCAGGCGAAAAGATGATGGCATTAATCAAATGAGAGATGTGCAGAAAGTTTGTTAAACCCAAAAGCCAAACAGACATTAGTGGGCGAGCCGTGGCCGTAAGTTGAAATTCAAGTGGAAATTGTATTTTTGCCCATTGCATATCGCGATTTATGGCCACGTTGAATTTGCCTAGTTGAAAATTGGGCAGCGCTTTCAAGTTCAATGCAATGGGAAAATTTCAATTAGCAGGCAATTTTCAAATGGACAAAAACCAAAAAAAAAACAAAAAAAAACAAAAAAATAAAAGAAATTGCCATGTGCACTTGAAAGTGAATCGCCGCTGTCGCCGGCGGCTGCCGCGGCAGTCAAGAGTTAAACGGAGGAAGCGGCAGATACGTCCGCAGATGAAGCTAAAGATACAGATACAAGAGTCTTGTCAACGCAAACCTACGCTTGACCGTTAATGGCTTTTTTGCGTTTCATTGAAGAAATCGCTTGGCTAACTCTATTACTATATACGCTATATGTTATATGCATATATATATCTTTTACAATTTGGCAGCTTGTTGAAAGTGAAATGTGTGAAAATGGCTAATTAAATGCACGGATAACTTGAGTACAACTTCATCTTTTGTGCCTTTTACCTCAAAAAAAAAAATATATATATGTATATATATACAAAATAAGAAAAGAAAAAAGTTTTTGATTCGCTTTTGCTCACGTTGCTGAGATTTCTCTCGTTCGCTTGCTAATTATGAACATTTTATGTTATAGGCCAAGTTTGTTGTCTAAGTCTTTTGTTTCAGCTCTTTTAATTCTACGAGCGCTGCCCACATGGAGCCTCATTTCCGTGAGTTTATTGAGTGATTTTTACAAGTGCCAATGCCCAACCTGGCGTATGATTGCTCTGAACTTGCTTTTTGCTTTTTTGTTGTTGTTTATTTGAAGCCTCTATCATTTTTAATGTTTAATATGAAATGCGCAGCACGTAGCTGCAATTACGCGCCAAGTTTGTTGCCTAAGTCTTTTGTTTCGTAGCGTATGTTTATTTGCTTAAATTAACCAAAGAGCAACAAAATTAATGCCCCTTTTTTAATTGGACTTTATAATGGTTTCTTTAATATGGCATTTAATTGTGAACATAGCACAGAGACCCAGTTTTTTTTTTTTTTTTCTTTGGTAATGCCAAAAACTATTGAAAATAATATAAAAACAAAATATCATCGATTTTTATTTTCATCTGTTATTTATAGCAAAACTAAACTTGAACTTAACCCAAGCCGTTAATCATCTATGCTTTATTCATATAGAAATTGTTTAAGCAAATCTAAATATGAAAAGAAATTGGAAAAAAGTTTTTTTTTTGGGAATTGATAAATTGACAACCCAAAATTCTTAAAAAGTTTATAAAAGAAATTATTAAATGAAAAATATGTTATGCATGTAAAGGGAATTCCGATTACATATGCTTAACTTTTGAACGTCGGATTAAAACTGGTTTTCGAATAAGAAATGTCCCGAATTTGATAGACAAAAACCAAAGACTATTTGATAAAAACAATTATGATAAATTTGCCGCAAAATTCTAGCACAGTTTTAAAACAGGTTTTTAATCTGAGATATCGATTGCAAAAATTACACAAGCATTTGAGAATTGAGAAAGATTTGTTTTAATCATGTCCACAGCACGCCACAAATAACAATCTTAGTCTAGTTTTGCCAATAGTTTTCAAAAGTTGTTAAACTATGTAATTGGGTCTCTAGCTGCATAAATAAACATAGACCGGCTTTAAAGGTTCATTGACTTTTTATTTTCTTGCCATTTGGCATTTTGGTGTCCAAAGTTTCTAACTGGAACCAAGTTAAAAAACAGCGGCAGAAAATTAAATTAAATGAAAAAGTTAAAACAAATGTAAAAGACTAAAACTATTGTAAATTATTTGAGGAGTATTTGTAATGTTTTAGTTGAACGAATAGTTGCAATAAATATTAAAGTTTATTTGGAATATTCGTTACACATAGACAAGGTGAAATAAGTAATTTAACAAATAAAAGTACGCTACACATTATATTAAATTCTATGTATCTCGTTCATGTACCCGCTAATTGTCAAAATAAATAAATCAAGGTTGTAGTATATTTGTGATCATAAATAAATAAATCTAATTAGGAATTCGTTACGCAGAGCCAAAACAAATAATTCTTACTTATGGACTTAAACGTTTGATATTAAATTCATTTTAGACTGTCATGAATTCTTACTTAAATGGTTAATGAGCCACTCAAATTGTGGGGCTTTAATTATGAGAATTATGTGCTTATATAGTATATTAGACGCACTTTGTATGTGTATGTGTGCGATACGAGCTTTTAGCCTTGAGGCATTCCGATTTATGAGTTGGCATTGCATTTTGAGGTGGGAGTCGACGCCTGACTCTGAATTTATGAAGCATTTCCTAATCTACAAAGTAAACTAACTTTGCGAATGTTAACTAAAATGTAATTTGAAAGTACTCAACTGCGAGGTACCCTGAATCTTAAAAAACTTGAGCTAAGATGAAACTAACATGAAAACAAAAATTTCAAAAAGTAAATAGAATTTGGCGTTTCAGAATATCTATCCATATTGAAAGTTTTTGTATTAGCAATTATATTTTCATGTTTTACAATATTTATATTTTCGATGTATTCTATGTTTAAAATTGTGTATATATTATTCTATATTATATTAGAGCTTGAAAATAGCTATCGCTATTGAACTTATTTATATTGGAGAGTACTTGTAAAAGCAACTTATTCTGTATTGTAGATTTTATGTTCTGTATTTCATATTCTATTTTCTATATTCTGTTTTCAAAAATTATATTTTATGTTCTATATTCAATATCATATTTGTTATTTTCCATATTCTATATTTTATGTTCTATATTCTAAATATCTTCAATTCCATTAAGTTAACAGAAACATTTCCTAAGCTCATATTAACATATGTATATGTACTATATATGTATATATATGTGGGTATATTTGTTCAAGCTATATTCGTTTGTTAAATACACACTTGTTTTATAGGGTATGTGTATTTGTATGTACTAACAGCTACAGTTCAAATGAGAACTACAAATTTGTAGTTGTGCTTTGTTCTCTTTGAGCTTCAACTACGTTTGATCTTTGTTATTTGGCTTGTTGTGCCATTTGCTTTGTTGTAGTTGTTGTTGTTGTTTTCTTACTTTGCGGTTGCAACGCTGAAAATAAAAGTGAACGCTGTCGTTGTTGTTGTTGTTTTTGTTGTTTGTGTTACTGCGGTTGGTTGCCACATTTGTGTGAGCCGCTGCTATTGCCGTGTACATGTATCTGACAGATATTCAATCTTCATCTTCATCAAAGCGTTCGTCAAACGTGTTTTATTGTATGAGACTTGTGCTATTTTCTGCTGCGATGCTGATTTCAGATTTCTTTCTCTGCTTCTTCGATTTTGTATTTATTGTCAGTACCTTTAAGCGTTTGCCTCTTGTTTGCCATTCGGCTGTACTTGTTATACGCCAGGGACCGAGCCCGGGCCCGGGCCCATGCCTGACCAGGCCAGTCACGACATCTCAACAGCCGCCGACGACGACGGCGACGACAGCTCAAGGTCGCATTCCTTGGCACTGACGCAGTCGTTCAATAATTCTTATTTGGATTGTTCTGTACTTGGTTCTATGTGATATATTATTTTGTTGTTGCAATTGTCATGAAATTTATAGGGCTCTGTCTTTGGCAATTGCTCTACTTGGAGTTGGCTACTGTTTCGCTTGGCGCGCAATTTGAAGCGCATGTCAAACAAACAAGTCAAAAATGTATTTGAAAATTATTTTTGTGGGTGTATTTGTTAAATTCATAAGTATTACTGCTTTCTGTGTGGTTTCATACAGTTTGGGGCTGGTAGCTTTTAAAGTTCTGCATCTGGGTGCGCTGTCCGTGAGAGAGAGCTCCGGCAACAGCAGCTTTCGAGCTACCTACGAGCTCATTAATAAAGGATAAATAGTTAAAAAATAATTAAGCTCGACTTCTGAGGAATTTTAGTTTGCTGATAAATATTTTTATTTATAACAATATACCTAGGAGCTTATTAATGAAGAATAGATATTTATAAAATAATTTAACTTGACTTCGCAGCAATTTTAAGTTGCCATTAATTATTTGTATTTATTACAATATACCTAGGAGCTTATTAATAAAGAATAGATATTTATAAAATAATTTAACTTGACTTCGCAGCAATTTTAAGTTTCTGTTAATTATTTGTATTTATTACAATATACCCATGAGCTCATTAATAAAGGATAAATATCTATAAAATAATTTATCTCAAGTTCTCAGAAATTTTAGCTTATTGTTAATTATTCCATTGATTAGCATATAACTACGAGCTCATTTATAATTATAAAATAATTAAGCTCGACTTCTTTACAAATTTAGTTTTGCTGTTAATTATTTTTATTTAATACAATATACATATTGTGCTCAAGTTCTCAACAATTTTAGCTTGGTGTTGATTATTTTTGATTTTCCAATATACTTATTATGCTTGAATATGCGATTTGCACAGTTTGCTTTTTAATTTACTTTCATATTTAAGTTATCCTAGTTTAATTTATTGTTTTCCATATCAATGCTCGTTTAGCCTCAAGTCCTCAGCTTAGTTTTATAGGTACAGTCGCACCCAGGCAGCTTGAGCTTAAGGAAGGGGCGTGGCGGGGGCGTTGTGTAACGCGTCTTGTGTCGCCATTAAATTGCATAGCGAGAAGATGCCGGGCAGGCACTTTGAGATGCCATATACACCTAATTTATGACGGCTTTGCTCTCAGCAACAACAACAACAACAGCAACAGCAGCGGCAACAACATTCAGAGATTCCAGAAATGCGGCAGCTACGTGCGCAACGTTGCCAAATGAAGTCACGATCGGGTCCGGGTCGAAGATACCCATGGATAGGCGGTGCCTAGGTGTGTCCAATTACGAGCCAACTGAGGCGGCAGTCACAGCCACAGCGACAGCTAGTGGGTTAATAGAACGCTGCATGAAATTGTTTTTTTTTGGTATGCTCAGATGGGAGAAACAGCAAAAATAATAGGTGAGAAAGCGTTTGACTCGCAGATACCCTGTAGCTTTTGTTTTTGTTTATGGAATATTGCTGAACAACTATTTAAAAAATTATAAGATTAACGACAATAATTTTGTTCTGATTCCGTAAAATTTTTAAAAGTCTTTATTTTATTATTCTTATTTTATAATAATAATTCTTGATTTTATAATCAATAATTGATGTAACTTTAAATAACTTTAAATAAATCTAGAATAGTACAACATTTCTTAGTCTTATATTTCGGGATTATAAAAAAAACCCATTTCAAAATAAAAATATTTTTAAACTAAGAAATTTACACCTTGTCTAGTTTTACTACGCTCGTGCTTGACTAAAATACCAAACTATTCGCTTTTTCTGTTAGTGTAGCCAAGGTATGTATTCCAGCTGTATCGCATCTTTAATTTTGTTTTACATATTTTTCTGTTACATGGCTGAACAATTTGAAAAATGCCAATTTAAATCAATTGGTTGAAATAGTTGTTACAGGGCAAAAACTACAAAATATGTTAATTTGATTTGAAGACTCTGATGGTGTTTGCCCCCTTTTTGGTTATGAGTTCGGTTCGGTTCGGTTCGGTTCGGCAGCCCAAAGAAAATACGTTAAACTTTTACTTTCACTGTCAATAATTTGTACGGCACAAGGGGGCAATGGCTCAATGGGGGCCGCAGACTCTTTTGCCTCTCAATTTGCATTGGCTTACAATGTTATTGTTATTGTTTCTGTTGTTGTTGTTGTTGTGTTTTATTTTTGCTGTTATGTCTAAGACTCATTTGCAAATGTATCTGGCGGCAATTTAGCGCAACAGCTCCCGCCTCCCCCATCCTCCCTTTGGAGCTGTTCATGTCTGTGCATTGTCTGTTACAATGTTCAGGCTTTTGAGTCTTCAGTTTTCAGTCTTTAGTTTAATTTCATTTTCACAACAACAACAGCACATACACACACACACACACACACACACGTCGTCACACGTGTTCGCATGTGCTGCAATTTGATCGTCACGTCGAGATCTCAGCTCAGCTTAGCTCAGTCAGCAGCCAGCAGCAGCCAGCAAAATGTTAATGATGAGCATTTGATAATAACAGCCCAGGGTTTGCCTCTTCTTCTTCTTCTGCGGCCTGCCTGCTCTTTGGCTTTAAGCATTTTGTTGTTGTTGTTGTTGGACAGCTGCCTCAAGTTGTTGTCTGTCTACCTGATTTTTTTGGAAAATTGTTGTTGACTTTTGTCGATTTGGCGAAAGTTTTCAAAGATCTCTTGAGAAATTAGTGCGGAACTGAAGATTCTCTAGTGTTGCAGGCAGGAAAGGGAAGTCATCTTTTAACGGCTTGTGTTCGATTTTAAATTTAATCAGAGATTATTATTTATTTTTAAATAAGAGTTTGTCTGTGCATTTGAAAGTAGTAAATTTAAAAATTATTTTTTTAATTAAAGTGGATAAACCCTTTATGAAAAGTAAATAAATGAGAGTAGTAAATAAACAGGAATTGAAAATTAATAAAAATCAGTTGCATTAACTTATTTATTTTTAATTCAATCGGGGTTTTAAAAATCTTGTTTAAAGTTCAAATATATTGCGACAAAAAAAAAAGTTTTAATATTTAATTATAACTAAATAACTTTTTTATGGTAGCTACCTAATTTTGTGAAAAATTTCTCCTAAAAGGAAAAAAATCCTACCCAGTTCTGCTTGAGAAAATAGTTTCAATGTAGTGTAGATGACGTTTAATATTTGGTATGATTTACGCCATCAACTATATATATATGTAAATTAATTATCATGAGAGGAACGTTAGAGTTTAAAATATGTATGTATTAATGTCCTCACACACATATGCACTTACAGCAAGGGCACGGATATCCGCGCTAGCTGAGAGCGTTTATCCAGAGAGTGGACACTGTGAACGATGTGAGCGTGGGAGATAACAGATTTGCCTGCTGTCACGCCATTGGCGCTAATGCGTTTGATCCCGTTAGGAGTGCAGGCTGCGACCTCCAGAGAGCGCGAATTGTTGATGGCATGAGCGCAAAAATTCATATTAGTTGTATTTCCGGCTGAGAGCGCTTTAGAGAGATGCGTGCATTGGAGATGGTGCGAGCGCGGGAGTTATACTAATTGTGTTCTCTAAGCTGCTATAGTGTTAGTGCGAATGCTGGCTTAGCGTCGATGCGACTTTAATGAGATGATTTAGTCTGTGCGCGTCTGCCCTGTTGATCGGTCGTGACCTTCTCCTGTATGTAATTTAAGAGCGATTAGTTCGTGTCGTGTGCGTTTGTTAAGCTTCGCAACTGTAAGTGTGTGTTTCGTCCATTGTGCGTCCTTGTTTCAAAAAAAAATAAAAAAAATAGAATATTGTAACATAAGTTATATATAAAATATAATATAATAATTTACTTTAAAAATATTATTTAAATATTTTCAATTTACATACTGATTTAATTATATGCTGATCATTTTACTGTTCTCAAAAATTGCCTAAGAGTAGTACGCAAATAAATGACTTGGTCTTCTAGCTGAAATTTCATAAATGTCTTATAACAAAATTATATTTGCTGCTACTGCAGAATATAGAATAGATATTAATAGAAATAACCATAAAGCTTTTCAGTTAGAATTCCATGCAATATGCTGTTATCATGGCCAGTGAAGTGGACGCGGTTTTAACTGCAGCTGCCGGCTCAGTCTATCTAACTATCGGGCTGGCCAGATTGTCAAGTTAGCCTTGTTCTTAATAGTTAAACAGCGTTTTTTGCATAGCAGACTCGTAATTAAAGCCAGCCAGCTAGCTCATAAATTGAGCAAAACGGCGGCAAGTGCAAGTACGAATACGAATACGAATACGAGTATGAGTGTGAGTGCGAGTATGTGTGCCGGTATCTTTGTGCATCTGCAAGATATTCGTAACCGAGCTGGGCGCTGCGCGTTGCAGCTTCTCAGGGTATCAGCTGTCAGTGTTGACCGCAAGTGGCAACCTTGCGAGTGCTTGCGGAATGCTGTATGCCTCGACAGTTCGTTGCCTAAGTCTTTTGTTTTTGTCATCATGGAAATTCTAACTGGGCCGCAGTGGGGCGTGGCGCCACCTAAAGGCAAGTGACAAACGCAAACAAAGTCGCGTGAAATCTTTCTATTGAAAGCAAAAAGTCAAACTTTCTTTCCCCACTTCGGAGATGCGTTTTATTTTCATCACTCTCACTTGGGCTTATCTCGAGATTGTTTATCTTGCATCTTTCAATATTGAAATACGTCAACTCTGCATGCCCAAGCGATTTCGTAAGATTTCAATGCGTTTTCTTTGTGCTTTTATGGCTTTTATTATTATTATTATTACTTTTTTTATTTGTTTTTTTTGTTGGTATCATTTCATTTTCATTTCAGCAGCAAGATTTGTGCCCACGTAATCGCTGGCACGTCGTCGATTTATAGCTGAATGAAAAGCCCTGAAAATTGTTTCGGCCTAGTGTTGACGTGCGCTGAGTTAGCTCTTGTTGATGCGATGAAAGTTCAATAAGACAACAGAGCAGCATTCCAATTAAATATTGTGACTTCCGTTTTGATACCCTATAATCAAATGTAAGCAAGTCTGTGTATAGCAGGTCTGAGCATATGCGTGTAGGCAGTGGGAGTTATATTTAAACTTATTGGGTAAACTCATAAAACCTGTTTGTACTTAATTTCAGGAATATTTGCTTCCTGAATATTCTTAAATTAAGTATGAATCATTCTTGATTTCATAATTGATCGTTGATGTTGTTTAATGAAGTTCACAAAACTGTAATATGTACTTAAAATAAGCCTAGAACGTTCTAAGGGAAAAATTGAAATTTTCTTAGATAAAGTTTGATATTTGAGTCTTATATTCAGGAATTTTGGGATTAAGAAAACGTTCTTGAAAAAGGAATTGTGGTTGCAAGTTAATATAAGATATGCACTATATACTATGCATTTATATTCTCGATCACCAACCGATCAGATCTAGACACGTCATTAAGTTTGCCTATCCATAAGCAGAAACTTGTTGATCTCGCAGCCTTTAAATTGTGGAGACCCTAAATTTATTATATATTTATACATATACATATACATATATACACTATAAAAGAGCATTTAAAATGTAGTTTTCGCTCATTATATATTTTATATGCATAACTAGCTTGCTTACAGTAATTTTCCCAGAGCTTAGCCTTGCTTACAGGGTATATGCTAGTCAATAACAGGCAAGTGTAGCATTTCACCTTGTCAACTTTGCTTTCGATCATCAAGCACTTGCCAGCCAAGTCTCCTATTTGGATTGAACGCATTACAGAACCTGCACACACTGAACATTTGGTGCTGTTCCAATTGAAATTCCGCTGTCGGAGGGCTTTACTTCGGGCTTTACTTTGTGCTATCAATTTGATATTCAAAGTAAATTTTCAATTTCAACGCGAATAGATATTTCCATAAATAAACCACATAAATCAGAGCTATCGGCTAACCGAAACCGAAACCGAACCGAACTCAACTCAAGTCAGCTCAACTGAACTCATTAGTAATCAAAAGTGGTGCAGCCGCCGCGACACGGCCAATGCATTCTTTTCGAGCGACAAAGCCGGACAGAGAGAGTTGGAGGGAGATAGAGAGAGGAGCTCGGAGGCTTGCACAAATCGTTGCACAAGCGAGTGGAGCGACCGTGTGGGCCGCTGTTGCTGTAAGGTGCCTGCCACTGGGATTGGAACGTTGTCGCCAACGCGTCGGTCTCAGACTCTGCCATGTGGCAGCGGCAGCGGCTTGTTTATTTTGCCTTAATGGCTATTTGCCTCTGTTGTTAAGCAGCAATTTAAATATTTTAGCCATTTCATTTTGAGCGTTACTTTTAGGCTTTTATTTTTGTGTTTTGTTTTGTTTTATTTTGTTTTTGTTGAGCCGGCAACACTTGTGCCTTGGACTTTTTATGGCCGTAGAAAATATTTTGAAAATTTCTACTGTTTTGCATTTGCCCTGCGTTTCGTTTGGTTGCTTAGCATTTTAGGAATTTACGAATTGTGGCATTTCTTTTCGGTGTCTGTGTCTTTTTTTTAAAAATGTGGAAAAGTTAGGGATGTTTAATTGATTTTCTATTTACATAAACTAAGGATACATAGATAAAAACGCTTGTAAATTCATGTAAGAATGCATTAATATTGTTTTATTTTAAAAGTTTTTAAAACATTCTGTTCTTGAATATTTAAAAAAAAATTAATATTGATTTTATAATCAAAGTCAAATTGAATTAAGTACAAAATACTAATTACAAGAACACCCTTATATGAAATTAGTGTACAACTTTCTTAATTAAAGCATAATGTATCTTAGATAAAGAGTTTTATATCAAGGAATGTTGAGATTAAAAAAAATTTTTTTTATTTATTTTTTTTTTTAATCTTGCTTTTTTCTCTGAGTGTAATCTATAAATTTGCGAAGTAAGCAGTTAAATTTAATAAAGCTTACAGCGAAATGTAAAAATGTTAATAACTCTATGTTAAATTCAATTCTGTTAAAGTTATGTTATACAGTAATTAGAAAAAGTGGTATTTATCAGATTGAAAGAGCTTAAAGTAACTTATTTTAGAGAACTGCCTTTGAATATTAAGTAATAAAAATGAATATTATGTTAAAGTTGTAGTTAACATTTTTAAATAAATCAAACCCGAGCTGCTTTCAATTTTGCATTTAGCTGTAATTTTCTAGTCACGAGCAACAAAACGCAATTAGCGCTTTTATGACAACAACTTAAGCGCATTGTTGTTGTTGTCACTTTTCGTTATGTTTTAACAACATTTTTATTCACATTTAAAATAAGACATAATAAACAAGACAAATTTTAATTGACTTAAGCACAGTCCAGGGCTTATTTATACTAAGTTGTTTTAGTTTCCTTTCGCATTTGGTGACTTCTTGACTTTAATTTTGGCCCCGCCTATGCTTGATTTTTTGCGACCATTTATCTTTGTTTTATTGACCGTGTTCGCCAAGGGCTTGGGCTTCAGCACTTTGGCCTCAACGCGCACGTACATATCGTAGTTGAAGTCGCCACACCACTTGCCTGTAATTGGAGTAATTTGGTAAACAGTTCTAATATTTTTCACATATTTGATGCTTATCACACCCCAGCACATTTCCTCGCCGCACGATTCGCAGGTGATGAGGCGCGTTTCCACAATGCCCGATTTGTTCTTAATTTTCCGGATGCAATTGTTCAGCGCGAATTCGCGCCTGTCCCTGGCTTCGGTCTTCAGTTCCAGTTTGCCCATCTCGACCATGCGACTGAAGTACTCCTCCTCCAGCTTGGACTTGGGCCGCAGCGTGGTCAACATTTTCCAGTCGATGGGCACAGCGCATAGTTCCATGAGTACGACATCTTTCATTTCACAGGGCATCGGATCTGCATAGCTGAATATGGCCTCCCGTTCCCCGTTGCTTTTTAATAATTTTCGCATTTCCTTTTTGGGCATTTTGAAGGCATAGTCCTTGTCCCGTATCTTTATCTCCTCGGCACGCACTTTAATTGGCCGCATTTTGTAGTCCGGCACCTTTTCCATTAGCCTTTTGAACTCCTCAATTGATTGAATATTACTGCGGCTCAGATCTAAAACTGGCACAACAGTTTTCTTTTTAGCCAAAAGATCATCGAGTTTACTCATTTTGATTTTGCTTTAAGTTAATAAATATTATTAAAAAGGCAGCAGTTGTAAGGAATGTTGAATATTGATCAAACAAGTTGGTTGCTTTTTACTTGGTCAAATTATCGTTAGGTTTCCAAGGTATATTTTTGAACTTTTTTTTTTGTTAAAGGCAGTATATTCTAAATTTTAGTATTTTATTGCTGCTTGGGTAATTGTAAATTTAGCAGGAACTATGCCTTAAGGGTTTTGCGATTTCTTATTAGATATTCCGTAATGTAAAGTTTTTAGTATAAATGTAATTTGTGTTCATATTTATATTTTTATTTATATAATTTATAGATATTTAAATTTTTTATTTCAACTATTATTTTTTGTAAATTAATATTACTTAGTTGAACTTATATTTTGTAATCTATTTTTTTTAACTATTTGTTAAAGTTTTGATTATAGATTATTTGTATATATTTTTTATTCATATAAATATTTTTTATATACTACAATTTTAAGCATTTTTTTATTTATTTATTAAAAAAAATTGTTTTTATTCATATTTATATTTCTTACAAAATCTTATGCAAAATACTTATTTATCAATTTTTCATTTCTGATTACAGTGCCTTCGATAATAACTCAATCAGCTCAGCTCACGTGTCAAAAACTGTGGTTCGTGTAATTCGGTTGAAGTCGCCGAACAAATACTCGAAAATCAAGCTAAGATCGAAAAGCAACAACAACCGTCGAGAAGCCGAAAAGCCGACAAACGGTTGGTTCGGTTAGCGTGTTGGCATTTAATTTAGTTGGTTACGTGGCTGGAGATTCGTGTGTCCGCCGAAAAGAAAGTCACGACATTATCCAAAGCGGTTCAAAACAAGATTTCCAAGATTCTGCGCCGAAAGTCAAAGTTACAAGTTTACATTTTGGCCCGGTTCAACGTCTCAGCGCATGTGCCTCTGTGTGTGCATGTGTGTGTGTGTGTGCGAGTGTGTGCCACTTTAGAAAGTGAAAATCGAGTGCAGTCCCAGTTTGAGTCCCATTCCGTCAGACCTGCCTCTTGGCGCTGCAGCCGAAAGTGAATTTGCTCGTGAGCTTCAATTATATTCGACGCGCTCCGTTCCAGAAGCCGTGGACCGCTACTTGGCGTTACTTCTGCCCGCTCATCGATAAGGCCGCAGTCGCATTTAAATCTACGTACGATCAGCCGTCCACAAAGGTTAAACAATGGAGGCCGAAGAAATTACAAAGCTCGTTGATGGCGTTTATAGGGTAAGTTTTTGTTTTTTGTTTTAATTTTTTTTTTCATGTTGCTCTTTGTGTTTTTTGTGCTAGTTTTAAGTAGTTTAAGAGGTAATAAAGAGATTTAAATGTGCTTTTTATGGCCATTTTGTACGTTGAGGCAGGTAAAAAGAAACAATTAGACTTTGTTTATAAATTAAAATAAACGAAATAAAGAAAATTTACAATTGCAATATTTATATGCTTTAAGCAGGTAAAAATGAAAATAAAATAAAACTGGGATTTTTGAACATATAGTGCTATTTAATATATAAAAAAAATTTCAATTGCATTTGTAATATAAATACTTCTTGAGAATTGTCGCCAAATTTTTTGTTTAACCAATAATATTTAATTTATTCTCTTACGAAACAGTAAATTAAAATTGTTTGATAATTAGACTCTAGATTGAAGCCTCAACAATAAAAAACAAGCAAAAGTTATATATAATAAAATATGCATCATGTGTAAAATTCGGTCAAGGTGAAAACTCTACTTATTAGGCGTCAATTCGATTTTAATGTGATTTTAATCTGGGAAAAACAATTTTACTTTGTGACTTACACAACACTCCCGCTAGCTACATGGCGCCAAACAATTTTCTTACGCAACCAACTCACAATTGGCCCAAAAGCAACGGCGAATTGCGTGAAGGCCATTTCTATTAAGTGTCTACGACTAATTTCATATTTTCTAAACGCTCGCAGCGCTCATAATGATCCCAACGAAATGAAAACAATTTATTACAATAAAGGTTTGGGCAATTTTAAACATATGCCATTAGTTAGTATATAATTTATGAAAGCGGGAGTTATCGTATCCATAAGGTTATTTTGTTAAAGCGTGAGTCAAGCCGAGCTCTTTTGTTTCTCTGGCAATGCAAAACTTCCTAAATATCAAGATATGTCAATATAATTATTTTTAAAAAATAGTACATTTTTGAAAGATTACATAATTGCTTTATGTCCGCAAGGGTATCTAAGCTACGACGGCCCAAAGATAGCTGTCATTTTATATCGGCTTTAAATTTATCACCGCACGCGATGTCCATAAAAAGCCCTAAAACTTAAAAGTTAACCAAATATCATTTTCAAAAAACAAAAAAAATATCATAAATAAATATATATATTTATGTATTTACGTGTAAATCCCGTTTGGCAGGCCGTTTGTCCGCCAAGACATTTGAAAGTGAATTTCGGTGGCTGAAAAATCCGAATTTGGTCACGACGCGCCGAGGCTTTAAAATATTTCTTGTTTATTGTTTTGGCTTTTCGGCTGCTTGTTTTTCAATAGATTTTTACAACGGTCATATAACATACGAAACCCAACCAAAACAAGTTCAATTGCGTTTGTGCCACACTCTGTGGCAGTTGCAAAAACAACTGCAACAACAATAATAACAAAATAATAAAAAAAACAACAGTCTTGAGAGTTTGCCAAGTTTTCAGCTTCTTTTACAGTTTCGACGCTGCGGCATCTTCCGTGGCAGGGTTCCGCACGTGAGGGGGGTTAGGTGTATTGGGGCTGCAACACGGGCGTTGCACATTTCGCGCATCTATTTCATTATGCAACTTTTAGTTTTTTCACAACTTGCAGCCAGCAGCAGTTTTTTTTGTTCATTTGTTTTTTTTTTTGCGGTTTTCAGCTTTGAAAATTGCGGAAATTTTTGTGTTTTTTTTTTGGGCTGCTTCCTCAGGTTTTCATGTTGCACATGGTTGCATTTTCTTTGCTCGAGCAGCATTTGCATTTTTGTTTTTGGTTTCATTTTGTTGTCGCAGCGTTAGGGAAAAAAACATTATTTAATTATTGTGACAAATTTGTAAAAAGACTCAGGAAACGAACTTGTTTTGGAGCTTACAACTGAAAACGTAACCCCATAGCGAATACGAATGGCTGTGCATTAATCAAAACACTTCCTCATTTAGCTGGTATTTTCTTTAAGATTATATTTAATTCGCCTGTGATTTATACGTCAAACTCACATTTGCCTCGGATTTTTATGACAGAGTTTGACTGGCTGTCAGCTCTAAGTGGTTTATTGATCTATTAATATGTGAGTGGTATTATGTATTATTGTTATTCTGCAAATTAATTGATTGGCATTTATTTTTTATCGCTAGCGGTTCCTCAATTTGCTATCTTAACTTCAATTGAAATGAGTCTAGTTTCTGACTGTTTCGGATTTATATTTTTTGCTGGTTTGTTTTGCTTGTTTTAATCTTTATAGAGCTCGTTTAAACATTACTTTGAGCGCTGCTGTATCAAAGGAGATAATTAAACAGTTTAACTTTTTTTCTGTTTTTAATATCCTATCACATAAAAGTGACGCTTTAAGCCAATTGGTCTTTTAAGAAAGGAAATATCTTAGCCAAACTGAGTTTATATTTTTATTTAAAGAGCATTTAATTTAATCGCCTTGTAGGAAAAACGTTTTTCAAATTTTTATTGTGCTTCGTGTATTGCATTGAAGATTTTAAATCTTATCTGATTTATGAATTTGATGTATTTTAACAGATTAATAAGCCTAACCTATATAAATTTAAATATATATATTTTTATTCTATACTGTTATTAGTTCTTAGCTATTATATAAAGGGTATAGAATGACTAGTACTATTTTTTAATATTATTAAGTATAATATAGCCTTCTTATTTTTAAGGCCTTAAATCTCTATATAGCCTTCTTATTTTTAAGGCCTTAAATCTTAAATCAAAATTTAATAATTTAGATCTAATTATTTAGTAGTTATTTCAGACTTTATTAGTTCTGCAAGAATACTTTTTAAGCCCAAAAATATATTTGTTAAAAATAATAAAAAAAATATGTATATGTAAATTAATATTAATAAACATTTTTTTAAATCGTTAAATGAAGTTAAATTTCTTGGGAATTTATTTTATGTATTTTTTATGAATATTATTTTTGTATTCTTATCTTTCATATTAATTATAAAAGAGTTACTCTCAATTTGGTATACAAATTTATATATACAGTAGAAACGTAGGTTATTCTTGGGTTTTTTTTCTTAACTTTAGCTTTACTTTAAAAATGAGTACTCGAAACCCACTTCCCCTTAGCAGTCTGGTTGAGCAGAGTCCAACTGAAGAATAAATGAATCTGCCGCGATTGTTTGTCACTCGCTTAGATTTATGGCACATTCTGGCGGCATGGCTACAAGCTCAACGACAAGCTGCAATTGGCGGCTTCTTGCCCAGGTGGCCACACAAAAGCCCAGCCAATTGGTTTTGATTGTCTGGGGACTGGGGCTGAAGACGAAGCCACTCAAGAGCAGCGCAGCGTGCCGCACAAGTGGGACGACGTTGACGGCCGAAGGTGTTCCAAGTGCTGAAACTACAACAGCAACTACAACAGCAGCAGCAGCAAAAATGAAAATAAAATAAGATAAAAAAAAGACAGGCAATGAGAATAAATAAATATTGCTGCCACTAAATGGAGACGACGACAAAGTCTGCTGCCTAATGCCCCAAGCCCAAGAGTGAAGTGGGAACAGGGAATAAAACTGAGACTGTGACTGTGACTGCGACTGTGACGGATTGTGACTCGAAGGCGAAGGCATTTCTAAGGCTGCCGCATTAGAGAGCAAGAGCAAGAGCGAGAGCGATCGAGCGAGCGAGAGAGGAAGAAAGTAGGGGAGACCTGAACGATGTCACACGGCATGCTTGGAACTGGGCAGGGAACTGTGTCATTGTCCGAGTGGGCGCCAGACTAAGAGCTGGGCGAAGCCCTACGACTCGCACTTTTGGACTGGGAAGTCACGCAATTTTCAAACATTTTTCACGCACGCTGCGCTCAGCTTGCGAGTGGGTGGTTGGGTGCTGTGGAGCTGTGGTTACGCCCTGACGCCTTTGCTAAAGTTTTGTCAACTGTTTTTATTGTTGTTGCTTTGTACCTGTTGCGTGTTTGCTTGCCTTTTATTTTGTTGTTTTTATTTATTTCGTTTGTTTTATTTGCAAGTTTTCATTTTCTAATTGGCATAATTGCGACTTGTGCTTGTTGCTGTTGTCGTTGTTGGTTGTGTTTGGTGTAGATGTTGGCGGATTGCATTCTCGCATGCCCGCGGTGGGTGTGGCCGCCGGCGTCGCCGTTGAATTATTGCCGGGCCCATTTGATACCACTTGCCCAAGCGTTGGAATAGTTAGCAAAATTGTTGCCCCGCATTTTGCATTGCGACTATCTTTTTTTTCCTTCTTTTTTTTTTAGGTTTTTTTTGGTTTGTGTTTTTAATTAAAAAAATTACATGTGCTGAGCGCACTTGGCGATTTATGTTAAGCGCCGATTAGAGCCGGCCACTGGGCGCAGAGGGGGCGGAATGTGCCTCAATTTATTTTGGGTTAAATGTTTTGCGCTGGCCAAAGAGATTTGCGGGTGTGATAAACGTTGCGTCAGCGCTTTTCTAAATTGCATGCTAAAAAGCAACTGAGCCCGGGGTGGCCACAGAGTGGGCAGCGGGAAATGGAAATGTATGCCAAGCACTTACGAAACAAATCAGATTTACTTTGTGTTTACAATACGTTAGTGAGATGTAATTTTGTAATTAAATGCTGATTATAAATATGAGCTAAGCCAAGCCCTAGATAAAAAACATTGCATTTAAAAAATTAAAATTTTAATTAAAAATATAAATACGGAAAAATATGTACAAATATATTTATGAGCCTATATATATGATAATCTTCGGTTGAAGAGTTGAGTTTGATAGCTTATAATTGTATCCTAATAATTAATTTTGATTGGAACTTAAAGTGTTCAGTTTCAAATAAACTAAACAAAATCTAAGCTAGTTCTGTGTGTTTTATACAAAAACTTTTATTTCAAATTTCAGTCTCTAGCTGTTATAGTTTCTGAAGTCGGAAATGCTTTCTTTTACTAAAATAAAAAATATAAAAAAAACAAACCTTTTATTATATATTATATATTTGTATATTCTGCTAAATATAATTAAATTCTAGGTTAAAGCAAGGCTGGTTACATTAAGGTTATTTTAATATTTTCACATTTAACTACCTTGAACTAGGCTTATTAACAAGAACTGTCGCCCATTAGATAAGCCAGTGAATTAACCAATCACAGCTAATTGTCATAAATGTCCAGCTAAGCACTGAGCTCGTCACTTTAATTGTGAAAACCACAAAACACTCAAAAAGTAACATTGATAGCCCAATAAACCGCATGTACGCGTTTGAAGGTGCACAAATGTATCTCACAGATACAAAGATACATGCACAGATACTTGACTGCATAGCTTGGCCTATGTCAGGGTTAGCGCACTTGTCATGCACTCACACTTGCACTCGCACTCACACTAATTACACAATCCGAGCTGAATGTAAATTAAACATTTAATTGCAACAACAATTGCTTGGCATACATAGATATGCATATCTTATATCTTTAAAATAAATCATGAAAGTAAACACTCGAATAAGTGGAAGCAGATCGTCTAATCCGAGCGTGACCTTGGCTGCTTTGAGCTTGATTTCCAGTTTGAGTGCAGCCATTCCCACGCCTTGATGCCACATTTTCAGCTAATAAATTTGTGTTAGTCAAATAAAAAAATAAAAAAAAAAAAAATTGTAGAAAAAATTGCCTTAGAGATTCCATTGTATTTGGGCTATACAAAAACTGGAACTGTTTTCAGAAAACAAAATACTTTGCTTATTATTGCCGCTAAGTTTTTGACAGTCTGTTGCTAATTTTTTTTTTTCGGACTGTAGAGGCGAGTACTCGCACTCTTTGTATTCGTCGCTATGAGTGCTGCGCTTTGTGCCCGCCCGGAAATGAGTTCTTAGCAAAATATGTTTTCAATTAATTAATTATGCTTGAACAGGTTCAAGCTCGCAGCTCCCTTTGTCTCACAGTTGGCTCAGAAATGGGTCCCCAGCAAGTGGCTGACAATAAAACGCTTTGTGAGTCATTTACAACTTTGGATTGTTGCGTGCCAGCTGCTCAGAGGTTCAGCATTGTCTTTCTAATGGTGCCCAGCCCAGGATCACCGTTTGTGTTGCCCAAATATAGCTGTCGTCTTAGCCATTATGTTCCCGAGCTGATGTCATTTCGGCCAGACCTGCGTTAACATCTCCTACACCCATTGAGATGACAAAACAATTTACGTCACCCGAAAAATGACTACGCCTTGTGCACTTGCGATTGTATTCAAATGCATTTGTGACTTTAACGCTGCATAAAGTACTTAATTGATTATTATTTAAGTGCTTAGTTATGGAATTTTCGAGTTATTTAACTTTGCTTGATTGATTATATGATTCAACAGACGATTAATTGACTGGAAGTAAGGGAAATTATTATAATTATCTGATTATTGTATTTGATGCTGTCATACTGCGGAATTAGAAAAAAAAATGCTAGTGGTATGTTAATAGGAAAAATATTTTAATGGCCACGTTATAAAAGGTATTTATAAATCTAATAAATGCATTTTGCATAACATTATTTTTTTTAATTTAACAAAATTCTAATACATTTTGAATGAATTCTAATATATGTTGCATATTAGAACTATTGCAATTTATTCATAATATTTGATTTAAATATTGCTGGGGACTTTAATCGTTTTGAAGCTGTAAAACAATTAAATAACTATACGCAGCATTCTGAAGTTTATTTTGAACAGACAACTGGATAATCTGACATTAAACAGCCAGCTTTTATGGATTATCAGATAGTTGGACGTAGAAAGCTTTCTTAAGTATTATTAGATTACTGTCGTTAAGGTGCTGTGGCATATGCCCACTTACAGTATTCCATTCACCACTCGCTTAACGGCCTTAGCAAATGTGCAGGTGCAGTTAGCTTTACGAAGTATCTGCAAGCTCTGCTGGCGGCTTACGCGGAACTAATGATGTAGATGTCTTTTGTTGACCACAACAATGTGTTCGGCTTATACAACGGACTTTTACTACCCGAAGCAAGTCGTGAAAAACCATTACGAAAGACAGACAGGCTCAGCAGAAACACAGCGTGTGATATGAGACGCGAAATCAAATGAAAGCGGCGAGAGTGCTCTAGTCGAAAGCGCTTGACAAGGAGATACCTTGTATCTAAATTTCAATTTCAATTTAAATTATTTCAATATGTGCATATAAACAGAAAATCACACGTTCGAAAGCTACGCACTTTATGTAGGGTCTATGCTTCTTCTTTCCGCACACCCACAGTCTGAAAAATTATTTTTAAATAACTTATCTATCAATTAATATATATTGAAAATTTGGCATTTGTGTTTAAATAAAAAAAAAAAACAATTAAATCAAGCAATCAACTCAGCAATTTTTTAAATTTATAGAGGAATGCGGAAAGCTATTCCAAAAGTTAAACATTCGCAATGCGTGTATTCTTTACGAGAGTCTGCATATCAAATTTGGCGTATCTAACTCTTATATCTCTAAGACATGTTTAAAACACTGTGTATAAAGGTCGATGTTTATCGATTTTAAGAGAAACGGGAAAGTTTTCAGCACGCGGAAGTTTATACATATATTGTTTAAAAATATTGTTTATTATTTTTGAGTTGGTGTTTGGTGTTTCTAGCATTTATAGACTCCGAGCTAAAAAAACAAATAAAAGTATCTGGCCAGATTGACACAGCCTCTCATCATAAACAAAGATATAATTTGTAAAATTGTTATTATTTTATATTTCGTATTGATTGCTTTATCAGTGCCTTCTGATCTTCACCAAACCAATATAGAATTTTATAAGTATAGTTACAATTTGGTATAAATGTATGTATATGATTTATGAGTTCCAAATTGGCTGTTACATTAAATTGCACAACTTCATTATTATCCATTTCAAATGGTTACAGGGTATTACAACGGCAAAAAAGTGGTCAACTAAATGATCTGTCGTTGGGAATGCGATGTCAGCTCATAAATTATACCTAATTAACATATGCGAGTACATAAAAAATGTGTATTAAACAGCATTTTTATTAATCTATTCAATTGCAGAATATACTCGATAGATT
Organism: Drosophila colorata; assembly: GCA_035041545.1. Taxonomy (NCBI): domain Eukaryota; kingdom Metazoa; phylum Arthropoda; class Insecta; order Diptera; family Drosophilidae; genus Drosophila; species Drosophila colorata. The sequence continues at coordinate 313,803 of JAWNLD010000222.1, forward strand.
CAATCCGGGTGCGAGGCAGCTAATTGCGGCGGGCAAAAGTTACCTGAAGGCGTTGCATGGTAAGCATGGTGGTATTACTATTATCATATAGTATAGTATAGTTAGTACTGTATTTAATTTCGTGTACTGTTTACTAATTTGTAATGCATTTCGTGCCATTTCATGCAACAGGTGCCGCAACTGCCTCGCGTCTATTCAATGAAGCATTGGCCAAGATTGCAATGAACGCGCAACAAAGCGGAACAGGCGATATTGGTAAGAGCTCAGAGAATGTAGACAGAGAGAGAGAGAGAGAGAGACCCATTTAATCTATAATCTATACTCTCGACTTGTTTGCCATTGCAGGTTCAGCTTTAATGAGCGTTGTAAATGTTAACAAGGAAATACAGGATCAACAGATGAATATTGTAAGTAAAGATCGTATGGGAAATGTTACTTGAATTTATGAAAATCGCATAGAAAGGGGACGGTTAGAAGGGTACTGAGTGAGATAGAGATATGCTTTTTACTCACTCTCACTAATAAGCTATCTCTGACTTACCTAAATATCATCTTCTATGAGATTCTCATGGTTTTAAGTTATGTGTTTTTTTTTTTTAACTAAGAAGAAGGCAAGAGTGGGCGAGAGATATAAAAACGTATTTAAATTTTAGCCATGAGTGAGAGTTCTTAACATGATAAATTCCATAAGGATTATTTAAACTTATTTTTTAAATTTTCACTTAACATATACCAGCTGAAAGCCTTCTACGTTGATCTATTGGTGCCATTGGAGACAAATCTGGAGAAGGACACAAAAGTGGTGCAGCATGAGCAAAAGAAGTTCATGCAGCAGCACAAAGTCCGCATGGAGAGCTACCAGAAGGCCATTTCCACAATGAAGAAGCAGCGCAAGAAAAAGGCCACGCCCGAGAATACCGAAAAGGAGCTGAGAGTGAGTAACTCCCATAGTGAGAAGCTTTAATTAGATCTTCAATTCGAGCAATACATACATTGCAGAGTCTGCAATTGCTGGAGGATCAGAAGAAAAAACTCGATATATTTTGTGATCAGAGCTATAAGAATGTAAGTTTGTTGCCTAAGTCTTTTGTACTGGCTTCTGAGAATGACTGAGATCTTTTCTGATGATTGTCTGTCTCGTTACATGCATTTGTGCAGGCCATGACACAGGAGCGTCGCCGTTACGGATTCGTCTTGGAGCGCCAGTGCTCGATTGCCAAGCACTGGATGGCCTACCACACCACCGGCAAGACAGTAATTGATAATAATTTCGAAAATTGGCAAGAAATTGCCGCTTCTCGTGAGATTATACCGCCGGCCGCATACGAAAGCGGCTACAACAACAGCAGCGGCAACAGCAACAGCAACAGCAACACAAGACGCCTGGTGAGTCATGCCCCCAACCCCAACAACGCTCTCAGCGCGCACTAACCAATCTTGGCCTGCCCCTCCAGGAGCGCATCAAAGACGCTGACGACGACCAGCTGCAGGGCCAAGGCCACGGCGCCCAGCTGAAGAAGTCGCGCAGCATCGACGCGCCCTACGGCGACATGCGCACCCTGCACGAGCGCGAAGGCGGCTCCGGATCGGCGCACTACGCACAGAACTCGCTGCCGCGTGCCAAATCCGATTTCAATCTGGCGCTGGTGGGCGCCGGACCCATCATAGGTATGTCTCCCACACTAAAGAATTCGTCAAATGTTGAAAAAAATTTGTAATCGTTTTTTTTTGTATTTAAAAAAATAAATTAAAAAAATAAAAAAAATTAAACAGTGCTCAGAATTTATTGAATCGAACAAAAGAAAATACATAAATAACTGAAATTATTTTCTAAAGTATTTAAATTATAATAATAATAATAATAAAAACATCTCTAATATAACAATAAATTCTAGTTTAAAATTTTTTTGAATTTATTAATATTTAAATTTTGTATGTTTTCAATATATAGAAACTTTAGTTTAAAAAACTTTATATTAATTGATTAATTCTCTTTCAGGCAATAAACACAAAATAATCGAGGAGCAGCTGCCACATGGCGAGGCTGAGCGCGGCGATCAGCGGCCGCTGGCCAAGGCGCTCTACGCCTATATGCCGTCGGGCGAGAATCAGCTGTCCTTCGAGGAGGGCGATCGCATTGCGCTGGTGGGCGCCAAGGCCAAGGGCTGGCAGTTTGGTGAGAATTTGCGCACGCAGCACTTTGGCTGGTTCCCGGTGGCCTACACCAATGCGGAGAGCGTTGAGCTGGCGCCCTCTGTCGGCCGGCGCTACGAGAACATGCACATGAGCTACGAACGCAACGTCGGCGGCGGCGGCGCAGCCAGCGGCCTGCGCAGCTACCACGAACAGCAGCAGCAGCAATACGAGGCCCAACTGGAGCTCTTGGACAGCGATGCCACCTACCGACGCCGGCGCAATCACAGCGCCGAGGAGTCCTCGCCCACGCGCATGTTCGGCGACACCATCAAGCAGCAGAAGAAATATCGCTCCGGCTCGGCGGCCAATCCACGTCCCGGGCCGCCGCCCACGCTGCCCGCCCCGGTGCCCAACGGCCAGAGCCAAGGCCAGAGCGCCCGCATGCTGAACAGCTCGCAGAGCTTCTGCGCCACCAACGGCGTGCCCGCTGCCGTCGAACGCCGCAAGCAGAAGCTGCTGAACGGAGCACAGGTGGGCACGACAATCAGCTAGCTTGAATTCGGTTTTCCATTAACCAACTCGTTTTTGCCACGCAGAGCTCCATGAGTCAACCGTCCAGCAAGTCAGCGGCGGCGGCGAAGACCTCGCTGCACAGCAGCAACGACAGCGGATTCGCCAACGAGCCGCCGCCACAGCCGGAGGTGGACTACTCCGACGAGGAGCCAGCCACACAACGTGTGCCCATACGGTAGGTTCTAAAGAAAAACTAATTCATATTTGATATCCTGTTGTTGTGGTTACTTTGGGGCATTTTAATATTTATCAGTGGAATAGAAATTTATTAAATTCAATATTATTTTGCATATAATAATATTTTTGGTATATATATTATAATTTGATTATATTATATTATATTGGTATTAGTTGGCCATTATTTTCATTTCCTTATTCCTGCAAGTTAAGCACACAATTTTCCTGATCTATTTTTGATTTTAAATATTTCAAATACCTATTTTCTCAGCTAAAGTAAAATAGAAATAATAATATTTTAATATCTTCTAACTGAGCTCGTGACATTTTTAAAAAAATATAATGATCAAAAAAGCTAAATGTTTTCTTTTATATTCCATAGTTTGTTTTCGTATGAATCTATAAAAGCACAAAAGTACCCGAAAATGCTATTTATTTGTATAGCATTTAAATAAATTCACTTAAAGTAAATAGTTGTGTTGCTATAAAAATTTCATTAGTTTTTCGAAATTAGCTATAAAGTTCAACGTTACGTGACACACATTATTTCATATAATTTTTTTTTAATAATGCACTCCAGATTGCCAGATTGTTAATATATTTTTGTATCAGAGCTTATATTACACTCAATCCATTGGTCTTGGGTGTTATTCACTGCGACATTTAGAAGATAATAAAATAACAGCTATTTAATAAAAATAATATAAAAAAGGATTACATTTTGAAGTCAACATTTAAAAAAATTCTTGATATTAGCTATTAATACTTAAAAAATCAATTGATTATTATTATTTTTATTTTATTTTTTTAAATAAAATAAAGTTTTATTTTATTTTAACTTTTTACTTTGGGTATTGAGCCTATATATTTTTAAAGCTAGTTTGCCAATACGATTTTTAGTAATTTTAAAATAAATATAAATTTGCACCTCAAATATATACCTCAAAACTTGAGATACTCCTCTTAAACTTAAAAGTTAATCATGTTCCAATAATAATAAAATTTCATATAATATATTGCCACAACAACAACATGCATGTTTATGGCTTCACCTGCACCACCCGCCACGCACCACCCGCTGCAGTTGTCACTAACGCCCCTCATTGGCACCCATCGTAATCCCAAATATAATGCCTGAATATACAGATACTTATATATGCTGCTATGATTGAAGTGTTTTATTTATTTTCGTTTGCTGTTTTATTGTTCTTTTGATTTCATGTATCATCATTAAACACTTTGTTGCCCCTCATCATCCTTTTGTGTTAACCACGCCCGCACCCGCAATCCAACGCTAACCCACCGAACCAAACCGAACCGAACCGAACCAAATCCATCGCAGGCGGCGCGCGGACACCAACACGCATACGGTGCCGCGGGATGTGGCCTCCTGGACGCTGAGCCGCAATTTCCGCAACAGCGTCGACAGCCAGATCGACGACAAGAGCCTGAACCGGCTGAGCCGGCAGAGCGGCGGCTTGGGCGGCAAGATGCGCTACGATTTGATTGCCTCGGACGATGAGATTCTGCAGGCCTCCAGTGCGGGCCTGAAGCGCACCAAGTCCTTCTGGAAGTTTGGCGGCGGCCGCAGCGGCGAGGATATTTTGGCCGGCATGTCGCTCTGGCAGCATCGCGATCTGGTCGCCGCGCCCAACATGGAGGAGTTGCGCGATGAGCCGCGCTCCGACGAGGATCGAGAGCGCAATGGGCACACCAACAACACGAGCACGGGCACGGGAACGGGAACGGGCACGGGCACGGACACGCTGACCAAGTCGCACAAATCCAGCTCGTCGCAGGAGAAGCGCGGACGCAAGGACAGCATCACCAGCACGGAGCTCTACGGCGATGACGACGAGAACATCTACGGCATCAGTCCGGCTGTGCCGCCACAGCAGCAGCAGCAGCAGCAGCAGAGGAGCAGCGGCTACACGCCCAAGTCACGCATGAAGATCATGAAGACCATCGAGATTGACATCGAGGAGCCGTCGGAGAGCGAACGCGTCAGCACCATGCGCCGTGGCCAGGGAGCGTCGGATTACGGCCACGGTCACGGGCACGGCCATCGCAAGCTGGACAAGCAGGGCTCGTCGCAGTGCTCCGCCTCGCTGGCCTCCTCCACGCCGCAGCACAAGACGCAGACGCTCAGCCGCGGCAAGCCGGCGCATCAGCAGCAGCAGCAGCAGCAACAGCAGTTTCCCCACTCCACGGACGAGGGCGAGAGCGATGAGCACGGCACGCTCAAGATGAGCGACGTCAACAACTTTTTCGACGACCTGCAGCATGAGGGCGGCGGCGGCGGCAACACTGCGGGCGTCGGGGGCAACCACGGCCTGGTCATGAAGACGCTCAAGCGCAAGGACATACTCAAGCAGTACTACACCAGCGAGGACGAGTCCGAGGCGGAGCTCAAGTCAACCAGCTCCGATCCCTACGACTGCATCGTGATCAACGATCATCTGGTGCGCAAGGACGATAAGCTGCGACGCCAGCATCAGCATCAGCATCAGCACCATCATCACCAGCAGCAGCAGCAGATGGAGTTTCACACATTCCGCTCGTCCACATCGACGTTGGCGACCAATACGCTGAAAAAGTCCAGCTCCAAGGAGCAGGACAGCACGCTGACCCGCAACTCCACGGGCAACTCCAATGCGGGCGGCGCGCCCACTGCGACGATTCTGCCGCGCACCCGCCTGCTCAAGTCCTCCTCCAGCAGCAACAACACTAACAACAACAACAACAACAACATCGGCAGCGCCACACTGGAGCGCAATTTGAAAGCGCACGTGGGCAACAAGAGCTACGGTCCCTGGTACGATTTCTGGGATCAGGAGCAGCATGGCATTACGGGCCCGAAATCTGCCAGCGCCAAGCTGAAGTGAGCGGGCGGAAGGGGCACGGGCAACAGGGTATTGGGGGCAGTCTGAAGCGCACAATGTGAGGAGTTGTAGTTTCGCCGTTTTCTTACCTGAGAAGAAAATGCGCCGAGCGCGGCGGCAATTGAGAGGAGAGCATGAGCTAACTGTGCAGCTTGCGGGGGTCCAAGGCGTAGAGAATCGGAGCAAAGAGGTACAACTTTTGGGCAGTGAAATCCATCAAAAGTCATTTAAAACTTTCGACCGTTAAAATACACTAAGAAATTCGTGTTTTATTTTCATTTATGGAAAACCTTTTTAGGGGGTAAAATAAACTAAAATTCCAAACGTAAATATTTGTAGCGATCATAAACATTTTGTTTACTCTTAATAGTTTTTTTATGAAAAAATTTAAGAAAAATATAATCAATGTCAATAATCAGTAGAAAATTTGTCTAGAGTTGGAATAAAATTTCTACTTTGGCTGCAGAAGTTTTTGACTCAATCTGAAAATAGAAAATTTGTATTATAATTTTAGAATATTTTTTATGATTGCGCAACAACATTTTCTCCATATTGTAGAAATTGTTCAGAAATATTTCTAAGATACAAAATCAAATCAAAATTTTCATAATTTTCATGATTTTATCTAAAACAAAAATAGAATTTTTAAGGATGTAGTTTATTTTGATTAAAATGTTTTATTAATTTTAGATCCGACAGAATTAGGAAGTTAAATTTTTGGAAAAACGCACACGGGGGTTTTTAAAAGCAATTGGAGTAGAATAAGTTGCTTTTGTCAGGATATAAACTACGCTCGCACATCAAACGCTGACTGCTTACTACTTAAAACCTCACAAAGTGTGAGAAATTTCATTTTTGGTGCCTTGCGTAATGCACAGTTCTAAGATAAACACATATACCATATATACATAAATATAAATATATTAATATAAATATAAAATATAATTTTTTTTTTGCTTTAAATATAAGCTCTTGCATCATGTTACATTCTCTTCACACACACTCACACACTCAACCACACCCAATAAGTGAAAATATCACGAATATATTTTGTTTTTGCAGCAGACGCGGTATTTATCGCAACTATTCGATAGGCTACCGTTAGCAAACCACAAATTACCAGCCCGTAGACGTATTTTAAAGCAAAACACTCCACACAAATCCCCTCTGTAACGAATGCGTATGTAAAAAGCTGTAATACCCCCTTTAATCGTATCCCATAAATTGTATAAAGAAGCTATAACAAGGCGTATGTAAGTGCTCTTTTCAGTAGTTAGAAGTAACTCCAGGCTGCCCGCTTCTACTCGCCAAGTTCGTCACTCTTTGCAGCGCCTCTCAATTTGCCACAATCAAGTTGCGCCACACGAAGACCAACGATCGATCGGCTCCAATGATCTACAGGAGCGTCAACAAGTAGCAACGACTGCGCAAGGTGGAGTTTTTATTATGACCATGCGACAAGGACTACTGAAAACTTCAGCTACATACCTAAACACACACACACAGACAAACTTAGCAACACAAAGAGGACATATTTCCCCTTAACAATACCACAAAAATAAAATTAATCATATCTATAAAAGGAGACATCTAGTAATTTCGCTCTGTCATGCCTGACTAGATGCAACTCGAAGGATTCTTGGTAGTCACTAAGTTGTATTGTTTGTTAAACATTATGTATGTACTTAAATGTTAAAGATCGAAATATGTAAATTCCATTATTATGCCGAATAAAATAAAATCATAAAAATATATTGCGTATAGTCAGCCATTTCGGATAGGAAAACTATTTACTATGGATCACTTCGGTCATAATATATAATTATCGAAATCTTGCCAGAAAACCTTTATATAGGTACTCATATCCTACAAAACAAAATGTGTAGTTAATAATGTTGACTTAAATAATTATATAATTACTCACTTCATCTAGTATTATGGACTTATCGCCAAACATGAGTATTAATCGCTTTTCTTTGCTGGGATTTCGCACTTTTTGCAGCACTTGATATGCCTCGTCAAGAAAGTTATGTCCTAAATTTGGTGAATCTATTTGCAGAACATTTAAGTTTTGGCAATACTTAAGTAAATTTAAGAGTAAACCGTCAAGAGGTCCGGATTTGGGCAGCTGAATAAATAGATCCCTCAGCTGATGAAGAGCAACCAACAATTCCAGACACTTCGGCTCGGTGAAATAACAATCCAATCGCTGCAAAGTCTTGATGCGTGCTATTTCGACGGTTTCCCGGTAGCCAAGGCCCGGTGCATGAATGGACAAAGTTTGCAGCTGGTGCGAGAGCTTGCAGGATACGGCAGCGATCAGTGGCATCAGAGATCCATAGTCTTCGTCCAGGCGATTGCCGTAGATCTGTAGCTTCGACAGCTCCGGCAGATCAGCCAGAGGCGTGTACTCTACGGCCTTTTGTGTCATTCGGAAACTGAGCTCCCTGACACAAGTTGAGTGCCGCACCAGATCCTTGAGAGTTGGTTGAATGGAGGCGTTGCCAAATATCAGTATACGTATTTTTGTGTGATTATCAATATGTTCCATAAGAGGATTTCTGCTCATCTTGGATTCCATGAGAAGTTCCTCGTAGTCGCGAAACTGATACAGGCTGTCCACAACGTTATCTAAAAGAAAGTTAATAAGATTTCTCTTTGGTTGTGGATGCATATATACTCTAACTTACTGTCTTGATAAGTTGCAATCCCCTTCATGTTTGGCAAATGCTCGAGTGCCCGAAGAATACGTTCGTAGATCTCATAGGGCTCGCTGTCCTTTATCCACAGCAAAACACGCTCCAGGGCAGTCATTGACGTCAGAATTTCTGCGATTTGTTTTATAAATATCTCCCGCCAATTGAAATTTCTATTCAAGTTCAATATAATATGTTTCACATGGCCGCTAATGCGGCGCAGCAAGAGCATTTCCTGTTTTAAGCCCTCCGCAGTTGTTTCTCCAAGTTCCAGCCGTTTATATAGGCACTTTCGATAGCCCTGCCACACATAACGGAATCGCGTACAAACTGATGCAAATCTCATGTGAGTGTCAATTGGCAGACATTTAAATATACATGCAATACAATCATCGTTAAGATCAAGAATAGTTGTGCTCATTATTGCTAAATGTTGAAATAAAATTTTGTACTCAATAATGTAAACATAAAACAGCTGTTTAGGTATCAGCCAATAACCAGGTTTTGGCTATGGAAAAAGCACTTTTTTTTAATGAAAAATACTGAAATGTATTTTTAACAATCCGTTAACATTTAAACAATGAAAATTGCTTTGACATATTATGCATTAAGTTTAGAAGCTGTTATACACAGTTTATCCTCAAGAAAATAAAAGTTTGACCTGTTTTAAAGTTTAAAGTTTCTACAAAGTAAGTTTATTATATATATCTATTTGCGATCTTCGAAAGGGGAGTTGTCTAACAACAAGAGGCCCGGGTTCGAATCCCAGGCAAGTGTATAAATGTAGTGTTTTTCTTAATCGAAGGCCATAGCAGCGAGTGCTATTTAAAAAGTTACGGTGATAGTTTGCTATAACTACTGTTTATATTTTTTATAGATATTGTGCAGCAATGCCGTGACTTCGAACTTGATTTCAGGTAAAGCCTCGGCTGGAATTTCCTTTATAATACTGTCCCAGAATGCGTACACTTCCGGATGTTCCAAAGTCGGCTGTTGTTGTGAAAGTAGAGTCTGTTTTTTCATTATTTTGTAGAACATCGATGCAAGCATATCTGGATGGACTCGACTCCTTTCCTATACAATTAGTTTAAATATATAACAGAGTACAAGGACATTACAGCTAACTCACGTAGGTAGAGCAACTCGACGTTTGTTCTTCATCACCAGAGCTGGGAGCCGGCAACTGAGTTGAGGAATGTGCAGCGCTTGAATTAATCTTGAATTGATCCTCATCCTTGCACAAATTACTCTCCAACAACTAAAATAAACCTATTAATATTTGAGGAACATGGTGACTATCGACATTAGTTTACGTTTAGAGTGGTGCTGTATTTCTCTTCCTCCTCGTTTATAGAGACTTCTGGCAGCTCAATGGAAGGTCCACTGTCCGTAAAATACTTGTCCTGGCTGTTTTCTGCCCAGAGCTTGTTCTGTGGTTCAAAGCTCTTGTGGCTATAGGTATTATTGTCCTCCTGCTTGTCAACTTTTGAGGAAGTTCGGTAAGTCCTGTCAAGCCCAGTACATAGTTAGAAATCTTGCTAAAATTAACTTCATTTGCTGTCTTACTTGCGTCTAGAGCACACATCCGACAGAAAGGACATGCGTTCGCCGAATTCCAAGTCAATGTCGATGTCCTCCTCGCTGCTCAAAGGATCCCCGTCTGCGGCGCATATTTTGATGCGCTTTGAATAGTTGCGGTAATTTTCGCGCAATACTTTGAAGCTCTCGCGACAGAGGGTAACTAAAATAATGGAATTTAAAATTTCAAGTTTATGCCAAATATTCCAATACGGCTTACCATCCTTTTTCAGCTGGTGGGCAACGTCCCTCCAGGCTTGGTTTATTGCCTGCAGATCCGAGTGCATTGGATGGGCTGGATCCCAAATGATCGCCTTCTTTTGTATGGCTTTAATTAGGGCGCGTTTGTCGGACCGCGAAAATACTAGCGAGCGCTTTTGAACTCGACTCATTGTGATTGTAAACAAAAATAATCAGAAAATTGTTTTTCTTCGTCAAAATATAAAATCAGATGTCAACATTTAACAGCCCCGTCTTTTGGCTGCAGTAATGTTTTGGTATATTTATGGAGGGGTATTTTTATTGTGGTGCTCTTAAAACCAAACTATCGATAACACAACGATAACATGTTGCCGGTGCCGGTATCCAAAAATAAACAAAACTAGCGCAAGAAAACAATTTTTTAGTGCAGATCAATGGAAGTGTGAGCATGCTGGGCTCTTGGAAACTGGTGCTGCCCGTGGGGTTTGTGCTGTACTCGCTGCCGCTGTTTCTGCGGGTCAACGGCACCGCCGAGTACATCATCGATGAGGAATTTCACATACCGCAGGGTCTGGCTTTCTGCCGCAAACAATTCGATGTGGTACGCAGAGCAGCGGGTGCAGTTGCAGCCATGGCAACCGTTAATTGCGCATTGTAATCGTTGCAGTGGGACTCAAAGATCACAACCTTCCCTGGCTTATATTTTATTGCGCTGGTCCTGCACCCGTTCAACGGTTGCACGGTGACGGGCCTACGTCTGCTCAGCCTGGCCGGCGCCGGCATCAACATTCTGCTGCTGTACAAGATTCGTCGTCGCACGCTGGCCGGCACAGGCGGCAATGCGTTTGCCGCACACGAGGCCATAACGCTGTCCGTGCTGCCGCCCTTGTACTTCTTCAGCCATCTGTACTACACGGACACGCTGGCCCTGACCATGGTGCTGTTTTTCTACAACTACTGGCAACAGGAGGCACATCTGCCGGCTGCGGTTTTCGGCGCGGCCAGTGTGCTCATGCGCCAGACAAACATCGTCTGGGTGTGCATGTGCTGTGGCATCACCGTTCTGGACACGCTTGTGCAGCAGTGCTCGAGGACGCGCAAGGAGGGAAAGCAAGAAATTCGACTATTTGGCAGCGAGGTGCATACATGCCCATATATTCTCTTATATATATCTCATATTCAACAACTGTTTTCGTTTGCAGCTTTGGCTGCAGCTGTTGGGAAGCCCGCAGCTGCTTTGCAATTGCATTTTGAGTATTTTGGCTAAGTGCTGCTTCTACGCCTCCATCATATTGCCCTTCGTTGGGTTCATCTGCATCAATGGCTCCATTGTGGTGGGCGACAAAAGCGCCCACGAGGCCACTCTAAATCTGCCGCAGCTCTTTTATTTTGCCATGTTTGCGGCCGCCTTCGGCATCTCAAATACCCTGCGTCAGCTGCGTCGCGCGTTGGCGCTGCTGCGGCGCCATTTGCTGCTGACAGTGCTGGCTACGCTGCTCGTTGCCACGGTGGTGCATCTCAATACTGTGGTGCATCCGTATTTGTTGGCCGACAATCGCCACTACACCTTCTACGTGTGGAGTCGCCTGTACGGCCGTTTCTGGTGGTTCCGCTATGCGATGGCGCCGCTTTATGTCCTTGCCCTGGCGCTGTTCTGCTGCGGTCTGCGGCACATGCCCGATAGCTTCAAGCTGATGTTTCCGCTGACCCTGCTGCTGGTCCTGTGCTTTCAGCGTTTGCTGGAGCTGCGCTATTTCCTAGTGCCGTATGTGCTCTTCCGGCTGCATACGCGACCCACGCGCAAGGGCTTCGCCGAGTGGCTGGAGCTGGGCGTGCATCTGCTCCTGAATGTGGCCACGTTTTATGTGTACTTAACCAAGGAGTTCTATTGGAAAAACTATCGCACGCCACAGCGGATTATTTGGTAGTTAAGTCTCAAGTCCTTTCACAATTAAAAGTTTGCTTTTAAATATTGCTTTTCTTTATTCATTGCATTGCTACTGGAGTGAGAAATTGCTCTACGTTGACAGTTACAAGATTCTGGATTGATTGTATACATATAATTATATATATATATACATATATGTATATCTGAATGTTGTGCATGCACACGAAAAAGTTCGTTAATTGAGTCTTACTGGCTAGTTAAAAGATTTCGCATATATATAATACTGCCGAGGCATACAGACAAATATAAATAAGTACACGCATTTACTACAGATATCAGTTAAAAACCTGGACGTGGCCACTACTTTGAGCATGCAGAGAAAAATCTATAAAAATACATTTATGAATGCTGATAAGTAATATTAGTGTATAAGTATATGTATGTAAAATGCAAAAACTAGGCAAGAATCGTTTCTGGTAATTGTAATACTAATGAAAACCACGCACAAACACTTTAAGCATTTAAAGTGAACAGCGCTTCCTGGCCGCCAAACACTAATCTTAAAAATAGTTTGGCACACAACATAAATACATAAAACTGGCCGCGTAATCTTCGCCCCTTAATCAAAGGCCACCTTGCGCGTGAACGAGGTGAGCGATGATATTTCGCTGGGATTCGAGTCGGAGGGCAAGTTGTTGAATTCGATTTCCTCGCTGGCGGCGGAGGCAACGATATTCTCATTCGACTGTGTCGTCTCGTCGCTGTGACGCATTGTGGGCCACTGCTTGTGACTGGGCGCGTACAAGATGATCAGGGCAAATATGTAGACGTTCCACATGCCATAGACCCCAGTGAGAAAGGCCGAGGTCAGCTGAATTTCAATATCCTCATTCCACTTCCAATGCCCCTCGGCCATTTGGCCCATGATAAAGCCGGCGACGGTCAAAGCAGCGCACAGCAGCGTGGCGAGCATGAGAAACTTAAAGCGGTAGATGAGACCTGCAAAGGAAATAAAAATGGATCTCAATAAATATAGTTTATATGTCAAAGAATCTTATAATAAAACTTCGAATAAACGCTTAGCTGCTTTCGATTTATTTAGTAAACAGATAGATGGCCACAATGAGGCCGTAGAGGCCTAGCACTTCGGCAAAGATCAGTATCAAAACGATTCCCACGAAGAGCTTCGGCTGCAGTGCCGCAGCCCGCACGCCAGCATCACCTACAATTCCGATGGCAAAGCCAGAAGCCATGCCCGAGAGCCCCACAGATATGCCAGCGCCTAGATTGAGGAACGCCCTAAAGCTATTGTGCAGCGTGGACAGCGAACCGGCCAGGAGAACGGAGACGACCAGGCCGTAGATGGCAATGATGCCAGCCATAACGACAGGAATGATTGCCTTCATTATGAGCTCCGGATGCTTCACAGACATCGATGCAATGCCCAGGCTAGACTTGGCGGTTCCATAAGCTGCGCCCAACGCCGTGAACACGATGGCCGTGGTGACGCCCATCACACAGAAGAAGCACGCATATGTCGGCTGATCCATTGTTGCTTCCGGATCGTCGTTGCTCATTTTATTAAAGATATTTATGAACTTGCTCACTGGCTCAACATAAATACTAAACTGAGATCTCTGAACCGGCCGAGCCCTCACAGTAATTTTCAGAAATAATCGCCTGCTGTTTTATAGGAAATTTGAATCGAATTTACATTCGACTTTTGACTTACCCTCGTAGTGCAGACGTCGCGCGTGGGACATGGATGGCAATGAGGTGCGCTTGTCGCCAATATCCTTGAACACCTTCCAGACCATGAAGCACAGGAAGAGAAAGTATATGGCAGCCGAGACGCCGGCGAGCACAATGAAGCTCATCGCCACCTTGGCGCCCAGCGGCGTTGTCCAGATGGAGTAGAAGGGATTGCGGAGCTGCACGCCGCGTTCGCAAATGTCGAACACGAAGAGCGAGATGCAGCCGACGACGACGGCCGAGAGATGCTTCCAGTAGCGCGAGCGTATGGTCGACTTGTTGGGCGCATCCTGGATCAGCATATGCTCGCCGGCGAAGACCAGCCAGAAGGATAAGAGCATCGCATAGAAGATGCCCTGACGCACATCACTCAGCAACAGCATGTATGGCATCTCTACTCCCAGGGTGAGGTACTCCAGTGGCAAATTTAGAAAGCTGAGCGCACCGCCCAAGTACAGCAGCATGTACTCCAGCAGCGCCGGCGAACGTTGGAGGATGTGCACGCGTCGCCAGAACCAGATCATAATGGCGACCACAAAGGGGAAGAGCAGGGTCTTGAGCAGCAGCCAGACCTGGGTGAAGCCGCCGTTCTGATGGATCGCGGTCAAGGTGAGATCGTGCATGTGGCCGAACTGCAGGTTCATCTGCTTGGGCGTGTCCATGGGAAAGCGCAAATTGAGCAGGTAGAAATTATGATGCAGTGCGCCCAGCTCGAACAACGGTATTATGTCGCACGTGTACAGCGTCTCGAGGAGACCCACATGGGAGGCATGGCAGTCCAAATAGCGTTGCTCTACGCTGTGCGCGTACAGCTTCCAGTCAGTGTCCGCATCTCTCTTGTTGCGATAGGCGAGCCGCGTGTCGATGGTCAGCTGCAGCTCCTTGGGTGGCTCCCGCAGCTCCGAGGACGAGTCGTAGGCAATGTCCACCTGCAGTACGCCAATGAGATTCTGCTGCCAGCGCGAGTAGTCCAGGGTGCGGTTGTCCCGCGGCAGCGGCATTTGGAACACGTACACCAACTGATTGGCCATCTTAAGTGGGTCCTGCTCGATGTCAATGTCCTGGACAGACTTGCAAGCGCCGTTCCCGCGCGAGTACAGAAAAAAGTTGGTGTCGTTTTGGCGGCCGGGCACATCGCGGCACTTGATGCCCACCACGGTCTGGTGGCCTGCGGGCACGGGCGCATACAAGCCGCCCATCAGGAAGCAGGCCACTTGGCACAGCATCAGGCTGGTGACCAATATGGACAGCTTTCTGCCGCTCAGATTTTCGAGTATGGTGCCCGACATTATGGCGAAGGGGCAGGGGTTTTCTCTATATGTGGATTCAATGTAAACAATTCGACTTTTGTTGTAGTTGCACGCTATAAATAGAACTGGATATGTCGGCTATCGGCGAGTACAAACAAAGCGGCGTTCGTATACAGAATGATAGGGCTGTCGCACCGTGCGGGGTTAGCTACGCAAGCAGCTGTTAATGGTTGCGGCCAATCTGTGCAAAGCAAACTTATTTTTTAGCAGCTCAGTGCATTTTTAGCTTATCATAGCTTATGATGCGGTTTAATTTAAATACATTATTAATTAAAACATTTTATTCTTACGAAAGAGCTGACATCTCTGGTAACGAACTTTACCGAATTTCGATATAACTAACTGATATTCGATAGTCGATGACAATGAACAAAGGCGAAGGTTACCAGACTGTCGAAAATTATTGATGTAGTTTTAGCAAATTCAAAATGTCAGTGGATTTTTAATTGAAAGCTGAATGGGTTATTTAGCTTAATATATATATTTTGTTTTAAACTTTATGGTTTTTTACACACTTACACTATTACCAAGGGTACTCACCTGCTACTGATTGGAACAGGAATATGGTAATGTTACTCCTCTTTGCCTTTAAAACAGCTGTGTGGTAAACAGCTGTTCGCCAATGTTTTGATAAGAAAAAACCAAACAATTTTGCGTGAGAATGCAACGAACACCTGTAAGTGCGCCTACAATATTTTAGCAAAATCACGTACTGTATTTAATGTAAATCGGTAGCATCTGCGGCAGCTGTTTGGTTTTGCCAACAGGCAACTGTCGAGGAGTAAAGAATTCCATAGCAAGCGCTCCGCCGCCCAGAAACAGGTCAAGCCTCAGAGCATATGGCAGAGGACGCCCTACGTGAGCTTGGGGCTTCTGCTGGCCGGAGCAGGCGCACTTGGATACGACGGCATTGCCAACGAATTCACCTACTGCGGAGCATCTGTGCGCTTCGTGCGATCATTGAAAACGGCCGCCTTAATAGCCTTCGACTATCTGGTGCTCAACGATAAGGATCCGCAGTATGAGACCAACATGAAGGAAGTGCACCGAAGGAGTGCGACACGGCTGTTGGAAACGTGCCTGCTAAACGGTGGCCTTTACATCAAAGTGGGTCAGGGAGTTGCGGCCATCAATCACATTTTGCCCATTGAGTACACGAGCGTACTATCCAAGCTGCAGGATGAATGTCTGCCGACATCGAAGGCCGATATTCAGGAGGTGTTTAACACTGATTTTGGCCAGCTACCCGAGGATATATATCAGGAATTTGATTACAACCCCATTGCGGCCGCCAGCCTTGCGCAGGTGTTCAAGGCGAAGTTGAAAAGCGGCGACCAGGTGGCCGTCAAAGTGCAATACTGCGATTTACAGAAGCGCTTCATCAGCGACTTGGCCACTATTATCTTTTTGCAGGACATAATTGAGCTCATCTTCAAGGACTACAATTTTGGCTGGATCTTAAACGATCTGCGCAAGAATCTTGTACATGAGCTAAATTTTGTGCAGGAGGGCCTCAACGCCGAACGCTGCGCCAGAGATCTGCGGAACCTGAGGTACGTACAGGTGCCCAAGATCTATTGGTGCCACACCAAGACGGTGAGTCAGAATTGTACTCAATTCCAGTGCGCCCAATTGATTCAATCTCATGCAGCGTGTGCTCACCATGGAATGGATGGACGGGCTTAAAGTCAGTAACGTAGAGGGCATTAAGAGGCTAAACCTGAGCCTGATTGACATTGACCTGAAGCTGTTCAATGTGTTTGCCGAGCAAATCTTCCGCACTGGATTTGTGCACGCGGATCCTCATCCCGGCAACAGTGGGTAATCAGAGCAACATGTCGAGCGCCTTTCAGCAAAAAGCCATAAATTTCATTTTTTAGTATTTGTGCGTAAAAGTGAGAGAGATGGCACTGCGAACATCGTAATACTGGATCATGGACTTTACGAGGAACTGCCCGCGGAAGTGCGCCTCCCGCTCTGTGAGTTTTGGGAGGCCACTGTGCTTCGCGATGAGGCGAGAATGAAGGTCGCTGCGCGCAAGATGAATGTTGTCGACCATATGAAGTTTGCCGCGGTGCTCTTCCAGCAGCCCATAAATATACGTAGTGGCAGCATACGCAGCAAACTTACGCAGGAAGATATCGAACATGTTCAGAAAGTGGCCAGGGACAACTTTGACATCATAATGAGCACGCTCAAGGAAATGCCACGCAGCTTGCTCTTTGTGGTGTGAGTGCATTCTCGGCAGCTAACAAGCTCAGCAATTATTAGTAATATGTGTATAATTAATATTTCAGTCGCAATCTGAATACTGTACGCGCCATTGGCAACATGCATGGGGATCTGGTGGACCGACCGCGCGTCATGGCCCGCTATGCCCAGCGTTGTCTTTACAAGGACAGCAATTGGTCGCCGGTGCAGTACGTCCATTGGTTGTACCGCCGCATTTACTTTGAGTACCGCTTGTGGGAGTCTGCCTTTAGGGTCCGCTTGATAAATTGGTATTTTAATTTCTTGTATCTAGTGGGACGTGCACCGGCATCGGCCAGGACCCTGATGCGTGACATTATGAAACAGGATGTGAAAATGTCGCAGTAGAGTATGCAATTCCATAAGACCACAAGCTATAACCCTTCTTTGAACTAACTTACAGCTTAACTTCCAAATACGTAATTTTTAAATTCTTGTCAAAATTGTACTGTCAGTAATCTATATAAAAACGTGTACCACAATAAAAGCCATTTGAAGCTAGATTTGTTATGGACATATACAATTTGTAGACCCATCCAAATGTCAGGTATTTTAACTGGCCCAAGGTTGGTTCACTCAAACAGTTATTGCTAACCAACATTCATCGTCACTTGGGATCCCAAACACAACAAATCGATATAATTTTTTTTAAATGAGAAATATATAAAAATATGCCTAATAAAATGTGCATACCCTGTAAGAAAAGGCTGACGATAACATACTGGTTTATATATTAAAAAAGAAGAGCTCCGTAAACCAATTCCATTATTCTTCTGGGTTTGTTTTACTTTTTAACTGATCATTACTCGGATAAATTAAATCCGATCTGGTAAAGGTATTCATTTCTGAACTAGTCGAAGCCTGTTTAAACGAATGAAATTTAAAATTTGGATTTTTAGAATTTTTCTAAAATTTGGTTAAAATTTAGAATGGGAATTTTTGAATTCCACTCCATACTACTAATCCATACGAGTCCAAAAGGTATATTATTCGAAGATATGCCCTTATTTAGCTGAGATTTTCAGGTTATAATATTTATTTCCTTTGCACGGAAATAAAATACAATTTTGTTTAATGGAATTTATAAGTTATTTCAGAAGTTTTCTCCAGCACTTAACCAAATTTGTTTGTTTAAAGGCTTTACAACCAGGCAAAGACAGCACTCTTAGTTTAGTATTATTATTTAAAGCACAGGATATAGTTATAAACTATCAACCTAACTATTTTATAAATATCACTGGCTGCTGTGGCCTTCTCCTCACGAATTTAATTTTCTAATTTAATGCATCTGAATGCTGTGCTTAATTTCCGGCTGTTGCTTTCAGGACAGGGTATCTTATTTCAGCTTGTTAACCAGCTAAATTTGGGCAGTCGCTTGGGGTGCCTGCGGGACGACACACATCATTCAAATACCGAGTAATGCCGACTATTAAGTAACACACATATTTCTGCACCGAAATAGGCACAAATGGGCGTCAACAACTACATATTTCCGGTTGTGTGGGGCGCCATGGCAGGCCAAAAATCGTATATAGTATAAATATTTGTATGTATGTAGGCAAGTGATGAGCGCCACAAACTGTTCCACTCTATAGCACTTTCACTTCGGGTACCATTTACATACCGATATACCTCGAGTATATCAGGTATCGTGTGGTGCGCACAGAACTAAATTCAATTCAATTTCATTTAAAGTTACTTTCGTTGACTGACAGACAAGTGAGCCAAGTCCTCTAAGCCGGAGTCAAGCCGTACTGTGGGCCAAATCGAGGTTGGATTGCTAGAAATCGCAGCTGTATTTATATTCGTTCGAGAAGTGAATAGAGTATATTGGGTTTGTGCATTGAGAGACTTGAGACAGTACTTAGATTTTTTGTCTACGCCCACTGGGGGCGTGGTAAATCGGTTTAATATATATATCTCGGTTCGTTTTAAAGCTGGAGGCATCAAATTTTTTTCAGACTGATTACTAATGACCTCCTCTAAAGATCGCAAAAGAAATATTTTGAGTATGCCCACTCCTGCTTCCACAAATTAAAAAGAATTCACATTATTCCAACATGAATGCGGCAAGCGCCATACATACATTTGAGTTTCGTATTCGAATTATTATTACACAACTTGTCGAAATCTTTAGCTTTTATCCTTTTAATACCCTGTATTAGCTTATGATATGATGCAAAAGAAAATAGCTGTTATACTCAAAAGGCTAAGCAAACTACTATTTAAATAATGCTGATCAGCATCTTCAGAGCCAGTCCGTTTGCCTAGCTAGAGATATTAAATTCTGTAGATTTCCGCACACCATCGCATATATTTAGTTCCTTTCCATTTCATCCCATTGTTGGTAACGTGTGTCGCCGGGCCGCCCGGCTAAATATGAAATTAAAAATCAACGCTGAAGTGTGAAACGCCTGAAATGTCGGCTGTCTGGCGGCAGTCAGGCGAAGCTCCAAGCCCAGAGGCAGCCCTATAACCAGCTGAGGCCAGAGTTTCGCTGGAACATTTGCAGACAGGTCGCGCAACGAAGCAAAGGTCTCGAGCGGAAATCGAAATTAGCTGAAACGGAAAAGCGGATAGCTCGGTACCCAATTAGCACCATGAACAAGGAGTTTCTCACGCAGGGCGGCACGCCCATCACCACTGAACTGGCAACGGTAAACGGCGATCCTCCAAAGCATTCGGCTCCACTCAATCCGTGTCCCACTTTAGGAGCTGCGCAAGCTGGTCTTTGGCACCGCCGCGATACCCATGCGTGCCGAGTGGCTGCAGACGTCCTTTGTCTTCGGAGCACCGCCCAAGGAGGAGCTGGCCTACGGACTGCGCTCGCCGCGGAATGCCACGCGCGGCATGCTGTCCGTGGTGCAGGGCTTCATATTGAAGTACCTGCTCTTCGCCCGCAAGAGCAGCCGTGCGGCCGCCACGGCTGAGTGCGTCATGTGCGTCAAGGGAACTGCCCGAACGAGTTAATTTGCCTGCGTTTCCTTTTTTAGTCCCTTGCTGGCCACGGCCGACCTGCAACGGGATGCGCTCTTTAACGCCTTGGTCGAGATTTTGCGCATTATTTCGGACAAGGGCAAGGTTACCATGGTGCTGCCCTCGGTGGAGGAGGTGTTCGTGGATCACAGCGCCAGCTACTTTCACGATACGGTGACCGAGAAGGTGAGCTCATTGCATAATCCACTTTCTATTGATTTCTTTGGATTGGCAAGCCGAAATCATATTACAAAAGATATGCATATCTTTTTTATTTTTTTATACTAGTTTTGGAAGTGAAAAGAGTTTATTGGGCTTGTGCAATGTCCCTCTTGCTGTCTGTCCGTATGAACGCAATTTTTTTATTTGCCGCTTTTAAAGCTACAGACCTGAAATTCTGAATATATACTCGTGTATACCCGCGTCAGATAAAGTGTTAAGATATTTTGCCTACTTCCACTGAGGACGTGGCAAATCGATTAAATCTATATGTCTCTCTCAGTTTAAAAGCTAGATGTATAAATTTTTTCGACAAAATCGATATTTTTCCAAAATAACAACTCTTTTTTTTCTGTTTAAAGCTTTTATTATACGATGAATGAGTATTGCGCAGTCGGTTACACCCGACTGCAAGGTTATTGCTTGCTTTATTATATTGTTTTGCATATATTATGAACAAAATGATAATTAAATATCGCCGAATCCCACTTCGGGATAACCTAAGAAAAACATTGCAAAGATATATCTGATTCAAGTATACATATATATTTTTATCTAATTATATCCCAGTTATATATCTCTCTCCGAGTAAGTCACCTAATTTCTTTACAGCTTTATACCTTTACACTCTCGCCCAACGAAGAGCTGGAACACTTTATGAAGCGGAATTTCAAATACGTAAGAATGAAAGTAGCAGAAATTTCTGAGAGTATTCTGTAGTTTGTATGATAACATTGATGCTTTGCCTAATACCCTCTAAAAGTTTACAGAAGAGGAAACGCCGGGCACTCTGCTGTTCCTTTACAGCGCAGTTCTCACACGCTCGATGGGAAAGTAAGATTTCAGCTATAGAGAGTGTCTTCTACACGTACAATTAGCCCATCTAATCGAATCTATCGAATCTCTTTTAACCGTAACGATCTCTTCTCAAATACGTTGCAACGCAGAGTGCGCACGGATCTGGACTCGTCGAAGTCGTCGCCGTTGACGATGAGCAACCACGAGGAGGGCTCCCTGATGATAGTCACCCTGCTGCTGACGGGCCGTGCCACGCCCTATATACACAACGGGGTCATCAACGTGGGCGACGAGAACAGCTATGTGCGTGGCTCAAGAGACACCCTCGAATATCATTGAGTCTGAGATTGCCTTCAATTGCAGGCTGTGCCGCAGTACGGAGTCCTGAAGCGCTGTATGATCGGCCTGCTGCTCTGGGACATCGAGTCCGCCAGCGTGAGTAGAGATTACGGGTTGGCGCCGAATGGGGCCTGAGTAATGGACTGTTTGTGCTCCGGCAGGCGGCTGTTAATCAGTCCAGGCAGCCGGGGTCGCGCCTGAAGACGCCCAACTATCCGATTTGGATAACCAGCTGCACGGGCCACTACGGCGTCATTTTCAACCGGAACGCGGATCTGTTGCGCAACTATCATGCGGAGTCGCGCTTCGATGTCAACTACTATAGCTGTTCGGGCCATCAGATACTGATGACCATCGACAATCGCACCTACAATGAGCAGGCATTGGTCATGTTGGAGCGACAACCAATCACACCGGAGAGTACCTCGCTGGCGGGCAAACAGGCCAAGGACGAGGCCGCTGCGTCGGCCGGTGCTGGTGCCGGTGTTGGTGTGGCTGGCGCTAGCGGCGGTGTTGGTGGTGCTGCTAGTGGCGCTAGCGCTGGCAACGATGTGGTCGCCAAGGAGGAGTCAACGCTCAACACGCCATTGCAGCGTTTGATTCATACCAAGTGGGAAGAGGCAACTATAAGCTTTCACGTGCAGCCATCGATGTTGAGTTATCTTTTTAGTACCACCCAGTAGAACGGGATCAGCTAGTACATTTCAAAGACCAGCTTCGACAATTATTTAAAGCCCTAACTTTAGCGAACAATATAAACCAAGGGATCCACATGATCCCATCACCTTTGACCTCAACTTTTGGTACTTAATCACACTTGAAATAGCTTGAAAACTTTTGCTTAGTTAACATTTAGTAGTTCCAGCTATCGGTCCATTGTTTTTAGTCAATATTGAAACATGTCAGCTTGTTATGTTGTCTCTTGATCTATGATATAAATCGACTTTCTTGGCGAATGACCAATTCTACTCCCGAGCTAATGCTCGAAAGATCCATAACCAAGTACCAGTATATAGGTATTTATCGGCGACAGCTCTTCACATCCCGTCAAGTAAGTGTCTGAGAATCAACTAATGTTAGCTTTAAAGCCAGCACTATATAACATACTAAATTCGTTCCCATAATTCTTATGAACTTATCTATTTACATCCTGCTTATCTTTAGGTCATAAAATAACATATAAACAAGAGTATATGTGAAAAATTATATACAACTCCTAAGAAACAATTCTAGTTAAATATATTTCAGTTTCACTTAATATAATATTTTGCTTAATTTAAAATTTAAGAAAAATTTGATAAAATTATTTTATGTTTTCATAATAATTGGTATAGATTCTTTACAAATTTTAATTTCGAAGACCTCTTTCTATTTAAATAATAATAGATTGTATTTGAAGATATCA
Source organism: Drosophila colorata (assembly GCA_035041545.1). Taxonomy (NCBI): domain Eukaryota; kingdom Metazoa; phylum Arthropoda; class Insecta; order Diptera; family Drosophilidae; genus Drosophila; species Drosophila colorata. Next base: position 336,983 of record JAWNLD010000222.1, read on the forward strand.
ATCCAACCCATAATCAATTATAAACTCATAAACTATCAAAGTTAAAATTTTGCTAGAAGCAATAGTGTTAAATAATAATACTTTGTTTTTGAAAATATCAACTCAATTCACAATTTAATATTGTACTTAACTAAATGATACTCGTGTTGTTAAGAAAATAATAATAATGATGTAGGCAAACTTAATGAAAAAAGCTCAATTTTTAAAAAATACTTAAAAACTTATTTTTTCTCTAGACATTTACATAAATATTTAGTTATAATTAGTATAACAATCTAGTGCCATGATTTGTAAGCTTTATAGTTGCAAACTTTACACAATTGTTTTAGAAAAACCATATTTTGCACCTACATATAAGACTCTACTGTTGCTGTCTACAAATTATGAAATGGGTATTTTAAAAAGATAAACAAAATTTAGATTCGAACGAAATTCGAAAGAAAAATTCTCAAACAGCGATGGGAAATACACGTAAAATATTGAGAGTTTCATGAAAATCAACAACAAAAACAACAACAGGCAAATTTGCTAAAAGTCTACAAATATGCCTGGGTTATAATGTTACTGAGGCCTCTCTCTATGCATATAAAGCGACTGCAGGAACTCAAAATCAACGAGTTGAGGTTGCCACCTGGAGCCACTAGAAGTAAAAAACAAAAGACCTGCAAAAAAATATAAAACACCAACATGCTTCGTAAATTTCAATTGCACTTTATTTAGTCCAATGTAAATCGAAATATGTCAAGAAAATATTTAGAATGTTAATAAATGTTCAAGCTTTATAGTCAACATTATCTTTTTCTTAACGAATGGTAGACTAAATAAAAAGAGTATGTTTAGTTGGAGTAGAGGGAACTCTATTTAATTAACTTTTAGAAGACAAGAAGGAAAGGCTAAAATCCCTTATCCATTTTACCACCTAAATTAAAATTTTATAATTCAAAAAATAATTTATCCCAAAAGTAGTTTTCAAAATGTACCTTTAATTCAAATAATCAAGAAAATCACCCCATACTAACATTAAAAAAATTTTTTTTACATATTTAAGAAATGTGTATCATTTTATTTAAGGTTTTGTTGTTGCACAAAAATGATTGAAGTTCCTTGTTTTCCATTTGCCAGTTTTTGTATTTTTTAAAGATTTCTGTTTATTTAAAAATGTGTGTGTTTTGTTGAATAAGAGAATAGTTTATTCGTAATTGTAGATTGGTTTTCTTTGTTTTTTTTTTGGTAATTGTATTTTGAGTTGAAATAGTCGAGAATATTTTTATAATATATACTATGCTTTAAAGAATTTATAAGAATATTTTTCACGAAGATTTACCCTTGAGATTAGTTTATAATTATTATTTAAAGATTTGGTAAGTTCCTAACTAAATATCGTTTAATACTCGTACATAAATACTTAAGAAGTATATATGTGTTATTGTATAAATTGTAGAAAGTTTTATTATATATAATACCTTTTTGTCAATTTTACAGTAATTTATGAATTCTGTATTTACATAGTTGTATACTTTTTGGGCACAATCTATAAAAATAGTTTTTTTTAATTTTTTAATTGGAACTCATATTGAAAAATGTTTTTGTTTTATTTGTTTAACGTTTTTGTTTTTGTGTGCAAAATGCATAGTAACCGTTAGGAGCGTTCAATTCTATATTGGTTGGTAATTACTTTTGTTCATTCTCTTTTATTTTCTGTAATATATGCAACTATTTGTTGCCACTTTTTGTAATTGAATTCCATCAGCAAGACCATTATCTGAAACTTGTTGTTGTCTTTTCGGTAATTTGCCAAACTATTTGCAGTATTTTGCTGTTCAATTGTCATTGCCCACGGTATCAGTTGACACGCGATTTAAGACCCGCGGTCCCAGGCCATGTGACCAAAGCATCGGGCACTTCTTTATCTGTAACTGTAACTGTGCCTGCCCCGTCTGTCTGCCAGTCTGCCAGCTCTGTCTGTCTGTCTGTCTGTCTGTCTGTCTGTCTGTCAGTTGAGGGTCTGGAGCAACGCCTTGATGTGCGAGTATGTCGGCGTGCATTATTGAAATGGTTGCGGCCCACATTTTAACAACTGTTTGTTTGCATTTCGGATAGCTTCCTCGCAGCTCTGTGTGTGTACATAAGCAGGCCTTGAACTATTGCCACAATTTATATGGCTGGCTATTTGGGAAATTAGCACGGAACAGTTAAATAAAAACAACCAACATAAACAGCTATGAAAAAAAATTACATTAATCACAAAGGTGGCGTAAACAAGTTGAGAATTACAAAGTTAGCAAGCTGTGACAATGAAACAAAATAACAGTGTATTTTAGGAACAAAAACCATAGGTATATATTGCATTGAGTGGTTGAGACGCGCGCATTATCGAATTTATCGTGATTGAATTGCAAAACATTTGAACTTATGAACTAAATCTTAAATATAGGCTGTTGTCTTTCATAAAGTAATGCACTTAAATACTTAAAGTGACCATTTTCAACCATGATCAGGTATTGCGAATATTTACAAAATAGCTTGAGAACGTTACACTATACAATACTTAAGAGGTACATACTACTGTCTGTGCGAACGGTATTTGAGGCTATGTAAATTACGCCGGCTGGGGTCAAATTAAGCCAGAGAAATTCCAATGATTGCGAATATCGTATCAACTTGTGCGCTTAGAGCCTAACTAAGTTACGTTCATATGTATGTGTGTGTGTGTGTGTGTGTGTGTCAGCTATGATTACGTTAATAATTTACAGGACTTACACTGTGCGAACTAATGCTAGTCGGTAAAAAGAGACGACTTAAACACAAGATTGTACCTGTACAACTGGTCAAAGTCGTGGACACTTTGTGAGCTCACTCGCTGCGTACACAATCGTTTAGCAATCGTAATCGCATTTAATACCTAACTAAGAGCCTAACTACACTTGGACAAAAACTGGCGGGCCCTCCCGTCCTACGGACGAACCAGCAGCTTCTCTATGAACGCCAGATTCGTGTTCCCGTAGCGCGTCGTGTTGAACGGCTGGGCAGCCGGATTCTTTTTCGTCTGCGTGTGCCAGGTGAGTATCTGGGCGAAGGGCAAACAGTGGGTTTAGTTGTCTAAACATTTGCCTGGACTCGGTCACTTACCTGTCTGCATTCGTCGGCCAGCAGTTCAATCTCATTGTTCTGCAACGGCGCCAGGCTGCGCAGAAAGCCATCCTCCTCGTAGCCCGGCTTGAAGGGCATCTTTGCGTGCGGCCGCTCGTGCAGGAACTTGACGCTCACAGCGAATCCGGCCATGTCAACGGGATATTTGCGTCCGCCTATCCAGCCATCGTAGTAGCCATCTAACTTCCCCCCACGTATGATGGGACTGCTGACGCCGGTTTTAGTCACCAGGCCGACGGGCCACATTGACACCTTTTTGGTGAAGCGCATCTGCAGGGAATTGGGCATAAGTTGGATTAACAGAGCGGTTCAAGTTCTCTTTAATGTTACGAAGTACTTTAAATTGAGTCCTGGCTCTTGCTCTCTCTCTCTCTCTCTCTCTCTCTCTATCTTTCTATATAAATAAGTATATATTTCCCTCTCTCTATCTCACTTTCTCTCTACCACTTTCATTTTGTTTCTATCTCTCTGTCTCTCTCTCTCTCTCTTATTGTATCTTTGCCTCTCTTCCTGTCTCCATCTCTCCCACTTTCTATCTAACTCTCTCTATATTTCTATCTTTATCTTATTCTCGTTTTAGCTCTCTTTCTGTCTCCATCTCGCACACTCTCCATCCGCCTCTTTCTCTTTCCCTTCCTCGCTAACTCACTTGCTTTCTATCACTAAAGCATCGCCTTTCTTTGCGATTTTCATGAATTCAAGTAAGGTTATAAAGAAGAAATAAGAAACAAAGAAAGAGACGATAAAAGGTATTTCAGCCTAGCTTTAAGCAAGAATGTTGAGTGCATTAAAGCAACTCTTGTACAAATATTGTAGCTATGGACACTTTCGCCCCTGACCTTTCAGTTACACACCTGTTCAAATATGTTAACATCGTAGGTGTTATCGTCGTCGGCGAAATAGAGCACCCCCTCGGTGGCATTGGCGCGCAGATAATCGAGTCCTCGATTACGATTGGAGACGCCGCGGGGCTTGGCGCGCTTCGTCAGTTTGTATTGCTCGGGCATGGGCGCTGTGGATGGTCGTTAATAGCACTCAAAATGGACGCTAAACATGTTTCCGACAATACCCACCGACCAGGTACTCGTAGGGCACCCCGATGCGGTCCAGGGTGTGCGCGACCAGCGGGTTGGTCTTGTTGGCATCCTCGATGACTAGCCAGAGCAGGTTGAGCACATGCTTCAGCGTATAGCCGAGTCGTGTCAGCTCCGCCAGCTGTTCGGGGCGGCGATAAGTGGGCGTGATGATATATAGTGGCGGCTACGATGGGCAAGAATTGTGGTATTAAATAATGGCATGACGGGACTATACTCTACTGTCTATTATAATATGCGTGTGTGTGTGTGTGTGTGTTTACATGCGTAACGCGGCGTGCGCTCCCGTTTTATGAGCAATTATGCAAATTAATCCGCCGGCGAGCTGTTAACTAGTTGAATAGTTGACTAGTTGACCGGGTTTAGCTGCGTGTCAGTGTTCCGTTGGGTTACTTGTTATATATACTTTAAGCAGGCCACTCAAATGCCATTCAAACGCACACACACACACATGCAGCTGCTGCTGGTGTGGCATATAAATATTGCCACCGCGCACTTTGCAAATTGTCTATTGTTGACACACAAAAATGCATTCAAATTTATTTGCAAAATAAACACAGACATTCAAATAAATAAAGGGCACTGAAGCAGAGAAATGCAATTCAAAAATGTTAAAGCGAAAAAAATAATAGAAATAATAATAATGGAACTGCATGCAAAGCAGTAGCTACTAAAAATTGGCACACACAAGTCGCAAGTTTTAGCCGCCAGCACTAGGCAAGTTCATGTCCTATACCATATATCAGTCAATGCGGGATGTATTTATGGCTTTTGGTATGGGGAATTGTAGAACTAGTTGTGAACTATTGTAATAGTTCTTTTTAGCGGAACACATGGAATTTATGTTGTGGTCAATTCTTTTTAGTGAAACAAATGAAATTTGCAAAATGCGCCAAATTCATTTATTTATTTGATCAATTTGGGTTGTCTGTCATTTTAATTCTTGTTATAAAGGTTAAATTTATGAATATTATTTTATTTATGGTTTTTATTATTTTGATTACTATTATTATTTTAATTATTATTATTTTTATCATTATAAATGTGAGAGATTTTTTAGTTTTCACAGTCTTATTTACTTTCACTACAAGTTGTAATAAAAATATATAGGTATTTTAATATATTTAATAGCATGATTTCAATGGGTTTTATGTTAGATGATAAGAAAATTTTCTAAAATATTTCATTGCAATCCTCTAACTTTAATTAATCTAATTTGTATTCAAACGGTATTTTCAGAAATTGCAATATCAATTCAAACCATAAAAAGTAGAATAAAATGTAAATTTAATTATAGCAATAAAATTCTGATTTCAGCAATATAAATTTCAGATGCCAATTTTGTATTACTTGTTAGTTTTGAGTATTTCAATCGCTTTAGATGTGCTCAATGAAATGTTTCCTGAGTTGAGTGCTAGAAAACACTTTCAACGTATAACGCTTAGCATAAACATCTATTACTTAAGACCTTTGGCAATTGGCCAACTGCTTGCTAATAAGCAATGGAACCTGCCGTTGACATTGACTGTAGAGCATCCATAGACATAACTGTTAACTAAGAGAAACCCACAAATGCGGGAATCTTTTTCAATTGGCTTGCACTTTGCATGCATTTTAGAAACTGGATCATCATGGTGAGACCTCCCACCCCATCCCGCCGTACCCTGGCCGCCCATTGCCTGGAACTGGAACACCCCCTAGCTTGATGCCATTCAATGGCGCTGAATTTTGTTGCTGTTGTTGTTGAACGCGGTTTCGGTTTTTAGGTTTCAATGCGCAATGAGCAATTTTCAAATTAGACTCATGCAAATTTTGCATAGAGAACGCTTTTGTTTGCATATTATTTATAATTTGGGAGGCGGCTGTGGAGTGCCAACTGATATATTGCAACTGATTAACCTAAAAAACCATGCACCACTTTATTACACCCTCAACTGATTTGCAATATTCAAATGTGTGTGTGTGCGTGTGTAAAATTTGGTTAAGCAAATTATGCAATTTACGTGGCAAGTGGTGGCCCCTTTATAGCCATATTATGTACAAATTAGTGATTAGCCAACAAGCCACAAAGTGCAGCTGCAAATTGCTAATTGCAAATTGCGTAGTTTCAATGGCATCAAATATGAGAGATACGGATACTCAGGTACTTAACAACAACAATCTAAACAAACAGACTTAGCTCGACAAACAGAGCAACGAAATTCATTTGCTCGTCAGCTGATGACAAGGCTTGAATGAGTTGGCTAATTTATTATGTGGACATGGTTAGGTCAATGCTAAGGCAGACACTGAATACACCATCAATCAATCCATTAGCTGCTTCAGGTGCATAATTGATATTGCAATGAGCTTGTCATAATCGCATTACATTTGCCACACTCTGAGCTACAACTTGAGCTGAAGCCAGTAAATTTCAAGAATATGGCATATAAAGGCCTAAAGAATCATCCATTTATGTACTAATATAAGTACTATTCATTCAGACTGACTAATTGACTGAAAATCGCCAGAGCTACAAGTTAGCTAAAAGTTAGCTTGAAAATTTTCACACACGACTGTGAACAAAAATGGATGGAAAATGTCTTATACAAAATTTCAGTTATTTCACATCATTTCAAGGTTTTTTTTTGGGCAACTAATTTTAAAGGTAATAAAAAAGAAATGGTACTTATATATTAAATTATAAAAAAAATCATGTGTCTATGTCTTATAAACTTGAAAATTTTGCAAACACGGTTTGAGAACACAAATTAAGTAAAGTTAAGTGACAAAAACTACTCAAACTAATTTTAAAACTTTCCCTAAAACAGAACAAATATGTTTGTCAAATTATAAAGCCCTTACCTTTACTAAGTAAAATGTATATATTTTTCTCTTTCGCTTTAAATGTTTTTTAATTTTTTTTAGCATGACTCTGCAGTAAAATAATATCTTAAGTGTTTTAAAAGATGTACCAAAGTTGACAGTTCATAGCTAGATTTAATGTTCGCAAGGACTGCGTATAAACTGCCAAAGCGAACGTTAAAGTTCAACTGTAAGCTTTGGGGGCTGTGGCAACACGATACCACGCCCATAGACTACTTGTAAACTTCAATGTAACGTGTAATGGTAACTGGTTGCAATGAAAAGGAAACGCACTTGTGCCCTGCAGTCGGCAACTTAAAAAAGCAATTAAGAAAATTGGAAAATGGGCAAAAGAAATAAACAAACAGAGCCAAAGCGAATGGCGTCAATGAAGCAGACAGCTGCAGCAAATAATACCAAGTGCAAAAGTTCCCATTCAAAAAAGGACAAGCACAATATACGCAACTATCTATCTGCATAGACTCTTTATAGACACTGCATAGTATATGAGAACTAATTAATATAATAATAATAATAATATCAGGTAGAACACGGGTAAAAAACGAGCAGAAAAGCTAGCAACGCAATTCTTAAGATTAACATGAAAAATCGTTTGCAAAATGAAAACGAAAATGTGTCTTAAAACTAATTAGTTTAACTTAGTTTTGTTTTGTTTTTTTTTTGTTCTTTTAAGTTTTAGTTATTTTATGCGGTGTCTGAAATATTTGTAGGAATGTGTGAAAAGAAAAAAAAATATTTACGGGCTCGGAAACGGCAACAAATGTCGAACGTATTTTATGAACGGCGCCCGTTGCTCTTCCCATTGAGTTGTGGGCGTGGCTGGGTTGGGTAGTTGTTGTAAGTTTTGGAGTTGTTGTTGTTGTTGTTGTAGCGACAGCAGCATTGGCAACTGTTGTTGTTGTCGTTCTTATAGTTGTTGTTGTTGTTGTTGGTGTGGAGATGCTTTTGTTGTTGGCGTCCGATGCTGATGACAATGTCAGTGGCAATGAAACCGTCGAGAAGAAGGACGAGCCAGAGGCAGAAACAGAAACAGAGGTGGTTGCGGCGGAGGACACGTCTGTGCCATGCACCTGTCCCTGTACCTGTCCCTGTCCCACAGTCGTATTCATGGAGGAGGAGTTGTTCAACATGGGCGCCCAGAAATATGATGCGAGGTATGACGATGATGATGATGATGATTTTTCTGGATGCTACATCATTTGTTAATGCATATTGATGTTTTTTGTTTTTCCAGTTAGGCATAGTTTTAGAACAAGAACAAAAGATACATTGTAATATGAGATTGATGTAAAATGTATAGATATAATAGGGGTTTCTTTTGAGCATTCTTAATTTATCTTTAATCTTTAACCTAAATTATTACAATACTATTTGTTAAATTGTCAAATAGTTTTAGTACTGAATATATTAAATATATCTGAAACTCTTTAAATATATATATATATATATATATATATATATATATAATATAAATTATATATATATATATATATAATATAAATTATATATATATATATATATAATATAAATTATATAATTAATTATAATTTATAACTAATATTAACTAGAATTTTGAATATTATGGCATTAACTATTATTTATTTCTTTCCGTATAAAGGAGTTGATGCTTCCGAGATGCGCACAAAGAAGCGATTAGAGAAGCAACTAAGAGTCCTTTACAAATTGTAACTTGTTTATTGTTCGGTTGATTTAACGTTGGATTAAAGCAAAAGGCTGAGCGAGAAGCTTTTAGAGAAGTATTAAGCGTAACTAACTGCTGCATAACACAACCAAGCGAGCTTTTAGGTAAGTTGGCTTTTTCTTCTGCTGGTTTGTGATTGTTTTTCAAATTAATTCCGCTATGTTTCCATTCTTCATTTCTTTTATTTATGTTTTAAATTTATTTAATTTATTTCTCAGAGCTCTTTAAAAATGTACCTAACTTTATTTTTCAGATTATCAATAGAATTGTTTATTAACTTAATAATATATCTTACAGTGCAGCTTCTTGCTTCGCTTTTGCTTTGAAACCTAGGTGAAATTTTAAATCGCTTAGCCTTAATTATTTTCTGTCAATAAAAAATACTTTTCTAATTTGTTATTAATGTAGCTTATTTGTCGTATTAACTAAATCAGGAGCTGTCAGTCATGCAATATATTACTTAATCTGTTTATCACTCTAAAAATATGTACAAATATATAAACCCCACTTGACTACTTTATGCATTCAAAGAGTGTGAAATCTACTTGTTTGTGAATCTATAAGACTATCGGTCATTGTTGGGTTTTTCTTTATTTTTGTTACTACTCAGTTAACACGAACTTGGTTCGTCAAGGGCAAGCAAAACAGGGGAAACCGATTGGTGCTGGGTCTTATCAGAAGTGTTATCTATGACATACATATTTTAATATCTATGACTTTCTATCTGACTTAGTAGCACTGGGGACACTCACCTTGACGACCTCATTGGTGGCGAGGGGCTGTCGGGACATGTGGTACTGGTAGAGCACCATATAGATGCAGGTCGTGGCTACGAATATGGTCAGGTACATTTTAATGGATTTGCCCAGCGCCATTTTGTTGCTGAGACTTCCATTCATTTTCGTATCTTTGGCCTGTGACAGAAGCATATTTTGCTTCTGCTCTTGTTGTTGTGTTTTGGTACTTGTGTTGTTTTAGTTTTCGTTTTTTACGTGTTGGTCTTGTAACTCTTCTTTGGTATTTTGATTTCATTCGTTAGGTTTTGATTGCAGCTTTTTAATATTATATTTTTCTTTTGCTGAATTCAGTTTTTTTGCTTTATTCTTGATTCGCTTTGCAAGCATTGTTCTCTATTTTTTTTTGTTTATTTTTTTACCACCTTTGTTTTTTTTTGTTATTTCTGATTGTTTTACGCTGTGGGCGGCTGGCCTGGGCGGCGCGGTAGAATCAAAGGCGGCAAAGCAGTGTTATCTAGAATAAATTTAAATAAATTGAAAATTTATAAATAAAAGTTTGTATGTTTTATTTTCCTTCTATTTTACTGTGGTTGTATCTTAAAAAATGTATCATAAAGAGTCGGGAATATAAAACAGAGAACATTTAAGTTTTTTTTAAATTCTTTGGTAACTCACATTTATTGCAGGCTTTGCCATTTTTGGGATTTTAGCGCATCGCGCATCTGAAAAAATTGAGAACATTTAATAAATATTGGGTAATCATTTGTATTAAGATATACGGTTCTTATGTAAGGCCGTAGTTTATGCGAAATTATTTATTTTTAAACTAAAAAAAAGCTGAACTGTCATTTAAAATTTGTATGATTGTTGGTCAGAATTGTGCTCAACAAATTAGATAAAAAGCATTTCATCATTTTAAATACGCAGCTGTTAATCGGACTCAGAGTGTAATGATATTGTTATAAGGCACCCTATATACAAATAAAATTATATATGGAAAACAAATGAGAAATTTTATCAATTGAATTAAAGGGCAACGGAAACTGGCGTAAAAATCTATTCATCAGACGTCAAAATATTTATTCTTTTGTGTTTTTTATGATTGATATACAGATAGTGTCGCTAATTGAGCGAGGTGTCCCTCAATGATAATAAAAAACTAAACCGATAAACGATGAACAAACTGTGTATTACAAGTGCCAACAAGACCTTGCGCTAATTGCAATTGTTTGCCATTTATAGAGAAGAAATCTTACAGATAGATAAGTATCTATAAAGCAAAATGTGTCTTACAATAAAAGCATCTTAGTTAAACACTTGAACCGCTTATGCATTTATTTAGATTTTATTTGCGTTCTTAGCTGCCACTAATGGACCATTTTAGACCATTTAACTAAATGTTAATCACTTGCAAACTGCTCACCACTTAGAACGCATTTACAGTACAGCAGGGGTCGGAGTGGGGGAGGGAGGTACTGGGGCTGTGGGTTAGCATGTCAGCAACATGCGAAACTTCTACTTGTGATGAGCTTTCATACCCTGTAAGCACAACTCTAGGGGTATTTTATACAATAACATATCTTTTAGCTTATTTTATAAATTGAATATATGTATATTGAAAAACAATATATTAAGTTTTTGGAAATAAATATAATAAATGATATAAAAAATCTGTACATCATTATTTTGTGTTTTATATTAAAATCAATCGAAATTAAATTTCTTTAAAGCAATATTTGTATATTTTGGTCCTTAGTTAATTAAAAATACATATCTTATTATTATATGTATATGTATCTCTTCTTTATTTATGTTTATAAATACATATATCTATAGGTAAATGTGGATATCTTATTAATGTTTGTATATATATACCTATATATCTACATCTAGTATATATCTAATGAATTTGTAATAAACTAGAGCGAAACTCGGTAGCAATTGGCCCGATAAGGTAATGTTGTACATTTCCTCCCTCTATTTCTAGTTGCTTCTGTTATTCTTCCACAAACTCTTCCAATTATAAGTGGGCGTGGCCGTTGCTTGTTCGCGTGTTTAAGCATTTTCAAAAGCATTTCGCGAGTTGCTGATATGAAAGTTCAATGGCCAATTTTAAATGTTTTTTTGCTGCGCTCAGCATGACGTTGGCCTGAGTTGGGCGCCGCTTTTGCATATGGCCTCTGGTGCTTAACACTAAGTTCTTATATCTATATAACTGTATGCATGTAGAACGGTAAATGCAATAGGAAGCTTACTTTGCAATTAAACCGCGCCCTATAGGTCAGAGTTTAAGTTTAACAATGCTTTTAGGTGCTTTCCTTTTAGAAAATTTGCATTTTAAATAACTATTTTTGGTTTTTAAGCATTTAAGTTACGAATATTTATTTGTTTTCAAAATTTCCCTTCAACATAGGCTGTCTAATCTTGCTGTGTATTTAATGTATAAAATGCCAAAAACTATTTTCAATATAAATTTAATTGAAAGCAATAGAATATCTATAAACAAAGGAATATCTTGTTTTGCCCAGCGGCAATTGTTGAATTTTAATGAATAAAATGAGAAAATAAGCAAAAGGATCGACAGAAAAGCGTTTCGGGCTGCTTGTCAGCACAGCAAAAGCTTTAAATGAAAATTCATTTTACAACATGTCGAAACAATAAAACTAAAAAACTAAGCAAAAGGCTTTGTGAAAACAATTTAGTGTCAGAACTTAACCCATTTACATGACAATTCCGCTCGCCCTCTGTAAACACAAAATAAAAATAAAAAAATTAAAAAAAAATATATATATGTATATATACGTATATGTAGAGAAAAAGGCAACATACACACAACACAGCAGACAGAGACATAAACAACAACACAATGCAGATATATATTAAATTGTGGGCAGAGTGGAGCAAGAAAAATACCACCAGTGGGTGCCAAGTGAGAATGCGGCGGAAAGGATATATTGAAAATGTAACAGACGAGAACTGGAGGCGCTCTGGCGACCCGAATGCCAGTGGTATTCTAGCAATGTCCTTGCGTATAACATTAAATCCGTATTAAAATAAGATCCATCTTCCATAACAGTAATTTGTATATATGATATTTCCAAAAGAAGTCTATTTCTATATACAAATAATTGTGCTGTATATAGAACTTCACAGCAGATCTTAATTATTTTTGTAGGATCAAATATTAAAAAAAAACCTTATATGTATTTCTAGTTTTCCCAAAAATATCAGAACTACTAAAAATTAGAATCGGTAATCACCTTTTAGATAAAGTTTTTTTATTGTTGTGAACTTTAATATATATTTTCTATTTTAATTCCTATTTTTTATAAACATAATTGGAAATTACATTTTTTTGCGTTATCAAGTTTTAATATGCGAGCATTTACTGTACCACCGTACTCAAATAATTTCTAAAATTTTCATTCTAAACCACCTTCCCAAATATAACGAAATTTTAAACAAATTTTTATATATATGATGAAAATTGCAAAACATCTGTTAATACACCTTTGCCATTGTTTTCATTGCGCCCACTGTACAAAAGTGAATTTTAAATTCAAATCGGGCTGCAGAACAAAGCCAAAATGGAGACTGCGGCAATAGCTAATGCACTTAAAATGTGCGACGTTCATTCAGTTTGCGGTCAAAGGACAACTTGAAAAGGTTCCCTTAGAACGCGTTCTTAGTTCTATTTCAATTCACTTCACTCATAATCCCGACGCCAGGCGTCGCTGCCAGCTCATAAAATATGCCCCACTGTGGCGAGCAGATGATTCCATATGTGGGCGGAATCAACAATTGCGTAATAATTTTGGAGTGGGTCGGAGGAGGGGGAGAGCAAGGGGAGGGGCCACGTGCTCACATATACACAAGCACAAAGAAGCCAAGTGGCAGAGAAAAAGTGAAACTGAATCATGTGAGAAAGAAGCAAAGTCTTCGCATGATTTGTGTCGGCCCCGAACCCTGACCCATACTCATGCCCATGCCCCAGCCCAAAACCCATTCTCAACTTGGCACTAAACTTATTGCATTTGTCCAAAATGTAAACGAAATTCCGAGCGACGCCTCCATTTGCGCCACAGAAATGGCTGTAAAGTCGCTGGCGAAATCATATTTCAAATTTAATGGATTAGCAGGCGATGGAAAGACCCGAAGAGAACTGAAAATTCCATCTCCTAAATGTCTTCATGCCCCAATGAGTTATAGTGTATCAAGCGCTTTCATATATCATCCAATATATCAGCTAAGGAACGTGCTAGAATTATTTTATGGAATGTTTTTCTTTTTGCACAAATAGTAAACGTAAACGAAATATAAAAATGATGCAAGTTCTATTTTTCATAGTTGTGCGATTAATAACTGAAATCAAAGAAAGTATAATAATTTTAAAAATATAATATGCATTTACCGATATTTAAAATGCCGTTTTGCATCAAAATTATCTCGATGGGTGTTTCTTTCATTTTAAACCATAAACTTATTTCTGAAATTAAAAAAATAATTAGAAGCAAACAAATTTGGGAAAACCTACAAAATTTATTTATCATCATTTTATTTGGACACTTGGATATTTTTTATCTACTTTTATGTCCCCGACCGGCTTGTCTTATCAAAAAGACTATTGTCATATTTAAATATTTATTTTTCCTATTGATATACTTAGCAAATAGCCCATATCACCAGAGTCAAATGCTAATTTATACAAGTCATTTATATATTTGTATTGATTTGCCTTTTATCAACATTTTCTATTCATGATATATAGTTATTAAATAGCTTCAGTTATGAATATTGCAAACATTTTTTATCTCTGCACAGTGTCCATTTGGGCCTATTCAAAGTTACTTAATAGTTAAATGCCCAAATCAAAGCCGAATCAGGTCTATAAAACTGATTAATACAAATTTGTTAGGCGGACTAAAGTGTTATCGCTGTCCATTGTCAATTAGATTAATGGTAGGCACTGTACAGTTGGCCAAACGACTTAATTGACTAGATAAAAAGGAATAATACCAAGAATTAAGTAAATAATTTCTAACAAAAAATAAAGTAATAAATATATTGGTGTTTATAATAATCCATATTATTTAATTAAGTAAAAAAACACTCAACTTTCATCTACTTTTAATTAAAAACCGAAAACAGCAAATTACAATACTTCAAGAAAGACTTTTATTAATAAATTGGCAGCCAAGTCCCAATTTTCCTAAACTTCAAATCATATTTACTGTCAACACTCAAGAAACTAAATTATTTAAACTTTAGTTTGAAAATTGACAACATTTATTTAATCAATGTTTCGCTTTTATAGTCCACTGTACTGTGCTTAAAAGGATTTTTGGTGGTTTCTCAGCTGAACAAAAGACGACTAAAAAGCCGTCGTCAATCGAAGGCACGCACAGGCACAAAAGTCACAAATGTTGCCTGACTTTGGGGGCAGCCAATAGGGCAACTGTTGCGCCTGCCCCCACGCCCATAATTGGGCTGGGTGTGCCTCAAGTCAAACTAGGGTGAAAACTTAGCAACGCAACAGTTTGTGCAAGTTGGGGAAAATTAGGTGTGAAAAGCTCTTAGGGTTTATTAAAATATTGCAGATAATACATTAGCCACGGTTCTTAAGTCTTTTAAGAGCTTGTATGAAGCATTTTCTTGGAACAAAAAGTATCGCTTTATTTTTTTATATAGAAATCCTATGCTGTGTTTCAAAAATACATTTTTCTGAAGTTTGCCTTATTAGTTTACAGTTGACTCTTGACTCATACTGTGGGTATTTTGACAACATTTTGTCAATTACCTATTTTTCAATGGCCTTTATCTATTTAACGTGGCAGCGACCGCGCCTAAGCCTCTTTTTATGGCCAAGCGCCTAAGCCTCTTTGCATGGCAGTCAAATGAGTTTTTATTAACTGTCGATCAATTGGGTGCTCGTCGCCTTAATTAATGTTTTCATAACACGTTACGTAGCGCTGATTTTGAGCACAGTCAATCTATGGGAACTAACAGTTATCTGCCTATGTTCATAATAATAATACACTAGTATATTAGTGTAGATATTGCATTTAATTTTAATTTAATTCATTTCAAATTTTTTTTTAATGCATTTTAAAATAAATCGAATGTATATTTTATTGATTCGCTAAATTCTTTTGACGTTTGCAAAAATACGTTTTTATTTTATTTAAATAATTTAACTTGTTTGAAAGAAACCGGTTGAAAAAAAAGAAATTGTTAAAGAATGAGTAAAGTAAATTTCACTTAAAGTTTTCTTTCGAAGAACTTGTGTACTCATTAAAAAACAAAGCATTTGAGCAATTTGTATATATACAACAAGGAGAATAACAAAGCGACTTAAGCGCATTAGTGATAAATAAATTTTATATTGTATATAATGTGTTATATGTGTAGTTCTGATACCATATAGAGATATGTAAGTATACATGCTCGTATAGGAAAGTAAGCTTAACACATTAGCATTCGTTTTCTATAGGCGAGCTCCAGACGAACTGGGTTTGGGTTTCCATATACATATATATGTGTATATGGGTAAGTATTGTACTTTCTGATAACCATAAATTTATCATGTGTTATATAAAGGTTTACTTTGATTTCCATTTGTATTTCTGTTCTTGTTGTTGTTGTGTTGTTGGTTGTGTTGTCGTGCGCCGCAGTTTGCTCTTCGTATTCTATTCTTGTTCTGCATGAACAGCATAAATAGCGGGTTATATATAACATATGTATATATATATATAACATATGTATATATATATATATGTATATAAATATAAATATATATATTTTTTATAGATATATACTTATGTGCATGTACAATGGAGCGGAAGTTACGATCTGCTTGTGGTTATATTCATACAGCTGTACGGCATATCACAATGGACTCATATTGTAGCAATAATGAAATATAAGCGAAAAAACACACTCCAAAATCTAACTATGTAGTGTGACATTTCAAACTTGTAAAGATTATTCGTAGTCAGAAATCCAAGCTTAAAACTAAATTTATAAAGGGCTTCTAATGACATTTTTTTTTCTTTTCACGAATTGAAAAGAGTATATTGGTTTTGTGCTATGTTCGTCCGTCCATCCGTATGAAGCTAGAGTGTTGAAACTTTGAATAAAATCGTATCCTGAGCTTCCATACTTCAAACTTTCATAACTTAGTCAATAATGAACCGATTTTCAAGTTTGATGGCATTTCGGTCATGATAAATCTGCATTGTTGTCACCTTGAAATTTTTGGACAATTTAAGAACAAACATGCTACACTGTGAACGAGTATTGCGCAGTCGGCTACACCCAACTGCAACATTCTTACTTGCTTTAATTATTCATATATATATATATTTTTTTTTGCAAATTTTCAAGAGCTTTTCATGTACTCTTCTTGCCAAGTTCTTTTTGTCACTTTGTGTGATAATCGATTTTCACTGCAAACTCATTGTGCCTCAATTTAAATTATAAAAGAAAATTCCATTTCTTTTGGCAAATGCAGCTTTGCGCCAGCAGTAGAAAAGCCCCCTCTACCCCTTCTTTAATGCTCGTCCCAAAGGGCAAAAAGTGAAAAATTGTCAAAATTGCCAATTAAATTACAAAAGGGAAAAACAAAACAATGGCAGAGAAAGAGAAAGAGAGAGAGAACACAATAAACAATAAGATCCAAGATTTTGAGAAATTGCAATGCAGGCAAAATTCGCCTAAAGTCTCAAGCGAAACGAGTTCAAGTCGAATCGGACTTGGGGGCAGGCACGGGGACTCGGACAGAGACAGAGAAAGAGAGAGAGAAAGAGAGAGAGAGGAAGAGAGAGAGAGACCCACTTGACTGGCGGCCAAGAGGAGCAAGTGGCAACTGCATTCGAGCAGGGTCCTTGAGTTACCCAAAGGGGGTGGTGGGGCGGAGTGAACTGTCACTGGCCGCTGATGGCACAAGGAAGTTGGCAGCGGGGGCGAGTCAAGCGATTCAGCGGCAATGCGAAAGTTGCAAGCAAAACAAAGGCGCAGAAAATTGAATAACCTGCAGCCTGGCTCCCGACAACACATGAGTTGCAGATACTTAGCCGAAGCAAAAGCCCAGAAGGAATAGTTATCTTTGGTGAGACGACGATTTAATACCCTGTTGTGCAATGGGTAAATCGGACAATTTATGAAAAATGATTAACATTTTTAAAAATCTTTATAAAAAATGATTTGTTTAATGATAGACGTTAGGCTGAGAGACTAGACCGACAGACGAACCTTGGATTTGTCAACCAGACTTTATATACTCATATGATCGTGTTATGTGCTACACATTTCGAAACAAAATGATAATACCCTTTGCCTAAAAAAATGTCAACATTCTTGGCTCGGCCACAAATCATGTCGAAGATACCCTGCCCCCATTTCTAACTCAAATTCAATTTAGCTTTATTTTGTGAAAATATTGCCGTTGTCCGCCGCTTTTCCCGGGACAATTGCCTGGCTCCGGACCTTTCGGGCACGCAGTTGTCGTTTTGGCTCGCATAGGCGCACAAAATAGCTTTCGGAATGGCATTTTTAAAATTTAATTGCCAATGCGGGCAAGAAGGAGGCGCAGGACGAGCTGCTACGCAGTTGCTGAACCGCTTGAGTGTCTGTCCAGGCCAAACTGCAAGTCAGCTCCGGGGCTTTCTGTGTCATGTTTGTCAAATTGATTGAAGTCCTTTTCCTGCTCGCTGCTCCTCGTTGTTGATATTCATGTCCTGTCCCCAGTACCAGCAACAGTCCTAGCCATTCCATTCCATTCACTGGAGCACCTCGCAGTTGCCTCTGGCAGAAACGTGTGGAATGGCCCGGCAAGTCCATCAAATGACTTGCGTGTTTGAGACTCAAACCCGGAACCGCCCAACCGGAAAATTCGTACTAAGAAAATTGTGCTTTGCCGACTTGTCAAAAGAATTATTATTATATATATAATCATAAAAGGACTAGGAAAATCTTTAAAACCAAAATCTAACAAAAAGGTTTGTTATGAACTGCAAAATATTATCCATAAAAAATTTAAATTAAATATATTGACAGCAAATCGTAATTTTCAGTTTTTCAAAAAATGACACCTAAATGATATTATTATTTTTTTTAAAATAATTTGTTTCATGTTTTTTAAAATGTCACTTTCATTCATATTATGGCTGAACAAAACAAATAAAAATACAAAAAAAAAAATATACATTTAAAGTTATTCAATTGGTTATATAAAGTAATATTATTCGAGTTATTATAATAGTATTCCAGTTATTATAAGCTAATTTAAACCAAATGCAAACTAAAGTTTCGGGTTAAAATAGCTTTTTATTGGCTTTTAACAGTATTACTTGTATTATATTAAATAAATCTTTAAACCTGGAAATTTGTAGATGAATTCTGATCTTTTTTGCTTTGAAACATTCGACTTAATTTGGGATTTTGTAGAAACACTTTTATGCTTTTATTTTAATTTTAATTTCCAATTTATTTTTGGGCTTGCACTTCCTTTTGAAAAAGCAGCTTTTCGCTAACAAGCTTTTTTTTATAGCTATTGTCTTGACAGGCTTGAAATCAAAATAGTAAACAAAGGACTTGGGCCCTCAGGTATATAGTCCTGCTATATGCCACACAATATGCAAATGACTGTGGGAATGGCCCAATGGGTTCTTGGCCTGTTGACTGGTTTGGCCCTTAAAACATGTGCGTGCTTGCAAAATCTACGCGTACAAAAATGATTAACAAGGGCCCCCAAGGTGCGGCCTGAGAATGAGCGCTGAGAAGAGAGAGAGAGAGAGAGCGAGAGAGCGAGAGGTAGATCAGGCGAACCGTCACACACACCTATGGGGAGTTTTACAGACAACATGCGGGAGGCGTTTCGTCGCCCTCGGGACAGACGCAGTGCGGCTGACATGCACGGACTGAGCCCCCCTGCCCGCAACGCCCCTGCTCCGGTTAATAGAATTTGTGTGTGTGTGTGTGTGTGAGCCCCGAGGAGTCGAGTAATTTGTGTCACGTTTTAATTTTTCACGCCACAAAGGGCGCTTGGGAGAATTTGGTTGCCAACACACATACAAAGATGCATATTTATATATATATATATATATATATGTGTGTGTGTGTGTGTGAGTACGTATTTATGCAGGACCTCCCCTCGCAGTGATTATGACAATTAAGATTGCGCTGAGCTCTTGTCTAGTTTCTGTTTTTCAAAAAGTAAATTCAAAAGAGTTTATTGTGTAGTTGTATTTAAGTACTTGTTACATGTTTCCGTGCAATTATTTTTCCCCTTTTTACATAACTTTTAAAGATTTGTGTACATTTATTCTAAATGTTCGTTGAGTCCAGAACAGATTTATATGTAATTCGTTATGTTTTAGAGCTGTTTTGATGTTTAGTCGGGACGTTTTTAAATAGATTCATAATTATTTTAATGCAATTGGTTTTAAGTTTAATTACTTTAAATAAAATATTAAGAAGTATTTGTTATAAAAGGGTTTTAACAAATTATGCAACTGATTTCTGGCTTTTGCTTTGAATATTAAATTAATTAATATCGGTTCAATGGACCTTATAGTTTAAAGTTTTCCACTGAGATTATTTTAGGATTATTTCAAGTATGCTTGATACATAGACTTCTTTTTTTATTAAATTAATGGTCCATTTTTAAATTCATAGATAATTCATACTAAAATTTCAAATTAATTTAATTCCCCTTTCATTTTCTTTTGTGAAAGTTGAAAAATGTTTTGTTCTTGAGAAACGCGACGACAAGCAGAAGCTAAAAGATTTTCTTACAAATTATCTTTAGTCAAGGATTAGGCTTGACATCGAGCATATATATTCGACTCAAGTGACACATACATAACGCAATGTTAAATACATATACATCAAAAACTGGCTGAAAAGCAGATTGTTTGCTTGGCTTGCCATAAAAGATGACAAAATGTGTCAGGACGTCGTTTAAACCATCTGAAATGCTTTTCACGCCGCATACTGCAAACATCCTCGAAACGAAGCCGCAGTCAGAATTCTGTCAACTGACAGATGAAAGTCCTTAAGAGAAGCTACAGCAAAACAAAAAATCAAAAAATCCAAAAAAGAAAAACAAAAACTAAACAGACAAAAGTATCCGCAGGCAACTTTAGTTTCTTCCTGACTCTTCTTCGCCTTCTCTTTTTATTGTTCAATTGATTGTTTGGAGGGGTACGAAAATTGTAGCTTTAAATGTTTTTTTTTAGCAATGAAAACATAATAAAAAGAATTTCTTGATAATTTTCTATGCATAAAATTGTTTTGGTTAAGATTTTTTGATAAATCTACAAAAGATTAAAAAGAAATAAAAAAGAGATTCTGGATTGAAAAAAATATATATAGCTAAGCTGTTAAATCTTATAAAACAGATATTCCTAGAAATCAGTTTTGAAAGCAGAAAAGTGTTTTTCGGCTATAGTTTTTTGAAATGCCCATATTTTTTAATAATATTAATAGTAAGTAATAATAATAATAATAACAGTAATAATTATAATAATAGTAATAATGAGCTTTATAATTATATTGTAACAAATTGTTCGAAGTGTATTTGAACATTTTTAAACCACCTCAACTAGATTTTTGTAGTCAATCATCTTTGACCTTAGCATATGTTGCTTCTAATTTTATTTATATTTTCACTTTTGTGCTAACACAAAAGTCACATGTAGATGCAGCATCCCGCACCCGCACCCCGCACACGACACCACTTGACATTTTCCCTGCAATTAACAGTTCATTTTTCACGACCTGCCGCCCCAATTAGCAGCTGCTTAGCTAATTTCAGTGCGTCTAATAGAAAATATATAACACCCATAAACACACACACACACACACACACATACACATACATATACATATGTCTACTCACCTCCAGCATGGGATGCCCCCCGATTGTTCCATGCTGTGTTAACTTTCGATTTTATTTCGGCTGATCATTTGCCGGCTGGCAAAGGGGGGCGGTGATGCAGATGCAGATGCAGTTGATGTTGTTGTTATTGTTGTTTTGATAACTTTGTGTTCAAACAGTTATTTTTTACCAGGTTCGTTTTGCACGAGCTTTCGTGCTGTTTGATGCATGAAAAGGAAATGAAAATAACATGAGCTGCGGCTCGTGTTTTTATTGTTATTGTTGTTGTTGTTGCCAGAGCAACTCCAACTTGCAAACAGGAGCGATACAAAAAGGAAGAAAAAGAGAAGAAAAAAAACCAGCTAAAAGTCAGGTGTGAGCAAAACGCGCGACCCTTTAACCCAAACTAGAGGCCTATCAACGGAAAGTGTAAATAAAATAGTAAAAAAGTGTAGTCAAATGAAACAGGAAAAAGTAGCAGCAATAACAACAACAATAACAACACGAACAGCACACACGCACGCGGAAGAGAAGAAGGAAAATCGAATTGGGCGAGATGGACAGCATAGAGTAACAGAGAGAGCGAGAGACAGAGAGAGCGCGCGCACACAAGAGCCTGTGGCCTGTGGCAGAGAGGTAAATGTCTGCGCTGCCAATAACAAAACTTTTGCCTTGCCCTTTTACTGTTTTGTTTGTTTCACTTTGCACAGGATGCGGCATTTTGAATACAACTTATTCGATTTATGCACATACATATATATATATTTTAATTTTTCCAATTAATTGTTGAGAAATTGTTGAGAGCTGTTTATTTACTTTATTTTGGCTATTTTTAAGGGCGAAATTTCAAACGCATTTGGCGTTGTCCAGGCGCGCCAACTGCTGAGCTAGAACTAACTGTAGATTTAAAGCCACGGCAACAACAGCACACGCACGCAGACACCCGCACGTACTGTTATCCCAAATGCGACTGAGGGCAAACGAAATGAAACGGAAACTAGAAACCGCTGCACGACGAGCTCTTGATACCCATTTACACTGCGCGTCATAAGTTTATGTACGCATTAACGAGTCAATTATCAAATATTATTTTGTTGTTTTTAAAAAAGAAAATATTAATATTTCTGCAACTTATAAAAATGGTACTTTTTTTGCAGTATAATCGTCTTCAGCAAAGCATATAGTTAGCGAAGTGAAATTTTCGCTGTCAGTCGCTATGTGTGGGGGTGTACGCTGTTAAATGCGTGCGCCGTTTACAGCTCTGCTAGCATTTACAGAGCGCAGCCATTAACAGCATGGTGTGCTGCTTTCGTTAAAGCGCCATGTTAAGTAACAGCGCTGTGATGCGCGGTAGATTTGAAAAGGGTCAAAAATATTAAAAATAGAGAAAGACGTATACAATCATTAAAAAATTGCCGTTTATTAAAATCGTGTCAAATTTTAGATATGGCTTTAAAAAGACCATTTTGATGACTCTAACTGACTGCCTTAGAAATAAAAAGCTTCAAATAATTATTAAAAATTGCTTTTATTTGCTGTATTTTTGTTTTCTTTTTACAGAATTAAACACCATTCGAAAAAAGGACTTACAGTAAACTTAATGCTTAATTAGTTTCGTGTCAGACCCTGGAGTTTCGAGACAAAATATGTGTTGTCAGTAAGTTTGGAAAACGAATCGCGAACTAAGGCTATGGACCACATTCCAAAACTAAATTAGATTTGATTCGAATTGCTTACATGCTCCTATTTTATGCTAATTATAAATTCTTTGGAGTGGCCGTTATGGCAGATATTTAAAAAAAATGTTAGTTTGGCCAATAGTTTGACATGCCACGCCTATGGATCGATGAACGAAATCATAATGTAGCGTGTGCCCTTGGTGACCAGCAGTCCCTCGTGGAAGTGGGTCAAGCGGCCGGGATGCATTAGCATCCAGCCCTTCTTTGTCTCCGTGACGGAGCAGTTGTAGCGCAGAAAATGACAGCCGCCGCCCTCGTAATCGATGCCCGCCCGGTTCATGGCAATGTTAATCGTATAGGTCGAGGAGTCGTGATGCGGGCGCAGCGAAGGCTGCTCGTCGGGCCGATAGCGCACCATGAAGTTCATCAGCGAGCGTGGCGGCTGCAAAGCAAAATAAATACCCGTTAGCCATAAGGATACAGTGGCTCAAGGTTCACACTCACATTATGATAGTAGCCCATAAAGACGCGCTCCTGCAGCGGTCGCACAAACATTTGCAGGAACTTCAAGTAGATCGTATCGAGTCCCACCTGGCGCACATGTATGTCGCGCGTGGGCACAGCCTCATAGCCACCCTCAAGGCGATTGTCGTTGTTGCTGCCGTCGGACCATTTGCCAAAGTTCTCCAATATAGCCACCAAATCGTCGCAAAAGGCATCGGACACAATCTGGAACCAGTAGACATCCGGGCACGGCTGCGGTATGACCATGCTCTCGTTCAGCTGCGCCGAATAATTGGGATGAATGTACTTCAAGGTCCAGTCATAGCGATTGCTCAGCAACGTATAGAAATCGGGACGGGCAACGGTCGTATTGAAGTTGTCCGCATTGACCAAGTGACCGTGATAACGCTGATTGCTGACGTACATGAATATGCCCTAAATAGAGAAATGAATTGAGAATGGTTATAAAAAGGCGTAGAGAACTTATTCAGATAACTTATTTACTATATCGAGATTATTATTATTGCAAGCGTTTGCGAATACAACACAAAGAGGTATTTTTAAAATAAATATTTAGAAATACGCTATCAAAAGAGAGAAAGTGGGAGAGCAACTAAGTAAAGAAATGTTAACAATACAATCTAAAAATACTCACTAAATATTACGAATTTTGTAAGGAAAGGACATTTTTAGCTTAAGAATGAATTTGAACATTCTAAAATCAAGAACGAATAATTATTAAAACTTTAGTTAGCAAAATAAACCGACTTCTAGAACTAAATATCTTTTTTAAGGTAATAAATTTCTTTATTTATTTAGGTAAATAAAAATGGACTCCGTTGTTATTTTGAAAAATAAGCAGACTAAATCAGTATTAAATTTAGAATTTAAAGTCCAAAATCAAAAGTTTAATAAGGTTAGGATTAATATAAAGAATTCTTAAGGAAGTGGACAAATTATGAAGAATTTAAAATATTTTAAATTCAAGTTTCCTTAATCGCAATGATTTTTCAATAAAAAACAAATTTAGTCTAAACATTATAAATCATCATAAATCAATCATAAAAAATAAATTTATATATATCGTGATAATATAATAAAATTAATAAAAATATTCTAATGTAGATAAATATATATTTCTATATAAATATCATCATCTCTATTCTTATTATCAACTTACCGCGTTTCTTAGTGATTCGCACATGGCCATATCAGCGTCGAATTCTCTGTGCTCAAATTTGATGGCATCGAAGGCGCTTTGCTTGATCAGATAAATGGTCGTCACATGTGGCACATTGAACATGCCGCTGAAAAGAGACACACGGTATATGGAAGCGGAATATTAGGTATGACGCACAAACCAAAATCATTTATCATTCATTCAGTAGATTCGCAACAATGTTGTGGAAATGGAAAGTAGCGAACTCTCGCGAGGCTGAGCGCACATTGTGTCAACTCGCGATTAAATTCAATCAGTGTAAACAAACAAACATCGTTTGTCGGGGGCTACCCTGAGCGCAGTATGCACAAAACATTCTCCGCTGACATACGAGGATAGCCGGATCGCTGTCGGATCGCAAAAACAAAAATGCCCAGTCCCTGGTTAAACCAGTGCAAGATCAAAGCGTTTGCTCTGCTCTGGCTGCTGCTGCTGTTGAGTGATCTCTGCCATGTGGAGGCCCAAAGTGAGTGCGATAAATGAATCTTTTGATCCCCTAAGTTTTTTTTTTTTTGTAAACATCTCCCATTTCCGATAGGGAGCACCGGCGGTCGCAATGTGCTGCGTCGCAATTACACGGGCAAAAAACCTGTTGTCATTCAGCACAGATCACAGGATGCGGTCAACTATTACGACCATGAGAATGTAAGTTAGGATATTGCGCTCTTTGCAAAAGAGAAAAACCACAATTAGTAAGCTTTTGTATACCAAAGGGTGCCAAGATCATAAAATCATCGCACTTTGAACTGGACTACACGTTGGGGCGCAAGATCACCTTCTTCTGCATGGCACAGGGTGAGTCCGCAATTAAAACTCCTTTAACATAACTCTCCAATTATTTCGATTACAGGCAATCCACGTCCAACTATAACCTGGTTTAAAGATGGCGCGGAATTATATCAACATCGTTTCTTTCAGGTGAGTGCACTGAGCAAAAATCGAAGTGTGTAGTTTTAGTAGATTTTACAGCTTTTTTTCTAGGTACACGAATCCCATCCAGAACCAGAAATTATTAAATCAAAAATGGAAATTGATCCGACAACCCAAATGGATGCAGGTATGTATAAATTAAAGGAAATATTACAAGCTTTAAAATTTAGAAGAGAAATCATTGAACATTTAATTCCAATTAGTTTTAATACAAAACTTTAAGTCGATATATTTGGTTTAAACTTGAAAACTTTCCTTTTTAGGCTGCAAATAGTTCTAGATTTTTAAACCTTTGCATATATATTCTTTTTAAATATATTCTGCGACCATTTTCACTTTCAGGTTATTATGAATGCCAGGCGGATAATATATACGCAATTGATCGTCGGGGCTTTCGCACGGACTATGCCATGGTTAATTTTTAACAAGTTTTTCATTTTGCATTTAACTGATATTTTAAACTACACTTTATAATAAAAATAAAATAGTTTTTAACTTCAAGATCGTTTGTAACGTTTTTCCATTTTTTGCTGTCTGTTTTCAATTGAATTTTGTGTTTGTGCTCGACCTTTCGTCTGGCTTGGCTGTTCGCATTATTTCGCTGTGTGCGTAACCGACAAATTGTCTCAATTAACTTATTTAAACAATTTTTTTGCATTTATTTTATTAAAATGTGAGCAAGCAAAACCAAAACAAACTGTGCGACAACAATGCAAATCAGCTCAAATGGTCGGACATATATTGCACAGTGGACTCAAATCAACCACAACTATTATTTCAAATACATATTAAAAGAGATGTCTGAATAACGGATTGTATGGACGTAGTATGATTGTAATTGAATATATAAATAATAGTTCTTGCTATTTAAATCTCAATGCTTTGTTCAACTTTGCAATACAAAAATTTCAGATCTCATTTCTTGGTGTTAAAGCTAACGTCAAATTGTTTTCACATAGCTGTACTGTTTAACATTCTAATTAAATGTTAGTAACAGCGCGCTGTTCATGTGCAGAGATTAAGCAGCGGATAGCCCTATCATAGATCCTTAATATCATTTTTCAACGTAACATAAAATGTTATAAGCAGCACATTAAGCTGTTAAACAATTGTAAATGTAAATGAGAGCTCACACTTTATATTATATTTGAAAAGCGCAAAATTGATATCATTTGCACACACCTTGCCCCACTGTACGCAATGAGATTCTGTCGCACGTATCCAAAAGCACCGAAAGAGGTGGCCTTTGGACAGACTGTTGCAGAGATACCCAGTTTCAGCGAGTGCGCAAATCAAATCAAATGAAATTGAGTGAAATATGGCAACCTGTGGAGCTGCAAATGCAAAAGCGAGAATCAAACCATGTCCAGAGACACCTAGCATATGTGTGCGCCCGGCGGGCAATTGTGGCAAATTAGTTGAGGCAGAGCAAGAGAAAAATGCTGCGAGTGCCGCTGCTGCCGCCGCAGCTGCCGATTCAGTCGCCGCGCAGACGAGATTCGCACAGCAACGTTGGAATTTGGTCCACGAGAAGCACAGGATGCAAGTGAAGTCTCTGCTGATCTGCCTGGCGCTGAGCCTGGGCCTGCTCATGCTAAGCGCACCGGTTGGCGAGGCGCGCCGCGGACGCGGACGTGGCCGCACCAAGTCGCGCGTACAAATTGGCCTGCCCATAACGGGCAAGTATCGTGATCCCGAATCGGATCAGTACTACAACAACAATAATGTAAGTCTACACTCTAGAGATAACACAAACAAACAAAAAACTAATGCCAACTCCAATTAGGGTGCCAAAATCCTGCAGGCCTCGCACTTTGATCTCGAGTACGTGCTGGGCCACAAGATTGCCTTCCTGTGCGTGGCCAAGGGCAATCCCCGCCCGCACATAACCTGGTACAAGGACGGCGCCGAGATCTATCAGCATCTGTATATGCATGTGCACGAGTGGCGCATCGGCGATGATCGTGTCAAGTCCAAGATCGAAATCGATCCGGCCACCCAAATGGACGCCGGCCTGTACGAGTGCACCGCCGACAACATGTACTCGATTGACAGGCGCAGCTTCAAGACAGATTTCTCCATTGCCTTCGATTAAATCGCAGCCCTGCCCATGTCCCTGTCCCCGCACCCGCCCCCTGCCTTTGTATGTTTTAGCAATAAAGTTGTTACCCATTAGATATACCCTGCAGATTTTCGCTTACATCAGATCCCGCTTCACTATGTCCACGTAGTCGTGGGAGCGCGCATAATATCCATTCTCGGAGAGCGATCCCCAGAAATTGCTCCACAGCTCGTGGTACTTGGAGAACACGGGCGCCACAAATTGCCTGTAAAAGGGTTCAAGTTATTTAGTTGCTTACAGGAGTCGAGCAAATGTGAAGACCTACTTGTTCATCTTCAGCAGCTCGCGGAGCAGTTCGCTGTCGTCGATGTGCGCATCGGAGTCCACATAGAAAATGTAGTCGCTGTGCTGCAGCTTTGCCTTGTCGCTGTCATTTGCGAAGAGAGTACAAATTAGTCAGCTACATGAATTTTTCAATTTATATTAATTGTTTTTAAATCTTTTAAAAATTATGAATATGAATAAAGTGGTTTTTCTACATTCTATAGCTTACAATTTATTAATATATAACTACATATTAAAACATTATTTAATTTACAATATTTGATATTCAATTTAGAAAGAAAGAGTGAGTGAAAAGTCTATCGTTTGCTCCCTCACTTAAGTATCGCCTTTCTAAGCTATTTTTATGTATTTAAGTATAGCTTACAAATGTTAATGTTTATTTAAAAAACAAAGAGATATAACTTGTGAGAGCAAGCTGACAACAAGCACAATTTACAATTTATCTATAAGTAATGAGAATTTATAAATGTTGAAATGTTGTTATGAAATTTCAAATCCATTTAAATGAACAACAAAACAAAAATTTTATTGAGGTAACCCAAAAAACAGACAAATAGTTATATATATCATAAATACACATTTCTGTTTCTCACATTGACAAAGTAAATCAGATAGTGATTTTAGTTTTAGATTATAAAAAAAAAATAATGTTCATGCCTGCATTAAAATATTTCTTATTTCATTGAATGAATCATGAATCATGAATAATCATGAATCATGAATCTGTTTTATAAACAAAATTTTTAATTTAAAGTTCTAGCTTTTGTCAAAGGCTCAGATTACTGCTAATTGTAAATAGTAGAGTAAATCTGAATTATATAGTTTTCAAATACAGTAATTTTAAAATACATCTAATTTGTTTTATATTATTATATCAGACATATTCAGCCTTCACAAAAATACTCACAGCGCCAATTGTCTGCCTTGGCGTTCGTCCAGTTCATCCACGGAGAGCACATACTTGGCGCTGGCATAGCTCTTGCCTTGGTTATTCACATAGGACATGACGAGGTCGTCGTGCAGCGCAACATTGCTGTACATGAAGAGATGCAGCGACTCCTTGGGATAGTTGAGCTTCTCAATACTGGCGAGGAACATGTCGAAGAATGGCACAGCTTGGGGCACCATTACAGCCAACGTAATGACGGGCAGTGTTTGTTCCTGCGAGAGAAAAGCTGATTAAATTATTCAGTTCAGAAGTCAGCAAATTCCACTCACATCCAAGTCCAGCTGGTACTCCAAGCAGAAGGTGCAGACGCCGCTGAAGGTCTTGGCCAGATAGTTGCCATAGGCATTCAAATCGACCTTGCTCAGGCCGTTGCCGTGAATGATGAGGGGCGTGGTCATAAAGTCAATATTCTGCAGCGTGCCCTGATTGGAATCCAGGTCCACCTTTAGCTTCACATCGTTCTTGGCACCGTGCAGATTCTGGAACAGACGCGACTGCGTGTCCAGCTTCATGTCCAGTTTGGCACGCTTGGCCTCGTCCAGGAACACTTTGGTGTAGTACAACTGATCATCGCCAGTGTCCTCGATGGTCTCCTCCAGCAGCGCATATACCTGCGGCGCATAGCCAATAAAGGCGCCCGAGTTCAAATAACGCGAGGCCTTGGCCTCCACTTCGGGGTACTGATCGGCGAGGCTCTTGTCCGGCCAGCAGAACTTTTCAGCTGAAAAAAGCAGCTTGGCGCCGGACTCTTTGAATCTCTCCAAGATCTCCTCAAGCGTAGCCGTGATGATGACATCGTAGCTGTGGGTGAATTCATGTTAGATGCTATATATATATATATATATTACAAATTAAAGGGTTTTTTATACCTGTCCGAGAACAATATGACGGTATCCTGTGCATCCTTCAAGTCCTCAATTGCTTGACGCAACAGATTAATCTTGTAGCCGCCGCCGGCGCTCTTCATATCGCCCCCTTTCCATTGCTCGCCCATGCCAAGGGTTGTGACCTATATAAGAATAGCCACTGATTAATCTTTGGGAACAATTTTAATGAATATTTTTATACATATTTCGTTTGTTGATTTCTTCAACAACAACAAAAAAAGAATAAATATATAGACCAAAGCAGAAGCAAAGCCGATGTGTGGGAATACAGGAGTATAAAGAAAATTCCAGAAAAAAAACTTCAAATTAATTATTTTTTTTATTATTAAAGCTCTCCAATCTCTTACAATTACGTGCGGCTGTAAAATCTCTGTATTTTCTCAGAGTTACAGATATGTCTACCGCTACCAACGAATTTTAACTTCATGAAATCACTTTATTTTGTCATATTATCATAAAGAAACATTCAAATTCAATTTAAATAGTTCAAACATATGTTCATTTATTTTATTATTTTATTTTATTTATTTTATACAAAGTTGAACAAAAGCAGTTTCTCTTCTTTTGACATTTTTGATTGTATATATTCTTTAATATTATCTTCTTTAAGATGAGATAATACATAATAATCGCTAACATCATAAATAATCTTTAAAAAAAATTCATAGTACAATGCAATCCCAAATAACTGAAAAAATGTAGCTTAAGCTCATTTCGAATTGGTATGATTAGGTTCACCAGGACTATACCCTTGGAATGATTACCAAGGATATGACGGTCATCTAGAAACCAATGGTTTGAAAGTTTTTCGTCCGAAGGCTTTGCGGATTTGGCTGAATAATACCAAATCTACCGCAATTTGGCCATTTACGCGACGATTTCAATGTTTCTTGGCCAATTAATAGTGCCTGCCGTGTTACAAAAAACATTCGAAGTTTGCATATCTCGGCCATATGTAGTCCGATCTCGGAAAGACACACATTTTTCGACTAGTATAAATCTATAGATTCAAACTGCATTCCGAATTTTTTATTTTCAGATTTTTGCGATTTTAGCAAAAAATGTGATGTAACCCCTTGTCATTGGTTTGCTCAAAATTGGTACGAAATTGGAATAGGGATTTTTGTATGCCAATCGATAGTCCCGATCCGTACGAGTTTAAACTGGCATATCATTCGAAGATGTGGCCTTATTTGCCTAAGTTATGCAGGTTTTAATTACCGTAATAAGCTTTAAATGGCTCTATCTTGGTTAAATAAAGTCCGATATCCGAAAGATACACCTCTTTAGACCTAGTTTAATTCTATAGATTTGATCTGCATTACAAATTTGTTGATTTTGAAATTTTCGCGATTTTGGCAAAAATATGATGTAACCCCTTGTTTTTTTTTTCAAAATTGGCCAAAATTTAGAATGGGGATTTTTGAATGCCAATCTATAGTCCAGATCCGTACGAGTCTAAAAAGATATATCATTCGAATATATGGCCGCATTTCCCTGAGTTATGCAGGTTTTACCTATTGTAATAAGCTTTAAATGACTCTATCTTGGTTAAATAAAGTCCGATCTCGGAAAGATACACCTCTTTAGACCTGTTTAATTCTATAGATTTGATCTGCATTCAAATTTGTTGATTTTGAAATTTTCGCGATTTTGGCAAATAAATGTGATGTAACCCCTTTGTTTTTGTTTTTCAAAATTGGCCAAAATTTAGAATGGGGATTTTTGAATGCCAATCTATAGTGCAGATCCGTACGAGTCTAAAAAGGTATATCATTCGAAGATATGGCTTTCTTTGACTGAGTTATGTAGGTTATACATCTTTTAAGAAGCTCCACATATCTCTATTTTGGTTGTTGTAATAAGCTTAATAAATAAAGTCCGATCTCGGAAAGATGCACATCTTTCGACTAGTGTAAATCTATAGATTCAAACTGCATTAAAATTTTTTTTAAAAATAGTACAGAAGATTATTTAATCAAACAAAATACATTTTTAGGTACCATTCACGCAAAAGTTATTAAAATTATTTGAGAATTTGAAATGTGTCAGGTTTTACTGAGCTACATCTATGTAATACCCCTAAATGTTAAGAGTTTGCTATAAAATGTCAACTATTACGTCGCTGCTTTTTAGCTTTCGGTGTGCCTTAAGTGTTCATTAGAAATCCAAGACGTAATTCAAAAAGGTATATATCAATTTTTGTTAACAGTGCTTCTGTACAGAATCTAACAAATATCAATAAAAGCACGCCTCAGCTGTTAATATTATATTAAATTATTTTTCAAGCAGCTGTTGATAGTCCAATTCTACATTGATATCTGAAAACTCCTTCAACTCGCTAAAACTGTTTGGCTAAATGGCTAAGTTCACACAATTCTTAAAATACAAAAATAAAAAACAAAAAACCAAATATGAAATATAAGAAATGCTTTGAGAACGAAAGCTGGCTAACCGGCTTATCAGCAATTTTTTCTGTATTTCTTTCAAATGATGAACATGAGGAACTGACTATGTGACACACACACACACACAAACACACACTATGAGAGATGATTTTACATAAGGGAACCGGCATAGCTCTTGGTGATAAGCAAACATCAAACAATACATAAACGGAAAGTTCTAAGCTATCATTGGAACAATCGGGAATTGAATTGTGCTAATTACGCCACGACTAACTGGCTGCATGGGCTACGTGATTAAAAGCTACAAAGTAAACTTCGAGACGACCACATGTGTGCACTATATGGTGCCCCATAATATTCATTCAGCCAATCTGCTTGCTACACATCAGAGACGCAGAGTCATCTGGACGCCAGTGCCGGATGCTTGGAAATATGTATATATAGTGTATATATACACTCACATATACAAAAGCCACAATACAAAGTAATAAAAGTGTGCCGCAAAGCGAGATATGTAGGCAAGAGTTCGTCTTCGGGCCAATCATTTCTTTATGCTTATATACACAAACATATGTACATTGCTTTTTATATAGATAGGAAACGAAGCCGGCAGTCAATCAAATTTCTAAATTCATTTAGAAAACAATAGACATTCATTTAAATAGAATAGAAATAAGTCTATTTTTATTTTCTAAATATTCTTTGGGATATATTACTATTTTATTTTAACTGAAAACCAACCGCACATTTTATGAACATTTTAAATTTCTTTAAATAAATATCGACTATTAATTAAATTTTCGAAATTTGAGTATTTCTTGCAAACAAAATCAAAACAGTTGCTTTAAAGCCAGGCGATATTTTCGTATTTAATTTCTGTAACTTAGCTGTAAATAAATAAATATAAAAGGTAAATACTTGAGACTCCGAAATATGTACCACCCGTAAAATGCTACATTACATAAAGGTTAATCAAATTCCAAATTCAGAATTGATTTCAATAAGAAAGTGTGGCAATCATATCTTTTCGTTTTTGTTCAAATATTAAATTCGTGAAGTTGAAATAGTAGAAGATCAATTCAAAGAAATATTTGGCAATTCTTCAACTTACTAAACTTAATAAATAACAAAAATAAACAATATACATATATTCTTAAGTTATATAGGACTTTAAACAAGTTTTAGATTAAACGAAACGTGTGGCAATTCTTCATTCTTTCTGATTTCTAAATGCAAAAAAAAACAACACGTAATATATATTCAAATTTGAGCAATAATCAAAGACAAAGGCCGATCATAAAGTTCTGGTTCCAACCGGTCGCAATTTAACGGTTTTATGTTCCAAATAGTTTCCATTCTCAAATGTTCTTAATTTTATTAAACATATTGTTTTGAGAGCTCACCTCAATGTCGTAGACGTTGGCGGATCGTATATAACGGCGATATCCATCAGTTGGTTCTGTGGCCACAGTAAAAACCTTGAATATATCTGTTTTGTGGTTGAAGAAAAAGAACACAAAGTGTAAATTGAATATATATATAAATTAATTTTTTATAAGCCCCAATAGGTATGAAATATGAAAATTTATAGTTTTTTTTATAATAAATAATAAGAATAATTAGTTTTAAGAGTATGTTGTTTAATTGAATAGGAAAGTATTTTAGATGCATATTAAAGCCTCACTAAGCATAAAATAAATCGGGTACAATTTTTGATTAATATGGTTATTCTTTTTTAAATTGTATAAATTTGTGTAAAGATTTTATGCGGAGTTTTTACACGGCTGTAATAAAAAATTCTGGGTAAAGAGGTTTTGAAATATTTTTCTTAAAATAAATGCAAATTCTGCCTATTAAATAAATCAAAATAAATAATATTTAGAATATGTTGTTCAACTGGAAAGTATTGCAACTGCAAAGTTAATAGCAATATATATTATGCATCAATATATTTTTCTTTGACATACTCAGATACATATTGATAACCCAATTTCTGTGTCAGGGACACAGGACCCGAGGATTGGAATACTTATAGACTTAAATGGCAAAACTCAACAGGAAAATCAAGCTTATTTTTTACAAAGAAAAATCTAATTGAAGAAATTCTTAAAAATGTAACTAATAAAATCAGAGCAGAGTCCGTTGCACATCTTTAAGTGCGTTGCATGTTAACGACCGCAATACGTTTCATGGAAAGGGGAAAGAGCAATGGAATGTAAACAAAAACCGCAGAGACACACGCCCACGCACACACACACACACGGATGCGGAAACAGTTCATATGTGCGCATCATTTTACAGATGAATGCAATTTAATTTTTATAGTGCATGCTTGCTAATTCCAGTGATAAACTCATTGTTCTAGTTTTGGGACACGAACCGTTCAGATTTTGCTGCGTTGCAGCTGCAACAACTTCGGGAGCAGCCACAACGCCAGCTTCGGCGTCCGAATCGGCGCTGGCTCCTTGCAAAAACAACAACTGCGACGTCAAAAACAATAACAACATTGCTGGCGAACGCAAAAACAATGCGCGTTTTGTCTGGTTCTGCATAGCGCTCACTTTATTGCACTGTTAGACAAACACACTTTTATTTCACTATTCTATGTTATGATAATTGTTGCATATTCTGCGAGGCGAGTGTGTTTAAGAATCAACAACAAATCACAATTTTTCTCCGCTGCACAACCGCACACAACAACGAAGATAACATGAATGAATACGCAGATGGCGACTACAGCGAACGAAGACATCATGAATGACTCAACAGTGTTGTAAAACATGCGCTTAGTTATCGATAGCGAACGAAATGCTGTCTATCGAGCGATAGCAAATGCAATTATTGGCGCACAACTTAAAATTTATTCAGCAGAATTTTGTGTGCTACATTACAAATGTAATTACATGAGTGTATGAGTGTGTATAAATGTAATTTATGTTATATACAATTAACTGACATAGTAAACAATATTGTGTTTTAAATCGAGTTTGCATAGTTTGCCTGCATCGCGCCATATTGAGCATTTACACACATATATTGTCTTATTTGAACAAATTGTATCAAAAATAAGTGACAAAAATTCAAAAACAAACTAAAACTCATCAACTAATCAATCATCATCATTATCGTCATCTTCATCGTCATTATCATCGTAATCTTGTTTTGGAGGTGGTATCTGTTGCGTTGCTGGAGGTATTTGAATCCACAACTGTGACAGCTCTTTGCGGCGACTACAGCATGCCAAAGCCCTTGGAGTAGTTGATCGCCTTGAGCAGACGCTCCTCCAACTTCTCCTTGCTGCTGTACTCGGGCAACAGCAGCACATTGAAGCACGTGTGCGACGTGGGCAACCGATCGCTGTCGGGTCCATGGCGCGTGATCAGCAATCGCAGGCATTTCAGGCCGCCAACGGGCACACGCGCTGAGCCCGTGGTGAACTCGAGCAGCTTGCACTTGGACTCATGTGACATGGCGTGCACAATGCTCCAGAAGTCCTGCACGATTTGCGTTTCCTCCGTGTAACCGCCCTCGTACTCCGTTGAGATCTCCAGCTCGACAAAGTCGAACTCCTGCAAAGGCGATCAAAATCAAAGTAAAATATATATATATAAATAAGTAAACTTATCGAAAAACCTACACGACTGCCGCAGACCAACTTCTCGATCTCCTCCGGCCTGAAGAGCAGCTTCAGCGGCGATTCGTCGGTAACCATTTCGAAGCCCTTGCGGAACGCCTTGAACTGCTGCTCGATGTTCACGTTCAGCAGAAAGTCGCTGTACAGATTGACAAACAGGCGCTTGTTGTGATGGCCCACGAGCACCTCGCTGCCGTGCGGAACTAGCTCGTGCTCGACCAGCTCGCCGAACACATTGCTGTAGCTAATCTTGAAGGTCTGCTCGAACACCTCCTCCATGTCTTGGCCCTGATAGTCCAGCATGGCCTTCAGGCTCTTGTAGAGCGTTGGACTCCAGTCGCTGAGGTCGTAGAAGGTCCCTCGATAGCCCATCAGCTTGCGATAAACGACCATGGGGAAGTTCACGGCCAGGATGACGTTGTTGTAAATGGCCAGGCCAATAATGATCCCAATCAGCGTAAACTGTGCGCCATTCTCAAAGGGTGTGGCATTGAACCTGCGAAAGAAGTTAAGAATATAGATAGGAGACGGTGCAGAGTTGGCCAACGGCATAAACTATGAGACTGGTGCTCCATGGTCCCATTTAATTTTTTGTGGACCTTTCATCGACTTTGCTCACCACATATTGTTGGTCTCCTCCTGCTGCACAAACATGCCAAAGGCTGGATTGAAAATCTCCTCAACGATTAGCTGAAAGAACTCTTTGGAAACGCCGCCCTCATCGATGCCCTGTTCGCCGACAAACTCAACCACGAGCTGCTTTTTCAGATCTTTCGGATTGCTCATCGCAACCAGTTCCAGCTGCAAGCAATCACAAATCAATCGATAGTCATAATAATAATAAAATGCAATGCAAATTTAAATCTCACCCCGATGAGA
Source organism: Drosophila colorata (assembly GCA_035041545.1). Lineage (NCBI taxonomy): Eukaryota > Metazoa > Arthropoda > Insecta > Diptera > Drosophilidae > Drosophila > Drosophila colorata. Next base: position 373,905 of record JAWNLD010000222.1, read on the forward strand.
GCATCGTTGATTAGTTGATCGCGTCGCACGGTCAGCTTGAGATCGGGCCGCGCACCCTCCTGGCCGTCCTGGCCCAGATTCTGGATTATCGTGTAGAGCGAGGAGTAGCGCTCGCTGTACATGCGCATGCGGCAGTCGTAGTAGAGCGCGTCCACCTTGGTGGCCGGCGTCAGGATAAAGGCGTACAGCATGAAGCAGAAGTAGTTGGTGTGGCTGGAGCCCATCTCGCTCTCCATGGCCAGCGTCTTGTAGGATAGGTAGTCCTGGTGCATTTGTATGTGATCGCTTAGCGCCTCGTTGTAGAACTCCTCGAGCGGCACCAGCGGACTGCGGCAGTCAATGTACGACACCTGCAGGCACTTCTCGAGCGGATCTTCGGCAAACTTGGGCATATGCGGCCGCTGCAGCGAGCTGTAAGCAAACAAATCCTCGCCATCTTCGATAGCGGCAGCGGCGGCGGCTGCAGCGGAACCCTCACCTTCGCCAAGCTCTTGCAGTGGCAGGCGACACGACGGACGCTCCAGCACGCTGGCCAGGATGTTGGCATAAAACACAATCTGTGCAATTAAGAGGACAGAGGATTAACACGTGAGCAATGGTCGACGACTGGCAGACTTACCTTTAACACTTTGGTCACGCTTATGATATGCTCGTTCTCGCGCACCGACTCCTCGTCGAGGAGCACCTGAAGCGTGATCTGCTGCTGGCAGGAGGACAACAGCACCTGCAGCTGATCCGGACAGTATTCGCTCCAAATAACTGCGAGACGCGCCTGCGCCCGCACTGGCATGGCGGCGGCCGCATGGCACAGCTTGGGCAGGACCCGGTCCAGGTACTCCATGTCCGTTACGCTGTTCTTGGCCGTAGCTGTGTGGAAAGCAAACGAGTCGGAGATGAGTTAGTTAGCAAAATTGCTCTAGTCGGCAGTGCCATACTAGGAGATACCCTGCAAGCTGTAGTTACATACATTTTAAGGAGTTTAAAAGAGCATTAAAAAATATGTACAAAGCACAAATCTACTTGAATTGCGAGGGATTTTTTGGTTTTTCATATTTGGTGTGAGTGGGTGGATCCTAAATCCAATATTGTTAGTCTGCGTATACTTTACGAAAACATATTTAATCAAAATTTGTGGCTCTGGCTCTTATTTTTTCTGAGACGTGCATTAAAGCCTGGTCGAAAAACTGATAAACAATGTTATAAATTATAAGAAATCGGGGCAAATTGCCAAATTCCGACTCTCTTTCTATTATTGCAGCGCTTTTTGTTAATTGGCTTGTTAAATTTGTCAAATTTTACTACAATTACTATGACTACAATTACTACAATTTTACTCAATTTTACTACATTCAATAATTTCTGTGCCTATCGCAATTCAATATATTCTTTGACGCTAACTCTCATAATCTACGATATAAGCTTTACACAATTGAGGTTGTCGTAGATTTTCTTTTTATCGATTTTTGGAAAACTGTTTCGGTTATCGATCATTTGAAATAAACTTGATCTTTGCGTGCAATGAACGAGTTTATATTCGAAAAGCTGAAGTCAATCTCTTATAGTTTCCGAGATCGATGTGTTCCCTACAGACGGACGGACAGGGCTAAATCGACTCGGCTAGTGATGCTGACCAAGAATATATACTTGATGAGCTCGGAGAAGCCTCCTTCTGCCTGTTACATTCAGACGCACATAACTACCATACCCTGTTTGCCCATTTTCAATGGGTTCAGGCTATATATATTGATGCAACAAAAAGGGAAACTAACTGTTTGTGGCCATGTCGAAGCATATGACGAGGCAGTGCAGCACCTGCTCCCACGAGTCCTGCGTATACAGCCGCATGTAGCGTATGAAGTCCGCCAGCACAATGACGCTGCTCGTCAGCTTCTCGGCAATGGCCGGACAGGGCGCGCCGAACAGAATACGCTTTATGCGACGTAGTCCGCGAAAATCTACTTTGGTGCCTTTGTGTAGAAAGTCGGAAGTTTGCTCCATCGGCTCGTCCTCATCATCATCTTCGTCATTATCGCCATTGGCATCAGCATTAGCATCCGCATTAGCATCAGCATTTACAGCCGTTGCAACGTTGCGTTCACCAGCCGCCTCATCGGGACATGGGTCGCGTGCGGTTTCCGTGCGCTGTGTGCTATCCACGTCCTTGTCGTGCTCGCCCTCCAGCTGACGCAGCTGCTCCTTGTTGAGCGCACTGGCCGAGCTGCTCTCCAGATGCCGGCGCTCCTGGCCTGGCCGGCAGACGAAGCTCTTGCTCAGACGATCGTAATTGGAGAAGATATCGTGGATGGTCCGCAGCAGACTATCGTAGTCATTCCTAGCCAGGCACTGTTCGTAGATTGCCTCCAACGTGTCAGCGTCGGTGAACTCGACTGGTGCCAGGATCGACGAGCAGGTGTCCGAATCGCCAGCTGCGCTTGTCGCAGGCGCTTCCGTTGTTGCAACTGTTGCTATTGCTGATGCAGCTGTTGTTGATGCAGCTGTTGCTGATGTAGCTCCTGTTGTTGTTGTTGTTGTTGTTGGTGTCGTTGCAGGCGTCGACAGGTGCAGCATCGGCGGACGCTGCGCGTGCTCCGACGACTGGGACGTGGTGCTGGTGGTGGTCGTTGTACTGGCAGAGGTGATGGTGCTGGTGGAGCTGCTGCTGCTGCTGCTACTGCTATCGTTCGGCGACATCATGTCCACGTCCTGCTCTGAACTACAGGGTAGGCAGGAGACGTTAGTGCTTGGTTTAATGCTCCTCGATGAGTCATCGTGCACGCACCTGCTCTCTGCTGGCGCCGGCGCCTCATTGTCGCACAGCTGTGCGTCCTGTGAGAACAGTTGGAGCGCCCGTGCGGCCACCTCGTTAGGCGTCATGGCCGGCACCTTGCCGCTGGACGCGCAGTTGTCGTTGGTGCAGCTGGCGTTGCCGCAGCCCGACTGCAGCTGATGGAAGTAGCGCTGTATTAAGATGCGCACGGCCGAGCGCTTCATCTCCGGCGTGGCACGCCCACCGCTGCCGCCAGCTGCAGCAACGCCCACCACAGCGGCAGCCGCTGACGAAGTCGACGCACTGTAATGCAAAAACCCATTCTCGTTAACACAATTCGCATGACCTGCTTCGGGGCTCACCTTGAAACGCCTGGCAACGGCGACGGCGACGTCGACGTTTGCCGCGCGTTCTGCTGCCGTTGCCGTTGCTCCTGTTCCTCGCCGCCCCCGCTCATTGGGCGTTCCTTTGCCTCGACTCGGGGGGATGCAACAAATTAGGCGCTGTCGCTGCTCTGCTATTGCTCTGGCTGGGCGACACTTGTCGCTCGTTTCTTTGTGTGCTAATTTGCAGCGCAAAATGTGCACCTCAAAAAAAAGGGTGCGCAAAAATCGATGTCGATGTCGATGTCCCTTTTCTTCAATGTGACTTTCTTTGTTGTTGTTTTTGTCCTATTTTAGCAGCATGTCAACGTCTACTGCATGGCACTTGCAATTCACACAGAGTTTGCACAATTTTTTGACTACGCCCGATCAAAATTCGATTCGTTTTGAGTATTTGTACGAAAGTTTTGTTTAGAAAAACGCAGACAAGGCAAAACAGAGTGCCTTTAATATTGAAAATCATCAGCACAGAGTGTTGCTAACCGTTTGCAAATGCTCTTGTTGAGTGTTGCGCAATGCCACCAAGTTACTATCGCGCGATGTACGGCTCATGTTATCGACTTTGAAAATAAATATAATATGCAAACATGTTGCATAATGCTGCTATTTTATGTATATATATATATATATATATTAGCAGTCCTCGGTAGATGAGTTGTCTAAGTGCTCAGACATTTGGGCAACTGAACAACGGGGATCTGGGTTTGAATCCCAGGCTAGTGTATGGATGTAGTGTTTGTCTTAGCCAAAGGCCACAGCAGCCAGTGCTATTTAAAACATAGTTCGGTTGATAGTTTATATCTAATAATAAACTAATAATAATAACAATAATGTATATATATTGTTAATATTTGTTTTCTTAATAATTTTATTTGCTATTTATTTTGTTAAATATGTATATGTTTTTTTTTCTTTTCTTTTATTTGTTGTGTACCGTCAGGTTTAAATTGTAATACATTAGTTGTTAAATGTGTGTTTGTTATCTTATATTTTATTTGTAGTGTACCGACCAGTTACAGTTCCTATAAATTATTATAATCTGATTAATAATTAAGAAATTCTGTTCAACTTGAATTTATGTTCAAATTTCATTATTTATTTGTTCGAAATATCGGAAATCAATATTCAAAATTACCAAGTTTAAATACACACTGTCAAATACATTAGATCCGATTATTTTAAGCGATGTGTCTTTGAACTGATGTATCTTTGCCATAGTTTTTCGCAGAGTGTGCTTTGGATTTGGGGCCAGTGTTGGCTAACGCGACGACTGGCTTTGTCAGCTGTGGCTCACTTTGCTGCCTGCCAAAATAGAATAAGAACGCCAAAACGCAACGAGCGCAGCAAAGCGAAAAAAACGAGAGAGAAAGTAAAGTAAACACATCAGCAAAAGCATTGCAAACAGATCGCCGAACAATATGAAATGGCCAAAGGCAGCCCAAGGCAACAACAACAACAACTAAACTGAGCACTGCGACAGGTAAACAAACAATAACGGGACAATGACGTCGACGTCGACGGCGGAGAGTGGCAACTGCCAGTTGCAGCTGCAGCTCTGCGTGCGTGGTAATGTGCCGTGGCAGGAGCTGCCCGTGCATCTGCGCTCGGTGCTGCACAGCAACCAGCGCGACTACGAGAAGTACGTGTTCAACTACAGCCTAAAGAACCAGCTGCGCTTCCGCGGCAATCTGGCCTCGAAGGTGTTCCGCCAGGAGCAGCGCTACTACGAGCTGCTCGTCCAGAAGAACGTCAACAGCCTGGGCGTCTTTCCCTACCATCTGGCCGACATCGTCACCAAGGGTCTGCGCGTAACGCCCTTCAACTACTACCTGGACGTGCTCAGCCAGCTGCTGCGCAGCGACAAGAGCTACGACACCTTGCCCAACTTTACGGCGGCGGACTGCCTGCGCGTCCTGGGCATCGGCCGGAATGAGTATCTGGCCCTGATCAGCGAACTGAAGACGCATACGCCGCGCTCGCTGCTGTTTAGCGCCAAGCCGAATCCTTTGGATTTTCTGCCGCGTTTGCCGGTGCGCGTGCACATGGAGCCCTGGTGGCGTCTGGACATTGGCTATGTGCTGGAGACGGACATACGCCTGGTGACGCCCGCTGAGCGCAGTCTGCTCGACGATCTGATTGACTTTGGTGGCCAGCCGGCGGGCAAGTGCGACTACCTGGTGGTTCAGAGCCTCTATCGCAAGGGTCTCATATATTTGGATGTGCCCATTAGCGGCGAGGATCGCATTTGTATACCGCCGTTGCGGAACTTTGTCATGAATCGTGTCAGCGGCGATTACTTTGAGAATCTGCTGTACAAGATCTTCGTCAGCGCCGACGAGCAGATGACCATCGCGGAGCTGGCCCAGATGCTGCAGCTGGAGCTGGACAGCGTCAAGCAGGCGGTCAGCTTCATATGCCGGCTCGGCTTTGCGCAGCGCAAGCACACGGAACACGAGACCGGACAGCATCACGCCAGCTGGACGGGCTACAACGAGGAGCAGCTGCCGCAGACGCCGCAGATAACGCCGCTCAATTACAATACGTACGCCGGCAGCGGCTTCGACTTCGAGCAGCAGCAGCATCAGCAGCCGCAGCTGCAACAGTCGAGTCCCAAGACGCCCAAGCAGGAGAAGGACAGGGACAGCAGCTCCATTGGCTATCTCTCCTCGGATGGCAACACCAGTGACTTTAGCTTTGCCAACATGGCCACGCCCACGGCGCCCACTCACACCAACAGCAACAACAATAACAACAGCGACGAGCACGAGCTCAGCTCTGAGCTGGAGGATGTCAGCGAACGCACGACCACCACCAAAGCCAAAGCAACAACCGTTGCCGCCTCCTCCTCCGTAAAGAGCGGCAAGCGCGTGGGCTTCCTCTTCGACTCGACGCTCACGGCGTTCTTGATGATGGGCAACCTGTCGCCGGGCCTGAAGAATCACGCCGTCACCATGTTCGAGGTGGGCAAACTGTGCGAGGAGAGCCTGGACAGCTTTCTGGCCGAACTCGAGCAGGTCTCGCTGCTGGATGCCGAGGGCGAGGGCGATGTCTCCCGTTACTTTGCCCATGCGGTCATCCTGCGCTCCACCATCTGCTCGCTGCGCCCGCTGCTGCCCGGCGGACTCGATCTGCTGCGGCTCGAGTGCCTGGAGGGCCTCGACCGGCAGACGCGCGACCGCGTGCTCGAGAAGAAGTACAAGTTCATCATTTCGGCCACACCGCTGACCGCCACCTTGAGCCACATGTTCACCATTCCATTTTTCGGCCAGTTCGTGCGCAGTTCCGATGCGACGCCCATGTGGAGCAAGCTGTTCTACAACCATATCACCGGTGAGTAGGCTACTCTGAGGATTACAAGATTCAAATATTTGTCTCTATACGCAGGCTACGGGCCGCCCAGTTTGCTGTTGGTACGCGGCACGGTGCTCAAGTCGCTGCCACGCCTCTTTCTGGGCTACGGCAAGCTGCTGGTGAACATACTCCACTCGGACGCCTACGTGCTCAACTCGGAGAACTTTCGCAATCTGAACGAGCAGCTGAAGAACGGCTGCATCCTGCTCCAAGGCTACGGGATACGCACCGCCGGCCAGCTGCACTACGAATCCTTTCCATTCCAGGCGTCCGATGCCAGCCAGGCCAAGTGGGCCACGCATCGCGCCGTCCACAAGCTGGCCAATCACTTGGATCTGCGCCAGCAATGCGGCTATCTAACATTCCTAAATACGGGCGTGCCCGATCTGGGCTGCGAGGAGTTCGAACTGCAGGTGAAGCTAAAGCAGCCGCAGCGCAAGCGAGCCGCGCTGCCCGCCAGCAAGACAACTGTGCCAAACGATCAGCTGACCAGCTTCCAGCTGAAGAGTCCCGATGAGAATCATTTTGCGGCCACGCCGGAGCACGGACCGGCCAACGACTACACCTCGGCCGACTGCAACCAGCTGCTGGCCAGCGAGCTGGCCAAATGCAACGACAGCGACATCAACAGCTGCTCCACTCGCGGCGAGCTGCTGTCCCAGAGCAGCGTGGAGCTGCCCATTGGCGACACGGCTGCCGAGCCGGAGCCCAGCACCGAGGAGTGGACGCTGCTCGACGTGAACTTCGGTGTGCCGCTCTTCGATGTCGACACGAACACGCGCATCTGCGAGCAGTTGGTGCGACAGCTCTGCACCGATGCCAATTTGCTGGCGCTGCCCGCCAGCGCCCAGCAGGCGCAGCAGCTGTTCCTCGAGTTTGTGCGTCAGTGTTTGTACTTTGAGGACGATCCGTCGACGCCGGCGCAGCTGCGTGAGCCACTGCAGCCGGCCAGGGTCTTGCCGCATCCGCGCATCAATCTCGCCTTTGAGAATGGACGCGTCGGCTACTGGAACGGTCGCTAAATGGCGTCGCCACTGAATTCCACATCCATTCCCGCTGCCCAAACAAGTCTGCCGCTTGGCCCAGTACAGTTTACAAGTCGTTTTTCTTTTCATCTTTTTTGTATGCTTTTCCATATAACACTTACCCAATGTTTTATCAGTTTTGGCCCGGGCCTTGTATACATATTTATATATAGAAATACCTTATCAGCCCGCGAAGCATTAGTCAGCCCGGACCCTTGGCTCCGTATATTCCGTGTTTTTTTTTATTAGTTCTGTAAGTTCGGCAGAGTGGCAATATGCAATCAGAGGCAAAACACACTCTTCTCTAAACATACCATATATACACACACACACACACACACACATAAAATATGTATGTCTGAATAAATGCAATTTTAAAAAAATGTAAAATAACACATATATATTCTTGAGCAGGATATTAACCTGCGTTAAACTGATATATAGCAGTAAAATAAAAATTTTAAACGAAAAGAAATGCATAACTACAGCAAATAAAACAATTATTATTTTTTTTTATATATTTTGTTTTTAAATATGCAATAAATTAACATTTGCAGCAGTAAACAAAATAAAACTTTGACATAAAAGTTTTCTTTAGCTTGAATTTAGGTCAGAGCTAAAAATAGCATTTGGTCATTCAGTAATAAAATTTGGTATACCTGGAGGAACGCTACATATATCAGATAATTTTTAATTGAATTTAGATAATCTATACATGTTGTAATTTCGGTATTTCTTTTATTGTTATAGCGCTGTATCTTTTCTTTCAAATACCTTATATTTTTGTTAACTTTGTTTATAATTTTTTTTTTTGTTGAAAGCTGCCTCGATTTCGATAGTTATCGATCAACAAGTGATGAGTTCATGTGCTCATCTCATAGCTTATTAGACACAAAATGTGATCAATATCAAGAATATTTAAGTTTTCAATATTATTCTTATTCATTCTTTCAAATTGCAGCTCAACTGCTCCTGAGCCAGGAAATGTAAATCTTTGGGTACTCATTTTGCTTGCGTGTATATGTGAGATAATCACAAAAATATTGATCATAAAATAGCTGGTTACAGGGTATATCCAAGCAGGCATCTTCGTATTCCTTAATTCTACCTCGATTCTAAGTAGTTGGAGAATTTTTTGTAATTTCTAAAGCTTAATACAATTTTCCAGCGCCTTAATGACATATGTAAAAGCTCATTAGAGCAGGCCCTTTAATTAAACAACACCAATTACGAATAGAAATCACTTAGGTAATGATATCTAAATTTAGTTTTCCGCTATAAAAGAAGGCAAAATGGAAACCCACGACAGCAGAGCTAGAAAATGACATTGCTTAAATGGCTGCTCCAGAGATTGTGGTTAGGCTTTGAGAGGAAAACCAAGGAGTTTCTGCGCAACACATCGTTGCAAGGACTGAAATATGTTTGGAACAATCAGCTGCCAGGTTGGGTGCAATTCTATTTCGCCAAGGTGTTCATCGTCGTTGTTTATGTGGCCATAAATCTGGCCGTGAATGTGTTCAACAAATGGCAGAGCACGCCGGTTATCATTGGCATCAGCTCCACGATGACACCCATACAGGATATACCCTTCCCAGCGATAACGGTGTGCAGCATGAACAAGGCAAAGAACTCAACAGTTGCAAACTTTCGACCGTGAGTAACCCAGTTATATATATACATAACAGTCGAACCGGTTCAAGCCCGGAACCTCCATAATTTTTTTTTTTAATTTGAGGCGAACTCTAAACCGAACCTGTTTGTAAAAACGTCAGCCGAGCCTGAACTAAGGTTTAATTTTTTAATGGTTTGATTTTTTTTTATTTTAATATAATACAATATTTTTATTATATTATTATTATTTTTTTTTTTCATATTTTATAACAATTAAAAATGATAGTGATAGTAAAAGATACAAAAAAGGGGGCTTAAACACTCGTACGATCTATAACCTGAGTCCATTAATGTGAAAAGCCAGGTTCAAACCAGTGGTTCGAACCGTGATCCGAACCAACGACATTTATTTTTTTAAAAACATAATATATAAGCTTTATGACTTAATCAACAAGTTTTTAACAGGGGATCTTTGGAATATGCCATGCTGCAAAAGACTTGCAATCAGGACTACAATTTTACCCAATATACAAACATGAAGCCTCGATCCAAGAACGATACGTTTGCCAATTTCATCGTTAACGTTTCCCACAAATGCGAGGAAATGATCATCTCTTGCATTTTCGAACAAAAGAACCTGCCCTGCACGGATATTTTCCGGGAGTTTTTCGTTGACGAGGGCTTATGCTGTGTTTTCAACTTTCTCCATCCGTATTATCTGTACAAACACAGGTAAAACTATTTAGACTTAAGCGAGCATAATTAAAATATATGTGATCGTATGCGCATTTCCAAGTGCATCTTCTCTACGGGATTATACGTCGTCCAAGGGCCTAACAGACATTGCTGTGGATTGGCACCCGATCAGCGGCTATCCGAAACATCTGCCCGCGGGCTTTTATCCTCGTCGGGGCATTGGCACAGGCGTTGCCAATGGGCTGCAAATTGTGCTGAATGGCCACACAAATGATTATTATTGCTCGTCCACCAATGGACAAGGTTTTAAGGTTTGAATTTGCAACCATTTTTATTCATTTTTTAACCATTTTTTTTTGTACTCGCTCCCGAGTTGAAAGGAGTGTATTGGATTTTTGCAATGTTCGTCCGTCTGACTGCTTGAACGCAATATATAAACAGTTAAGTTGTTTTGGATATACCCCCTGGGGGCGTGGCAATTCAAGTTAATCTATATATCTTCCTCAGTTATAGAGCAAGGTACATAAAATACAATTTTAAACTGATTGGGGGCGAGTGAGCCGCGAAATCTATATATCCTATAATTCTAGACCTGTCACCAAATTTGGCAGACAGTTTTCTCTCTGCCCACTTCCGTATATTAAATGATATTGTAAAAGATTTAATGCCAAATACGTATTCTCTTTCGTTCCTGTTTAGGTGCTCCTCTATAACTCAATAGATCAGCCGCGTCTGAAGGAATCCGGTCTACCCATAATGCTGGGCCATGAGACCAACTATCGGATCATACCGAACAGTTACGAGGCCATTTCGAGTATACGCAACATCGATCGGAAGAGACGCCAGTGCATTTTCAGCGACGAGCAGGAGCTGCTTTATTATAAGTACTACACACGGCGGAATTGCGAGGCGGAATGTGATGCCATGTATTTTCTGAGGCTCTGCAATTGCATACCATATCACCTGCCGTTGATCTATCGTAATGCGAGCGTTTGCCATATTTCCCACTTCGATTGCCAGATTCGTGCCGAATGGGAGAATGTGGATGGGGAGAGTACGGCGTGCAAGGAGCTGTGTCTGACAAGTTGTCACGATGTGACATATTTCCCAAATCCATTTACAATACCCACCATACCCTTTAGCCAGCAGGGTGTTCGGGTCAAGAACGAATACTTTCGCAATTTCTCAACCGATTTCATTCTCAATCACCTGGCAATAGTCAATTTCTATCACGATGACAATTACTTTCGCAGCTACGTTAGGTCCTCGTACACCGGCCCCACAGAGTATATGTGTAAGTGTGTTAAATAAACTCATATCCATATGTATTCGTAATCAATACAATAATTGTTTGCTTTCATTCGATTTCCAGCATTAACCGGCGGCATAATGAGTTTAATGATCGGTTTCAGCGTCGTTTTCATTGCTGAACTATTCTATTTCATATTTCTTCGATCTCTCTTCGAGTATATACAGCACTGGTGCAAAGGTCGTCAGAATCGAGTGAACATATTATAGATTGATCAAGTTATATTATTTACTGTTTTATATTTATCAAAAATTGCAAGTAATTTTTAACGTTGGCAGGGAAAAGAATCTGGAGTCACATCAGAAACCAGAAATTATTATTTAATTTATTTTCTTGCTTACATGAATTTTTTGAAAGTTAAAACTTGTAATTGTAAACATAATTCACCAAACATTAAATAAAAATTATAACATTCATTTCACAGAACATATTTGAATGGGAGTTTCGTATTTCCAATAAGCATTCTCATAACAGATTTGAGTCTTTGGTTGGTCACAATAATAGAATCTATTAATCAGATACAAAAGTATCCGCAGGATTGCGCGCGGCAGACCTAAGAAGAATATTTAAATAAAAAAAAGTTGAAACCTTTAAAACATGACTTAAGTGTAAATGAAACTACAACAACAACTTGAACCAAATTACATCAAATAAATACTATGACCAATCAATTTTTGTAAACATATTTACATAGGTACACTAAAAATGGGCTAAAATTTACTCTGAGATTCAAAGGCATATCGCTTAGGATTTTTTTTTAAAAGCCAGTATTTGTAATATATATTTAATATATGTAAAATATTATTAAACAGCAAATATTGTAGACTTACAATTTTTATTAGAGCTAGGTGAAGTTAACAGATTTTTCACTATTAGTTAGAAATTTCTGTTGAAGGCAAAAGTAAAATGCCCAAGCAAAAGATGCATTTATGCGTAATTTATGTTTGTCTTGATCAGTGATTCACATAGAACGAAGCTCAAAGAACGAATCTTTTGGTCACACTTAAAGTTCTGCCTTTATGGGTACTCACGCGATTCGAGTGAAGTTGAATAATATTTGATCTTGCCAAATAATAAAACATGAAGTAAGAAACTTTAAATTTGTTTCTTGATTATTTTTGGCATATACATTTTTATGTTATTTTCAGATTTCTAAAGTTTTTGTCGATGTCCAAACCTTCAAGTGCAACAAAATCATCTTAAGCAGCGCCTCTGAATACTTTGCGAGGAATCTGGAGAATTCAACTAGTATAATACTTTAGCGAAATGTGAAATCGAGTGCTTTTCATATTTTTCGTGAGTTTCTTTACAATGGTGGAGACAACAAAATTCTAACCAATTTATCGATTCAAATGCTGTTCGATCTAATGGAATTTGGAAACGAGTTTTGTTCAGAAATCTTCAGTAATGCATGCGCGGAGCAAGTACTATTTATACAATGAAAATTGACTAATCTAAATATTCCCTATTTCTTTAGCATATAAAAAAATATTCCGGCAAACATATGAAATGTGACAAGGCCATACAATTAGAGGCCGGAACCTTTAGACTATATCTTACATGTATTCAATCACAAACAGAACGTTTCAGCATGATTGAAAGGTGTATTAAAGGGCAGACTCGTCGTACATTTTACTATCACAGAGCTCAATATGAATAGAAGCCCCAAATATACAGGGAGTTTGTTTTTCCTGTAGCTTGTGAGTTATTGGGAACTATTCGATATGACGAAATGTCCGTGGATGAATTTCATAATGGACCTGGTAAATCTGATATACTCCTTGGAGATGAAAAATATATGTTACTCTATAAAATAATAAAAAAAAAGCCAAATCTGAATGTAGTAAATAATTGTTCCTAATGTATATAACTTTTAGTCTAACGATACTCAAGATTCCGTTTATTGTGTCTTGTGTCTGGTCTGTAAGCGTATCCAACAGATTTTTTGTGTGATCTGTAGAACAGGTCATTGATAATCTGTATAAGAAAAATGTATGTATCTAGCTTTAAAACTGACGGAAATATACAAATTAAATTCAATTGCCACGCCTCAAGTGGGCGTAGCCAAGAAATCTTAACACTTTACATATTTATAGTTTCGAGCGCCTAGCTTCATACGGACAAACACCCGGACAACCCATGAACGAGTATATATATGATATAGCATCCCTCTTCCTCTGCGAACGAAGTAAGCATACAAATTGTTCGCATTCCTTCCAATTGGGAATGCGTCAACTCTCGACGATATTTGTACGGCAAAAGTGAGGATTGGCACCTAGCTACATTTAATTTGATCTAATTACATATTTCATTTGGATCTATATGGCTTCTATATTGCACTTGACCGCTGAGCTCAGGGATATGCCTCCAAATCCACATCCAGTCCTGTGCCGGACGCCAACTGCTTGGCCGGCTGATTTGAGGTCCGGTGCCGGTGCGAGGCCAGCTGGGCGCGGGAGAGGACGCTGCAGTCGCAGGTGTTGCAATGGTAGTGCGTGTGCCGCAGCGCGTAGGTGCAGCCCGGCGACGCGCAGGACTCGTTGCTGGCGATCTTGCGGAAGCCGGCGGAGCGCACATACTCCAGCCGCAGGTGCAGGCGACGGTGGGCCACCACCTTGTTGGAGTCGGTGCAGACGTAGTCGCACTTACGGCAGTGGAAGTGCGATGATTTCTTTGGAGCAGCGCCCAAGGCCACACTGTCCTCTAAACGATAGAATTGTAGAATCTATTAAAATTCAATTAACTTTTTTTTTCAAATATTCAAAAATTTAGTAAATAAATAACTAAAATTTTAGACTAAAAATTTAAAAAAAAAGTTGTATATTACACAATTTATATTAATAATTTAATTTAATAATAATTTAATAATTTATATTAATAAATTAATGAGACATTGTAAACTGTAGAATTAAAAAAAAAGAAATAAGAATATTTTTAAAAATCTTAGTTTATAGCATTTTTAAAGCAAAAAATTAAAAATGAATTAAACATCTTTAATTGAAAATTGTATTTTCCAATAACACTAAAGAACTGATAAAAATCTTAAATTGTATAATTATTAAAAAAGTTTAATTGAAATATATAATGAATATAAAATCCAAAATTCTAGATATTCTAGATTTTAACAAAAATGTATTAAAAATCTTCAGTATATTTAATAAAAAAAATTTAATGGAAATAAAAAATTAATTGAAAATCTTAAATTGTAGGTCATTTAAAAAAAAATAAAAAATGTATTAAACAACAACATTTAAAAAATGTATTAAAAATCTTATATTGGAAAAAAAAAAGAAAATGAATGAATAATTAAAAATTGTATGAAAAATCTAAAATTAAACTAAATGTAAGACTGCCAACGCAGGCTGCGCACCTACCTGCCGCAGTTGCTGTAGCCGATGTGGTCGTGGGCGTGGCATAACAACAGTCGGTCACACCGCAGCGCATGTTGGCGCGAAACTGGCGAAAGTCGTCGCCCATCAGGCTGTCCATGCGCTCGTGCCGCGCCGTGTGCTGCACGAAGCGCGTCTTGTCGCAGAAGCTGTAGTGGCAGTCGCGCCGATTGCAGTGGAAGTGCGACTGATGGTTGCGATAGCCGCAGCGCTCGAAGCCGCAGTCCTCGTTGAACCGGAACTTGAGATAGCCCATGGGTATGTCCTGATCCCGCGCCCGCTTGCCGCCACCTCGAGCAACCGCCGCCGGAGTCGGCGCCTGCGGCGGCTCCTCCACTGTGGCCGTGGCCGATGATGCTGCTGCTGATGATGCTGATGCTGATGTCGCTGCCGCCGCTGCTGCAGCTGCTGCCACAGCGCCCGCCGCTGCCGCATTGATCAGCAGCATCTTCTGCTGGGCGGCGTTCTCCAGCAGCAGGCGCATGTCCAGCGCCGCCGGCTGACTGGCCGCGGCCAGAAAACTGGGCAACAACACCTGGCGCTGGTACAGATCGAGCAGCTGCTTGAACTGGAACAGCTTCAGGTCCGTTTCCGGCTCGCCACGCCCAGCACTCGCCAAGCCCGCTTGGCTGGCGCGCATGCTCAGATCTTCCGGCTGATCCGCGCTGCCGTCGACGCTGCCCGCTGCGCTGTATTTGGCCGCTGCGCCGTCCGTTAGCTCCGCTGCTTGGGCTGTGTTTGCGTTCTCCGGATAGAAGGTGCCCGCTGCGCGCACAACTAAAATCATAGATTCCATTTAAATCATTGTTAGTCTTAGACCTGGGCTTTACGTACCGGAAACTCGCTCCAAGGGCTTGTTGGCTGCAGGGGGCTGTTGGCAGGGCGTGATAAACATCAGCTGAAAACAGAGAACAGCGAAGAATTTTTAAATAATTTTTTTTAATTATTTTATTATTAACTTATTAATTGAGTTTTGTATAAATAAATATATATCTATCAATATTATATAATACATCGCCAACGAAAATCCATATCAATTATTATCTTTTATTAAAAACAAATCCCTAAAGATCATGATTCCAATTAGAGAACTTATTGATGAAACATTTTTTAAAATATTGTCAACAAATTTAATAAATGAGCAAAATTCTATTAATATCGGGCTATTTATCATTCAGCTCCCATATAAACGATCGGTCGAATACAAAAAAATTAGGAGGAAACTTATTTTTTAAAAAATGTTTCAAACAAAAGAATTATGAATACAAAAATGTTGTATCAAATACATAATGTTTTCAAAAATTAAGTAAATATTGATTAACATCGGACAATTATAGCATTAGGCTGCCATAGAAATAATTGGTTGACAATTTAATTTTTATATTAAAGTTTCGTTTTGTTTTTTAAGATATTTATGCACTTAAAAATAAATATGTATTTAAATGGAACCATAGGATTTAATTAACTAAGGGAACTGAGGGCCAATAATTATATTTTGTATATGACTCTATAGATTCAATTCCCATAAATGTCTGCAATATTATTTGAATCTCTGTCAACTCAAAAGATAACTCTTCGTTATTTTGTATTATTCCTACGAGATTGCAACTCACTGGAACGGGTGAATGAATTTCCCGCGTTGATGTGGTTTTCGTCTTCTCACTGCTTGGACTCGCGTTGCGGACGTTGGTCAAGCTTCTGTGCGGGTCCAAAGTCCAGACGCGCGGTCTCTTCCGGCTGCGACTAGGTGTGAGATCGGTTGCAGCCAGTTCGCCGGTGCCAGCGCCAAGTCTCAGGGTTGTCAGGCGTTCCTCGGCGCCATCAGTGGGCGGCGGCAAACCGCAGCCGGGGGCCTGTTCGGTTTTCTCCAACTTGAAGCTGGTGAATATGGCTTGGGGCGAGTGTTGAGCCTGCGGGACATGCAAATTTCATTTCTATGATCATTTTACATAACTTTAATAGACCACACAGTTGAGATTTGAATGGTATTTCTATGAAGTAGTTCATAAAGCTAATGAGATCATACCAAATATTTATTATTATTTTTTTTTAGGGGATTATAATGTAAAAAAAAAAAAATTCAACGACTGCCCCTCTTCAGTCACTACCTCCCCGTATAGGAAATTATCTTTAATCTGTTCTTGCACCTTAAAAGTTGTGGGCGACGTTTCATTGAATTTCTTTGGCATTGCTGTACTTGACGTTGTTGTTGTTGTTGTTGTTGCTTTTTGTCATAGTTTCGGATTTATGACAAACAGTCGCAGCCAGTTTATATTTCCGAAATTACTGTTAATGTTTATTGTTGGCCCAAAATGTCACTATTTAAATTTTGTTCACGCAGCAAAATCAATAATAATAATAAAAAATAATAAATAAAAAAAAAACAAAAAAAAACGCTTAAGCAAAATAAAAAAAGCCAAATACAAAAAGAGAAACCACAAAAATTTATTCGAAAACCGATTTCCTAAAGCAAACTTATGAATACTCTAACCAAAAATAGTCATAGGAAAGCCAAGAAATCTTTTTAAATTTTATAGCTGTACAAATTTTGAAGTAGAATTAGGATAAAAATACACTCATCTTAGAAAAGAGAAGCACAATAATTTTAATTAAATAAAAATTAAATTTTTCTTTTATCCAAAAGTTCCAAAAAATAAAATATTAAATGAAGAGTATAAAGAAATCGATGAGTTAATATGAGGGCATCTATAATAATAATTACTCCAAAAGATTGAAAAAGACAATGAAACGTGTTTGGCTTTACCTGATAAACACACACATACACACACACACACCCGCATATATAGACCCATTCATATAAGTACACACACCTTATATGATTAAATACAATATATAGAAGTTATTGTAGTTGTTACGTTCCTTTTAATCGTCATATTCCATTGTCGAGGGCGGCCACAGAGGGTCGCCACGAAAGTAATGCAATAATACCATCAAATATGCATCCTCAAAAAAGGTTTTGACTTTTGTTTTATTTAGCTTTAATGCTCTGCATCCATTCAAATAAAATAGGTTAATGGGGTACAATAACGTATATAAGGAATAACACATAATTGAAGAATTTATTTTTATATATTTCTCTGCCATTCAAAGAGGTTGTTTGGCATTTAGAATTAGTTCTTTTAATATATATATGTAAATAGGCTTAGCAGATAAGGCCCTACGTGATTTACGTTTAATCAAGTCAGATTTTGATATGCTAAATAGAGAACTGTCAAAATGTTATAATTACTCTATTACTCTCTCTATGTCTTGTTTACCAGGGACTCCAATCTTTTTTTAGCAGGCTAAATAGGCATACAAATCTGTAAGTTCTAATTGAGTTAATGGAAATCGCAGAGAAAGGCGATTTTAAAAAGGGAGAAAAATACTGAAAGAGATAGTAGAGACCCAGTGAAAGAAATTGACATGGAGAGAGAGAGAGAGAGATAGAGAGACAGGGGATAAGCAATGCCTTCGTTTGACTTTCAATATTAGACTGTTTAAATATTTAATATTTTATACAGTTAATTAAATTAAGCAAAAGCATGTTTAGGGACTGCTTCATGTAACTCTCTTTCATGTATCTACCAAATGTAGGTCTATAGCTGCTAAGTTATTTCACTTGGCACAAACTTATTTCCCAAAAAAAAATAATAATAATACAAAAAAAAAAAACACACACACACACACAGAATACCGCAAAAGGCAATGGACAAAATATTTATTCAAATTATTCGATTCACAGCGACAACAGACAACACAGTCGCAAGACAAGCGCAATTGTGTGTACTTGGCCAACACCTGCCCCACCACACGCTATCCCCTCTTTCCCACCTTCCACCCGGCTGCGCAGTCTATGGCCAAGAAGCTGACGCGTGGGCTGTGTAATCGTCAACACACACGTACGCACTTGTGTGTGTGTGTGTGTGTGAGTGTGTGTGCCGACAAACTGGGCTCAAAAATGTAGAAATTATGAAAATGACAGTTAAAAGCACAAAACGTTCGACGAGCGCCTGCCGGGAAGGCGACAGGGGGACGGGGCAGTGGTGCGGGGTGCGGGTAGTTATCGCCGACAGACGGGGCAGAGTGAAATAAATGCGGAAACACTCGTTGTCAATATTAATATGACGAATATGGCAAAAACCAAATCCGAAAACTCAATTCAACACACGGCACATAAAATGCCGCATTAGGCCCCATCGACGGGGGCCCTCAGAAAGTCCATCGACGCGACGCAGCACGCAAATAGGCGCAAATTCCTAATTACGATATGAGTGTGCCACTGAGTGTGCGTGTGTGTGAATGTGTTAATATGCATTGACATTAGTTTGGGCGCGTCGTCGGCCAGACAAACCGAAAAGGAACAAGAAATATACCCAAGCAGCAGCAGACGAAGAAAATTCTATTTTAGGAGCCATAAAAGCAAAACTTGCGCTTATAATGCAGTAAGAAAATCTATAGAAGAGTGAGCAGTTAATGTTGACACCTAAATGAAAATTCGAATTTGAAGCTGATGTTTTTTTTGGGCAAAAGAAGTGCGTTGCAGTCGAGAGTTCCCGACTAGGAGATACCCTCCTGACAGCCGAGCTGCTTGAACAAACAGTTGAGTTTTCTGTTCGAAGCGCAACCTAAATTAAATTTAATTAATATTCCTCAATTTTGGGGGCAGTGGAGAGATTAAAATATTCTTGATCTATGCAGTACGAGAATATACAAATTAAATGTAGTGGCTCTAGCTCTGATAATATCCGACATATGTACAAAATCCAAACGTAACAAGCATACCCGCTCACAGGATAGACATTAAAAATAATAGTAAAAAACTTTCCATCTTTTCCATTTTAATGATTTAAGAGATAATCTAGACGACAAAACTATGACCAAAATTACCAAAAAAAAACAAACATGAAAATTTCTTAATTTCCCCTTATATCCTTTAAAAAAAATTAAACTAGTCTAAGCTGTAAGAGCTAAGGACTTAATATTTTAAATTCAGATACTCCCGTTTACGTCTCCTTTCCAAAATTATATCAATAATTATTGTTCATTTTCATACACTTTTGTTTATCAAATTATACTCAAAAATATTATTTATTTTTCAAAACATTTTATCTTTTAAAACTACATTAATCATTTTTATTGAGTTTTGTAAAGATGTGTTTGGAATTATTATTTATTTTCGTTACCATTTTTGGATAAAGATATTCAAAATTAATGATTATATATATGAACTCTCTTTTAAAAATTTATTATAATAATTTTTAATAATATTTATCAAATATTTTTATTTTTTATTGTTTATGCAATAACGTTTGGCTACTCTGTAGTCCTTGGGATTTCAACCCGACTGTTGGACTTGGACAACTCATCCATCAAGAATTGCTCTATGGAACTTAAGATAGATAGTTGAGGGTATTACTCACGCTCTTGTAGACTTCCACAAAGCGATTCTTGGGCGGTCTGCCGCGTTTGCGATTGAAGAAACCATCGATGGAGGTGATTTGCGTGGTTTGTGCCGGGGGATCTTCGCTGCTGGCGCCGGCGCCGACGCTGGCTTCCAGATCCGCGCCCGGCTCGGTGCTGCTGCTGCCGCCGTGCTCCATGCACCTCCCCTCTGTGCGCTGTCTACGGGTTAAGGGCACGTGCTGAAAGCGAGACGCGCCGCGCAGCAAGAAGGGTTAAAACTGCGAAATTTCAATTGCAAATTGATATGTTGGGAATGCAATTGCCAATTGGTTGCTAATGCCGATCAGTTAAAGAAAAATAATTATACAAAAAAAGAACACACACATTGAGTCATGGGGCCAACGGTTAGGCGCCAGTCAGCAGAAAATCAGAGAACCCAAAAAAAAAATAAAATAAAAAATAAAATAAAATAAAAGCCAAGCCGGGTCTGTTAACCTTACCCGCTTCTAGGTAAAGCCGTGGCCAACACTTAGCTAATCGTACAGGTTCATATTGCATAACCGAAAAAAAGAACTCAACTCTCAACACGGTTGAAAGACCTGCCCGTTGTTCGGAGGAACAACGTGAAGCACTCGCCCGGGGCAGCGTTTATATCGCTGCATCTGCCCCCGCCCCTCCCCCTGATACTACCACTGTTTTGGGCCACCAACGCGCTTGGCAGTTGCTCCTTGCTGGCCTGGCTATTTCCTGGAATTGTTTTGCATATGGATCACATATAAAACTAAAGATTGCATAAATGTTATGAATGCAGCTCTGACTTAACTAGCCAGCAAATAACTAAAAGAAAATTTGGATTTTTCGAACATCAATTGGAAAAGTTGTGAAAAGTTATGCTTTAATAATTATATCACTGCAGAGTTTCATTTAACTGCATTTACAACTAGTTTAGGTTGCGTTTAGATATTGGAAATTTTAAAAAATTAATTATATTTGAATTCCTATAACCATAATATAAAATAAATAAGTAAATATAATGTTTATCGCTGTTAAAAATTAAATATACATTCGCATCAATAACATATGTGGATACGTACACTAAAAAATACATAAATCATAAATACATTTAAATAAACAATTTATTATTTATTTTTATTGATTAAAAATAATAAATAAATAATTTGATAATAATTAAAGAATTTTTTTTTAAAATACTCTTCACTTCAGTTTAAATAGCTTTCAAGGATTTCTTTTAAATTCTATATTCAAAACTGTTCAAGAATTACAACATTCAATATTTATATTATTTATTCATTAATGGATTTATGTATTTTATCTTGATGTTATTTATCGTGCACCCCGAATTATGAATTATTTTTTAATCAGAACACATTTATAAATACAAGAGAAATATATCAATTAATATCATCTATGCATGGTTTAATAACTTTCAGTTTTATTATATAATTCTCAATAATAATGATTAGTTTAAAATTGTATTAATAAATTCCGATTTTTTTGTGAGAAATATTAAAATTTTGTAAAAGAGTTATTCAACGATTAATATATAACAATGCTCATTTAAAACAAAGCTCATGATCTACAAAATAAATTAATAATTACATTAGAAAACTCCAGATACATTTTATTTTTTGGTTAATATATTTCTATGTATGAAAGTCTTAAAAAATGATTGTGAAGGTATACTAAATCTTTAAATGTTCTCTTTCAAGTTTATCGTTGTCTTTTTTATTTTTATAATTAGTGCACCGAAAGATGTCCATTGTTTTGGAGTAAAATGAATAGCTTTTTCTAGTGGGCGATATTGTCAATTACTTGGAGTTGACTAATTGGAACTGGGCTAAGTTGAATCCTGCCCCGACTTGCTGATTGCCTGGCAGCGATTAGCTAATTTTAGCTGGCTGGGCGCGCCCAGTTCCTGCAGATAGGCGATCTTTGCATGCGAGTATTTTAAGTCATTTATTGGTATCCATATGAATTACTTGACTGTCACACACACTGATACACACACACACACACACACATAAACACACACTTACACTCATTAGTCTTGGCTCAAAGAAATGCCGCAACATGAAACCACATGAGGACGCAGGAGACTTAACAAAAGACTAGATTTCTGAGATTACGTTGACATTTCGATGGGGCAGGGGCAGGGGCAGCTCTCCTTATCTGATATTCATATCACAGACACATAGACACACACTCACACACACACAGAACGATACACTTATAGAGCCTGATTGCACCTACCAATCATAGAACGAGCATTATTTTCTTGAAGCATAAAAAACAGCTTGTTTCAATTGTCAAGTGCTCGTAAATGCTTTAAAAAAGAACACAAAACACCAGCCACAAACACAACGCGCACGAAACAACACAAGGGTTAATCCATAAACGGCGCACCGAAACACGTCTGCAGGCGCCAAACAACGCTGAGCGAGTGACACGAGCTGCGCAGAAGCAGCAATGTCAAGCCGAGCTGCGTCACGAGCTCAGAGCGTCGCTTGCTGTCAGCTGATTGGCTCAATGAAAGCTTCGCTAGGATCTGGCTGCGCCACAAGAGAGTGCCAGCGTGAGCGCCAAGCTGCCATTGGTCGCAGTGCCAGAGCGCAGCAGCACATTTGGTGTGTGCACTCGCTAAGAAATGCTAAGTGTGGCGCTGCTATTTGCTAGCCAAGACACAAGCCATACATAAGCTTATTCTAGTTTCCCATGCTTTAATTTAAATTTACAAAAAAAAAAAAACGTTTTTTCACATTTAAAAAATTTATTTATTTTAAGTTTTTTCTTTTATTTTTTACTCAACTTTTACACAGAGAAAAATGAAATTGCATTTGTTTTTTGTTTTTCTTTCGTATATATATATATATATATATATATATATATATATATATATATATATATATATATATATATATATATATATATATATATATATATATATATATATATATATATATATATATATATATATATATTTATATATAAATATATATCATATATATATTTCATATTTTGATTAATTAAAATTTGTTAAATTGCTAGAATTTGTTAAGCGCTACTAAAGTTTAAATTTGTTGTTGTTTTTACATACATATTTTTGTATATATATATATATTTATTTATATAATATTGTTTTGTTTTTGCATTTGCTTTGTATCTTTCTTCTTTAGGCCTTAACGCATTTCACTTGATTCTTGTTCGTGTGTGTGTTTATAGATATAATATATGGAAATTGTTAAACATTACTTAGTCACATAGTATGTGTAGCTACTTGATTTACAACATAGAGTTTTTTGTTTTCCCCCTATATTCTTCAGGACATTTTAGAATGTTATTTTGTTGTTTGTTTTAGAGAGTTTTTAATCAACTTTTTTTTTGGTCGTTCGGTACGAACTGATCTTAACTAATAACAAAATGACAAAACACAGAATACCCGAATAGAGTTTCCATTCATTGTTTTTTGTTTTTTTTTTTAATGGCATCTTAACTTTGCATAATAATTCGGTGATTGTATCGAGTCTCCGCAACAAAATCATATTACATAGGTAGTTTTAATTTTTTTTTTTAGATTCCCAAAACAAATTTCAACAGCTAATTCCGAATATAATTTTTTACCAGCTCTATAAAGTTGAAATCAAAGAATTCGTATTAAATCACATGGTGGGATAATCGCTTAAATACATATTTGTTTTTTTATTAGTTGTTGTGTGTTTGAAATTGCATTTAAATATCAAAATGTGTGTGTGTGTGTGTGTGGAGTGGATTTAGATGATAGAGGGGAAGGGTGATTTTTGGGTTTTAAGTATTTAATGTGCTCGGCTCTAAATATCTGATAGTACACATATGTTATGTTTTGTTTTGTTTTTTTTTTTGTTTCTTTAAGAGGAATTTACTAGTATTTTATTTTAGTATTTTCTGTTGCTTTAGTTGTTTACTTGAGGCGTTTTCTAATTGATTGGTTATTATTGATTATTATTTAGTGATTTTTTTTTTCATTTTGAATGCATTAATTGGTTCCCTTTTAACACACACACATACATGCATACGCACTACGTATTATCATATAGGAGTATGTAAAAATTCTACAATTTAACCACACATACACATATTCGTTTCACATATTTATATATATATTCATAAATAACTAGTTATTCATAGTTTGGTATTTTCTTTTAACCATATATCATTATTGTTTACAAATACTTTGAGGAGCACTGGACGTGTCTAAGATTCATGTTCTTTATACATTTTACACCCATCCATTGGAGAACAATAAACCAAAGAGAACAAAATTGCGACTCCCTATTTATTGGGCCCATTCGCATAAAATTCGTTAAAAAAGCGGTTTCGATGAAAGAAATTACAAAAAGAATTATAAAAACAAGAACTCAACATTTTCAACATTTAAAGCGTTGCGTTCTACTATTTTTATATATTTTTTTTAAGCTTGGCGTAAAAATAAAACGAATTGTTTAAGTGGCAAATTATATTTTAAGTTCTACAAATTAAAAGGTTTACATTTATTTATGTAATACTTTATTTTATATTTAAAAAAAAAGATACCCAAACTTGTCAACTGTTATTTTTTTTAGTTTTGTTTTGTTTTCTTTTTTCTATTTGTATGTTTGTTTATTATTAAATAGATCACATTCATGGTTCTATTTTTTCACTTGCTTGCATAGTTTTTATGTTCACATTGTTTTTAACTTTTTACTTTTAATACATTACGCTTAGATCTTGTTGTTGTTGTTTTTGTTTTCTTTTCGCTGCTCTATTTACATTTGTTTTTTTTTTTTTAATTTCTTTGTGTGTTTTTCTTTGACAAACGCAATGTAAAGCAACTTAAAAGATGAAAAAATGCAAATTTGTTTTTTCTTGTTTCTATTGCGATTTTTTTTTTTTAATAACACCCTTGCAGAAGTTATTATTATTTGGGAAAATATTTCTGATATATTATATTTTTTGATCAGAGGGACGAGGTTTTTTTTTGAAACTTGGTACAGACGCTCTTTTATTTATATTATTAAATTCATGTTAAACAAAACTTTATCTATATATATATATATATATATATATATATATACTTTTGTTAATAATCTTTTTAACTGCAAGGGCATTTCCACTTCGATAAGTCGAAGTTATCATTTATTTTTGTTTAGTTTTTGCATTATACGAGATCTTTTGGGGGATTGATTGAAGAATAAATAAATTCTGTTTTTTTGCACGTGTGTGTGTGGTGTGTATTTTTTTAGTTTTAGTTTTTTTTTGAGTGTGTGTATAAATTATTTAAATGTATTCTAGCTTACATTTTTTAAATACTTGTAGCTTTCGGTTTGAAATGTTTTGTTTTTTGCAGCTTTACAAATTTTTCATCGGCTTTTATAATTTTTGTTTAGTTATTAATTTGTTTTTTTTTTACGCTACGCTATAAATTATTTTAAAATTTATTAACACAGATGACTTTATAGATTTTCCAAACATTTGCTTTAGTTGCCCAATTTTTTTTTATGTTTTTTGTAGTGTTTTACTTTTTATCTAAGTTTCAAATTTGTTTTTAGGTTTTACTCACAAATACTTATAGCTGCCCCACTGTATATATTAAACATATTATTGATTTATGCATGCCAATTATTAGGTTCTGTCATTTTCTTGTTTGTTGGTATTTTATAATTGTTTGATAAACTAAACTACAGTTAAATACACAGCTACACACATTGAATTCTCCTTTGTTTTTTTTTTTTTAATATTAAAATCTTAAGCTAGAAACACATCAAATATTATAAATATTTCATATATATATATTGTATATATCTATATAGATCCAGAGTTTGGAACTCTGCACAAGAAAAATAAGGTAAAAAAAGAAAACAGAATACATTGGTTTTTTAAATTGTTGTAGCAAATTAGGTGGAAATATTTGTTAATTGTGTTGTGGAGATTTCTAAAACTTAGTTGTGAAATAAGATTTTGAGACAATATTTGTTTATAAGTTAATTCAAATTAGATCTATATCATTTTTCAAAGTATTCAATTTTTCTTCTTCTTTAAGTATGTGTGGGTGTGTGTGTGTTTGTTTTGTGTTTTAATATTCATAATTATTATATAATATCACATCAACTTTGTTTTTTTAATTTTTATTTTGTTTGCAACTTCTTTTCAGTTTCTGCTCAACTCTTTTTCCTTATTGTTTTGCCTTTCATATATAGCGTGTATATATGAGTATATATATATATAAATTTGCTTTCTTTTTTATGTATATATATATACTATATAGAGATTTATAGCCTAATAAGATCGTGAAGAAAAACATACATACATATCCATAAGTATATCATCGACTTTTGCACATACTATATATATGATCAACTACCACATTATATAGAAATTTGTTTTTGCTCTTCTCTTTTGATAAACATACTCATACACAGCTTATTCGATTAATACTCTTTTCTCTTACATTTTTGGGGGTTTTTGTTTGTTTGTTTGCTTTTGTGTTCTTATAAAAACGGATAACCGGCAACCGTTCACTGAGTGAATTATTTGTTTTTGTTTCTTTTTTTTTTTTTGCTTTTGCGTTTTTCCTTTTGTTTACAATATTTTCAATATTTGTGTTTTTTTTTCAAAAAGTTCTTTTTTTTATAAGCCAAAAAGTCAGTCCAATAAGAGTTTTGAGTTGCCTGCAACTGCAGTTGATTTGTTTTGTTGTAGTTGTTCTTTTGTTTTGTTGTTTTTTTTTTTTTTTTTTGATTTTTAGGATTGTTAGGTCTCAAAATACATAATTGTTGTTGGGTTTTTTTTTTGCTTTCTTTCGAGTTGATTTGTTGATTTTGCAGGAGTAGTTGAATTGTGGTCCAAAGTTTGCCTCTTTATGGGTTGTTTGTTTGTTTGTTGTTATTTTTATTAGTACTGTTTTTTTTTGTTGTTTTTGGATGGGTTTTCTTTTTTTTAATGGAGGACGCAGACGTGGCGGTCACAAAGCTTAGAGTGCTGCTGCTGCATCTCTGGTTGTTCTGCTTCTTCTTCGCGTTGTTGTTGTTCATTTCATTTACTTGTTCGGAGGGATTGTATAATGAGTTGAGAGCAGCGCCAACGTTCACGGCCACGCCCACGCCTTCCATTTATGCATGCCTCATGTGCCTCATGATGCCCCTACTCGGAGGAGTAGAGCTTGTTCTTGGTCAAAGTAAAATCGGGACTGATCATTATCGTATTGCTGCGCGTTAGATTTCTATCAAAGAGAGATTATTTGTTTAACATTTATCTTAAGAGAAAGACATGTCGAACACTCACTTAAGAAACTGCGGCAGCTTGGAGGTCCAGCCGCTCTTGTCCTGCTTGAGCGTCAAATAAAGCTCGAATATGGAGACCGTGTCCGGGTCCACCTTGAACGAGGCAATGCGTCTGCAAGGAGAGCAAGAACAAAATAACAAAAATTAGCTTTTTTTTATCTCAAGGGAGTCAAACAACATAAAAGCAACAATGCGCAATGCGAGCGAAAGCTGTAGCTTTAAGCTCCTTCTGCTGATCCCACGATTGCGAGTTCTAAAGGCTGCCGCGCTCTTTTGCTTCAGCGCCGAATAACGGAATTGTTCTTTGCGCAACCTTTAAATCGCTCCATTGAGTAATCAAATATAATTATTATATACATATGTATATAGTTATTACTCAGTGAAATCTCTCAATCGTGGGCTCTCTCAACCGCGCGCTGATCCGCTCTCACCTGGCGTTGTTCGGCTCGCTCTCGAACTCGATGAAAATGGTGCAGGCACGCTCGCCGCACGGCTCCCGCTCCGACATGCGAATTATCTCGGCGGCGATGCGCTGCATGAGATCGCTGGGCAGCGTCACCTCGGTGCAGCCGAGGTGGTGGCTCTTGGCGTCGCGCAGCTCGGCCTGCAGCTGCTGCGACAGCTCCTGTACGGCGCTGGCGCTCACGTCGTCCAGGTTGTCAATGGCGCCGAAGCGTGCGGCCGCCGTCGACTGCAACGGCGACGCCGGCAGCATTGTCGGCGGCGGCGGCAGCGGCGACGGTGTTGCCTGCAAAACGTTCGACATGTATGCGGCGACGGCGCTGCCGCCGTTGAGCATATCAAAGCTGGCCGCCATCGGGGAGGAGGGTGGTTTAACGGCCGCCGCCGTTGAAGAGGAGTTTGATGATGATGAGGATAGGCGCGGCCGGGTGTGGAGCGCCTGATGCTGACGCATGTGTAGCACCGACACGGGATGCCCATCCACAACATCAGCGTCCACGTTCACGTCCACGTCGGCCGCGTCAGTCGCCTCTGTCGCTGCCGTTGCGGGTGCCGTTAGTGGACTCGTCCAGTCTGCAATTGTGGGATAGAGAGCAAAGCGGATTGTAAGTTAAGTCACCAAACATCGACCGGCGTAATGCAAACGACGACAATGATAAAACGAAACCACAAAAAATAAAGCAGACACAAGAAAATAAAAAGAAAGGAAAAAAAAAACAGCTGATGTCTGCGTTGCCACCGGCAAAACCGTTGCATAAACTCTCACTCGCTCTCTCTCTCTCTCACTCACTCTCTCGCACACAAGCGCTCGACGAGCTTGCGCAAGCTCGTAAACGCACTCACGCCCTGTGCGCAGGCTCGCCAACACACTCAATGCTTCCAGGGTGCGGGAGTGAAGAGGGGGGAGGGGTTGGCCTCAAATCACCTGGCAACAACAGCTGGAAAATCAGCCGTTCGCTTTAGCAGTCAGCCAGCCATTAGGTAATGTGTATGTATGTGTGTGTGTGCGTGTGCTCTTCCCTTGCTTCTGCACTTTTAGTTTCGCTTTATGAGCTAAGCCAGAGGCCTCAACGCTTCCAGCTGACGATTGCGCGTCCCTCCCCATCCGTTTTGTTCGTTCGTTCGTTAGTCAGCAGTTTCTTTTGCTGTGCAGTTGCTCCTCTCCCCCACAAGGCCCCTTCTCCACATCTTGCTTTATGTGTCTTCTCTGTCGTTTGCAGTTTTTTTTTTTATTTTATTTCTTTTGCTGTTATTTTAATACTCAAGCATACAAATACAAAAGCTAGGCTGAGCACAGCAGCCGCACAGTGGAAAAATGTGTAGGCAAAATTAAAAAGTTGTCAATTAAAGTTTTTGTATACTGAAAAGTTTTTTACAGGCAAAGTTTAATAATTAAAAAATATATATATATATATATTTTTTTAAAATTTATTTCTTTTCTGTTTTTTTCTACTCATTATTCTACATTATTCACATTTTCAACTCTTGTTAATTATTTTGTACCACAGTCTCTAGGCTGCCTTTTGTGTTTATCTTTTTACATGAAACATAAACTTGTATGTACATATATGTTAGTATGTATGCATGTGTGCATGCATGTTGGAGTGTGTTTATTTAAGGTGTCTGTAGTATGCAAATAAAAACAGTTAAATGTCTTACTGTTGCCCCATGCGTTGTAATATGCACAAATTAACCACTTGGCTTGGCTCGACGATGTCGTGTAATTAGCGCTGAAACTCTTTCAGCTCCCCCGCTTCCCTCTCTCTCACTCTCTCCCCAGTTCATATACCATATACCACAAGTGCCCATTCCATTGCACTGACTGAATGGATAATGCTTCTCACTCTTTCTCTCTCGTGCTCTCTTTAGGTGCACCCGCGTAATTAAGATATTAACGACACATGTTTGCGGCTCTCTTTCTACCTTTTGTGTCTTTTGCTGCGTTTGTCAATACGCAGACACACACATACACATACACTCTTGTTTATCAAGTGCTGTATGAAAAGGGTTTGTATAAACTTTACAATGTAAAGTCAAAAGCGAAAGCGAAAAGGAAACAGACAAACGACCGCACACACACATTTAATTACACACACGCTTGCAGATTTGATTCTGACGTCTCCCCCGCTTCACGTCTTCTTCATGACCGCGGGCACATCACGCGACATTTGCGGCCGTCTGTTTTGTGCATTCAAAATCGGCAATAATACCAACGACAGCATGAAACACACAATATCAACAACAGCCTAGCAACAGCATCAAGTTATGACATACATACACGCATATGTATATATGTATCTTTGTATGTGCATATATTTGTTGTATATCGTTTTGTCTGAAACTACCTGCGGCGACTGTTAAAGCTTTATTTGTGCTCTTTGTTGTCTTTTTTTGAGTGGAGCCTGCGCTCGCCCAGACAGTAGAAATTACATTTCTAAGTTGAGCACCAGTTGAGGTCAGGGAGGCGGACGCTAACTCGTGCTTGAATTGCATTATGCGTGTGCTCTCGCATATTATGTGGCCTTGAGTCGGAGTCTGTGATAAATGGCTGAGCGAATGAGGGTTCATACCTTGGTATGAATGCTTTAACCACGCTATAAATCCTCATTGAAATCTTATCAAAACACAATTGATAAGCACTCAAAAATATGTATTTACATACACGCAGCACGCGCTTTTCTTAAACACTGTTCAGCGCACAGGATCAGTGTGACCGTCTACAGAATAGATAGAACCCAACATTCTACTCAAAAATACCAAAAGCCGTTTAATTGAAAGTTTGGAAAAATATGCTTTTTTTTTAAAAACATTTTAAATTGCATTTATGCATAAAAAATGCAACTTTAATGTGTAAAATAAAAAGAATATATAATATTTGGTCGGAAATACTTTAAACATTTGACTGCAGGCTGATATTTTGAATTACTCCAGCTAAGATTTATTTTATTTTTGGAATAACAAAAAAAATGTATTTCTAACATAACCACACTTAGCTATTCACACAGAACTCAGAGACAGACATGGGCATAACTAATGTTTAGTCGAATGAAATTAAGTAATTTATTTAACAACATTATTTGGTTCCTAGATTCCCCAGATTGAATGGCATATGAATATGCATGACTACACACATTTCTGCAAGCGTGTGTGTGTGTCCTTCGAAAATAAAATTGCATGCGCTCAGTCAGTCATGAAATTAAATTGACTGCAAATACACACACACACACACACACACACACACACACACACACACACACACACACACACACACACACACACACACACACACACACACACATTACTACAAAAGAACGGCACTGAAACTGCCGATGTGGGTGCGAAGGAGACAGAGACAGAGAGTGAGCTGCTCTTGCTGCCGTCTGTAGTTGCCGAGCTTTCAGGTCTCCCAGTTAGCAAGGTGTGCATGTATATGTGTGTGTCTGTGTCGGTGCATGTGTATGTGTGACGACATGTTGTTGCATGTCGTCGTCGTCAACATAAAGCTTTGCTCCATCTCCCACTCCACCTCTCTCTTTCACCTTCCCTGAGTGAATTTGAATTTTCGGCTGGTCCCCAGCTAGCCAGCTGGGCTCGTGTTCGTGTCTAATTTGCACGACTTTGGTGTGCCTTAACCAAGTTTAAAGTGACAGGGATTAACAGGATGTTGCATAATCCGCACGTCAGACACAAGAACAGGATATGCCTGCTGCCCGGGGAGGCGCAAAAACAAGCACAAAACACGTTGCACAAAAATGCATAAAGTAAATTTCGTGTATTTCAACCCCCCAAAAGAGAAAAGAGCCCCATGCAAACATGCATGCATATGCATAGATGTACATACATATTATGTACATATTTTATCATGCCCTGTTCTGTTGTTTTTAATACCGTTTGTGGCTCAAAAATCTTTGGTTTCATTTATTTCATAGCTAATTCCATTAGTTACCGGAATCTGATAATACGGTCTTTGAGTATTCGTTTCAGTTCAGGCTATTTAAGAAATTTAGGCTTTACATCGCGCATATTAACCGAGTCGGAAGAAACAAGAATTTAAAAACTAACCAAATTTTCTGTCTGTTATGGCAATTTGTACATTTTAATGTCTACAAAATTGGTTGAAAACATCAAATCAAATGTTTCCATGCGCCATAAAACTAATTGAATCAAAAAATGGGCCATAAACTTGAAAACAAAACAAAAATAAAACAACTAAAAAAGTAATAATAAAAAACGTTTGAAGCGCATTAAAAAAGTGTAGTGCAAATGTTTCGTAATGTGTTTCAATAAAAAAAAACCATAATTTATAATGAATGAGTATTTCAATGGGAAATAAAATCTTTTACGTCACGAGTGCCGATTTAATCGTCAGTCTTTGGAAATTCTTTAAGATTTAAGCTTTTTCCTTTCATTTCAGTTAAGATTCGTAATTTCTTATGGGTATTATGGTTACTTTTTATGATTCAAGCAGTTTAAAATAAGTTTATATTAAAAAAAAACAGCTTGAATATTTTTCAAACGAAATGTTTGCACTGCATTCTATTATTATAATAAATTAGTTTTATGATTTACCGGAGTGTGAGTTTGCCGTATAAGTTTGATAAGCATTAGGTTTATTTTCACTGCTATTATTTATAATTTTGTGCTACTTAATATTTTTCCGTGTTTTTAATAATAAAATAAAAATGTGCTAAAAGTGAGCGCAAAGATTTATATTTTGTGTACGTACATACATAATATTTTCTCAGATAATTAAATACACATATATTATCTGTGCTTAGATGTTTAAAAATATATTTAAATAAAGAAAATATATTGTAAGCCAAAAACAGTCAAATGAATTGAAGAGCTGAACAAAATGCAGTCATACACAAAAAAATATTTAAATATATTAAAGGGCCCTTATTGCTGAATACAAAATTTAATAAAAGTATACATCGAGAAATTTATAGAATTGTTACCCACAGCATTAGCATTAGCAAAAAAATAATAGCTCGTTTGTTTAATTTTTGTATTTAAAAACTTTTCTTTTTCTTTATCAAGAAATATATATATGTTTATATATATTTGTATATTTCCTTGATAGAAAAAGTTATATATTTTACCGATTGCACTCCGCCAAAGTCTCTGACAAACTGTTCTTAAAATAAGAAGTCATAAATTAAGGAAATAAAATGTGAAATCGGTTTCACAAGCTCAGAAGGCACAATTTTGTCGCTGGCTATTTTCTTTTTTAGTTTTTTAAAGCCCCAATGACTTGAGCGAGGACAAAAAAAATTTGTCACTTTACAGTTAAAGTTTTAGGTAAAAGAGCACTCACACGCACACACGAGAGAGCAAGCGAATTCAATTGATATACATTTGTTGTACTCACCTTTGACTTTTGTCGTACCAATGACAATGAATTGTCCCTGAATGTGATTTTGTACTGAGAGCACTTCCATCTTCATAGACGCGCCTCCAACTGCCGCGGACGGACAGTGCGAGCAGTCAAATTGGAATTGCACACTCGTTTGTTTGCCAATTGGATTTTAGTTGTGCAGCATTCAAAACTTTTGACTGGATTTTTGTTTTTGTTGATTTGTTGATGCGTTTTATTGTGTGATTTGTGGGTAGTTGAGTACATACACATGTACGTATGTGTGTGTGTGGGTGTGTGCTTGTGTATATATGTATATCTATGTATATATGTATTAGAAATGCACTTTAATCACAAGAATTTGATTTGATTTTTCTGTGTATGTATTTGTGTGTGTTTGTTTTTTGTGTATTTAATTATAATAAATTTATTATTTTATTTTTTCTGATTTGCTTTCACGTTTACTTTTGTTGATTTTATTTTTTTACGGCACACAATTTTCTGACTGAAGCTATGGTCTCTATTCTTCTTCTTGTTCTGCTGCTAATTTGCTCTCTTGCTCGTTTAACAAATAATTGCAAAAAGTATCAACAACTAAATTTGTTATTCTAGTTAAACATTTAAATTTTAATACATTCTAAAAACAAGCCGAAACTGCCGCCTCTCTCTTGCTCGCTCCCTCTCTCTCTTTAAAATTTACGCACAGCACTTGAAAGTTGAGTTGTTGTTGTTGTTGTTATTGTTATTGGTTGAATCGCCTCTGCTTGTTGCCCAAAAAGGAATTGCGAATTGGTTAAAGTTCTGCATATGTATGTGTGATGGCTGCTGCTAGCGTCGTTCGGTCTCCGTGCGTGTCGAGTGGAGCTGATGTGTTGCGTGCGGCGGCCGCTGCTTGACTGAATGCTCAAGCACACAGCAAGAAGGGACGAAGCCTCCTCTCTGCTGGCGGCAATTGAGTCGGTCTGCTTGCTGCTCCCAGCACAGCTCAACTTAACTCAACTCAAATGCTCACAGCTGTGCATGCAGCTGTGGGAGCGTCTGTGTATGTGTGCGTGTGTGTCTGTGCCTGCTTGTGTGGGTGAGCGAGCTGTGCTGCCAGCTGAAAAAAGCTTGGAACAACAACTACAAAACGATGTGGAAGATGGACGACGACACAACAACAACGGCCACACGGCTGACGGTTGAGAGGAGCTTGGGCGGCAACTTCTGTGGCGGAGCAGTTTTCCAAAGCTACTATCCGGCCGGCGGTATGCGCGTCCGCTTTTATAGGAATTTTCCGCCGGGGCAGCGCAGCAGCAGCGCTGCCGCCGTCGTCAGCGAGTGAGTGACTTTTCCCCTTGGCCGTGAATTGTCATTTACTGTTAAGTGCGTGAGCGCAAGCGCAAGAGCGCGCACACTCTCTCTCTCTCTTTCGCTCTGTGGCATGCTCAGCTCTTGAGTGATTTGCCAACAGCTGCACTCGTTGTGTGCGGCAAACATATGTTGCCATGCCGAGCAACATCATCAGCTGTTGTTGCGCAGCTCGCTGTTGCACTCAAAGAGAGCGCTGCTTTTCGCTCTTGAGCGTTCGAAGCGTGCTCTTAAATTTAAGAGTGTCGCACTGCTTTTAATGACTCAAGAGCAGCAGGCTCTTCTTCTGTGAGTCAATTGGAACTGGAATTGAGCGCATTTTATTTTCATATAAAAGAGCTCAACATCTATCTACTTTAGCTTGAATTAAACAATATGTCAGCAAATGTATAAGCTGCATTTAATCGCTATATTGGAGTAGAACCGGAACATTTAAATATTATGGAGTAAAAACTACTTCTCTTAGAAACTATTAGTTATATATGAGATGAGTTACGAATGAGATTATAGGGTATAAGGAAAGTAACGGCAAAGTAAAGTATAATTAGTTGATTATATTATTTAAATGTGATTACTGTAAGTTTGGGCTTTCAAATTTATGAAGATTGATGGGGAGTTACTTAAGTCTAACTTGAACTATTAAGTATAGCCTAAATAAATCATTGAAATACAAATTTGTGGACACTGTTAGTATAAAGTTGGTATTTTGTATTCACGTTAGTATCAGTGTATAATTTTGCTAGTGTATACTAATATTTTCTTTTAGTATTGTTACTATAGACAAATGTTAATTTTTTCTGTTTTTAGGAGTATTTTTAAGAATATTTATATGGTATTTAAAAATAAAAGGGAATAAGTATTCTGTAGAATTGTTATTGGCTTATAGATTTTTAGTATAGTGGTTTTGTATATTATAGAATTTTCTCTTTGGCATCGTTACTATTTAAAATATAGCATTTGTGTGAGTATTTTGTAAATAATTGTAAGCCAGACGAAAACCTTGGCATAGGCTAAAAAAGGTCGGCTGGGGGCGGGGTAGTTTGTCCTATTTAGGTTAAGTCCGAGCGATATATAAATCATATATTTGATTAATTGTATGCCACTGACTTTTATCCTGTTCGACATTTGCTGCAATGAACACTGCAAAGCGTAGTGCTAGTAAGCGGAGGGGCAGGGGTGGTGAAGAGGGGGCTGTTCGGGGAAGCTGGCCTTTAAAACTTTGGCATCTGTGTCGCCACATGCTGGGTCGCCCACACCCGTCCCCACCCAGCGTGGC
This sequence comes from Drosophila colorata, assembly GCA_035041545.1. Taxonomy (NCBI): domain Eukaryota; kingdom Metazoa; phylum Arthropoda; class Insecta; order Diptera; family Drosophilidae; genus Drosophila; species Drosophila colorata. Next base: position 409,599 of record JAWNLD010000222.1, read on the forward strand.
AATTGTGTTGTGTAAACATTTTTTCAGCATTAACTGACATGTGTAAATCCACCCCCTCCCCCTCTCACACCTCCCCCACCCATACACACACACACAAGAGATGCCAAAAAATAGAAAAACCGGCAAGTTTTTGTGGCAGAACTTTTGTGGCACTCAGAACGCTGGCTGATCCGCAATATGCAGTGGCAGCAACGTCTTTGGCAACGAAGCTGTGACAAATAGCCAGCGGTGCGGGGCGCCGGTAAAGGGGGGGCGTGGGGTGAGGGGGGGTTAGAATGACTGGCCAACGCCATTGGCGCCATTTTTTATTTTTGTATTAAGATGAATTGTTAAAACAGTGACAGCTCCTGAGTTTCTGAGCCGAGCAGCATTCTCTTTTCATTTCTCCAAAAGTACAAAAACAAAAAAAACAAACTATGAAAAACTCCTGACAGCATTACAGAAAAACAGGCAAAGATTAAAATCCCATTTGATGGTTTGCTGGAATCCATGGTGGGCAAAACCATATTCGGGTACAGGGGTCGCTCGCAAATAACAACTACGAGGAATAAGCAACGGTACTTTTAATGCATCAGACAGCTCGAATTTAAAATTTGTATATGTCGGCAGGTTTTTCTAATTGTGGGGGCGTGGTCATTTTTTTTATTAATCATTATATCATTTAAAATAAAAACTATGGAGTTCATTAAACTTAATAATAATTAAATTAAAGAAATAAATTATTTATATGTATGTAGGTCTTTTGCGGTTGTTTGAAAAGTTTTTGTATGGAAAATAAGGCCTTCAGAAATCAGAAGAGAACCGTTTTAGTTTGCGAGTGACTACTGTAACAAAATTTGCTACATACTGCATTTAGATTGTCCTACATCAGAATATTCTCTAATATTAAACGCCAGCATCTTCATCAAAAATTAGACAGTTTTCTTTTCTGGAACTTACATTTGTTTTTTTTTAATTAAAATGCATTTCACATTTTTTATTTACAAATTAATAACGTATGAAATCTTCAATACAAATTTTAAAGAATTTTGTTCTATACTAATCACATCCTGAAACGTAAGCTAATTTTTACATAATTCAGGTGCTTTTCTTTTATTATAATTATATTAAAATCTAATAATTTGTGCTCTAAAAAAAAAAAAAAAAAAATACAATTTTCAAAAATATACCTAAGAAAGTATATTTATATATTTATCTCTCTCCGAAATTTGTACTTGCCTCAACTGACGATAATCAATAGATTTACGAAATACAAAAACTTCAAACGCTTAAACCTAAAAGATATAGCTCAATGTTAGAGGGGTTCTTATTTTTAAGCTGGTATTCTTTGTTGTTTTTTTTCCCTTCGTGTGCAACATTGGAAAAAGAAAGGAAAATTTTGAACACGTTCGCGCATTCAGCGTTAATACTCACAGGAGCACTTGGAAAATGCGAAACATCAAAGCGAAAATATTAGAAGTAAATGCCGCTAAAAGCTCCGATTGTTGTGCCAAAGGCACTTAAGCTTTTGGGGGCCAATCCTTTCAAGCCCGAATCCAAGCGAAATCAAAATTCGAAGCATTCGCTTCGGTAAGAAAACTACTCGCAAAAGCACTGAAGGTGCCAAAACCAATGCATACATATATCTATATATATGTATGTGTGTGTGCACGCCTGTGGGTTGGAAGTCTCCGACTAACTCATAGCTATAACCAAAAAAAACTGGAGGAGGATACGATTGAACGAGCCCAGCGAATGGACCACTTAATGCGCTTTTGTGAAATGCCCCAACGCGTAGGTTTTTTTTTGCAATACTCTAACTGAAGGCATATAAATTGTATCACAGGGTTTGTTGTCCAGTTGGCCTTCTTGGATTTTCCTGAAGTTCCCATAACATTTGGTAATATTATTAATATAAAACACCAAATTTCAAGAATTTAATAAATTGTTTAAACTATCTTAGAAAATTCAGCAAATGTTATTTATATTAAATTAGAGAATTAAAAAAAAATGTTTATATTTTCTATAATAAATACATTACAATAATGTAATATATGTATATGTAATATATTCTAGATCTGTAAAAAATAATATTATATAATTGTATAAAGTTCTTTTGTACTGTTAATAGAAAATGCTATCTCGTTAAAAAAAATATTTCAATTGCAAACACTTTTCTTTTCAATTAAACAAAACATTTATTTTAGTTATAGTTAAATTTATTTTAATTATTCTGTAATAACACATGGGTTGTTAGGGTGTTTAATGTTCGTCACCAATTTCATAAAGTTTTTAATAACTATTCATTAAACAATTATCGAATTTTTAATAATCTGTTTCTTTTAAATATTAATAAATGTATAATTTAATAACTCATTTGGTTTTAGGGTATTTAATATTCGGCACCACGATACCATCGGTTATTTTATAATGCGCTGCACGTTTCACCAATAAAATAACAACAACAGCAACAACGCAAAGAACACAAGGCGCAATCCTTTAAGTTTCGGTTACATCGCAATCGTGGAAGGGCCACTCCCCCAGCACCTCCACCGCCACGCCCCGACCCGCCCCGCTTTACTCCTACCACACTATGAAGTCGGCTTCACATCGATTTTCATGTGATTTGTGTAGACGTGTTTGGTTTTTATTGATTTTCACTTGATTCTCTCCATATGCTTAAATATACTTAAGCCAGTACGTGCACATTTCCATTTCCATTTCCATTTTCATCTCAGGGGCCCTGGCAACCACAGCAGCAGCAGGAGAAGGAGCCCGGAGCAGCTCTAATGTCAGGATCATGTGAGGTTATCAACATAATTTTCGCTCACCCACCCCACCCACACACCCGCAACCACAAAACCCGGCCCATTTCCCACATGTTTCTAGTTTATGATATAGTAAGTTTTTTTTCCTTATTTTTTTTTTGGCTCTTCCGTTGTGATGATGAGTAGACCAAGTTGTTGTTGTTGTTGTTGTTGTTGATGGGAGCGTGTGTGGTTTGAGAGGACCCACAATTCGGTTCAATTATGTTCAGTTTCGGTTTCGGTTTCAGTTCTCTTGCTTTAAGTTGTGACAAGCAAAATCTTCTGCAATGTTTCTAAACTGTTTAATATTAAATACGGGCGCTGAGCTCATATGGAACTAACTGCCAATGAATCAGTTAATTTCTATATTTTGATCAATTTATTAAACTAACCATAGCTAAGCATAGAAAAAGTGTCATTTTTATGTGAAATATAAACTATTAAAAAAAGCGGATACAAGCAAAAATCGAAGTAAACAAAATTTTATAAGTAATAAAAAATTATTAACTAATACATTTGTTTACGAAAATATGGCTTGACTTTATTTCTAGACTTCCAGTTTAAGTTAAGTTTGGCTATGGTATCTTGAATAATACAAGTTTTTCATGTAGAAAATAATTTTTCAATCTTAAGTTTCTATAGAAGTACTCAACCAAAAAGTGTTTATATATGTTAATAAAAAAAAATAGGTACTGTTCAAATACCAAAGCTTGAATTTAGCCAAAGACAAAAATAAATGTTTATTGTATTTTATATTATTTTATTGTAACTAGATAAAAGGAATTTTCAATAACACAATATGTATCTTTATGCCGAACTGGCAACCCTTGAATGGCTTGAGACGATTACAATTACAAGAGCGATTACAAGGAATGTTGTATTCGCCGCAAACCTTCAAAAGGATCAGCGTGGGATGAACGCGCAGCAAGGACAAGCGAGTGACTGAGGCAAATTGTAAACCATCAAAGCGCCATAAGGACGCCCTGTAATCCGTCTATCGGCTTTGTCCACCACCCGCTCCCGCTTTCCCTTAAGGGTCCAGCGGCAAGCAAATTGATGCGCTGCCCCCCATTTTCCCCCTTTGCTTACTTCCTATTTCAATTTGTTTATTTTGAAATTGTATTTCGACAGGCCGAAGATTGGCCGACGGCGCGAATCGAACGATTTATGTGGCTAAACGATTATGTCGAAAAACGTTTTTGTACAATACGAATTATTATAGAAGAAGGCAATTCGCTGAAAAATCGGTTGAGTTTTGGCCAAGATATGAGAGTGGAAAATTTGTATATTCCAATGTCTATATGTGATTATTATAGATATTTTTGGTATATATTTTGAAGCAGGATTAGGATTGAGTTATTAAAAATTTTTGTTTGTATTTCAAATGTAGAATTAATGAAAATCAGTTGAGTTTCGGCCAAGATATGAGTGTGGGAAATTCAATCTGAATTTTGACTAACAATTTTCATTGAAATGCAAAATTTTTTATTATCTCGAAGGTAAACTATGAACAAAAAGTAAAAATCGGCTTAGCTTAGGCGATGTAATATTAAAAATTATTTTATTGCTATTTTATAGAATATCAGTAATATATATTTCGATACACAGCGAAATAGATTTTTGCTTTCGGCGATTTTTAGTCTGGAAGTCTTCTTATTACAGCATTTTATTAACTTGTCGCGCATTAGGAACTCCACTCGTAAACCCACTTTTGGCTATATTTTTTATTGGCGCTTGCAAGAAACCAAAGCCCCATCAAGTGCAACAAAAGGGGAAGCCAGATAAGTGCAGTTATGGCCGTGTCCCTGGGGATAGATGAATTCCTGCCACATAAAGATTCGCAGACATCGGAGCTGTTGATTTATGCCAACAGCAGTGGCTGGCAGAAGGCACGGACCGAATTAGATATGCAATTGTCAATATTTGATGGTCTCATCAATTTTACCGCAATTTGGAGTCCACGACGAGCCAATTGAAATGCCAGCCGCTGTCAGTGGCAGTCTATATATATATATATATATATATATATATATATAAATATATGTATGTGCACAACATATACCCTGGACGCTCCCTGGGCCCGTCCAGTCAACCTGGTTGTGCATTCGTCTCGGCTGACATTTGACATGATTATGTACATTTGTTGTGCGGCGAGTGTCGTTGCTGTTGCCGCAATTTGCATTCCAAGGGCGGCGAGTTAGGGGGGGCTGTAAACCCACCAAGCCAAAACTCTAATCTATCAGTGGTTTGTCGGTGTGTGTGTGTGTGTGTATGTGTGTTTGTGTTTGTGTGTGTGATTTCTTGTTTGACTATTCTGCACTTTGCTTTAGCCAAGCTTTTCTTCACACTTCCTTATTCGTGTTTTCTCCCCACACAGTTGTTGAGTGTGTGTGTGTGTGTGTGTGTGTGTGACTGCTTCCCTTTACGAGTGCCGAGCTAGGCAGAAGTGTCCTTACAACATTTTTTACTTTGTAACGCAAATTCTGAAGTAAGCATGAATAATGCATGCATTGTGTGTAATTCTTCAAGTACTTTTGCCATGCCAACGACAAGCACACATCAGCAAACCTAACATCTACCCACACCCCACCCCCACCCCTCCTGGCCCACCAAAACCAGCCAAAAACAGAAGTAAAAAAAAAAAAAAAACCAACCACAGAGTCAACCTATTTATATTTTCCTCTTTCCATATTTTTGTTTGTGTGTGTTTTGGGTGTTGAAATTTATTGCGCGCTTTTTTGAATTACAAATTTATTTTAATATTTGGGCATGCGAAAGGATCTCAAGTTTAAATATATAATGTATGCATGAAATGTATATGATACATATACGTTAGTATATAGATACATGTCTTCAGATATTTGGGACGTTTAGCATGCTAAACTTTTTTGGCTGCAAGTATGTTTTATATCCTTTAAGCCAATTTATATTTAATGTTGACTTCCATATCAGTATCATAAGGAAATTCAAAAATAAAAATAATTAATATTATTGGTAGAAAATGCATTGTTTTATAAGAAACTTTAGAAAAACACATTTTGAGATGCTAAATACCTTTTCCATTAATAGAGAAATTTACGTATATTGAAGATTAAAAAAGTTTTGCAGATCACCTTCGAAAAAAATCAAAATAACAAGATATATATATGTTTAATGCATATTAATATTATATGATATAGCTATAAAACTATTACCCAACTATTTAAATAGTACTGGCAACTATTTTCTATTTTCTTTCTCAAAATCCTTTATAGTTTTCTCTTCTTTTTGGGTAGGTCACCTATCAGTCAGTCAATATAAATATATATGTATGTCTTTTTTTGATATCGGAGCACAAATTGTGAATGCACTCGAATACTAGTCAATAATAAAAAGTAGCACAATTTAAGCAAAGTAATTATAAAGCAACGTCGAATTTTTTCCTGGTCTCTTTTGGTTTCACCCCATGAGAACGAAGCAAACTGGTAAATATCTAATTCTTACCCATTTGGTCTGCTGAAGGGCCTATATTTAAATTATCAATGGCTGTCGTGCTGAAATATCGTATATGAAGAGAGAATACTATATAATTTGAGTTTTCTGTAACATTCAGCATGTCTAAATTATTAATAGGTCCGAGTGCAGTTGGTGCCATCTGAAGGGGCGGGTTGTCTAGTCGTTGTTGGTTCTGTTTACACTGCTGTCATTGTTTGTAGAAATCCATAATTTTATTGTCATTTTACTTTTTGCACTAACAATAAGCGTCGGCCCACTGACAGCTGTGGGAACCCTGGCAAAGTGGGCCGTACCGAAACGGGCTGTTCCACACAATTGTAGCTGCAAATAGTAATTCCCTAGGCTTACAACTCCGTTAGGAGCGCAAAGTGGACATCCGAAGTGGTCGGCTATTTATTTTTTGTATTATTCAAGCGCATTGCTTTGAACGAGGCGTTTCTGGCCAGGACAGGCCCTCATCTACTGCACTGGATATCGATTCAGGACAGTGCGTAGTTGGTTAGTGTACTTGTGAGAAATTGCGTAAATCATCATTAGATTGCATATAAATTATTGTAATGAGGCCGCATTAGCTGCCATTCTGTAGAGGTAATGGGTAAAATAATGTCTGACAACGCATAAACAATCAAGAATGATTATTAGATATTTTTGAATAAATAAAATTATTTACTATTATTATTACCCGCAACTGTAAGCTCAAGTCGAAAGCGAGCGTACAGATTTTGAGTAAATAAATATATATTAATATTAAAATAGATATAATAAATAATGCTAAAAAATTATTGATGCCCTTAATTTGTAAAAAGTGTATTTATTTATTTATTTAAAAACATATTTAAAGAGTAAGTGAGCTATTCGTTGTTGATAAACATTTTTTCATTAGACCATTTTTTTTATTTAAATAATGCAAGTATTTACTTTGATCTTAAATTAATAAAAAGAATACCATTTGTGTGTTGATAAGGCCTTGTGTATGTATAGAACCTTAAAGAATTCCGACAGCGCCTCCAGTGAAACGCTTCGAATGTCGTACAAAGAAAAACACAATAAATTAGCGCTCTCGAGAGTGAGAGAGAGCAAAGGCTCTTTGTATATGTGGATTCATTAAAATATATCAAATAAGCAATATACACATTTTTAATATTTTGTTCGAATTTGTTCGAGTGAAAAATCTTTTATTTTTTTTATTACCAAGCTTTCTATTCATCTGATTCTATTTAGCTAATGTGTGCTAATGTATCCTTACCATACTCCTATACGTCCAATTATTTTGTTGCCTTAATTTAATGTTGCATGTTCGTGCCCGGCCTTAGGTATATAATGCTATTAGTGACCTCACCCGGCTCTAAGCTTATATAAAAAAAATAAAAATAAAAATGAAAAATACAAAAATTGCTGCTGCTGACTTTTACTGAAAATTCACTTTGTCATTTACGCAGCCATTAGCCGGAGCGACAAAACGTATTTCTTGCTGGCCCGTGTCACGTCAAGAAGTGGGCAAAAGCTATCTACAAAGCTAGAAAGCCACCTCCCACCACCCACCACCCACCTCCACTCTAAGCTGACCAAATGAGCAGCGGCCTTCAGCTGCTGGCCCCAAAGTGGCCAACTTTTCATGGATGGGATGAGGGGAATGTGGCGGTAGCAACAAAGATTGAAACTTTTAAAAGTTTACAGCTTTTCACTTTTTCTTTCTTTTCAATTTAAGCGAAGAAGCTGCCGCCCAAACCAAAAACCCAACTGCCCGGGCCCAAAAAGTGGCCACGGTGCGTCGTTAATGGTTTTTGCAAAACTTACGAAACAAACTACAGCGTGCCTGACATAGACGTCCACCCAGCTCCCCGCCCGCCAGCTGCCAGCGACCAGCGTTCAGGTCCACGTCCACGCCCAGGTCCAGGTCCAGCTACCGAACGGTGCGCTCTGAGCACGTCAAAGTCGTCACCGAATTGAAAAGCGGCCAGCGTGGTGGAAAGTAATGGGGTCCTAGAAAGAGGTTGGATCGTTAAGTAATCAGAAATGGTCTAGACTACAGCTTGAAGCAAATATATATTTAAGACATATATGATTAATATATTAAACAACTTGACAACGACAAATCTGCACAATGTTTTAATTGCAAGCCGTTCTGCACAAGACACACAATTCAAGTAGTTTAAGAAACACATGGCAATGGAACAAAATTTTTGAATATATATAATATATAAGCATAAATTTATATATATATTTTTTTTTGAATAGCTACACTTAAACTTTGGTAAAGTTGTTGAAGCAATTTATCATTTAAAAATCCTGTTTGGGATTTAAATCACAGGCTACAATATGTAGAGCCTATAAATATAGTATAATTTACAGCATGCATAGTTTATTTTAGTTATTTTTTTACTAATAATAATATTTATTTATAGGTTTATAGCTTATTTCTAATTGTAATAATAATAGTATATTTAATAAAAATATTCGTAATCATAATAATAATAAAACTAATACTAATAAGAGTATAAATGATTATTATTAATTGTCTATAAAACTACATATTACAAAAAAATACTAAAAGTAATAATACCAATAATATTAATATTATATAATAATAAATAAAATCAATAAATAAAAATATTAAAAAACTGAAAAGGGTTTGAAATTTATGCATAACAATAATAAGCAAATATACAAAAACCAAAAAATTTAATTTAATATTAACACCAATACGGACAGACTGAAAATATAAATAGATCTAACTGAATAAGGAAGTATTCCTTATGTTTTTGTACTACTGAATCTTAATCACATCTTTTTCGATTAACAGAAATCGCTTTCTTGAGCTATATTATTTATATCTCCATATTTATTACTTAAGTAAGTATATATATATATTGCATGCATATTCCATATGCATTACGGAACTGTTGGAAGCACCCTTGCGAACACTTTCGCTCGCATATTGGCCCTTAAACGGAACATTTCTGACGCTCGGTAAAGCTGGGCAAAGCTTAAGCAATAATTTAAATTCACATAGCAGCCCTCGTTCAAGGAACGCACAATGCAGCGAAATGTCACGTACTTTCACTTTTCTGCTTTCACCAGGCGCCCTCCCGGCCTAGGGCTGGAGCTGGAGCTGGAGCTGGATACGGTGTCGGTGCCGGGTCCATGTCAGCAGCAAATGGGCATTGCTCGACTTCAATGAGTCGCCCTTCGACAACGAACCTATTCAGAGGCTTCATGCGTTTGAATTCTATTAGCCGGAGAAAGGATTTGGCTGTGCTTTCAATGGTGAAATAGTAGCAGGGGGTGGGCGGGGACCGAGGAGGAGGAGGGCTCCGTTGCTGTCATAAGCACTTTTGCAGTGTGGCCATATCTTTGGCAGTGCCTCCAGCCCCCGCCTTCGGGCCGGCCGTTACGTTTGGCCATTTACCCTGGGGTGTATTTTCATCATTTTCGTTTTCGTGGGCTTCGCCGGGCTCCTTGTTCCATGCATCCAATTGACATTTCAGCTTAAGTCATTGTATAAGGCACACACACACACACACACACACACATACACACACAAAATGAATGGCTGTGATGGGCCCGAACAAGTAGCAAGCTAAAGCTGTCCGCCATTCAAGCCAACATCTAACCGACCCCACCGACCCCAGCGACCCCCAACGACCCCAACGAACCGCCGCAGCAACATCTACCGAGTCGTCAGTCAGAGGCATTCAGACAGCTCAGTTCACCCTGTTCCGGCGACGACGGTGTCGCTCCCGCTTGTACAGTTATTCCGCTCGCCGGGCGAAAAAAAAGAAGAAGAAAAAAAAGAAACAAAGCGCAAGGAAGGAAGTGCAAAAGTAAAGTGCAAAAGCTGCAGCGCCAACAAAGGCGCACACAATTACAGCGCACTGTAAGCGCCAAAGTACGGGCGGAATAGTGGGTACGGACCTGGGCTGGTGTGAGCGCTTCGTGTTTACATAAAAACATTTAGACTGATCCGGAGATAGGCGTCGAGCGACGCAGCTGTAACGGCGTTTCGGTAAATCCAACAAAATGTGGGTTAAGCAGACTGTTAAAGAACAGCCAGAAGAAGGAAGCGCAGGCCAAAAAAGAAGAGTCCTCTAATTGAGCGGGTTGGCGGGAGTTAGACGGATAAATTGACAGATAGATAGAGAGAGAGAGAGAGAGAGAGAGAGAGATAGGAGGAAGAGGAGCTTGTGCCCAGCAAAGGACTAATAAGGCAACTTGCATTTATTTTAAATAAACTTATCAAAATAGAAAAGTCGTTTTTAAACACTTTAATATATATTTTATTCCTACTTAATGCAAGTGATTTTATTTTAATTTTATACCAACATATGTTCCATATTTTATAGACAAAGCGCTTCTAATCTCCTAGATGGCACGTGATTTACTTTAATATATTCCTTTGTAAGGCGACGTTTATCGATTTGTTAAAAATTTAAAAAGTTCAGCATTATATAATATAAAATTTTAAAATTTTAATGGAGAGTATTTGGAAGAGTGCTTTGCAGGCATTTAATTCCTAAGAAGTACGTGCTTAGCCTTAAAAATGCGCTTGGTAATCAATAAAATTTGAATATTATTATAACACTGATCGATATTTATCGACGTTATAAATGAAATTATTACGAATATTGAGCTGTTTGATTTGTTATTATTCATCAATCTCTTTATTCATAAATAGTTAAAATAGCTCTATATTTATTCTATAAAAAGTTTGATTGCAATAGCTCCTAAAATTCCTAATCTAGTAAATCGATATATATTGATTTGTAGTAAAATCAAGGCTGTTTATCAAATTGCGTATTTTATGTTTAATTTAATTGTTGGATATCGCTGGAAGAGGTGTTAGAAATAAGAGCCTAGTGCATTTGGAAAAACAATAACAGTTAATGGAAAATTCGCTCAAATCTAACAGTTGAACTTTGGGAAAAGCTGAAAGTAGCTGGAGGAGGAGCTGATTTTTGGTCTGCGCCGGGGAGCAACTGTCGCCGCTAACAACGGACCAAATGAAGGCAATATCTCAAATGGGTACCACATAAACGAAATAATAAATACCAAATGATTTCATTATGAATGTCGGCCAGACATTTATTGCCGAACAGCCGTCCGTCTATTCGCAAGGACCAGCGGGCGGGGGGCGCATGATGGTGCCGAATTTTTTTTTTTTTGTTGTGGCATTTCTTTCATTACGAGAAATTGCGAGGGCAAAAATAAAAAAATTTCTTAATTTCGTTTGGTTTCATCAGGAACAGCGGCAAGATTTACAACATACTGAGAGCATAAAATAAAAATCTTTTCTCTTGCTCTTTTTCGTGTTCTTCTTCTTCGTTTTTTTGTTTGCTCAAATGCCAGCGAGGGGCGAGCGAAATAAATAAATAAAATAAAAACCTTAGAAATAGAATGAATAAAAATACTCGAACGTACAAAAGGCAGCGCCCAACTGACAATGCTTCGTTTTTCCATTGCCCCCGCCCCCACCTCCACCTCCGCCACCCCATACTCCTACCCCGGCCATTCCAACAGAAGGCGTTGACAACGTTAATAGTTATGGGTGTGGCTTATAGTGGTATAGTATAGTGTGGGGTCCACCCAATTGGAACGCATATTTCTGCGAATGCAATAAAACGCACATGTGTTTCCAATCGCCTCGGCGTCCTGCTAGTCCTTGCAGCCCCCATGCTGCTCCACCGTCTCTCGTCATAATTTCGATGTGGTTGGCAAATAAATTTGATTTTGAGCGAATTTTCTGAAGATTGACTGACTGCTTGACTGTCTGTCTGACAGACGGATAGACACACAGCCTGAGCGACTGAGAGACTGACAGTTGTTGTTAGCTTGGGGGCTGCCCCTTGGCAACGACTTGTAGTTAACTCTGGGGATTGCAGCTCACCAGGGCAACTGGCTTTTGCTGAGTTTTGCGATTTCCGCTACTGTAGAACTGTGCATTGACCTTCCATTGTGGCCGCTCCCCCACTCACAAAAGCCACGACGAAAAGGAAATTGAAACCGTATTCAAGTAATAATAATTCATACAATGTTATTTTCGGAACAAAACACTAGACAATCCCGGGCGTTGCTAAAAGGAATTTGACGAAAAGCGAAATGAATAATTCAGCAATGTGCACACATACATATATACATATTAATATATATGAATTGGGCATGGACTCGGCCAAAATCATTTGGGTCGATTTCCTTCGTTCCGAACTCTAAGGTTATTTTGCCAAGTTATATTCTGACTAATTGACTAATCAGCCTGGCGCTATTTGGATTAAATAAATGAAAATTTTGGGCCAAACTTCCTAATTGAAGTTCAGGAAGACTGCGAACTTTGCGAGGGCTACCATTAAAGTTGCTGGCGTGGCCAAACCTCTTCGATTTTCGAAAGAGAAAAAAAGTAAATTTCAGATATTAATAAAATATATGCTTTTATCACATACAATAATGTTTGAGGTACATATATATATAATCTAGTTAAGAGCAATTGCGAGTACAAAAATGACAAACCTCGTACACGAATAATTCACAGCTGAGCCAAGAAGGACAAGAAGAACTCAAAGGACAAACATGCCTAAGGCACGGACAGAAGTCAAAGCTGTTGCCGGGCGGCTTTCAGAGGTGTTGCCAACAGGAAAAGCTTCAAATCAGCAAAAAAAAAAGTGGAAAAGAATAGTTAACTTCTCAATGCCGAAGATTAAATACCCTTGCAGATATATCAATAAAATAAGTGTATTTATATTTTTACGATAAATTAGTAAACTGAAGAAAAAATAACAATATCAGTTAAAAAAAAAGTAAACTTTATATTATTTCTGGTATCCACGTTTTACGTATCTCTTAATAAGATGATAGTAGCCTATGCAAGGTTATGAAACGAAGAAAGGCAAGTGTGGCTGTTGTGATAAGGGGTGTGGACAGGGAAAGTAAAGGCAAGCAACTACACATTTAGTGTTTATTTCGCATTTATTGAGGACAGTCGGGTAGGGTGGACATGAGGGGCGAGGACCTCAGCAATAGAATGAAATCAGCAAGAAATAAATATCGATGTCGCAAATACTCGTTGAACAGGCTGTCATAGGTCCCACCACGCACACACTCACGCACACATGGCATATACGAGTATAAATTGTTTCCAGGTCATTGGTTATCCAGCCACAGAAATACGAAAATGAAATTAAGTACAAAATGAACTAAACCCAAAAGTCATAGGACGTTGATGATTATGATGGAATCGACGACGACGGCGACAACAAAGACGATGGCATGTTTGAGTCTAAGAAGCCAGTGGAGCAATGCTCGCTTCACTGATTGCGTAAAGGAGTCAGACATAAAGTCATAGGGGCTGCCAACTCGTCTGCGGATTGGCCACATTAAAATAAAAGTCAAATGTTTTGGCCTTTTGTGACTGTTGCCGCAATTGATGCGTGCAGTTTTAATGGTCAAAACATATCGTCAAATTACAAATAAGGCACGTTTTAAATAAGCTTTAATGGGGTGAAAGGAATTCATGAAATTTAAAGGAAATTGAAGAGTAAAAAACAATAATAGAAAACATTTACATCACAAAAAATTATAAGAAGCTTTTTGACTTTTTTTTATTTAAAAGAAAAGCATTAGATTACTCAGTTAAAAACGGATAGAAAAAGTTAGTGTATGTTTAATAAAAAAAGAATCTGGATAACTGGGTAAAAATTAGGGAAAGACGATCTGAAGATATTTATCAGAAAAAAGTCATAACATATTGTTTAAGTTTTAAGTGGAGAATTTTTTTTTAATGTACATTTTTTTAGGTGCCAAAAATACGACATTTAAAAGATACAAAATTTTAAAACCTTTAAAACTCAATTAAAGTATTAGGGAAGTGTGTTAATTAATTAAGGGTTTTAAGTTATTAAATTAGAATTAACTAATACTTGCCATAAAACATATTTCCCTTTTGTGAGTAATAAATTCATTCCATATTTATTTCAGCATAATGAAATAAGTTTATTTAGGCTGTGTCTTTTTATTATATTGTTTTGCAATTACTTAACTTATATAGCTTAATAAGATGTTTACGAAAATTCCATGGAAATTATTTCCACAAAATAATCATATTTGTTATGTAAAAGTTGGCTTTTGCTTTTTGCGATTTTAATCCCCCACTGCGAGAGGTAAGTAATGCCCGTTAATACATATTTATTTATGTTGCCCACCATTTGAATAAAATGTTTGCTTTTAATAAACCCATTTCGCTAAGCACTTTGTTAGAGCCTGTGAAGGGTCGGGGTCGGGGTCGGGGAAGGGGGCATGCTGAGTGGGGAGTACATTTTGCAAATTCAACTGCTTCCGTTTGTGCTTAATGCCGTACCGCTCGGAATACAATCCGAGGGCCCACCCTCATCCGTACGCATTTTACTGTTATTTCAGCATTAAAAGTTCATTCGAGTGGCAAAGGAAGTGAAAACAATTATCTGCAGGAAGGTGAAACATAAATCCTCGAATCCAAAAGTAAATTGCAAATTTCGTTTATTACTTTCTATGTCAACCACCCGCCGCTCGCCCACAAGATTTGTGGTTAAATCGAATCGATATTTTATGTTATCGAATTTATTATGCAAACACACTCAACATTAATGCCAATTGGTGTTGAGTTGCCAAAAATGACACAGGCGCCAGGTCCCAAGCGCAAGCCCAAAACCACCACTCACCACCCACCCACCACACTGCCTGCCTGCCTGCCTCCACCCACCAGCGCCCAGGTGCATGCATTAGGTATGAGATCCATGAGCTGGATTCCAGCTGGCTGACAGGCATCAACTTGAGCAATTGTATAAACAAGCAATTCGGCATTCGCACCGGGAACGTTCAGGCCGCGCTCTGTTTAGCATTAAGTGCGATTATGGCTATTGGTATTGATGATGTTTATGGCTTCTGCCTCATTTATCAAATTAAATAGGGACAAAATGCTTTCATCTTCTGCATACAATTGGCCAAGCGACCAGCGATTACCAATAAAATAGACGCACCGATTTACAGGCCTGCCCGATAGCTAATAACAATTCGAAAAATGTTTATTAATTTTCCGGTTTTTGGAGAGCTGGGCATCAAACAAGCATTTTTGTCTTAAAAAATTATAAAGGTTTCTTAAGCAAAAAATAAACATTAATATGTTGATTTGAGGAGTATTGAGATGTTTATAGCTTAAAAGATTTGTTCAAATACAAGATGTATTTTAAAAATTTCTTCTGTGAAATTAATTTTATTTTTAATGTTTTAACTTTAATTTAAAAAAAATGATTCAATAAAACAAAAAAAATTTTATTTTTTATTTCTGACAAATATTTGAACAAAAAAATGGTTTATGGTTGTCTACATTGCGGTGTTTAGGGGTTTGGTTTAGATAACAAAAAGTTTTTTATATACAAATTTAGCTGTTTACCGATTTTTCATAGGGAAGCTATATGATATACTGACACGATTTCAATAAAATTTCGCTAAATCGCTTGAAATATAGTAGCGATCACAATTGCTGAGTGTAGATCAGATATCTTGAAAAACAAACTAGTTTATTTTTGTAAAAAAGTTGAATTTTGTACCATCTGTTCCAATGGAACCAATATAATATATTGATCAAATTTTTAAAATATATGGCTTGAAGAAGATAAGAAGCACAGTGAAATTTCAGTATTTGTTGTCTTTATTGCATTTTTAAAGAACTACATCTTTGTATACAAATAGATGGCCACGATCAAGCCATAAAGACCCAGCACCTCTGCAAAGATCAGTATCAGGATCATGCCCACAAACAGACGCGGCTGCTGGGCCGAGGTACGCACACAAGCATCTCCAATGATGCCAATGGCTATTCCCGCTGCGAGACCGGCTAAGCCGACGGAGAGTCCGGCGCCCAGATGAATGTGAGCCTTTTGTATGGTGTATTTGTTGTCTATGGAGCCGGATATTAGCACAGCGACAACTAGTCCATAGATGGCTATAATGCCAGACATGACCACCGGTATGATGGACTTCATAATAAGCTCTGGCTTCGTCAGAGCCATGGTGGCAATGCCAACGCCAGACATTGCCGTGCCGTAAGAGGCGCCCAGCGATGAAAATATGATGGCGAAGGCAGCTGCAATACCTCCACAAAAGACAGCGTAGCTGGGCGTATTGTCTTCAGCTCCGGCGGTGGTCATAATGCCTAGTTAGATTAATTAGTTAGCTAGTTAGATTATAAAAGGAAGGTTTCTGTTGTTTAATCTTTTTTGTCAATGCTTTTAAAATTTTTAACGAAATCGAATGAAGTTATAGAAAAAAACTCCCTTGATCGAATGATTTAGCTTATTTTATTTTATGAAAGAGTTTCTATCATGTTGGGATAGTAACTGAATGTCAGCTAATCCTATAATTCGTATATCTGAAACGTTATTACTACTTTAGAAGTAAAAAAAAAAAGAATAAAATAAATCAATAAAAAACTTAATTTTTTAATTTTTTTTTATTTTTCTGCAACATTTATGTAAGAAAAACATTTTTATTTTTCAATATATATAATTCAGCAACGGAAAACTGGGCTCAAATTTATCCATAAAATTGTTCTACCATCGGAAAACTATGAAGTTATACAACATAGACAAAAACTTTAAAAATATTCCAACCAAAATATATAGTTAAGTATGGTAATTTAGCAGATATCTGCTTCAATCCGCATATAACTATATATTTTGGAACTATTTAAATACATAATGTAGCACTGGCTGTTATATCTCAACACTAGGGGACGCGATCCCTGAACCCTGATGTTGAACTGTCCCATTTATTTTCAAGCAATATTTTTACTCAAATTTAAGAGTTCCCACGCTTGTTCTATATGGCTAAGAGTGCAACCAGTCAAGTGCAACTAATTTTGCATAAGCTGTTTTTCAATTTCTTTTTTATATTTCTAATATTTATGCGCCAGCTGATATGCCCATGTCGGATGATAACACAGACCGTTAAAAGTACGTGTATTATAATATGCAATTTTTTTCACCCCTACCCCCGCTCTTGTTGCTGTTCTGTTTTGTTGCTGCTAACGAGGTTTATCTTTATGTGCCGTTAAATTTTCCGGCTATCCATATACAGAGAGTGTAGAGCCAGCAAAAATGTGGAAATTTATGGCGAAAAGCGTGTTAGCGGTTTGGTAAACCCTAGTCAACCCCGAGTAAACAAACCACAAAGCGAATTCTGACTATTGAAAATCGAAGCTGCGGTTTTCCCATTATTTTGTTTCCGTTGTTTCCCTTTTTTTTCGCATACTTCGAACGCTTTCAGCATTGCGTTCCTTTTTCGCACTTGTTTCAATTAAACAAATTGGAAAATATGAACCCCAGTCGAGGGCTGAGGGGCGTTTGCCGGGCGTGAGCTTAAAATGCGCAGCGGTTAGCTAGCGACAATTTTCTTCACACAAAAAACAAAATGGAAATTTGTTTCTGGCACCACTGGGAGCAGCAGCAGCGGTTACTGGGCACGGTCTGTGGGTTGGGGTGAGGGATGTGGGTGGGTCTGTTTCACTTGCTCCTAGCACGGAATGACGATGACAACGACAACGACAACGAGCTCCTCAATCCCGGCGCTGGCTGCCAACCCGTGGCCTGATATAGCAGCTTCATGACATTTTTGTTTGTGTGCCCGGGAATGTTTTGCATTTTGAATATTTTGCGGGTGGCAAACGCTTTTGGGTACCGCGGGGATCTGACGGGGTTTTATTACTGGGGTTCGCTTCTGTTTGGCGCCGCTTACATCTGATGTGATTGTTAAGTTGTCACAAGGTGCCACAGATTCGTTGCGCCTGGGAATTTATGTGGCAGGGCCAACCAGGGGCTCGGCTGACAATGAATTCTCAAACATTTTGCAGAGGTAGCTCCTCAATTGTCTTTAATATTAAGTCGCACGATTACTTCGTATACAAATAGATGGCCACAATGAGTCCGTATAGGCCCAGTACCTCGGCGAAGATCAGTATCAGGATCATGCCCACAAATAGACGCGGCTGCTGAGCCGTTCCGCGCACGCCGGCATCACCCACAATGCCAATGGCAAAGCCTGCCGCCAGTCCGGAGAAGCCCACAGATAGTCCGGCAGCCAGGTGGATGTACCCCTTGCGTATGGTATACTCCGGCGACAGTGAGCCGGCAATTAGCACCGAAACGACCAGGCCGTAGATGGCTATAATGCCAGCCATGACCACCGGAATGATGGACTTCATGATCAGCTCGGGCCGCATTACGGCCATGGCCGCAATGCCTGTGCCGGATTTGGCTGTGCCATATGCGGCGCCCAGGGATGAGAATATGATGGCCGAAGCTGCGCCCATTCCACCGAAGAAAAATGCATATGGCGGCTTCTCGTCTTCGTTCTCGGCTGTCGGCGGCGGCGGCTGTGACGACGGGTCAGCCATTACTCAATCACTAGTTCCTGGGTTCTTGGCTTCTTCTAGTTCTTGATGACTGCAACAATAAAACTTTATTTCAATTAGTTTTTCAAAATTACCAATTGAAATTTTTGCTTTAAACTCTTGGGCTGCTTAGTTCGTTAATGTCTATTTACGAAATGTTTTACGCATTGAAGCCGACGTCTCCGATATTTTTAAACACTCCCTAATCTTCATTTCAATGTTCACTTTATTCTATACTTTCAATATTATAAAGGCATATTTACCATAACTGCAAGCCGAAAAATAAAAGAAAAAAAGGAGTTAACTAAAAAATAAATTTTCAGTGGTTCGGTTCAGGATTTCGAGTAATTTATTAATTTCCTTTAATCCATAGTCTTGTTCATCAAAATAAGTTAATTTTGCACAGAAAAAAAAACAAAAAATTCTGGAAAAATATGTTCAAATAAACAAATAGTGTTTCTTATGCAAATTTCTAAAATACTGTTTTTAGTTTATTGAACATATATATTTAATTTTATTTAACATAGTTCTGTTCGGGATAGGTTTAATTTTGTTTTTCGCAGTTTATCAAAAACTTATTGAAAAATATGTTGTCACATTTGATTTCCTACAAATGATGCAAATATATGTATTTAAATAATACATATATATATACATTTCTAAGAATTATAAAATCAATTGGTTTTTTTTTTGCCATTGTTTTTTATTGAACTATTGAACATCCCTCGCGCGATTCTCTCACTTAGCTGCTTTGCGGCATTTTGGTGCCAAGATACTCCATTAAAGATTTATGTTGCGCTGGGATTTGGTAACACGAAAACTTGTTCCTATTGCCACATGGCTGGCCCAGCTCCTGGCCCTGGTCCTGATAGCTATTGTTGTTGCTTCTGTTGCGTTTGTGCAACTATAAATCGTTTATGTATTTTGTTGAGTGCGAGGATTTATCGCTGGAGCTGAATATGAGAAAGGAATCACATAAATACAAATAAATCAAAAGCATTTCGAATGGCATTGGCAATACAAACACGAATTGAAGAAATAGAGAAATATATACATGTATACATACATAGATATATACACAATGTGGCTGTTGTAGTTATTGTTGTTGTTGCCGCTAGGCAAACTGTGCGAAAATTGATGTCTTCGCTCATAAAAATAAGGCATCAAAAGAATCGGCTATGGCTACCATACTGCCAGGCCCAGGCCCAAGCTCAGGCCCAGGCCCAGGCCCGGCTGAATGTGTTTTTGTTGAAAGCAACATTGTAAATTTTATGACTTTTTTATGCGTTGAAATCTATAAATTATGTAAACTGACACTGACAGCTGTCAACTGAAGGCCCCGAGAGCAACACTGAAACCGAAACGCGCTGGCAAGTGACACATGTGTCAAATGGGCTGATGCTGTCGCGATGCACAAGGCAGCGCCCGCGAATTCGCCATGGAACGGCCCAAGCAGCCAGCGCCCATTTCCCAACTCCCAGCACCCAACCCCTAAAGCAACCCCGGCCCCAAACTCTAAACTCAGCAGCGGCAGCGATAAAGAGCGGGCAACTGATGACTCGAGATGATTAAACGATTGCCAGCAGCAATAAAAAATTGATGCTTCAAATTATTGCCTATATATATATTATATATTGTTTTTTTTTGTTTACCCTAGAAAATGGTTAAAAATGGCATAATGGCTTGTGCGAAAGTAAATGACAGGCTGTAATGGCATTTACATAAATATACATCAATATTTAAATACATATACATATCTTTTTGGTCAGCAGACGAGTCGATCTAACAAAGTTTGCATATAAGAAGTAGACTTTAATTTTATTATATGAGCTCTCGTTTATCATGTGCAAATTCAGTTAATTTTCTATTTTCATAATGTTTCACCGTTTGCCCAAAATCGATATTTATATGGTAAAGGGTATTTTCTAGTCATGCAAATCAAAGTTTCTTTTTTGTTTTGCTTTTCCTTCCTATGCGAAACAGTTAGGTTTTTAGTATTTGTGTTTCATCTTTTTATTATTATTATATCATTCTGCAGTCGGCAATAAGTTTTTCAAGTTAATTTAAACATAATATGTTTTATAAGTACACACTGTTATCATTTTCTGGCAGAGTAAGGACATTTATTTTTGATATGCTTTGAAAACAGTAAAAAAGCTATAATATAGAACGTTTTTAAAAAGTTTGCAAGTTCTTGTGCCAAAACTATTGAAAATTAACTTTTTGGGCTGGGATGTATTTGTATATTTTCTGGAATATATTTTTAAAAAGATATTTACAACTATTTCTTTAGTTTTCTGTAGATTATATAGATAAGAAAATAAAGCCAGAAATTCTGGTACTTACCACCAAACCAGCCGTTTATTTACGGGCTTAGATCCTGACATTTCACAACAGAACTTTTAGTTTATTAACTGTAGATCCTGTAGCCCATTGACCCGTTTAGTTCTTGGTTTTCACGTGTTGCCATTAACCTTTTCGCTTTGTAAATTGCCTGAGTGCGTTCCTGCCAAGATGCAATAAATGCTGGCAGGGTTTTGATATGGTACGGCCCGGCTTAGTGGGGTTTTGTGGACTATACGCCAAGTGGCGGCACTAAAATAACAAACGAAGGAAATTAACCAAAAATAAATTAACTGGAAAACCCGGCCAAAAGGGTTTTCATTTACTGCTTTCTGCTGGCTTCGGGGTGTCAACTGCTGCTGCTGCCTCTGCTTCCGCTGCGACAGCGACGGCGACGTTAACGGCGGCGCTGACTTTGTGTGTGACTTTGGGATCCCCAAATGTGCTTTCCACATGCAATTTTTATTATTGACTCGCGTTGTCGTGTCAGCGCGCAGCTTTTCAGCATTTTCCGCTCGACGAGTCGCAAAAATGCCATTACTGTCAATCAAGAGACGGCAAAATCCTGGAATGAAATCAAAAGCATTAAAGCCCTGGTCGCAAGTATATATACTACATGGCCATGATATATATGTAAATGGTTTTATTTTGGTTATAAATTCGCAACTGGAATATACCCTGTAGATACCCTGTATAATTATATAATATATTAAGTGCAAATTACTATTAAATATGACGTAATCTTAAAAAAACATTTAATTTAGTATTAAATATAGAGGTATAAGGGGTATTTTACGTATGCACATTAAAAGTTCGAAAGCTAATGTTTAAAACCTGAAACTTGTTTGAATAAATATATATATTTCATATCAAATTTTTTCAAAACTTCGAATTTTAGATGTTTTTCAAACTTACAATGAAATTTTAGAGAAAAAAATGTTTTTATAACGTATATTTTTTTATCTACAATAAAAAGTTAATTTTTATGTTTTAAGTATAAATTTAAAATGTAAATATTTTTATTTGATTGACAATTTGTTTGTCTAAAATAATATGGTATGTTTTTATATTTTAAAAACAAAACAAAATTTAAATTAAACATAAAAGAACATGACGGGCCACAGAGATTTTTAAAATTTAAACAACTTTTCTTTTTATAGGTCTTTAAGTTATAAACAAAATAAATTTCATTTATATTTATAAGAAACTATTTTTGTATTATTTTAAAATAGAAACTATATTCAAAAATTTAAAATAAAAGAATAAAAGTATTATTTAGTATTTACAAAAATTATAATTTTCCGCGTTCTATTGGTGAGGATGTATAAATACTAAAAGGACACTTATCGTGAGAATCGGTTTAATTTTGACAGATATAGGGCTGTGCCAATAATTGTCAGAGCAATGACCGAGTTGAAGGTAAATTAAAGTTTAATTAAAATTGTTGTCAACTTGATTAAAGAAGCAAACAAAATACAGGCTTGCAAAAATTATGAGTAATAAGACTTTATGTTATGAGTTCCAAGAGTTTGCCGAGTGCCAGACTTATTAACCCCCTGCCACGTTAAACCAAGCTGGGCTATAAAACCTGGCTGGCTTTGTTGATAGTCAGGCTATGAAGGGACGGGGTTGTTGGGGGGGTCGAAGGGGTGTTGACGTACTGTTTGGCCACTCAGGTGACAATAATTTCGCGCCATCGCGCACCGCTGGCCGGAATTGAGTTGGAGGATTATTAAAACTAGCGAGAAGTTTGCGTGCCACGCATCCATTTCGATATAGAGAGAAAGAGAGGGGGAGGGGGAGATGTTGGGGGGCTGGAAATTGAAAATTGTCAGAGCCGCGGCACAACAGGCCGAAGAGTGATTGCCAACATGCATCGCATATATTGGCGTGCCAAAGCTAACGATTTAGGTAGTACATAAGTATATATCAAGTTTTCGTTTTTGTTTTTTGTTTTTGTTTTTGTATTTGGGGGCGTAACGCTTGTTGATATTGCCCCACCCGCTGTAGCTTGAGAGAGCCAGAGCGTGGTAGAGAGAGAGAGAGAGGGGAAGAAACTGGTCAAAGTTGGAGTCAGACGCTTGCTTCTGATATATCTTTTATTATGTAGTTTTGTGTCATCGTAAAATCGTCGGCTATTACTTGATTGTCCTTCATGAAAGCCATAAAGGCGCTGACAGCTCCAAGAGACCTATGTAGGCCTACGGGTGCCATTGTAAAATGATTTACTCGCCTCGCTTCTCGCTCATTTGTGGCGGACGAAGCGTTTGGGCTTTTGCCTCCTTCTCCACTTCTTCGTCTTCTTTGCCAAGACTACTCATTTTTTATGGCTCCGTTTTTTTTTACGGTCTTTTACAGTTTAACGACGCATTACTGACACACAAACTGCGGCAACCAGCTACGAAATCTATTCATGATTTCGTATAACAAAATACTCTTCACATTTTATCGTATTTATTTTTCTTGTCTTGTCTATTAGGCCAGGCCGCAGCAGTTGATATTTGGCCTGGTTTTCCGTTCTTCCGTTCCTTGGGTTCCCTTTTTTAATTTTTGGGCGTAGCAATTTTCTCGCATTTTTATGATATGCCATTTCGTCAGTCCCATTGTATACTATATCGTACTTTAATTTCGTACTCGGTATATTTTTGCTGACGGTTTCGTTATTTTATTTTTGGTTTTTCTCGGTTTTTTTTCACAGCCCAGCATTAAGTAATTTATACGGGCCGTATATTAGAACAATTTCGGCCTAATGGACGTCTTAAAAATGCATTAGATTAATGAAACTGGATTTGTTTCGATGTGTATGTTGGTGCTCATATTGAAGGCAGTTTCCTGCTGAGGTCACGACTTCTTGTTAAATGTAAAAATAAAACCTAATATTTACTTTAATGTCCAGATAATTGAATATTAATTATGGGTATTAAAATCGTCGGATATGCAATTAGTAACGAAAATACTCGACTTAAAGAGTTGAAAATATTCTTTATATATGACAACATTTTTGTGGTTTTGATTGAAAAGATAAATTAATGCACTTTAAATATACAACTTTTGTTACTCTAAAATTGTATCTGATAAATCTTTTTAGCTACTGTAAAAAAATGTTCGTACCTGACAGCCCTCATTTCGGGACTAAACGCGGACAGCGAGGAGCAGTTGAAAAGAGCACATAACTCAGCTACTTTATGGACTGCGGGATTAAGGGAAACGCACAGGTGGCACTCAGCATGAGACTGGTCCCCTAGAAATGTCCTTATCATACGGCTTGTCAACATAACTCGAACAGCGAAGCGTGAAGTTGTTGACATTGATTAGGGTGAACTCTGAACTCACCGATGCCGCCGCCGTGCACCTTGTGTTGAGATAGGCTAAAACCTAGAGCATATATTGTAGCTGAGTTATTGTTGCACATTTGTTGGCGATAAGCCGTCGAAATAGACCAACGGCCCCCCACCCATGACTTACCCCCGTTGCTGCCAAGAAGCGTTTGCTGTTTTTCGGTTTTACATTTAATGCCACGTCATGGAAACTGCCGCTCGACTGACCGACGGAACACATATTAGATAAATTAGCCGTAATTATATTAAAGCTGGCGGGTATTTCAGCTTTACCAGTGCGTTGGTAACAAGTTTCTTGTGAATGAATTCATGGTTTATTTTATAATAATATTTATAATGTCATAATTTATAATAATAGATAAACTAACTTAGTTATATATTTATAGCTAGAACAAATAGCTAATAAAATAAATAAAATAAAAATAGTACAAACTTTTTTTTAATTGGGAATTACTTTTATTAAGGGAATATTTAACCTTGTTAACTATAGAGCATTTAAACTTCATTTGACCCCTTAATTTGTCTTCTTTCTAACGTCGTTTTTTTTTTTTTAAATTTTTTCTGTTTGACTCTGCTTACAAAAGTCTTATAATTTTCTTCCAAATGCTCATTTCATGTTGAATTCTCGACCATTTTAGCCATAAGTTATGTGTCATGGCTGGGACGTAGACGTCTTGGGGCTACGCTGAGATGAGGTGGACAATCAGCATAAAGTAAAAACCTCATATCATTGTTAGGCGGGTGGCTCAAGTGGAACAAATTAATTTCGTTCGTTTTAATTATTTTCCTCTTTTGTCGCTCCATTCCTCTATCCTTGAGTGTTGCCTATCGCTTCTCAGTTCTCAGCTCGCAGTTAAGTTGTTATAATTCGAGTGCCATTAACTCTCATGCTGTTACGATCAATTTATGCTGGAATCATGGTTTAATTATTTAAATGAACTCACATTTACATTATTTTCTTCTTCATTTTCTTCTCTCTTTCGATACACCGAAAAGCTGCAAATCATGCACATCATCATGGATTTAATGATGTCTCCTTGTCTAACAAACCTCGAGCTATTTTTGACCACCTATACAAAAAGGGAATATATATTATGGGTAGATTTCGTAAGTTTAACAGTTGAAACAAAATTTTAATTGTACTCTAATAGATCTTTCTTGAAGCATATTATTTGTATTTTTGATAGTAGCATTTACTTTTTAAGTAATAGAATACAAACAAGAGCGTTTTAGTCAGGTGTAACTGACAGCGCAATACTACTTTGTACACATAAAAAAAAAAAATTTGAAAAAAAAATTTGTTCCTCTTAGAATCTGTTTTAATTTTGTTTTTTATATTTATTGTGACAGCCGCAATTACATGATATAGTTTCAATAGCGGCGAAAAGCGACGATCATTGTACAAACCCAATATATTATTTTCACTGGGCGACCGAATATAAAAAGAGAGTTGAGTAATCTTTGGTAAATTGGTTTATCGAAATATGTAAAGTTCAAATAAAAAGAAATATACATATGTATACAAAATATTCAAATTTTGATTGGCAAATCCTTAGTTCTTGCCTGACGGGGCTTTATGCAATTGATTGATGGCTTCAGGCAGCAATAGCTTATTGCTAAACGGATTGTAAATGCAATCGTGCTCGAGGCATTAGCGAATTATATGAAATGGACGATAATAAAGGATTACACAACTTTTTCACGCAGCCTTTCCGGACTAGAATTCAACTGTTGACCCGTGACCCCGTGACTTCGGGCATTGTTGTTGTTTGCGTGTGTGTCCACTTGAACCCGCTTCGAAATTCACATTCACACCCAGCACACACACACACACGCACACACACACATGAGCTGTAACCTTTGCAGAATAACACAAGCGCACGCAATGTTTCCGTTGAGAAGAAGAAGAAGACGCGTGCCCGGCTCTGGGCCGGCTCTGGTTCTGGCCTGTGCTCCAGCTTGGGCCCCCGTCAGCCGCCAGTCTAAAGTGTCCAATCAAGTTTTTGAAATGAAACCTAAATAACATGTCATAATAAATAACCTTCAAGCGACCCAGCGAAATGGACACGACCACAGCCGGCCAAAAGTCGGTGCCTCGACGAGTTAGGCGGGATCGGGGCCCAGGGACGTGGCCGGTAACGTGGCCGGAACTAGGGGGCACTCTGCACACTGCACAAAGACGAAAATCCAAAATTCTGTAATTACAACGTAAATCCAAAATGTCTCAACAGCGCACAGCCGTTGCACACACACACACACACACACTTGGACTGAGGCCGAAGAAAACTTAATTCATATATCAAAAAGTTTGTCCGACCAGCGTCAGGGCTCAAGAGTAGCAATTTACGCGCAAGTAGCTCCAGCTCCAAGTTCGGGTAATATATTGTACACACTTTATAGGTCCGCTCCCAGGTTGGCAGCGGGTGGCCCCACCCGGTTGGCCAGTTTCTGTCGTGTCGAATGCGAAACACAGCAATTATGCAATTTGATAATACTTCATTCTCGGGTAATAAATATTAATTATTTCTTTTCTTTCTCTGTTCTCTGTTCTTTCTGCATTTTTTTCTTCTCTTTTTTTTTTTTTCCATTTTTGCGAATGTGATTTTGTGTTTTTGGCCTGCTCTTCGCACATATTCACTGGGTGCTAGTTTAGGTTAAGATTTATGAGTGGGGATGGGGGAGGGACCCACTTGCTTGCGAATCAAATGAGACGTTTTGCTCTTGTTTCCACTGCTCTTCCGCCCGTATTGCCGATTTTTCCTCATGTGCAATTCAGACATGCGGGTTTGATTAAAGTTTTCGTGTTGTTATTCGGTTCGTGCGGTCGTCCTGCTGGTTGGGATCCACTGTCTCTGCCCCAATTTCGACAGCCTGCTCGGGCAGGAAGGTGGCGAAATGTTGTAGACAATGCTAGACATTTGGCTGCGAAATAGTTTTTCAAAGACTTTTCGTTTACTCGTGGAAACTTTTCTTTTCTCAACTTTTTTAGAGCGTGCAAAAAGTGCGACAAAGACAAACATCAATTGGATTGATCTGTTATGGGGCATTTTAGAGCAAATTAGGGCAGCTAAACAGTTTCGGGGAAACGTTGGAATAGAACACTTATTTAAGCTGAGTCAACTTGAAATGTAACAGAAAAATTGATTTGTGACGGTTGTCCTTGATTTGTAATAGTAATTTACATTGCCAAGAACAATTTATATATCTTTATTATGCAACAAACGGTTTATAGAATAAGCCTTGCGGATTTGATGTATTTATATGACATTTCCATTTAATAGGCATGCACTGTCAATAAATATGTTCATGTATTTACCACCAAACTGGTTGGTTTTTATATACTTGTATATATAAAGACATGTATATAAATATATATATATACTATATATAAATATATATATATATTCCTAGGGCGCTCCAAGTTCCAGTTGTTGTCGTTCTTCGTCGTATATTCGGTAACTTCCAGGCCGTTACCTTTTATTCCGTTTGCCCATCAGAAATCTCTCGTGCATAAGAAACATTTTAATTTTGAAAGGAACTGACTCCAATGGAAATTGCCATAATATCGTATCACATACACACACACACACACACACACACACACATACACACCCATACCCTCGCTCTTTATAGAGTGCCACACAGACGAGTGTGCTTTTACATAAATAAAAATAACACAGCACAGCAAAGAAATGAAAAAAGTTAAATTGAATTGTGTTCGCTCAGGATATTTACTTGTGTTTTTTTTTATACGTTTTTTTATTCCCTCAGTTCTTCTTGGCTTACCACAATTCCTGCTGTCGCTATGCTGTCGTCCTGCACTTGAAGTACAAGTAAAGGCAACTTTTCTGTTGGTTCCTCTGCTCGTATTTCTTTCCTCCTCTTTTTTTTGGTAGGTGTAACAGAACTGTCAAAGTTGCTGAAATTGTCGAATTGACTTGCAAGCAAAGGAATAAGTTAAATATGAGTAGTATATTATACAGATATATATGTAGAACATACTATGTATCAAAAAAAAATAAAAAATAAAATTACAGCTCAAAAAATTATATATTATAGAACCTTTGAAATATTTAATAATATAATAATAATAATATGAAAAAAACCTATAATTAAGTTATTTTAGTCCGTCTGTCTCATTTTACTAAAGTATTATATAAGATCTCAATGTGCCGATCAAAATAAAATACAAATACATTATTTAAACTTGATTCTCGTTCACAGGGTAATTAGTGCGTGGAGCCAAGCAATTTATTGTGCAATCTTTTGAGAAGGTCATCAGTAATCTGCCTCATAATTTGATAATATTATGTATTTAGCATTAAAACTGAGTGATGTTTATAGATTAACTCAAAATGCCATGCCCTTAGTGGGCGTAGCCATAAAATCTTAAGAGTTTATCTGTTATCTTGTTTCAAGTCTCTAGCTTAAAATTGCATTCATACGGACAGACTGACATACGTTGCCCAAACGCAATGTACTCTACCTTGCTGTTGACAACTTTAGTACTATATTTTCAGCACAAAAGTCTTGGTTGTTTTTTTCTCCGAGTGCACACATATGATAAAAGTGTGCTCCTTGTAGAATCAGCTGGTGTCAAATTATTATTACATGGCTGGGACACCGCCCCTTTGCGATAACAAAGTGAACCCAACTTTATAATAATGTTTAAGCTGTATATAAAATATGACCTGAAGCGAGGCTAATTTCCTACGCACCACATAACCCAAATGACCAACCTGTCGCCAGTAAATGGGCTGCTGTCACGTCATTGGTCTGGCCTGGTCTGGACTGGTCTGGTCTGGTTGAGTCTGGTCTGCCGCTGCCTCTGCTAGGGTCTGGTCGGCTCTGGTCTGGCTTGGGCTTGTTTGCTCGTCAGGCCAAAAAACCCATGTCAATGCGCCAAACAAAAGCCTGCCTATGCTCTGCAACAATCAATTTCCATACACACCACATACACACATATTTCTACATATTACCCCCACACACGCTCTCTCTCCCTCTCTCTCTCTCTCTCGCCACCCGCTCCACGCCCAGCCCAAGGTGGAAAAAAAAAACACATTCGCAGTTGCTGTGCTTGTTTATGAGTTGATGTTGATATTCGTGGTCACATTAAGCCATACGTCGCCATATTACAACGCGTCACGTCACGTCACGTAACGTCACGTCAGTCAGACATAATGTCGCGGCCATGTACTAACTGGCCACACTGACGATCTGTCAACTTACTGTCAATATATCGTCGCACTCATTTTAGTTGCGAGCTCGCAGCCCCCAGTCCCTTTCCCCTCCCTCTGCCATCTTTTTGTTGATTTTTGGTCGTTGCGAGTGTTGGAGTGCGCATAAATTTATTCTTTACGTTTTGTTTGACTTTCGTACAAAATTTTGTGCGCTTATGCTTTATTCTTGGAGGCACCCCTTCGAGCCCCTCCGCACCCCTTCTGCTCTCTTGTTTACCCGCACAAATTGAGAGCTCTGTTTGGCTGTTTGTCATGTGTAATGTTTTCTTTTCTCCTTTCTGTACTCGTAATAGTCTCGATTTGAAACCTAATGTAATCAGCTCGAATATTGTGGCACATAAACATGCTCCAATGTGCCCCGTCTCAGGGGCATTTGACGAATATCATAATAGGCAAACACGTATGTATTCTAAACAATGGGCTTTCGTAGCAATTTAATCAGAAGGCGTCACGATCAAAGTTTCTTTATAGCTGACCGCAAGTACTCATCATGGCCTATTGCTAATTCTTTTTGAAAGGCCATCTGACAAAAATTAATTAATTAAATATTATTATTATTAGAGAAGGTAATAAATCTATTCCTTAAATATATATTTTTTTAAATTAATTAATCAACACGAATAAAATTGATAAGAATTTCGAACTGTGTATTATCGATTACAAATGAATAATGTTTTCCACACTTAATCAAACTGCAATTAAACATGGGCCCATTTATCGAAATTAGTACAACTTTTTGTTCAAATTAATTAAATTCATAATCAAACCTGAGTCAACTTGTACTAGATTTTTATCGCAATAGAATTGTTTATTGTACATTAGATTATATCATATTGCTGATGACAATAATGCCCTGGGTGTTTTCCTATTTCGAATAATTTGTTATTGATTTTTTGACAATATTACACCGTTATTAATATTACGTTTTTATACCCTAGCAAAGGTTACAATTATTCTGTCACGAAAAGGGAGACATCATCGTTTTAGTATGAGAAATGTTTTTGTTTAACAAGATATCCCGATCAAACGGATCAATTAAAAGCTCTTAAATAAAAACACCGAATATAACTATTCTCTCACTCTAATTGTTTTTCACTTATAAATACTGGATTAATTTTTCATACTTCTTATTGACCGATTGACATAGTTTTACGTGCTGTTTTAGGGCATATTATGTTGGTGTAAAGTGTTTTCGCTTTTCAATACTAAACGCTGATGGGTAACAAGTTGGCGGCAAACGCACAAATGGCCTCTACATCAGTTGGATAACATCAATGCCGCGACAATTGACAGTCATGTGAACTGGAACGAGGGTGGCACTGAGAGAGGAAGAGAGAAGGAGAAGGACAGAAAGAGAGGGGGTGACAGCATTTTGATGCCCGCACAAATGCATTCGGAAGCGGAAGAGGCAACGTTCTGACGCAGGCAACGTTTGAGTAACGGCTGAAGTTTCCATCCTCGCAGGCAGCCGGGCATATTGAGTGCTTGATTGTCCTAATGAACGCCTCGATGCCGACAAGTTGTTAGTGGTAAGGATATTTTTCCCGACTGCCTGCCAGCTGTCGCAGTCGCATTTGTCGCATTCCATTCCCAG
Source organism: Drosophila colorata (assembly GCA_035041545.1). Classification (NCBI taxonomy): domain Eukaryota; kingdom Metazoa; phylum Arthropoda; class Insecta; order Diptera; family Drosophilidae; genus Drosophila; species Drosophila colorata. The sequence continues at coordinate 440,807 of JAWNLD010000222.1, forward strand.
ATGCCGCTGTTTGGAATCGCTGATTTGTGATGGTCATATTTTTTTTTTGCTGTTTATACTTAGAGCCACTTGATTAATGGTATTTGAAAAAAAAACAAACAAACAAAATGGTAGCAGAAACCTGTAATCAATACTCCGTTTCGAAAGGAAACAGAGAACGGGCACTTTATTTGCCAGAATATGAAAGCTTCGCTTACAAACTAGAATTTTGTATAATTTATTATATGTGTATTTACCTGTCAACTGTTTTGAGCTGTTTTTAAACTATATTAATTTACTTAATGCTGTCATATTAGGTTTATGTTAATACTATAAAAATTAGGTTTTTAATGAAGTTGAAAATGATTTAAATGAAATTGTATTGTATTGTATTCCGAATCTGTAGAAGAGTGCTGCAAGCTAAATATCGATTTGAATGTTTACTGTTGAATATTTTTCAAAAATATTAACTTTTAAAGATTAAATACGCGCCCTCTTTCACCCATTTGTAAAAAGATTCGCTAGCCGTATTGTGAGAACCTAATGTCGAGGAATGAAATTCAATATGTGGATTTGGATGTGTGCCACGGGCGATGCTTAATTAGGTTTCTTTCGTTTCGTTTCGGTTCAGTTGGGCATAATTAGAGCCTAAGGACTTGAGCTGATTTTGGTACCCAAGGCGGCATCGGCTCAAAGGGATGTGGAAGTCAAAGTTAAACCTTGGGCCGAGGTCCGTGCCCGTTTTCAGTTAGGGTCGAATGCGAGTGGAAATCAAATTATTTTAATGATACACAAATTGATACTTTGAGACAAAATAACAAACCAAATGAAAATTGCTGCCAGCATTTTCGACTACTTTCCCTTCTTTTTTTCTGTTGCAGCGTAACGTTGGTAACTACGGGATTTGGAGGGACAGGACAGGGAGAGTCGAAAAGAGAGGGAGACAGAGAGAGAGAGAAAGAAAATTCCGAGAAAGTAACGCTGCGATGAAAATTAAGTGAAAATTGGATTCTATACATTTTGTTCTTTTTGTCTTCATCGTTTTTCTTTTCTTTCTTTTTGCTCATTTTCACTTTGGGCAAATTGAGTTGAGGATGGGTCGAGTGGAGTGTTTAATACCTGAAGCGTGTGCAATTGCTATTATTATGCAAATTTTCCTTTTCATTGCATGCGTGTTTTTCTTTTCCGCTCTCTCCGACCCTTCCTTTGTCTTTTTTTCTTTCGTAATTTAAATAATGACACAAAAGGTTGGGACAATAATGGGAGACAATTGAAATGTCAATAATATGCAATTGTCTGCACTGATAGCGACTTAAGGACAGATTCCTTCGGCACGGCAACAACAAACAGTGCAACATATTTAAAGTAAAGACTTGATTCATCTCGAATAAGGGGTTGCTGTTTAGGGTTGTCCGTGGATTACCTAACAAATATGTTCAAATCAATCTTGAAATAGAAATTTGTTCCTCATGATGAATTGTATCTGTTATTCTGGTTGATTCAACTTGCAAACAACCCCAGTTTAAGTTTAATATGTGTTTGTTAGCTAAAGTTAACTAGCATCGAATGCAGGTAGAAGTTATTCTCCGGCCCATTGATGGAATCCACTTGAGAATGCCCAACTCATCTATTTTCCGGCAAGTTTGCGTACACAAGCGTGAATTTCTCAAGGCTCAAATTAGTTTTTCCGAGCAAACAAAACCAAAACAAACTCCAAAGATGATAATTTAAATAAAGTTACAAACTTTGCAGACGCGTGCACATACTACATATTAACCGAATTTCTAAGCTTCAATCCAAGCAGTTGGGTGAGGGAAGTTGTCTTGCGGAAATGAATGCTATCCATAGATAGGTTCTGTAAAAGCCAACTGCAAGCAAACAAACAAACCAACAGGCAAACAACAATAACAACACAATGCCTGGCCGGATGCATAAAATCTTGACCAAAGCCAACGTTAAAGCAAACATACTAGAAGAGGGCTGTTGTGAGGGGGTGGGGCACCAGAGGGTCAAAGGTTGGAGTCGTGTTTATCAAGCGCCACAGGGCATTAATTACGCATACGCAACATTGACCGCAACCAAGCAAACGATTGGAACCTTCGCCAGTTCGTCAATTTCGGGGATGGCTTTCGGTCGGTTAATTGTACAGGTAAATTGGGGATGAGCAAAGTCGCCGACTTTTCGAATGCCCAATGTACATTTTAATTATGTAAGCCAATCGATAGAGTGGTGGATATGTGTACATATCATTTCATTCATTTCTGGACATGTGGCTGGGAATTTCTTAACAAAAAGAACTGGAACAGAAAATAGTGAAGTCATAAAGCTATTTGTAATATAATAAATATAAATTAAATTAATATAAAATTAAACTAATTTAGTATAATACATTTCTAAATAACTTAAATATATTTTAAATAATTGTTTAAATCGACGAAATAATAATTTTATCAAATGCGAGGTATTAGGAATATTACCCAGTCTCTTACCAAGACAATATTGTTTTGTTCTTCACTCTGCCGAAAAACAAAGAAAAGTCTTGGGCCTTATTAGAATTTATGAAAATTGAATAGAAAGGCGATATTAATCAAAATAAATATTTCTTATTTACACTGTGCTGCTGTTAAAGTCTGATTATTAATTTGGAATTGGTTTGCACTTTAATTAAATTAAATTCAGTTAAATTCACATATTTGTATATATAACGTATATTCAGGAAATGAGAAACTCCATAATGTTCAAATTATGAAGATGAAAAAAGATCTAAAACAAACCCGCTTACGCCCCCTCAACCTAATGTATGCAAATATTATACCTGAGTGTTGGGTATCAAAACTTAAGGCAAATATGAATGAAAGTTTTAGATAAGAGTCAAGCTGGGTCAACGGAAGTGGAAGTCAATTTTTGTGTTATAGAAATTGAAATGAAAAGGAAATGACAAAAAAACTAGTATGAAGCCAGGCCAACAAAATGAGAAAAGTTTGGCAAAGCATAAAGAAAATGTTGCAAATACATACATTGAACTGATGACATACAATATGTGTACGCATTATGTATATGTTTATGTGTGTGTGTGTAAGCACACCCAACTAACTACATAGTTGAATTTTATGGCTGCCAGGAGCAGCAAGCTGAGGCAGAGCGCAAGGTCGCTCTTCAAACTCAAATTGCTGCCTTTTTGTTTGACATTATCGAAGGATGTGGCTCGTGCTTGCTGTTGTTGTTGTTGTTGCTGCTGCTGCTGCTGTCAGGTCTTCAGTTTGCTTTGCCAGCAGTAACAGATACAGGAGGTACATATCGTATTATAAAGGAAATAAAAGCACTTTTGTCCCAGAGACGATGCGGGCTATGTAAACAACGACAAGCGACCCAAAACGCGCTTTGATCTGCCGCCTGGACACTCTGAACAGACAACGGGGGAGTTCTTGGTGGCTGCCAATGCTGATGCTGATGCTGCCGCTGCTGCTGCATTAAGCGGACATTGAACTGTCAGTCCATGTGCGGCACGGCATGCCCATTGTTACCGTGCTCGTGTTCGTGGACGAGCAAGTTACTCAATTACCCAAGTGTCCAGTCGAGCTTATCAGCATTGGAGCCGGGTCCGGTCAGGACCGGCAGTAGACCCGCTGGCCCCGTTGCCCGGCTGCATATTGCTGCCATCTAATGGTAATGCTGCATCCTGTACAGCTGCGAAAACTCCCGCCAGGACTCGCTTTGTTGCTCGCTTTGATTAAATGTCAAAACAATTGCGCGCTGCAGCATAATCAAAGCGCTGCTCGCGTAATTGCCCAATGAAGCGGAAGTTCCACGAATACGGGACCCGAGCGTTCAAAAAAATAAATAAAATAACGTAAAGAAATAAATATATAAAAAAGTACTCTTGTTAGAGTACTCTAGTCTAGAATAAGAGATATCCTGTACCCTGAACTGAATTGTTCTAATAATCATTTGAATTTACTTTACAACATACACAACAAATACTTACTAAAGGACTTACGTATCTAAATATTATATAAGCAAATAACTTAATCATACATTATATCAAAATATGTAAGAATTGTTTAATTTAATTGTTCCTTTTTTCAAAAAATCTCTCTGTATTTTTTAAGCACTCGCGTTCTCATCCGCTTACGCAGATTGTACAAAGAATTCTGTCAACCACACTTTAATTATTGAAAATCGGATAGGCAAGGGCGTTGTTGGAGGAAAGACAGCCTTTTAATGTGATTTTTAGTAATGCCTACATTTTCTTCTTATTCTTCTAGGTCTTATATATTTTTTTTTGCATAGGGTATAACAATTTGGTTACATTATTTTTTCCACCAGCAATACATGATAAACCAATATTTGTTAAATGTCTAAAAACGGATTTCCTTTGTCCTGCCAAATTCAACAAATTTAGGCAAAAGTTTTAAACGACAAATTCATCATAATTTGCCTTAAAGGCTTATGTTTAAAGCTAAGAAATCTACAATTATTAATCTTCTGAAAAAAATTGAAAAGGCTAAGTAATTACAAAGCTAAAAAAAAATTAAAACTTTTTACAGTTTAGATGCCAGGGTGGGTTCTGTCCTTAATTTGATTTTTCAATTTTGGACTGCATGAAAAATTGTTGACTGAAAAAGTGCACGCGAAAAACTCAACGCGTTGCGCAAGTAAACAACAAGGCATTAAACAAAATAAAAAATTTGTAAATATTGCCAAAAAAAGAAAAAATTATTCATAAATATTCAAATGAAAAACCTCATGCCATGCAAACAAATTTGCGTCAGGACGAGCCGAGTCAAATCAAATTATGGATAATTTATATATACAATTTCCACTGGACTGGTGCTGCTCCTGACGCTGATGCACAGGATCGCCAAGGCAAGGCGCTGCGGCCACGACGGAAACTGGCCGACGTTGGCTTCACTTCTGCCGCTTGATTGAAACTCATTTATCATCATAAATTAGAGCGGAGAGGGGCGCGCGCGGAATGCGGAATGCGGAATGAAATCAAGGAAGAGATTCATCATGCGCCTGCAAGTGAGCGTACCCCTCAGTTGGGCAGCTGGGCAGCTGAGCAGCGGCATGTAATCCAGCTCAGATTGAAAATTAATGAGGTCATCACGCTGCACACACACATTCGGAATTTCCTGGTATAAAATCAGCGACTACAAAAATTATCCCCCATTGCTTATTTCTTCTCTATTGTTGATTCTTTTTACCATATACAATTCAGCAGGATGCGAAGTCCCCGCAGCTGCCAGCGACACAAGTCAATGCTAATGATTTAAACGCTCCATAGGGTGTATTATTGTGTAGACTTGCATAAATTATGTAACACATAATCAAAAAGACAGCAAATATATAAAATATTTATTTTATTTTTAGTAACTTTGAACTTTAAAGTTGCAACGTTTTTAGCCAGGGTATAATCCAGTCGGACATTATATTTATCGTATCGTATTTTACGCTCCCATCGTAGGCTATTGTTGGAGGTGTGTTTATTGTGCCACACTTGTCTCAAGCAGTGACCGGGACCAACCCTCCGGACTTGCCACTAAAATGAACTGCGTTGGAATAAAAATTAATTGCGGACACTTGAAGGTAGGGGTGGTGAGGGGGCGGCCATCAGCAAACATAAATCAAAATTCTGCACATTTAGGGCATTTAGGCATTTTAAATTTCTTGCTTTCTCCAACCACCAAATGCAAATAAGATGATAAGGAATGTCCTTCATTTGGGGTACGCATCGTGCCCCTGGCTCATATAATTATGTGAGCGATTTACGAGGAATATAATAAATAAAGCGTGCTTTTAATATTTGGTTCACTTTTGATGAAAAATAGTTAACTTTAATTGTAAATTCCACGAACAATATATCTATGCACAGAACTTTGAAAGAGCCTTAAAATGAAGTCACAAAATATTCTAATCCATGAAATATATGCTATATATTCCGGATCAGATGAGCTAAATGTATGCATGAAAAATAATAAATATATATCAATTTATAATATGCCTCGCTCGTTTAGCAGCTAGGATATTTAATCCTTAATCTGTTCCCTAACACTGACGCCAGTGCTCATCAGCCTTTAGCAATTGCATGTCCGAAATCTCTACGCTGATATTGCAATTTATTTAAATAATCTAGCAATAATTCAAATAACCGGAGGCCCATGAAAACAGCTTTACAAAAATGCCCCAAAACGTAAACCCTTTTCAACACGAAAATAAAATGGCGATGCGGCCATTCGCAATCAATTGAAAATGTATGTCTATGTATATATATATATATATGTGATGTGTGTTTGTATATACCTTTACAGCTGTATAGCCGATAATTTATTACCTGGGCTGGACGAACCAGTTGGGTTTGCCTGGCAAGGTAATTATTATCGCTGGCCAACGTGGCGCATACGTAATGAATGGCCGGTTTAAACGGTTTAAGGTTATGTGACATTTTTTTTAAGCATCAAGCACCCAAGGCAACAATTTTCCATTTTCCAATTTACATTCGCCATTTATGCGATTTTTCCAACAATTTATGGTTTAACCTTTAAGTGCCGCAGGGAAAACATTTTCATTGCTCGCATCTCAAACAAAATAACGAATAATTTATTATCTTTCTTATTCGTTTTTGCGAAAAGCTCAAATTTAATTCAATAAACGATTTATATTTAATATCTTTTCGTGTAATTAAATTTTATAATATTTTTAGCCATCTGACAGAAAACTTTATAACTTAAGTTGGTTTTCAATTAGTTCGAAATTTGTTTATATTGTAGGCTTTGACGCATCTGTTACGCCATTAACAATTTTTTTTTAAAAAATCATATATCGACAAGAGCTTGGGTTAGAAATTTTCTAGTCTAAAAAGTATGTCCTTGCCCCGCGTCTTCTTCGACATCACCGCAGATGGGGAGAAACTTGGGCGCATCATAATGGAGCTGCGTTCGGATGTGGTTCCAAAGACCGCTGAAAACTTCCGCGCTCTGTGCACCGGGGAGAAGGGCTACGGCTATAAGGGCTCTCCATTCCACCGAGTTATACCAAATTTCATGTGCCAAGGCGGCGATTTTACCAATCAGAACGGCACGGGCGGACGCTCCATCTACGGCCACAAGTTTCCGGATGAGAACTTCGAGCTGAAACACTCGGGACCGGGTACCCTATCGATGGCTAATGCAGGGCCCAATACCAACGGCTCTCAGTTCTTCATATGCGTGGGCAAGACCTCTTGGCTGGACAACAGGCACGTCGTCTTTGGCAAGGTTGTTGATGGCATGGACATCATTCGGAAGATCGAGTCGATGGGCTCCAACTCCGGCAAGACGTCCCGGAAGATTATTATTGAGGACTGTGGTGACGTGTAGCGGGAGATTAAATCTTTAAGCCAACAACAGCAACATTCAGTTATCGTATTTAAAACACATTTATTTGCCAAGCACTTTCGAGTATTTTTTGCCATTCACGTGTTAGCTTTCCGTTTGGTTTTGATTTGAACACTCTTCGTGATGGATGAAGGCAGTCGGGATCCCGGCATTCGAATAATGGTGCTGAGTAAGGGTGAATTTCTGGCTGTCTCGGGTTCGGGATCATTGTCCACGGCGAGCACCAGATCGTTTTGCACAGAAGCGGCTGGCTCGAATCTCTGCATCAGTTTGGTGGCCAATTTGCCATCACTGGACTCGATGGTCCGGTTCAAGAACTTTCTGCAGATAACGTGTTCGGCCTCCTCGTCCTCCGACACGTTGTCCGTTTGACGGTCGATGACATTCGTCAAGGTGACGGGATAGATGTTGAGCGTGGATATGTGATCGTAGCCAGCCCTGGTAGTCTTGTGTCCGGCCACACGATTGCCAAAGGCGACGGCAGCAGGCAGCGCCATCTCACGCACGTACAGCGCGTAGATGACGGCGGCCGTGAAGCACTCGCCAACGCCGTAGGTGTCCCGGGGCTTTCTCGTTGTGCCGGCGGGCAGCTCAAAGTATTTGCCCTGGTTGTCCTGGCAGCCGGCACCCTGGGCACCCCACGAACAGATCAGGCAGGGCCGGCGCATGTGAATTGTGCGCGGCAGTGGCAGACACTTATCCAGCTGCAAGCACGTCTCCTGCGGCGTCTGCCAGCCCAGGTCCAGCGCCAGCTGCCTGGAGAATACCAAATAGTCGCACATGTCGAAGAGATCGATGTTCTCCCTGTAGTGGCTGTCCACCTTCAGCGATATCCGTATGCGATCCCTGCGTCCATTGTTGTAATCGTGAACGGCCCGCATCATGCGAACGGTGTCCAGTTTACTGCGCGCCTCGAAGTGCACCCAGCCGTAAAGACTCAGATCCAGTTTCCTAAAGTCCTCAATGGTGACATAGGGAAAGTTACGGGTGCAGTGCAAAATGCTGCGACAGCCCGTCTTTTCGGCAGTCACAATCGTGCTGAACGCCGGATTTTTATCCGTTCTGGGACAGTGGCTCAAGTCAATGCAGCGTCGCTCCATTTCCAGGATTATCTCGCGCAGCATACTGGAGCGGCTCAGCATGCCCAGGAACTCGACCTGGGCGCCCAGCATGCGCAGCACCCAGCTGACGTTGCCGGCGTGACCACCGCGCTGCCAATGGGCCTCCAGAGCGTTTTGCTTGGCGCCCTGCTCGGGCATTGTTTCGCATGTTTCGATAAGGTCCAGCGATAGACAGCCAACGCATAAAATGGGCTTGGTTAGGCTCAGGGCGCAGTTTGGGCACATGGTTTCTCGTAGGGTTGTTTAATTTTGAAATCTTTTTGACATAATTCCAAAGGATTACCGATCGAAACTGGGCTTGAAAAGTGCCAGACAGGAGCAAGTACTCTGAATCAATTAAAAATCTTTAGCTGGAATCTTTAGTACCTATTGTTGTAATAATATATAATACAACTTTTTTTGACAGAGGTTTGAAATTAATTAATTCATTTTAATTAATTTAATTAATTTAATTAAGTAATTTAATTAATTAACAATTTATTAAATTAATGAACAGCAAAAATTATTTTTTTAAGAATCGCCCTTGAATTTTTGTTAAAACTTTTTACTAAAAAGAAATATTTTTTTGTTTAGATTCTTAAATTTAAAATTGTAAATTATACAATTTGCAATTGGAAATTTATTAAACTTTTTTGTATTAAGTTATTCCAGGCATCAGTCAAAAATAAATATAATATTTACGTTGAAAGTAGGCTTTGACGTGTTTGAATATAAAGTTATTGGCTCGAATATTTATTCCGACTCAGGCCGTGCAGCGGAACGGATCTAAAAAATATTTACTGCTTATTAGTAAAAAAAATCGAAATCGGTAAAAGTCTGATATAAAAGTGTATAAAATTTTTTTATTTTTTATTTTTATTTTCAAGAGCTGGCGTTTTTTCGCACTTTGTGTAATCAAGCAAAAATGTCGCTGCCACGTGTTTATTTCGACATCAATGCCGGCGGAGAGAAGCTTGGGCGCATCGTAATGGAGCTGCGTTCGGATGTGGTTCCAAAAACCGCCGAAAACTTTCGCGCTCTGTGCACCGGGGAGAAGGGCTACGGTTATAAGGGCTCTCCGTTCCATCGAGTTATACCAAATTTCATGTGCCAAGGGGGCGATTTCACCAATCAGAACGGCACGGGCGGACGCTCCATCTATGGCCACAAGTTTCCGGATGAGAACTTCGAGCTGAAACACACTGGACCGGGAACCCTATCGATGGCTAATGCAGGGCCCAATACCAATGGCTCTCAGTTCTTCATTTGCACTGAGAAGACCACTTGGCTGGACAACAAACACGTTGTCTTTGGCAGAGTTGTGGAAGGCATGGACATCATTCGAAAGGTCGAAACAATGGGCTCAAACTCGGGGACAACGTCCAAGAAGATTGTCATCGAGGACAGTGGCACCTTGTAGAGAGGATACACACTTTGAAACATACATATTGGGACATTTAAGGAACATTCGTTGGGGCTTTACTCAAATTTTTAATTGTTATTTTAACCAGGTAGTTACAAATATAAGCATGTGCAAGCAAAGACAATAATTGTTTAAAAAAAATATAAATTTTAAGCCTCTTTTTTTTTGGGTATACCATGGAAGTTACAATAATTCGTGACACCAAATGTGGTTTGCTTATCTATAACTGATCAATATATTATACGTAAATTCCTCGTCGCCTTATTTAGGGGTATTCTTGATTTTTAGGGAGTTGGGCGGGGGGAAAAACAGGCATCCTCGCTGTTCAAAGGTCCACAGTTTGTTTTAATGTCTTTCTATGTTTTCTACTTTTTCCATGGCCTAGAGTAAATTCCTAGGATAATTCTTCCTTGGAGCCTTTCTAGCGTACTCTTGAGTTAATTATAGTCTGGGATGTCTTTTCCTATTTTGTCACTTACAAATTATATCAAAACAAAATTATAAGTTATGAATTATGGAAAATAGTACTTTCAGCATATAGAAAAGTGTTTGAGACGCAAATATGGACGAGGCGAACCAAAAGTTAAGTTGGACGGTTGGCAAAAAGACTGTCCTGTGTGTGGGAAATTCTGGAATCAACTGCATGTCGTTCGTAAAGCGATTTCCCAAGGTGAATAAGCCCGAACGAAGTTTGCAGGGCTATTTGCAACGGGGTGGCAAGGCCGGCAATAACTGCACCGTATTGCGGAATCTGGGCGTGGACGTCGAGTTCTTCGGCGTGCTGAGCTCATCGCCGATATTTCGGATACTGGAGAGCGATATGCGCCAGCGTAATATCAAAATAGATAACTGTCCCCGCTGTGCGAACGATCCGCCCTTCTCCTCGGTGATAGTCAATAGGGCCAAAAAGACGCGCACTGTTATCAGCTACAGAAGCTCCTTTCCATATCCCACTTTGGAGGATTTTCAAAAGCTCGACCTTCGCAAATACGGCTGGATACATTTTCGTGGCCGCAGACCGGAGATCACCATAGAAATGATGAAGGCTGTGGAGGCCTACAATGCGACGCAAACGGACAAAATAGTCATATCGATGGATATGGACAAAGCGCTGGCCGACAATTGGCCGCTGGTTGACTACTGCGAATATGTGTTCTTTTATAGGCGACTGGCCGACGAAGTCAAATGGAGATCGCCGAAGGAGGCCTGTCTCAATCTCGACGAGCAACTGCGAATGCGCTTCGGCCTCAACCTCAAGCGTCCCTTTGTGATTATTTTGTGGAATCTGCACAAAGTCGGCCTAATGGATTACAACAGCAACTACTCCCTGGCGCCTGGCTACAAGCCCAAACGGTTTGCGGACAACCTGGGCGCCACAGAAGTATTTGTCGGTGCCTTCATCTATGCCGTCTATGTGCGGAAGCGGACGCATCATGATGCCGCCGAGTTTGCCAATCAAATGGCCAGCTATAAGTGCACGAAATGTGGTTTCGATCACATTATCAATATGTTGGTAGCGCCAGTGTTGTAAATGTGGAAAAAAACCTAACTGAAGTAACAAATTTGCCAACAATTAAGTGAAATTAAAAGAAAATATTAAAAATATATATATATATATATATATGTATATATATCTGATTGAATTGGTATTTTATATGCTCGATTTAAGTTCGACTTAAGTCCAACTCAGCTCGTAACTTGCAAGAAACTTGTAATCGGCATAATTGTGGCATGATTAATTCCACAGTCAGTCAGAAGTTGGTCAGGCGCAAAATGAATGCACAAAGTTACCAAGTTGTACAAAATTTACGTATTTATGTATATTTTGTGGATTAAGCAATCGGGATTGGGATCGGGGCGGTGCGGGGCGGGGCAGGGTGCTGGCAGGCAGTTAGTGTAAATGTTATGCATGGCATCAAGCGACAGTCACAAAACGAGAATGTTTGCTGGTCATTTATCATGGCGGCAACAACACAGTCCAGCGACTAGGAAGCAGCAACAATTTCGTCAGGAATTTAGGTGACAATTTTCATACAATTTTCACAAGGCAAAAGGGACACGGCACAACGCGGCGTATGAGCGATGATGACGATAATTTCGGCTGGCTAAGAGAAATCGATAAACGGCCAAGCATTTGACATGCGACAAAGACAGCCGTCTAGAAAGTACTTCCGTTCATGGAAATCCCTTTTGATACAGTTGCGAGTTTTCCTTGGTGATACCCTGTATCTATGAAGAGTCTAGGACTAGGCAGGCTTATAACAAAAATGATTGAATATATGTATATTTAATGCCATGCTGTTTAGCTTTTAAGTGTTAAGTAATGTCACAAAGTATTTAAGTTTCCGTTGTACGGAGGGCACTTTAGACCTAGATATAGGATAGCTGCTTGTCGAGTTTAAAAGTATAAAATATATTTAATAAATGTTGAACTTGGCTTAGCGTTTATAAAAATTCTTTCTGCGTATAGGGTATCTGCCAGTCATGATCTGTAACTTTCTCAATTTTTTGCTGACTATTGCAACGTCGAACAATGCAAACCCAAAATTATGCGTCGCAAATGCGGCAAAGCTAACGAGGGGAAAGGGAGGCGCCACTCCTAGCCAAGACGCAGACACAGTCAGAGACGCTTCAAAGCGGCTTCCGGCCTTTGCAGGAACACACAGCGACACACACACACACACACACACACAAACACGAACATGGAGCAGGCCGCCATTTATGTAAATTAAAAATTATTTCGACTGTAAAAATTCAGTGGGAATTGTTTTTGGCAAGCGTCGCTGTTGTCTCTGCGGCCCATTTGCAACAAAAACACTAAACACACACACACACACACACACTGGCACATCACAACAAAAGCAACAAGGAGCCTGGCAATTGAGAAAAACATTTGCTTTTTAACTACATTGGCTGTTAAGCAGATCTAAAAAATAGTTATTGTTATTATTGGCGGTTGTTTTGAGCCACAGAGCACCACATGCAATGGCAAACTTGGCCAAGACGATTCGAATTTGAATTTGGTTGTGAAATTGCGGAAGGGATAAGTACGAACTTATGATTATGTTCGCAAACATAAAACCGGCTATATAGAGCGCTATAAAAGTCAACAGTTTCATAAGTTGTATATCTTCTAAAGTATGTTGATTTTGCCATTGTTGTATAGAACTATAGAACAGCTGTTTGTCTATTATCAATAACTGTATTTTTAACTAATTTGTAAACTTAAATTTTGTGAAAGTTTTTTTTATTAAATTTTCCAAGTTTATATGAAAATCAAGTAAATTTGAAATAATAAAATCAATGATTTTTCTTTTTTAATATTAAGTAATTATAGACATATCAAGCTTGCGGTTAATATATATATAATAAAATTATAAAGTGACTGAAATATATTTGTATTTTTATTTCTATTACATTCGACTATAATTTGTAGGGCCCGAGCAGATGGTTCTCCCTACAGCTATAGTTCAGCTGATGTCCTGGACAGGCGCTTGTAGTTAAGTTCATTTGTGCTGTCCTTTTACTTCAACTAGACAATTTCTGTTTTCAATTTCATGCAACGCCACTTTGCATTTAACGTAAAAGAACTTTAATATATTCCATTGGCGTTCCGAATGTGAATCTCTCTCTCTCTCTCTCTCCCCCTCCCTCGCTCTTTCTATGGCAGTCACCAATCTGTGTGTGTGTGTGTGTGTGTATGTGAGTGGGTAGGGGGGTCTGTAGCTGGTTCTGCATGTGAAGTGCATAGATTATGCAGTTGGCTTCAGTTTATGATTGGCAAATCCAATATACGTCGTGCACTTTGGCATGCAGCCGGGCGCAGATTGGCAAGCCGAGCACTTGGACCGCAGCGACTGCAATTTCGACAGAGCTGCCACTTTATGGCAGTCGCACGCATATTTTCCCTACCCTCACACACACACGCGCGCGCAGACACAATCAGTTACACTCATACAGTTGCGCAGAAACAAGATGGCGGAGCGCCCGTTTCCGGTTGATGGGCAACGGCGTGATTATCGGCAGGCGGCTGGCGGCTGGCAGCAGTGCACAGCAAACCGCAGCAACCAAAAAAAAAAAAACAAAAAAACAAAAAACACCACACGAGTCCGTTAAAATACTAATGGAGAGTCTTACACTTTAAGTTACCCTGTACACAATTTAGGAATATAGGAAAATCCTTCAAATTTTTTACAACACTTTGCTATTTTTTAAGTAAAATGTATAAAATATTAATATAGGCATATATGTAGATCCCTTAGAAAACTGTTCAGCACTTTTATTATTGATTATATATCCCAAAGTAAAATTTTCTGTCGCGTTAAATGACTACTTCGCCTTAAGCTCTTTTATCCTACTTAACATTAGGCAACGCTAGATATACAGCTGTGACTATATACCCTTTTAAGCTAGCACACAGGGTATAACCGCGCACACACATACACACACACTCTTAGTAGTAGACCACAAAATTGCTGCCGCAGCAGTAAGCTGCAAAATAAGCCAAAAATATGCGTTATCAAGCCGAGCCAATATAAAAAGAAAAACTCTCCGGCAGGCACACACACCCAGACACACTCACACACACACACATAATGGCCGGGCCGCACAGCTGGAAAGACAACAACGACGAAGGACATAGAGATGGCTAGGTAGAACGGGCACAGAGGATGGGGTATATGTATTGGGGGGTACCAATTGCAGTTGCCGTTGCCATTTTGCATTACTTTGCATAACCAGCGTGAATATCCCGCTGTGTGTGGTGCTTCCAAGAGCCAGGCAGTGGCAGAGGGGTGCAGGGACCAGGGGGCGGGGAGCAGGCTGTAGGCAGAAGGCAGTTGCCGACACGTCGTGTCGCCTGTTTTGGAGCTGTGCCTCGGATATGGAGCTAAAGTCTGCTGTTTAACCATAAACTGCTCGTCCCTGGTCATTATGTGAGGCTCTTCTTTCGCTCCTTCTGTGTTTTTTTTATTTATTTTTTTATTTTTTTTTATATTTTTTTAGAGTTGCCACACATTATTCTTATTTATCGGTGCTTGGCAGGCCGCTATGCCCCACGAGTGGCCATAACATCGTTAGTTACGTTGGGGCCATAAACTGTTGCATATTATAAAGAATTTTTATGACTACCTGAAGATTGTTGCCCCTATGCCGCGCGTGAGAAGCAGACAAATAAAATTTAAGTCAACTAATTTCAAAGCGTTCGATAAAGCATAGAGGGATTTTTCACAGCTTTTGGAAGTTTACAGGAGTCGGTCCGCAGGGTGCAAATCAAGCGGGAATAAACATAGGAACTACTTAAATATAAATTAAATTGCTATATATATATCTGACCTACAATAAATATGTTAGGTATTACAATATTTTCAAGAATTTTGTTTAAACATCAAAGAAATAAAAAAGTTATTATTTATTAAATGTAATTTATAATATATAATATTTTATTGTATTTAAAAATAAATTAATTATAAGAATGAAGAGCTTAACCACAGAAAGCCTTAAGGTATATAAAAACATTTTCTGATAGCCATATCCACATGTTATATATATATTTCAATAAATGTCACAAACCCAATAAAAATATTTGTTTAAAACGCATTAAATAGTCACTAAGCAAACATCAAATTGTCGCCATAATATATATTTGTTAACCAAATATGTACGTATGTGTATACACTCAGAGAAAAATCCAAGAAATCTGCAAATATATCTAATAAAAGTTTCGTTGTGTTCAAGCAAAATTCGTATTTCAAAGAAAATTCTTATTATTAAATATATATAATAAAGAAAAAAACCTTACTCAATCTTAAAATTTGAATGAGTACGGGACAATTTGTAAACCTCCGTGCTGGAACTTAGAACGGCGCTTTTTACTGTGTGTTTATTTTCCCTTTCGTGTTGTTTGTCAACTCTGTTAGAATCTTAATTTTAAGAAGCAAATCTCTGAAATTCTTGTTTGGCTTGTCAGCTTGTAATTTATGGAGTTAGCTTTGGACATTTCAATCAAGTGCTTTCCAATCTGCTGGTGACAACAACAGCAGCTAAATCAGAACCGTTTTTCGCATGTTTTGCTGATTATTGCGCTCATTACATCATCAGTAAAGTGAAAAAAGAGAAGAAAGAAAAAAGAAAAGCTAAGAAAAACATTGCTCATTCTTTGCTTTCAATATACGTGGGGTTGTAATTCACCCAGCCGAGGGGTTTTGTTATTATTTTTGTGCTTCGTTGCGTTTTCAAAGCTCGTCGGCCAAGGGCGAGGCGAGAAAGTCGCGCACGTGGTGAAAAAGTCATTGTTTACCCTTTTACGCAGCATTTTTGGGCGAAGGCGCAAACATTCGATTTTGTCGCCAAAAGCCCAACCCCTCACTTAGCCCTCCTCCCAATCCCTATGGTGGTGTGGAAATCTTTTCAAGTCTGGAAATGGACGGGGAGAGGTGGGGGCAGCAAGCGCGCGAAATTCATTTGTTAACCCGGAAAGGGCGCCGTCTAATCCACTGGCACTGCAGTCGCGACCCGCCAAGCCGGAGTCACAGTCGGAGGATGCAGACCCAAAGTCCCCGGCGCGTGACACCAGTAATGATTGATGAAGGTATTGGCAAAAAAAAGTTGTGCCAAAAAAGAAACTGAGACAATGGCCAAGAGAGGGAGAAACGACTGATATGGGGCGCAGCTAAAGGAAAATCATTTAAATACATTAAAGTAAAATTTTTCAAGTCCTAAATTAAGTTAGCAATGAAAACATGAGTGTAAAGTTAGAGAGAGAGAACGGGAGCGGGAGTGAGAACGTCCCTGGTATACAAAAGTCGTTATGATATGCAAAGTTAAGCTGAAAATTAAAATTTGAATATATAAATAAACGAATTTTTTTTTTAATAGAAAATTGGAAATGTTTAATGCGATTAATATTTGAGTATCAAAATATACTTTGGTACACAAGTACATTAAAATATAGGTTTTTACTTAAAAGTAAGCTTTTAGTTTAGTTAGCTAATTATAGCCACATTAAGTTTATTTAAAACTATTTTTTAATGTATTAAATTTTTATATATTATATCATTATCGATAGGTCGCCCCGTTTTTCCAATATCGATTAGAATAAATTTGCAGATGCCATTTTTTGATCATACCTCGGGAATTATAAAATCAGTACCCACCACTTTCGGGATATATGTGGTCGTAGAGTATTTGTAGATCAAGTATGTTTTACTTTGTTGATACCTGCCGGACTCGACGACTAAATTGACACTGAGTGTCTAGTTGCAAAAATGGCAAGTGGGTAGTTCGGCGCACATAAGTGCGCTACACTTAATTTGCTTTGAAAGTTTTATGTGCCGTAGCTTTTAATGGGCACATAAAGTCATCCGTTTGCTCATTTATTGGCCCGCCTTTGTTGTTGGCCATTCTGTTTGCCAGTTTGGCCATCTCCATCAAAAGTTGATGGCTCTTTGCGGATTCTATTTTGCCGTGTGCAGCAAACAGTTCGCCTTTATAGTGGACCATTTAGTGCTTTTATGGCTGGTTACTCTTTTGTTTGATGGCATTAACATAATTTATGTATGAGCACGAAACAACTAAGCACAACTACAAAGTATCTCTGTGGCAGCTCGCAGTGACCAGATGTGTTCACCAGCTAATCAACCAATCGAAGGCAATTTAGCGGACCTCATTAATTGGCTCAAGTTTAGTATGCTTTTAAGACACTCGATACTCGATTTAAGCATCCTCGAATGACGCAACTTAAAGAATTATATATATAAATATATGAAATTAAATGCACACATAATATTTAGCCTTTATCAAAAGCTGCATATTTTAAGCAAATTTTATTCACTAACTTTTAATGAACATATTTGTTTTTGTTTTCTTGTGCATACGAACTTGTATTTCCCATACACAAATATTAATTACCATGCAGGGAAAAATATAAAACCCATAACAAAACAAACAAATGAAAAGAAAAAAGTAAATACGTAAACATTTTTCGTACATTTTATTTTATGATATGCAAAATAATCATTAAAAGCACAACAGCAAAAATGCCCGCAAATATTGTAATAATAAAAACACGAGCACCTAACAAACACCAACAAAAACAACACCAGCAACAAAATGTGTACCAACTTCCGCTTCCGCTGTGCAGGCAGCGCAGTCGCGCACAATTATAAAATCGCACAATGGGCGCTATCAATTTTAAAACTTGTGCAGGATAATAACCGAGAGTATTCTAAATGCTGGCATTGATAAAATGAGTCCGATAAAAACGATTTTGGGTTTTTGGCAATTGTCAAATTATTTTTAAGAAAATGACACCGAAAGGATTCTTTTTTACTATTGTTATTTTATTTGTCTTGATAATGCAAAAAATTTAGCTGTAGGTTTTCTTGTTTCTTAATATTTATAGAATTTGTGACAGTTAAACGTAAATAAAAACAAAAATTAAAAGGCAAGAACAATGGAAATCAAATAGGGAAAAAATTAAATGATATATAATAAATAAATTAAAAGAAGAAAAGTTTGTGTAATATAGTAAATTGAATAATTTCCGAACATGCTATATTTGGAAGATTCAATATGAGATGCAGCTTAAGTGTTCGGTAGGTTAAGGGTTCGAGATCGATTTTTTTTTTAAGTGCGCCACATTATATTTTATTTGTACAAATAATGACGGAATACAGGGTAACTCCTAGTCGAGTCCCCAGCACTCTCACTTGCTTTAATTGTAACACAGGGAATGAGTACCGACGGTTACTTGCTTTTTAGAATTTTTGAAATTTGTATGTGTATTCTGTGACCACTGTACGATGCCCACTGTGGGGTGCGATGTCCAGGCTGGCATTTTATACACCCGTTAAAATTGGGCGCATGCATGTACTAGAGACCACATGACATGCCACGCCTACTCTTTCGACCCACACACACACTCGCACAAAAACACTCACATACAAACACAGACACAGACATATACATGACCATAACCATAAACAAGCAACGACAACGACGAGCGCGACATTTTATAGCAGAGAGGCGGGTCCGCGGTTGGGCTTGGGCTGCCGGTCCGCCGGGTTGTCGGGTGGTTGGCTGCCCGGTTGCCGGCCGGTGGGTTCCGTGCACCGGGCCTGGCGGGCAACTCTGGGCACTTGGCATAAATTAAAGCGCCGTTAAGCATAAGCTCGTCCAATTACCAAAGTATCCTTTGCCGTTATATTTACGGATTTATTATAGTGTTGACTGTCGCTGGCGTCTTCCTTCTCGCCCTTCCCACCTTGCCTAACTGCATTTGTGGCCCACACACACAAGCACACGCACACCCCCACGCCACACCCCTCGACCCTGGTCTGGCACATGCATGCATGTACTTTTATCGGCCCTTTGTCATTTGTCATGTTAATTTAATGATTTTTCCTTCTTTTTTTCACCTTTGCTCTTGTCACTCGCGCCTCCGCCTTGCACGTTATCCGGCTCCTTTGGGTTTAATGCCTTAATGGCAACGCCAGCAGCGACCGGTCGTCCCCTCCCCCACACCACAAGTAAAGGCTATATAAGATATGTTTTATTACTCGTTCACGAAGTGAAAAGAGCATATTGGGTTTGTGCAATGTTCGTCTTGCTGTCCGTCCGTTGAAACTTGAAATATATACTCGAGTATACCCGCGTCAGGTAAAGTGTAAAGATGTGAATTAAAATTGACAAAAATTTTGATATGTGAAGCTCTCGGATATATAGCTCCCATATTTCAAATTCTCATATCTGTGTCAAAACTTAACCGACTTTCATGTTTGAGTGAATTTTTAAGCATAGTTTGTTCTTTAAATTGATTCTGCATTTAAAATAGATGCATTTTTAAAAATATCTTTTTGTATTATAATTTTTTTGATTGTTGTTACACTGTGGACGAGTACTGCGCTGTCGGTTACACCCGACAGCAACGTTCTTACTTGTTATTTTAGTGTGTGTGTGTGGGTGTGTTTGTAATGTAACAGTGAATTTGTTTAGCTGAGTCGCAAGTTGTCAACTTGTTTGACAGACGCAAACGCAAAATTTGGTTGTTAAAAATTAATGGACGCCCAACCAATTTGTGTTATGCGTGAGTCGCCCAATTTGTAAATAGACCTCCATGACTAACTTCCCAGCCGATCGTTCCGTATGATTACTTTATCAGCGCAGAGCAAAACAGTGAAAAATTATGGATTATGGAATACGATACAATACAATACAATGGAATACCAGAGATACGAACTATACGAATTGGATTGGTATTCGAAATCGTTAGCAGCTAGAGAACTAGAGAACTTTTGATAATTTATATTAAACAAAATAAAATATATTGCAAGTAACTGACCGATTAGGGGATACCCTGTGCCCAGCTGCTGTCACAGAAAACATTTTTTATAATATATATAAGCATTCAATTGAATTAATTACAATACAAAATCTCAAAAATCTTTGTTTTGAACAACAACAAAAAAATGGTAACATAAATTTTTGGTTATCAGTAATTTTACATATGATAAAACATAAAACAAGCATTCACTGTAACTTAGTTATTATGACCGACAAAAATTGAATTATTTGTGAAATTATTATTCCTGGATTACAAGATTGAGTTAATCTACAGTCCATCGATCTTCGAATATGATATAACAGGAGGTAATTATTATTTGCCGCATATGGTTATGCAGACGGTTGATTAGTTGTGCGTGGTGCTGGAAACAAGCAACTAATTTCGATATCGATCCGATATCGTGCGCACTCTGACAAACGTCTTTTAATTAATGCGAGATCTAATTGAAAAACTGATACGGACGCCAGACTTTGCAATATATATATAGCTTGGTGTTGCGGCTGTGCGGAGTATCTGCGGTGTTAATTGAAATTTAATCTAGGCAACACGAACGAAGCTCAAACTCGACGAGTTGCGAATGAGAATGCGAGTGTGTAACACAGAGTGGTGTGTGTGTGTGTGTGTGTTTGTATGGGCATCATGGGAATGGGTACGGGATGTGTGTTATCGGCCAGTGGCAGTTGGCGGCACAGATTAGAAACATTTGTGCGTCTAAATAGCTGGATGGGACGTGTATCTCATGGATACGGATGCGCGGCAGGCGAGCAGCTTTCTTTCATAGTCTTTGCCAATAATTTTTCCCAGCCTCCACGTCTCTCGTGCAGAACGTAATGCGTATCTGCTGTTGTTGTTGCTGTTGTTGTTGCTGTTTTTGTTGTTGTTGTTGTTGCTGTTATTGCTGGCTATCTGCACTTTAATATCTATCAGACAGTTTGAGGCTTTGAGTTGGCTGTTCGGGTTAGTTGGACAGTTGGCCGTTTATACGCTCGCTCGCTCGCTCGCTCGCTGGGACGGTCAATTCTGTTGTCGCTGCTTTAAATCAATTGCCTGGTCGTGCCATTAATTTCTCAAAGTGTCTTTGCCTTTGCTTTCTACGTTTTCTGCCTTCTGCCTTCGGCCTGCCTTCTTCTGTCTTGTGCTTTGTGCATTTGCCGTTTGTCGTCGCTTTAATTTATTTTGTCTCCTCATGCGAGTGCATGTCTTCTCGGTGCAGTGCGTCAACCCGATGCGAGAGCCCAAAGCCAACTCGCCAACTCGCCAACGGAGCCGCAGTTGGAGCAATGTGGGTTGCTTGCATTTCTTTTAATTTATTTGAGTTGGGATTGATTCGCTGTGCGCCGTGAACGCTTTTCACCGACCGCATGCGACTTCTGACTTTTAGATACAAATGTATCTTTTGTGTGCATGTACTTGTGTTCGCATTCGTAACTGCTGTTCGCCTTGTTTGGCTCCTCATTAATGCTACAACAGTTGCAGCAGTTGCACAATTACCAACTGCACATATGCTTCAGTGGTTTACGGCTGCACAGTGCCCTTAAATTAATTCGCTTTTCGTTTTTATCCGCTCCGCTTTGCCAGTGGAACAGTAACCCAAATTGGTTGGAAATTTTAACTATCACATTAATTCTGTCGAACTGTCGACATTCTTTGACTTTTACTTTATATCACAATTAGTTTCAAAAGCGAAACTTTGCTTGATTGCTTAACATTGAAGTCAAATTATCTTGTGAGTGTGAACCTATTATTACTTTTCTATATTAGCTGTTAGTCATGGCTTCTATTTCTGCCTTTGAATTCACCTGTCTAGTTGAGGGATGTAGCCTTCAAAGATTTTATTGATTTCGCGCCTTGGACCTTAAACACACAGAAATTTATTTAAATGCCTTGTTGTTTTCGTAACTTTTTTTCCAAAAGATTTTATAAATACATAAAACTTAAACAAAAACCTGATCAATTTATTCATGACTATTACTGATTTCGATTGAGATATTTTTGCTAAATCTAACTGACGTTTACAATTCTGAATCGCAGTTACAATTATATAATATATAGTTAAATATTCATAAATGTCAATACATCCTTGCAGAATGAAATAAAATTTCTTAATTACAATTTTTTTCAAATTAAGTATTTTGTATGACAGCCGGCTAAGGATATAAATAAAGCGCACTTCTGGATTATGTCTGTAAGAGTATTTAAACTTTGGCAACCCGAACATCAAGCTTCTGTTTTATGTTTCTGTTTTTTCCTCAATGTTTTTAGGGCGTATTAGCATTTTGACTTTTTTCAAAGAGATTTTTGTATCCCAAAAAATGCTATCGGCTTGGCTAACCTGTTGATTATAGTATTTTCCATTTAAATTACTGGGAAAAGAGGAGAAAAAGATTATCAATTAGATTTAAATCAGATCGAGTTGCAGCAATTTATACCTGTTTCCGCAGGCATTGTACCACCAGCCACCAGAACTATGGTATCCCATTGCACAGTTGTGACCATATAAGTTATCGTTGTCTCGATCAAATGTGGTGAATTTCTGATTTTTGCTTTTAAACAGGTTATCATATGTCGTAGTTCCAAAAGCTCCTTCTAAGCTGATCAATTTGTATTGATCATTCTCGCCGGCGATGGCAAACAGATTGTATTTGATATGTTCGAGTTTACCTTGAAATCCTTCCATGTGTATGTAGAGCTCATGGGGGAGAGCGCTTGTCAAGCGATGGATCTTCTCCAGACCCAAGAAGAAGTCGCCATCAAAGCTGCCAAAGCCTTCACGGTATGCAGTCCAATCCCTATTGAAATTCTCCAGGCCATTGATTCGCTGTTGGATAACTGTCCAGCCAGGACCTGCTGTCTCACTGTCACAGAGTGCATCAAAAGAATCTGAATACGTAATTTTATGAATACCCGGAGCATCGCCGAAGGGTATGCAGCTAGTGGAGACGCCCGTCATCACTTTCTTGCCACAATTCTCGATTTCGTTTTCGTATTTGGAAATTTGTTTATCCATTTGCTCCATTTTTTCTGATTGTTCCATCACCTGATTTTTGCACTCGTGCAATTTGATGTCATCAGAATCGGCTTGGGGTTTCACCACCAGGCTTCCATTTTCTTGGTCAAGTTTTAGTATATTCCATATTTGCCTGTGTAAAGCGATCTGTTCTCTCAGTTCCACGACGAGTTGTTCATTATCAGCTTGTTGGGCCAGCTTTTGCCGCAGTTCCCTGATCTCTCTGTCTGCGCTTTCAGTTCCATTGATATTGTTTTCGATTTCCCTCCTCATTTGATGTATATAGTCCAGCAACGGTTTCACAACCTTATAGGTGTACGCGCCGCACTGTTCATCTTGTATTCTAGATGCAGAACAAGACTAATAAAAACTATATTTATTTGGTAATGCACAATTATTGTCGATACTACCTCAATTTTGGGAGCCACTTCTAGAGCTTCTACCTGTTGCAGGCTGATATGTAAAGCACATAGAAACAAAACACATTTGAATTTCATATTTTTTCTTTTTTTTTTTTTGCACTGGCTGATAGAACTTTAATTTACCTCAACAGCTCGCAGCGCGTGAAAATCAACTGAAAGCTTAGCTTTCACAATGTTTGTTTTGCGGCTTATCAGCCATATACCCGAATTTCAGAAATATATAAAAAGACATTCACTTGCCTATCTATTCCAATTCCATTGAACATTGAAAAACACGTCGATGTGTCTTAGTCGGCAGTTTCCGACTAGAAGATACGCTCCAAAAGGTGAAATATATTTATTTTGTGTATACTTTGAAATACTTGAGGTGAAATATATTTATTTTGTGTATACTTTGTGATAAGTTACCGAAAACAATTTGGTGGATCTAGCTCTTGTTGGCTCTGCGATATGTTAAGAAAACCATGTTTTAATATCGATATTTATCGATGTTCATCAAATGGGACAAGATACCGACAAAAATTTAAAAGTTTGTTCTGCATATGAAGTAAGAGAACAACAAAAGATAGACCTGAGACTAGTTTGCATAGAAAATATACGGACAGACTGGCGGACAAACAGATGGGCATGGGTATGTGCCATTATCAGCACGATTAAAGCTCGGTTTTTGGGAACTTGCAGTTAATAATAAAATATATGTATGAGCTTTATATATGATATCAATTATTCAGTATTCAGCACCTGCTGGAGGATATCTGCTAAAAGAGCAAAATAATAATAATGTCTATAATATACTTTACATATATTTAAAATTTAGATGAGTTAGAGAAGCTTTATATTGTACGAAGGCTTAAATGTAAGTAGATCAAGAGCCCGAATGTAGGATATCTGCTGATTGAGGACATATTATGATATTAATGTAGACAATATATGATATATGAAATTTAGACAGTTCAAGAGCCCGAATGCAGGATATCTACTAATTGAGCACATTTTCGTGCTATCATGTAAATTTATTCCAGTTGTACCCCTTCGCCACCCGCCGCTGCATTGAATTGCACTTGCAGCTATTACCTCGTTAGAGCTTGTGGCCAGCATTCGTGTGGGCTGCCCTGCGACTTTGTGGCCTTAAACGAAGTATATGTGACATTTACTGTCGCTAGGTCGCAACGTGGCAGCCAATTTATTTCATTCATTTCAAATCATTCGAAAACTATAGTTGCCCCGGGCTGCTGTGACCCTCGGCTGCTGCGGCAGCTTCCTTTCATTATTTATGGGATTTCGTGGAGCGGCAACTGCGACGCACTCAGCGTGTGATTGTTTATGCTGACCGGACCACTGGCAGCCCTGGCAACCCTGCCCGTCCATATGGAGTTGCAGCGCAGTTGCAGCGACAATCATAATAATATTTTTGCAAGTGCGCCGCCTGCCCCGCAAATGGTCGCAATGGTCACAATGGTTCCTCCAATGGTTGCCGGGCAAACTGGAGACTGGAGACTGGATGACTGCCTGGCTGGTTGGCTGGCTGGCTGGCTGGATGACTGTGCCTCTGTTGTCATCGCATTATTATTCCGCTTCGACGTTTTCTGCTCTTTTCCTTTGCTACTTTACTATTATGTGTTTCTTTGATTTCAGTTTTTTCCTTTTCGCTTGCCATAAATGGTTCATAAAATTTTATATGCTCGTCCATAAAGGAAACCGTTTGCTCCACTTTCCACCAGCAAAATGCATTGAAAATAAGTTGAGAGTTCTTCACTGTGCAAAGGCCAGCGACTGTGCTCGCTGGATATTGAGAGGTCTCTCAAGACTTATAAATGGCTTGGGCACCATTTGATGTATTTCATATGTTAAAACTGAGATCCATTAGTTAATTCTGTGTTATTCGATACAAATAGTGCATTGGTGAAATTGCTGTTACGGTTATTTTAGCTCTGATGCTTAAATTTAGTGTGGTATTTACGTGAATACTCGATACTTGACAGACTAAAACTTAGTTATTTCTTTTATTTTTATTCTGATTCGAGTTAGTAAGAAAATCTTGTCAAATACAGGATTTTCTTCTGTTTGATTTAAGACCAATACAAATATAAGTCGGCTTAATATTCACATCTAAATGCTAAATTAAAATGTTATAGTAAATTATTAACAAATAAGCTAATAAATCAATATAAAATAAAATAAAAATAAAATCTCAAATGAAAACGACAAGAAGGTTCTTTTTGGTTCAGTTGATGTCGATACTATTTCTAGTTGATTGACAGCTAAGTTAATATTCCCATGGCTTTCCGCACAGATGCCTTGAGGCATTTGCCATTTTCATTTTGCTTAGAAGCCATCAAATGAAAGCAACTCGCAATTGCATTGTTAAACCGAATGGCAAAGCAAACTGCAAAATGGTTTCGAAATCGCCTAGATGCTAACTCTCTGGCTGTGGCGCTGGCTTTGGATTTGGCCACATATCCATGGTTCGTATCTTCCGCGTTGCCAAAATCAAATTGAGGGGCTTATGCAACCGGCCCAGCGAGCGGCGACAGCTACCAAAAACAACGCCGGCCAAATCGCAGTTGGAATCGGTGCTTACGTGACCAGCCGAACGACTCAATCTCAGGCAAACAAAAAAGGAAAAAAAAAACAAAAACTAAAAAACAGAAAAAAGCTACAGAAAACTGAAAAAAAAAACAAGGGGAAAATTACCGGTGCATGGTGCAAGCCGTTGCCATATCCCATGCCCCGCGCCGGTGTCGCTCGCCCACAGATATTCGTTTCGTATTCGTACATTCGTATATTCGCTTTTTCATATATTGTAGTTGTATCTTATTATCACAGCTCGCGTTGAGTTCGCTGGCCGTTCATGAACTACAAACGCCGCTGGCTGCGTTTTACGCTTTGCATCGCGCTGCAATTGGCAGTCGCGGCCTGTCCTCGATGCGGTTGTTGGCTCTTGGGCTTTGCCGTATCTGACGGATGCCCAGGCGAACGCACTGTGCCGAAAAACACGCGTGAGTCTGTGCAATAGCTGAGCGCTCTGAGATAAACGACTTTAAGATACTCTAAAATTAATAGTTTCGAGCTGAGGCTATTTGTTTTTTTGAATGTAGTTTGTTAAGACAACTGGCCGTCACAAGATAAATAAATGCTGTTAGCTGTAATAATTTTAATTTGTTGCCCTTATAGAAGATTTATAGAAACGCCAGATAGGCTGAAATTTGTTTCGAAGTCAATTCAAAATAGGTATACAAATACTATGTATGTATATATAAATCGTAATATTATTTGTATAATAACGATTACATATTCATTAAAATGTTTCCACCTAAACAACCCATCCACCGAGGACTACGGATGTGGTATTAAAATGAATACAATTTAATATTGTATTTAAATTTATACAATCTGTTTTTGTTGTTGTGTTTATAATTGCATTTTAATTAGTTTAAGTTTCAATTAAATTACAAAACAATTTCTGTTGTGTATTAGTTGGAAATCTATCCCATTGTTTTGACAGGCTGCCAAACTGCAGTGATATATTCTTTAGTAAATTCTTTAATATGAGTTCAATTCCTGTTCAATTCAAGTTGATATGGAAAGAGTATATTGGGTTTGTGCAAGGTACGTCGTGTCTGTACGATTTGAAATTTGGAATAAATACTCCTGTATATCCGCGTCTGATAAATAAATCGCGAAAATCAATTTCTCGCTCAGTTTAAGAGCTAGACTCAACATTTTTCAGATAGATTACTGATGACGTGAAAAAGCTAAGACATAAATATATAAAATTTAAATAGTGAAATTAATGAAGTTATTATTATTATTATTCAAAGCACATTTATAAACTTATAAATTAAAGCACATTCATTGAATTCATTTTACTTTCAATTCAATTAAATGTAGATTGAATGACAGAAAATTAAATTAAATGAATACACCAAACTAAATTAAATGAATTAACCAAAACGATTCTTGTTTACTTTTGCTTATTATTAACATGTTGAGTTGCTTCTAGTTAAGACCCGTAATAGCTGTTGATAAGCAGCAGAAGCGGGCTTAGCGCAGCTCTTTACCATTATCGTTGACGATGTCTCACTTTTGGATACCTCTTCAGAAAATTTCCATTGTGGCCAACGTTGGCAGAGCCAAAAACAAAACCAAGGCACTTTCCTATACTTGAAGTTATGATGTGATGATGATGAAGCAACCTCCGAATTTCGAGTGATAGACAAATATTTCTAAGCAGACAGTACTTAAGCTGTGCGTAATGTAAGCGCTCTGCACACCCTCTCAGAATCCCCAGAGCCGAACTCGTTTCTTGTCGTTTGCATGGGCCACACTTCAACCCGGCACTTGAGGCTCCTCTTCGTCGCACTTCAGTCAAGATATGCCACGAACGATACCAGACCCGTGGAATAATAAGAAACAAGTACAAACTTCATTAGGGCCCAGTATGTATCGTTAATTTCTGCTCTAAAGATCTAAACAATTTTCAAGTCTAGTTCATACATTTAAATTTTGAGCTTAAGTTTCATCTTGTGTTTAACTGAGTAGAAAATAACATAATGCTGCGTCGCTGTCTTAATTAGTTTCTTAAGGAGAAAAAACGGTGCTGGAGGAATGTCCTATTTAAGCCTTAATAGTAGTCCCAATGCTCCTAATATATGAGCAAAATGTATATGCTATATATACCTTTATAGATATAAAGCGCCCATATTTGTTTTGAATCTGAAATATAAACGCTTTATGAATTTATCAAATTTTATTGAATTTCGAATTTCTTGAATTGAATAAAGTTCTCGAAATTCTCTGTTAAAACCTTCGTTATTGGTTCACATCTATTACCAATAAATAAAGTTTACTTTCCTGGATTTCAAGTAGACTTTCAGACTGTTTTTATTGGCCTCCCGATCAAATGTATTCAAATATTCACAACGTTGATTTAAACAAGAGCAGTAGACGAAATTTGGTCTGGTTCGGTTTGGCTCGGTTCGGTTCGGTTCGGTCTCAGTTAAGGTCTGGCAGACCGTGTTGTATGAGGAGCTGTCGGATACGCTTGCAGCCAGTGTGCTCGACATCGAGCAGGGCTTGCTCGAGTATGTAGGCGAGCGTGTGCCTGTCCAGGGTGCGCTGCTCCAAGCGCAGCTCGTTCTCCAGGCAGGCCAGCAGATCGGCCCGTCCGAAGGGCCGATAGTTGATGAGGGTCGTGTCGGCGGGCATCTGCTGCAGCAGCTCATACTGCTGCCAGTAGTGTTCGATCTCCAGGTTGAAGATGTACACTACGAGTACAGTTTGATTAGCGGCCACATTAGGATCGCCCTCGCGCTCCAGCAGCAGCTTGTTGTAGATGGGCACGATGCCGTAGTCGCAGGCGCACAGATTGTCGACGATCAGCAGGTTCTGGCCGCAGTTGGACAGCTGCTCCACGAAGTTGCGCATCATGTGGAACTTGTGCGCCCCATCCGGCACGTACGTGCTCCACGAGTAGCTGTGCACGTTCTCCGGCCAGGGGAACTGCTGGCGCAGCGCCATTGCGGTCAGCGTCTTGCCCACGCCGGCGGGTCCGAGCAGCGCCACGGCTCTCAGTGGCCGATCGCTCTTCACGGCGCGTTCGAGGCGCGCCAGCGCCTGCTCCTGGTTGAGCACCTGCTTGCCAATCTGGCGAAACATTCGCATGGTGTCCAGCCGCTGGCTGCAGTGGAAGGCGCGCGCCGTTCTCGGAACTGATTCCTGGCCGGCCAGGCCGAGTAAGCCGGCCACGCCCAGCCACAGCGCCTCCAGCGAGCCGCCTGCCGCCGGCGTCTGGCCTAGTTCGTCGGCCGGCGACGGCTCCATGCTGTGGAACCAGAGCACCACCAGCACCGTTGCCATGCCGGTGACTATCAGCAGGCCCTGCAGTATGTTCGTTTGCTCCGTGCTCTGCAGCTGCTGTCGATACGAATGGCAGCTCGTGTTCCGCAGGATGCCGCGCTTCCGAGGATCTTCGAAGTCGCCAGAGAGTGTGGCCTCCCAGGGGCGGGTAAACGAGGTGTGGGAGTGCAGCCTGCTCGAGGATCTTTGCATGACTGTTTCCTAGTTAATAACTTAAAACACTATTTAATTTTTTTTTACGGATTACCAAGAGGCTTGAATAAAATAAATTTTTGATTGAGGCTTGTAAAACGATTGAAAAAATCATAAGAAATTCCCAGCTCTGACAGTTGTTTCTTCTAATGGGGCTTAAAATCGATATAAAACGAGAAAGAACAGCTGTCTTGGTGGTGGCGCCAAATGTTAAATACCCTTTGGATGTTAAAAAAAAATAATAATAGTTATCGATCAATTGCTCCTCCAATATAGTGCGAAATTCTTAAGTTCTTAATTGCCAAATTTGGTTTGGAAATTTTCTAAAAATAATTTGTTGCTTCATTTCATTATGTAAATGTTTTACACTTTCAATGGGGCTAAGCATTGAGTAATAAAATATTTTAATACTTAATGGGAGTTTGGGTTTAAAATGTAAAAAACGTTTATTTTGCCTGGGTGCTGTTAATTTGTCTGAAGTATATTGAATAATAAAATAATAAACGATAAACTACTTTCTAAATTCCAGGACTTTTGCAGGTGGTTCAAGTTTTTCAAACTTAGCAATTTTGATTGAAATTCCAGGAAACCTTTTCTATTATTTATAATTTTATGTTGTTTATATTACTATCAGCCATTGTAATTAATATGAAAAGAACGTTTACTGCTATATAGCTAGAGGTGAGTCAAATCGGATGTTGTTTTGTTCGGAAAAAGTTGTGGCACGAGTTTCAGAGAGTCTGTGGAGAGAAGGTCTGCTTGATGGCCGTGCTCTGTTTGCAAATAATTATACGCTTTGTTAAAGAAACGCCACATGAATCCAAATACAGTGCGGATGCGGTGTTCTAAGCGTTTCTTGGCTGGCATTAAAAGCGCTTACTCATCATTATCAGGCAGCAGTCATCAGGCAGCGGCCATCAGCTGATTCGAGGCAGTGCCAGAGGCAGGGGCAGTGGCAGTGGCAGAAAGACAGACATTACCATTAGGCCGACAATTAAGTTAAGACTCGCGCGGAAAGCGCGGAAAGCCGGCAGCCACCAACTGGGCCACACTCTGAAAGCAGCTGAATGATCTGGCGATCGTGATTGCCAAACAACGAAAACAAGCAGCCAGCCAAAGAGACGACTGGTCTGGCCAGACGCGAAAGCCCAGTTCGGGCCGAGGCGAGGCGAGGCGAGGCAAGGCGAGGCGGACCAGAAAAATGAGCCATTTGGGTGCATGGCAACAAACACAGCTCAAAGACAACAAAACACTTCAATTCGTAGCCGTGTAATAGACAAAATTGAGTAAAACCTTCGGTCAGAAAAAGCGCGAGCCGCACCGCAGTTGCTCTGCCCTAAAGAACTGTAGCTAGGCTATAATTTTATTTATATTAATTTCTATAATTTAATTTCGCAAAATTTCAGAATATGTCATGGAATTTTACTTAAAGATATATTTTATATATTCCTGTAGCTAACAATTTTCTAGTTAAGTACGAGCACAGAAGTAAGATAGATTACAAAAGTTTGATCTAACCTAATTAAATATTTTTAATAGCAATTTATTTACAAAAAAAAAATGTAATCATGAAAAAGACTTTAAATAAATTAAACGAGTTTTCAAGTACTAGAAAACCATTCAATTTTTTTTATAGCCGATTATTAACAACAGCAAAAAATTGCTATCCTTTTGCTTGGTTTAAAAGTGTGTTTGTCTATTTTCTTCATGACTAAAAATGAAAGCATGTCAAAATACTTGTGACAGACACTTGCAGATACGTGTGGAAAGAGTATCTAGACAAAAGATTTGCTAAATGTGCTGACAAATAGATAGACGAATGGATAGAAAGATAGGTAGATATACAGGCAGAGACGGAGCCAGAGACAGACTGGCTGACAGATTGAGAGACAGACACTTGTTTGAGCGCAGAGCCGTAACGGTTTCTTGAAAATCAAGTTGGGCGACTTGCAAAAGTGTCTTTCATAAATCAGTCAACGCTCCGGCTACCAGCGTCAGCTGTCAGCCGGAGATCATTTTGGTTGCTTGGGTTCGGCTCGGTTCAGCGGTAATTATGTCTCTACTCGCTGGCGTACTCATATGTGTGTCATTATGATCCAAGAGCAGACAACAACAACAGCAACAGCAACAACAGCAACGACAACAACGACAATAGACTTGGCAGTCTTGGCAGACTTGGCGGCTCTGGGGTAAAAGTTTGTTGGCCCTCAAGTGCGGCCTGGCTGAGACATTTGGCTGACTTTCCGTTTTGGCCATATTTGATTTGACGGCGCTGCTGTTGCCAACCGTTTTGGAACGGGCCAACTGCGACGGCTGCCACTGCCTCTGCCACAGCCTCTGCCTCTGCTGAGTCAGCGCTTTTAATTGTTGCCAAAAGCGGAAAAGTTTTGCAAGTGAAAAGTAGGCAATGAAAAAGTCATTTGGAAAATTGACAATCAGCAAACGAAATTTACAAATCCGTCGCCAGTGGAACGCATTGCGCTTAAGCTCTAATCATTGACACTAAGCAAACGAGTCTATATAATGCTTAAACATCAGCCCGTGTTATACAACTTTTATTAGTCACCTGAACTGTATTACATAGAGTTCGGTTGGGCTTTAAATATTTTATGCTTTCGGGCAAATGAACAATGGGGATCCGGGCGTGAATCTCAGGTCGATAATAACTATATCTTAGACTGGAAATCAAAATATTGAACATAATGAAATTTTGTTTTTAATAACAACCTGAATAAAAACAAAATATATAATTATAAAATTTAATTATATACATATAACTATTTTAAGAGTTCTTTCATCTGTATTCTAATAGTTTTATGCATGCAACTGAGCTCATCGATGAGCAGAAAATAATAAAAAAAAAATAAAACAGAAACAGAAACAACGCTAAAGTGTCTTGCGAATTGCAATTTATAGCCAGAGCTAAAGCGTCGAGAACACGAACGTGTTTACGCCAAGTGGCAAGTGAGTACGTGTATCTGCAAGATACAGATACATGCAAGCACTCGGCGCATTATTTGGGCCGGCAACGACTACGTCTGCTGCTGCTGTTGCTGTTGTTGTGGCTGCTGCTGTGGCTGATGCTGATGTTGATGCTGTTGTTGCTGCTGTCAGTTGCAACTTCAATTGAAACGCATTTAATTAGTTTGTGCCTAATTTATGCTGCCATCGACATCGATATTATCGACATCAACATCAACATCAGCGCACAACATTGAGGCTGTCTCATACGCTACACTTTATAACCGAGTTAAGGGTATACGCATTTTCTGGCATGTTGTGTAACGCATTGACGAATGATGATTATAGTCTGAATAAAATAAATCATATATTGATTAAATGAAATATTTTAGATATTGATGTAATCAACAATAATCACAAATAATTGTATCTTTTTTGTTGGATTACTTTTCTCTACTTTGTATTTTAATCACATTTTTCTTTACACTTTTAGATTAGCCCTCTATCTTATCAAGATCCGCGAGAGTATTTAAACGTCGGTCCAGCCGAGGCAACTGATCTTTCCTGTTATCTTTTTTATGGCAGACATTAGAGCAAATCAACGAATGACGGCGACAGTTACGGGTCCGTCGATTGGCAGGGGTACAAAATGCTGCATTGGTATGTGCTGCAAAGGCCCGGCTTGTAGGTCAGTTCCTCCAGCTGGCATTTGCCTGTTGGCCCGGTCTGGGGCCATCATAAGTAGCGCGGCCCTCGGCCAAGACGCGTCAATTAATTTAATTAACGAACGTGCTTCGAACGCCTTCCAATTGACGTTGGGGCATTTGTTAAATTGTTTAAAGAACACAATGAAGCAACCAGAACTAGAACTATAGACCCAACCAAAGAGGGGCAGCCAGATGTGGGCGGCATGCGGCATGTCTTTTGCTTTACTTATTTTGATGACATTGTGGGGCTTCGCAGCAAAATCTACTGAATGCGTTTCTATGATTAACTTTCATTTGATGAAATATTTTCATTTCGGCTTTCGTTATTCCCCCTCATCTCTCACCATCCACCGTGCACCGTGCTATCATCATAGGGCTTCGCAGTTACCCCTCGTGCGCGACTCGGGCGTGTTCTTGGCCAACGTTGTTGCTACCCGAGCTGAGGTCATGGGGCTTGAAAATTTTCCATTTTTCGCTGGTCATTCGGCTGGGCGAGATAGCTATGGTAAATGATATATCGCATGCTAGTCTGCGACTGTTGATATATGTGATTAGTTACAGTTACAGTTAGAGTTGAGCTTACAGCTTTTATTCCAGCTTATCCACAAATCTAATAACTTGACAAAACCCGGGGTATTTGTTATCAATGAAATTATCCGCATTCTTCTCGGCTATGGGGGGTTTGAGTGTCTGATGTTTATTTATTTACTATTTATTATAAACAGTGCACAAGGCGAGCGTCAACAAACGTAAAAAATACATTGCAGAAAAAATAATAAAAGCCGGCTTGTTCTTAGACTTTTCGCTTTTGCTGAAAAATGTTTAACCTAAGAGGTTTTCCTTTTATGTATTTATGGTCTTAAGTTTTAATCCATTTATAAACTGTTTGTATGGTGCGGAGCTTGTATTTTAGTAAGAGAGTGCATCATATACACATATATATGTATATAGAAGTATATATATTATGAGTGTTTTTATTACTATGGTAAAATTATTATTAAGCTTACATTTTCTTTGTAATGAAAAGATAAATATTTTAAAGCATGTTAAATGAAGACACGAAAGAAATAAAAAATAATAATAATAATAATGAAACACTAATCACGTCCTACTTAATTACTATAAAAAAGTGCAAAAATATTTTTGTTTATTTAATAAGCCATACTTTACAAATACAACTTAAACGAAATAAAGTATTTGCAAAGTATTAACCTTTACAAATATGTATGTATGTACATCTATTTATTTTGTTTATTTAAAACCAACTTTGGTCCTAGCAAGCTACGCCTAACAGAGCCTTAAGCACTCATAGTGTAAAATTAATTTTTAATTTATAATTTTTATAAATTTAGTGACTAGTTAAAATTAAAAAAAAAACACCTTATCGTTTTTAATACTTCAGATTTAGTTTACTTAACTTACATTTTCTTATACACTTCTTATATACACACATACATATATCTCGATTCGCGTGAGTCATGAGAGCTGTCGCTGATTTTCTGGGCAGCGAGGTGGACGGATTGTTGATGGTTTCAACTCGGTTGTCGATGACTCTGTGGTGAAGGCACTGCGCCCGAGGAATACTTGTATTTTGCGCGACGATATCGCCGCCTGTTGATCTTTAAGCTCTTTCATTATTATTGCTATTATTATTATTATGAAAATGCACAAAAACAAGACAACCGGCAGCCGGGCAACGGGCAACGAACAACGGACAGCTCTACAACCAACTGGCCGAACTGGTTCTCCTCGTCGCTTGGGGCTTATTTGAGGCCAGGCCACTACCGGAGTTACACCTACTCCCGCTGACGAGTTGTGGACTTGGACTCAGCTTTCAGATTCAGCTTCAACTTCAGTTTCGGCTTCAGCTTTAGCTTTAGATTCAGATTCAGATTCAGCTTTAGCTGTTGGCTCAGCGGGGTGTGCGTTGTGTTGTTTACGTTTAGCGTTCATTCCCTCATTCTACGCTCGTTTGTTTTGGTTTTAAAAAAGGTTAGGCTAGAAAAAAATTAAAGAAAAAAAAACTTGATGCCCTTGTTTGTACACAGTTCAGTCTATAAAATGTTTGGTCTTTGTTTTCGTCGTTCTCTCTCGCTCGCCCTCTCCCTGCCTCTCTCTCTCTCTCTCTCTCTCTCCCTCTCTCTGTCTTGTGCTTTTCTCGCATGCATAGAGCCCTTTAGCCATGCTTTGCATTATTATTTCAAGTTGTCATTGTTGTTGTTCTCTGTGCTACAAAGCAAAACTATCTTCTCTCCACTTCTTCCAACATCATTCTATTATTTTTCTCGTACGGTTTATGGGATAGGGTTCAGGTTCAGGTTCAGGTTCGGGTATGGGTATGGCCATGGGTATATGTAGGTACAGGGATAGGGGTTCGGGTTGCGTCTCTAGGTTTTGCGTAATGAGTTTGAGTGTCGCTTGTCCATCAACTAATTCCCCACAACAGGCAACAGCATTCGGAGTTGCCCCTTTTTTTTCTTCTTCTTTTTTTTTTTCTTTCTTTTGCTAATTAAGATTCATGACGAGTTAATCTGGGGCTGAGTTGACTAGTCAGCCAGGAGCCTCGTTCGCAGGGGGAATGCGTGTGTTCCCACTCGAAGCGCCTTAATCGCGTTGTTATCTCTGGTTCCATTTGGTCCGTTCTCATTTCGAGAGTGTCAACAATGGAGATGAAATTTGTTATTATCTAATTGTCTGTTGTTTCTTCTGCTAGTTGTACTTACGCTCGCTCCCTCCGCCAGTGGCCTCCTGGGAGTATCGAGAATGGCTGTTGCTGCTGTCCCCCATCCCGTCCACCTACCCGTCCCCCAGCCCGGCCAATGACTAACCGCCAACGCGGGAGCTGCAAACAGAAATAATAAACACCAACAAGTGTCGTAAAAACAAATTAACGGCGCACAAGCAAACACTTGTCCCCTGTTTCACTAGCTGTAGCCCCCTTCGCCCTCGCCCTCGCCATCGCCCCTCGCCCACCCCGCTCCCTTTTAAAGCGGCAGCAGCCCCTAAGTTTTAAATGAGCAAACATTATTTTAATTTATTGCATCGCCCGGCGAGCTCCGCCACACTAATCCGCACAACAATAATAACAGCTACACCATTTGGCTGCTGCCGCCCCCTCCGACCCTCAGCCCCTCGCACGTTCCCAGATGCATGGTTACCCCTGTTGCACGCTTCACACGGTCGCCGGCCATGTTTTCAGCTCGGACTGGGGTAAGGGGAACAGTGCACTGGGCGCAGCTTAATAACAGATTCTCCCCGGGGTCCAGAAATAAGCACATCTCATATTTTCGATTTGCGCCCGAGCAGAGCCGGAAGTCTGAACTAGCTCTGGGGGCAGCTGCAAGAACTGCTACCCAAATTGAGAGTTCTCAGCTTACCCTGTGAAGCAAGTGCAATGAAATCTGTGCATCAATATGTTCATAAGTATGTACGTATTATATGAGAACGTACATATACATATTTATATATATATATATGTCTGGACACAACATATTTTATTATAATTTACGCAAACAACATTTAATTCAGTTTTGATTTGTATTATAATTGTCGCAAGTTCAGTTTTTATCGCTGACGCGTTCAATTAAAATTCAAATGACGTCTGCGTTGCCAGTCGAATATCGAATTAATTTGTCAAAAATATAATTAACACGTCGCAATGGTCATTGGACAGTTTTATATTGGTAGAGTATGCCATAGAGTATTTGAGTATGCATCTATGCGTGTATTTACTCCCTCAGCCCATTCCCATGACCGCGCCCCGAACGTGCCTCGAATCAGTGTCATTATTAAAATTAAATAAATAAGAATGCTTAAATCGCACATAAGCGGCGACAATTTTATGATATTTAATTTCAATTGTTGCTTTTCAACTGGCTGACAGCCGCCGAGAGAGAGAGAGAGAGAGGGAGCGTGCGGAGATGCTTTAGTGGCTTTTACAAATTCTAGTTGGCTTTAATTATAGATTTCGGCTGTAGCCATCATTTCTGGTCACTTAATTGTGGCCACTTCACACACGAACCTAATTATCCTCCAACAGCATATAAATTTCCACAACATTTAATTTGCATATAAAGAGCGACGCTCTAATGGATCGCATTTGCATAATTTTGTGCGGCCCGTGACGCGTTTTTGCTCCTCCTCTTCTTTTTTTTTGGTCGTATATATCATGGGCCGGAATAGCAAACATGAGCAACATTTAGTTGCATAGACAGACAATTTATTATCCCCTATGTGGCGGTAATTTTTAGCTACCTGCGGCACACACACACTCATGCACACACGCACCTAGCCGGCATAATTGCCCAATAATTATGGAGATGCACACCCATAAGTACTTTTAAATACTAATTATAGATCTTAGTAACTATCATCATAAAATTTCTGTTTTGTTGTTTTACGTTTTTAATACCATTAAGAATACATATTAAATTAGCCTTATGTTTCCGGACAACGCAATTGAATAGTTGGATAATCTGAAGAAAGGGATCGACCAGATATTTATACTAATATTTATTCAAAGTGTGTTTAATGTTTTTTTTTTTTTTTTATGTTAATATTTGCTTTAATTATTTTTTGACCTTTGTAATATATATATTAATATATGTATATAATTATGAGTAATATTAAAAATAAAGAAATTTATTTTCTGAACAAGTCTGCTAAAAGACATACATGAATCTCAAGATCAGGATATTTAATAGTAATGTTTTCAATTTGCTCACATTAATTTTCTTTTTATACGCTGAATGCAGTATTTTCTGGCGAAGAAATTGTGACCACTGCCACAGTCGATTCGAGTTCTTACTTCTTGACTTTTTCTCTCAGTGTACGCACATGTTTTTATTCGCCGTAAATATGACTTATCTGGCATAGTGCCTAGCATCTGAACAGATTCGCATGTATATTGAATAACCTGTACACTCCATCAGTTGGACATGTGTATTGGAGACCCCGATGTGCCCTCCCCCTCCCCCTCCCCCCATTGGTTGGCCCCACTTCGCATGCTGCTCTTCAAGTCTGGCGATGATGCGTGCTGGCCACGGTTGCCATGGGCGATCAGCCGCAGCAGCTGTACCATCTGGCTGCCTGATGAGTCAACCAATTGTCTGGCTCCGGCTCGGCCGATCTGTGCTCCACATGTTTTCACTTAGAGCATAATCATTGCTATGCTCCGCAACGGGGGCCAACTGGGGTGGCTGGCGGTGCTCTGGCCCTGGTTCTGGTGCCTGTGCCTGTGCCTGGAACTGCTCCATTTAACGATGCATTTCGCCTTAAATTTAGTGGCAAAACATTGTTGAGCGCATTAAGTAATTACGATTATGCTGCTCGCATTCTCCTTCGCCTGCAGTTAAATATGGAAATGCAGTCGATTCATTGGCTGCAACTTGTTCAGCTTCCCCACCCCCCACGCTCCACTCCATGTCCCCATTCCGGGACCCTGCATGAAACAGATGTAGCACTGTTATCAGAGGGTAGCCGTGGGTATCTCGTTTCTGAGAGCTTAGAAATGTGCACAGCCATTTAATTGTTCCCACCAAATATTCATTTTCATTTCATTTTTGTACTTGAAAAAATATTTCAGTTGTCGAAATTAATCTAATCAAGGAAACCATTGAAAATGGGTAAAAGGGGTATAATGGTTTTGTGCAAATGTATTTAACAGGCAGAAGGAAGCACCTCCGACCCTACAAAGTATATATATGTATGTATATTCATGATGTCTACATGAAACAAGCTTATCATTTTTGTCAATATCAGGGTATTTCTCGACTTAGCACTCTTGATTTTTTTTTTTTGAACGGCCTAAAACTACATCTAAACAATTCGTTTCTGTTTGATAAAAAATGAGCCTGAGCCTGACATGTCTCTCCATGCTGATCATCAATATATATGCACTCTTGTTGCCTGCTCAACTTTTATCTTTACGTGAGCAGGGTATATAAAAAGCTGACCAACCTTATCAGCCACTTTGATGCAGCTGCTTTTCAATGGATGAATTGCTAAGAGGTCACAGCCAAGCACTTTAAATAAACATATCCAATATCTTATAAAAATATATTATATATATTCATGTTCCTTAATCTAGTCTTGGTTAAATCCATAGCTTGGGCTAAAAAAGGGGGGACAAGCATTCATTAAGGCCACCATTTATCAAGTGCATAGCATTGGACGCATTCCTAACGAAACTTTGCTTTTGTCGGGTAGTGTACTCGGCGGGCTGAGGGTTGGCTTAGACTAACTGCCAGTTATGGTGGTCAGTAGTTGACCCAACTCGCGCCAGGGCCATCCATCAACTTCATCAAGAGCAAAACGCGCAAGTGTGCGTGTAATTTCTGTGGAGGCCGCACGCTTATCGAACAGGCTAGAGTGGGGTGGGAAGTCCCCTCGGCACCACCTATGTTTGTGTGGCCCAACAAACCCTCTGTACTCGAGTCTGGCACCATTTTACCATCCATCAGCCACATCAGTCACTCGTTCACTCGTTCACTCATTCACTCATTCGTACATTCATACATTCGTTATTCGGTTTGATCCTTCCTTTTGCTTCCTGCCTTTCTGGCACTTCATCAACATCACAATCATAACTGGCCAAACTCCTCCTGGCTAAGTAGTTCCGAGCAAGGGGTTAGACGTAGTCTTCAAATCTGTAAGCTGATTGTCATATATTTTCGGGGGTATTTTATGCCGTTTACTTTACAATCCAGCCGAAAATTGCTGGCGAATTTTAATGGATTACTCTTTATCTTACACTATATATTTATTTATAGGAAATTTATATTTTTAGGGCTTTGAACAAGGGTTGGAATTTTCGAATTTTTTGAAACCTAAACTTTTATACCTGATGCCATAATATCCTCAACGATGTGGCATAGAAATATTGGGCTGTGGAAATTTACGTTGAATATGCGCTCGGCAAGCCGGGAAACCTATTTGATAACTATTTGGGCGCCCTTTCGAAATCCTATTGGCTTTCCATTTTGATGTCAGCTTAGGACTTCGCACATCACATTGGATTTCAAACTGTTTTTCGTGCAGCTCGGAGCCTGTCAACCGGGGCACGCATCCTTCAATTTACCAATCTAACTCCAGCCACCACCCCCAACCCCAACCCAATCGTCAGCCCGTGTCCTGTATCGCAGCATGCGAGTGTTTTTTATATTTTTTGAATTTGTATCTGCTATTTCAGAGTCTGCCCGTTAATATTTGGATTGCGTGTATTTGTATTTGTTTTCTGGTTGTGTTTCCTGTGCAGGGATTGTGGAGGGATTGCCACTGAATGGGGCTTGCTGCTGGGTAGGGGGGAGATGGGGGCTTACCCTGTTGCCAAAGTAAATCCACTATAAGCCCCTTGCGCAAAAATGTTTTTCCTATTTTGCATAAAAAGTTGCGCTTATCCCTTTCGCATTCGCATATTTAAATTCGTTTCTCTGATATTTGAAATTCGATTTTTGTACATCTTTTTTTCGTTTCTCTTTGTCTCTCTCACTCACTGCTGAGTCCCTCTGCCCGCTGCCTAATTCGACCTCCCGTTCGGCAGGTTTTTAGTTGCATGCTTATCATTCAGTAGGTTTTCGCCCATTTGCGTTTCGTGTATTTCACGTGTGCCACGTGTCTTCTTATTTATCCTTCAAATTCGCACACACACACACACACACACACACACACACACACACACACGTACGCACCTTGTTTGCTTGCGTGTGAAAATTCACAAGTGCGAGTGGATTTTGGGGTTGGGTCTACGACTACAATTCACGTTCATAACTAACCGAAGTAAATTTTAAATTGTTGCCACAACTTCAATTGCAGCTGACAGCGATTGTTGCACAAGCGACAGTTTAATAAGCAACTCCAGACATCAACCAAGTTCCCGCAATTGAAGCCCTCGTATGACAACCTTTTACGAATCGCTAACTGAGGACTGCGACTGCAACAGACACTTATAATTACCATCTTTGGTTAAACCAATTAAATACCTAAACATTGTGAGTAGTCTTAAGATTAATGTGTGTGTGCACGCATCTCAAATAGCTGTCAGTTTATTTTGGGCTTAAATTGCCAATTATATTCTCAGTAAGCTAAATTTCATTTCATTGTGTTTCATTTCAATTTATATAGCACGTATCAAAATTGGCAATCTGCTCGAAATTAACTATTGAATATATATATATATTAAATTAAGATTTT
The DNA here is from genome assembly GCA_035041545.1 of Drosophila colorata. Classification (NCBI taxonomy): domain Eukaryota; kingdom Metazoa; phylum Arthropoda; class Insecta; order Diptera; family Drosophilidae; genus Drosophila; species Drosophila colorata. The sequence continues at coordinate 482,365 of JAWNLD010000222.1, forward strand.
ATAATTCCAAAAAACTAATAATGTTCTTATTAAGCTAACGATGTCCACAATAAACTGCTGTTAATATACAATAAAATATAAAACAAATTTGAATAAAAATGTATAAATATTTTGAATAATAATTTATTTTCTCTGATATTATTTTAAAATTAAATTTTTTTTACTTTTCATACTTAGTATAATTTAAAAAAGTTTATTTGGCTTTTTCTGTTGCATACTTAGGAGATCTAGGGAGTTAAATGAAATTCTATGAATTTATTTAACTTTGCATGTATAAACGTTATTATTATGCTATGATTATTATTATAAAAAGCTTCACTGAATATGCACTGTGTGCGATAATTACAGAGTATTTCAATGTCATGCTCAAAAACCATTGCAATTGTGCTCAAGGACCCATCGAAGCGCGGGGTGGGCGGGCGGGGAGGTGAGCTACGGGCGAAGCTGGTATTGCAGCGAGCGCAAAGGTCAGTCCAAGGACAAGGCGAGACGCCAGCGAAATGCACAAAAAATTTTGTGCTCTTATTAAAATCGATATTTAGTGGGAGAGACTAGACTAAGCGTAGGGGGAAGCGGGGTCGTGTATTGTGTTATTTGGCAAGGGGGGAACGGGGGTATTTGCATTAAATTATGCGACGAGCTGCGGAAATGTTTGCCATCAAATGGGACAGTGGAGGAGGGTGAGAGGGAGGGGGAGGGGGGCGGTATGACAAGCAAACGAGCAAGGAAAAGAAGAAGCAGGAGCAGAGCGCAGCATCGTTAAGTGCGGCGGAAACAATTTCACTCTTCAGCACAAGGAAAGCCATAAAAGGAAATAAAAGCAAAGCAGCAACAAACGCCGACTGCGAAGCCGACGCCGACGCCGACGGCGGCAGCGGCAGCGAGGCATTTGTTAAAGCGAAGCGCCGCAAAACAAATTGTAACAGAAATCCTTCAAACATCTGTGAATAGCTCGCCTGCAATTCACAGCCTGCCCACAGCCCCCACACCCCCCCCCTCGGTTTACCCCCAGCCACTTTTGCCCCTATGCTTTTGCCATTCACACATGTGTGTGCGTGTGTGTGTGCACTTGTTTTTGTAATTGTTTCCTTTTTGCTTTATGAGTTTTTCATGTATCGCACAAAGTGTCACCCTATTTCAGCCCTCTATCCCACATACGCCAGCCCCTGTCCTATTAGCGGCTGCCTTGCACCTGCGTGCCAGTCCCAACCCCAACCTTAACCACCCCCTCCCCCCACCTTTCCTCCTTCCCCCTCTACGCGCTCTACTTACTGCGCGCAACTTTTGTGGAGCGCATTTTAATCGTCATCATTAAGGCGGCAGCGCGTGCAAAATGTCCTTTCATTTCAGTTTTTTTCCTCTTCTTCTTTTGCATCACTCGCCGGCAGGATATTTTATGTTTTTGTTACGGTCCTGAGTGCTTAGCCATTGCAGTCCGCCCAAAAACGACATCAAAGTGCTTCAAAACAAAGCCAAAGCGTGGGGATTAAAATGCATCCTCTCAGCAGACAAACAAACTAGCTAGCTGATAAGTCGAATTACGCGCAGTTGCCATGGACAGAAATGTGCGAATAATTCTATTCTAGTCTATTCATAAGTCTATCTTCTATATGAGATGAGAAGATAAGTTTATTCAGCAAAGTACGCATTTGTTCAGAAAACTCTTTTGAGTATTTTAAAATATTTCAATTTTCCAACTTTTAATTGCATACATAAATTGTATGCTTTTATTTTTAAAGCATTTCCATTAAGAAAAATCTATTTGTTTATGAAAATTAGAAATTTAAAAATTGCAATATGCAGGAATATCCCTGATATTGCACGGACGCCATTTAAAATTGAAAAACGAGCGCCCCGAAAAAGGTTGCCACCTTCAGCAGGGCGTGCAGAAAAGAAATATTAGGCACAGCTGGACGCCAACTGAGCTCGACTAATAACTTTCAATTGCGGTTATGATGGACCCAACCGCAGCCCAAGCGAGCCCGGGCCAGGAGCAGTCCTTGTCCTTGGCCAGCTATTAAATATTTACAAATAGTGTTGTAAGTAGGAAATTGTGTTCGTTCGGTTTTCAATGGACCACAAAGTCATTCAAGGCAGCAACACGAACTGTCCCAGCATCAGTGCCAAGTCCTGTGCTCTTTTATTTATTTATTTATTTTATGCCTGCGCGGCGTTTGCCTCGTTTTGTGCCGCTTTTTGTGGGCCATTTTCAAAAAGTGTAGAACTTATTTTAATTTTAATAGAAATTAATGAGGTAATCTTCCCACGCCATTCGGCTTCCTTTCCCCAGCATCCGCTGCCCGTTGCCCTTTCAATTGCTCCCTTCGGCAAATGGATTTTAATTTTGTCTCGCCCCGCCCACAAGATGTGAAACTTTTCAAAACCAAAAACGCCTCTTTGTACAGATTTATAATTGTTTTGTTGGCAGTGCGGCTGTTTTGCGGGCTTTACGATATTTTGCTTTCAAACAGATTTGGCTGAAAGTCTCGAGAAAATAATTGTAGCAGGGTGTGGAGTTGCCGAAGTAAAAAAATAAACAACGCTGAGTTTAGAACCCAAAGGAAGGCAATGAGTATATTATATGAATGACCATCTACTTTTTTATAAATTGAAATTGTTCATATATTGAATTATATATCCTTCGTCAAAAATTTGATATCAGCTATTTTTTTGTGGATCTTGAATGTGCTTTCACCACTAGATTTTTACCTCGTGTAAGGGTGTTTGATTTTTTACTTACCAAAAAAAAAGTTTGTAGACTTGCAAAACCTTCATGAATGCGACATAAGAAATAATTGAATAAAACAGATTATAAGATAGACCCCTATACAATAATAATCTAAAGCTGCTCACATAAAACATAAAACGCCTTGCTCAACTAGATTCTATATTTGCTCTTTGCTAGTCATTTCTGAAAGAGACCCCACAAGGAAGTTACTCTGATTTCAGGCAGGGGCCTTCCTTCCCCCTCCCTTCCGACCAGCCATTCGCATTCCGCTCGACGTGTATTGACCGAACGCGTAATTTATGCAAATATTCCAATTTGCTGGACTGAAACACAGTTGCGAGGCGAGAAGCGCTGCCGAAATAATTGCGTCGATTTATATGACGAGAGTCGACAGCGGATGGCGCCTGCTGCCGCTGCCGCTGCCGCTGCTGCTGCAGCTGCTCATTACCCCTTCTGGCGGCCACCCTGCATCCAGTGCGCGCACTGCCCGCTCCTGGCGAGCTCCATCAAGTGGGTATTTTTCGTACACGAATTAACTTTATGGCGCCATTGTAGCAAAGTGTCGCCGTTGCCGTTGCCGTTGCCGTCGTCGTTGTTGTTGTTGTCGCCGTCGGTCCTGCTCTGGGATGACATAATAAACTTGGATATTTGAAATTCGAGTGAATTTGGAGAGCTGTGACCGGGCCCAGTGGCGAGCACTGGCTCCGAGGCTTCATTACTCGAATCCGGCGCTGCCTGCCCGCTTATTAACATAATGAAACAATGAAACTGGCAGAGGGAGCAGCCACGCCGCCGCCCAGCTGGGCTGGTTTGTCCGCTGGCCATAAGGGACCAGCGCCATTGGCAGCGCCGTTGCAGGCAGCCGAGCGGCAACTTGGAGAAGCTGTCAAATGAACGTGATATCTTTACGCATTATGCTAATAAATTTACCAAAAAAAAAGAGACAACAAAAAAATATAAATACAAAAATGATATAAACTTTGCTCGCTGGCGACTCTAATGAAAAACCCACCCACAACAGAGCAGAGATTGGAGCCAGATTGAGAAATCAAAAGTAAATACACCTGCCTGCCAAACTGAGCCAACTGAGCTCGATAGGTTATCAGGCATGTCCGAGGGATTTATGCGTAATACAACTTCAAGCTAAGTGTATAGTTTTCTTTTCTATCCAAAGCTTGTGGCTGATATTTGAATACTCTGTCTTACACAGATAATTTATAAAAACACATTTAGTTAGCGTTGAAACATTTTTTTTTCACATTTCACATTTCTTGATTTGAGCACAAAATTTGTCGAGCAAATGGCCGAGAACAACTTTAGCTGGAAGCCCGCCGATTTTTGGCCCATACCACCGACAGGATGGACGCCACCACAGCCGCATACGTTAAAGACTTCCGAGGAGCTGGCCACAAATGAACCGTCCGGAGTACTGGGAAGTGAATCGCTTAAAGCTTGGGATATTCTCTTTTACATTGCCTGTTTTCTGGGCGTGATCGCGATAATCAGCTGTCCAGTCGTTGCAGTCTATATGCTCTGGAGTTCTTTTTGTAAAGACAATTAAATGTTTTACTTTGCGTATAACTGCGCTGGATTTTGCCGAACTTGAAGGTGGCATTGGCGACTCTTTAGGCAAGCGATACCTAATTGTAGGGCATAGGGCAGCTGGAGGAGAGGGGCTGCTGGTTGATGGCCAGCTGCTTTTTGGAATTACGTAGCACGTGCGAGCTGCCTACTCATCATCAGGCCTTGGACGCCCTGAGAGTTCGTCACAGGATTTGATTTGCGCCAGTTCGGCCCATCTCCCTGATTATGGGGCACAAATTGCCTTCGCCCAGTGGGCGTTGATAGAGTGGGCGGCTGAGGCTTGTTGGCAGCGCAAAATATTTATTTTATTTATGACAGCTCAGTTTACAGGCATCGCCATCCGCTTGGGCCCAGATCACAAATTGCCAAATTCACTTTGAGCCAGGGCCGTGGCAAACTTTGACTTCCTTCTTTTTGACGCAATCAGTTTAATGCGCCAAATATAATGCGCGTGCACCCAAGTGGAAATCAATTCTGATTGCGAACTATAGACACTGGCGGTCACAAGTATTCGCCCACTGTTGCCGGCGATCCGAAACTGAATCGAATACCCTTGATTAAGGCTTTAAGGCTTTAGGTCCTGTTTACCTCTCAATGCTAACAAGCGTTATCAACTAAGTAAACAACATTAAACTTTCAGTTAATTTATTTGAATTTATTTAAAGATAGACAAGTTATTTGAACTAAAAGGAAACTTTCATAACTGCTGGCCATATATTGCTGATCGCTGATATTGTGTAAGCGATTTGAAGGAGCAGCTTTAATTGTCACTAGAGCTTAAGTGAGCCAATCGGATACGCTAATCAGATTCCAGTTGGCTCAACTGAAGTTCTCTCGAACAGCACGAATTTATCCACAGATATTTCAGCTTGGGGATGGGGATTTTTTGCCTTTGTTTGGTTTGTGCAGCTCTATCGGTGGCAGTTGTTTCTTATGGGCTACATGGAACTCCAACACAACCCAACTCCCGGTGAAATGCGCTGTGAAGTTGTTGTTGAAGTGGCCACGCCTCCGGGGGCGGCGCGGCGGTCTGGGCGCGCTTTAGACGCCAAATGCTTTTCGCTTAATGAGTTTTCTACTTGCGGTTTCGAGGAAAATTTGCGCAAAAATGCGCCACTTTACCTACAACATGAAGTGGAGGAAACGCGCGGAGGCTTTTACCTTGACTCCACCACGAAAGGGGGGCGCGGGGAGGCAGAGAGGGAGGCGGCTTTGCTGTGTTCGTTGTAAATGTTTTAGTGGTTACTGCGTTTAAGTCATTAGAGAAAATTCTTAGCTAAAGTGCGGCATAAAAGGAGTGCGGCTCAAAGAGTGCTGCGGGTGGGGGAGGGGGCGGAGGTGGCGAGGGGCGGGGCTGTTGCTTCTGAGTCTTAGAATTTGGCATCTTTTGTAGCTGTTCGAAGCTGTTGAGGGTACTGAGCCAAATGGCGGGACACAACCTCAAAGGTGGCAATGTGGCTGCTTAGACTGGAAAATTGCTGCTGGCGAAGCGAATTTACGAGCTTGCGTGGTGATTATTTTATCGTAGAGCCCATTTGAGCCTTTGAATATATGCCAAATTTTAATTTATCTCGACTTAAGCAATTAAATTTGAGCAATTTATGAAATATGCCCATGTTCCCATCTGTGTATATATAATGTAGACTATATATATACTTGTACGTATTTGTGTGTATGTACTTGTATGTATGTAAGCAATGAGAAAATCCATATGGGATTTTCTTGTTGCATTTATTAGTGTAACATTATTAATGCAACAAGAAAATCCCATATGGAACGAACAATTTGACTTTATAAAGTACATGCAAAATTAACGAAGAAGCCAAACCATGCACGAAAGGCCAATCAGAATGTTAATCGGTGGAGTAGAACGTGTATTTTGCATTTTGACTTATATTTAGTATTATATTTATTATTATATTTTATGCTAAAATAATTCTAAAGCTAAGTCAACCCTCATAAAGACGATAAGTGCATAAATTTAACCTTTACCTACTTTATTTACACCCAACCGGTTCGAACTCAAAACTCCAAGCTGTTTGAAAAGGTGAACCGAACTTTGAACCGAACCAGCTGCCCATAAAAGCAGCTGAACCAAAACAATATTGTATTAAAAAATAATCTGACTTAATTTTAGATCTTTTGAACATTTTTGCCTTTGCAGAAAATTGTATCTCTTAATTAAAATAATCAAAGAAAATGTAAATTGTTTTTTTTTTAAATTCTAATTAAGTAATTTTCATATTAACATAAATAAAATGTGATAAAGTTTCAAACCCATGGATGTGGTTGACATGGTTCACGAACCGAACCTAAAAGCGAGAAATCGTGAACCGAACCAATGGTAATCGTTTTTGGGTTTGCAGTCATGATTTATATTATCAAGAAATATGGCCTTGATATATCTAACCAAAACAATATTCAATCCAACTTAATCGCATACAGTTGCCAAAAACTATTGCGAGATTCTGTTTCCTATATTCAGCATAAATTATGCTGGCTATAAGTTGAATAAAGACTCAACTGTGTTTGCAGATAACAGATTGAGGTTCCAGTTAATTAACAGCAGCTGATGCCACTCTGAGTGTGGATATTGAGCGACTTGTAGGGTAAAAATAAAAATAAAAGAGAGTAAAAGAGCATGCTGAATGCTCTTGAGCGTAAGTAAATAGCGCACTTCGCTGCACTCTCTTAAATTATTTCCACTCAATTGTTACTCTCTCTTAATTTTGTTACTCTTTGCTGTGCATTCTCTCAGCTGTGATTTTTGCCTGCCACATTATTTTGTATCTCTGAGTCAGTTGGCAAAAGTATCTCAACGTCGCGCGACTTGCCTGCGAGAAGAGGGCGCTCTTTCACTCGATAGCTGGGGTTGAGCTCTGTGCCAAAACCTGGCAATGATTCCAATTGCCTATGCAAAATTGGTCGATTTTGTTTTCGATTTCGTATAAATATATACGTGCATATTATATGTATATACTATATATCTGTACGTACACATAATGTATGAAACTAGACAGCGTGTCGTGCATTTATTTTTGACGTTTGAATTTTGTTTTTTGTTTTTGTCACATTTGCCAGACGACTTAAATTATATGTTTAAATATTAAATGGACGCCATTTAACACACATTTAACAATAAATGAAGCAAATATCTGAAGGGAAAATCGTTAACAAGCAATTTATATAGATTTATGCATATTTTTGTGCGATATCGTTGTATTTTTTCCATATTTAGTGCTCCACTAATAAAAAGTTACAATAAATATAATATATGTGGGTTAATGTTAAATATTGGCTAATTTTGATTTATGAATTATGAGCATCATTTAGTTAAGGGTGATTATAGTAGCATATATTAAAAAAAAATTTCTTTTTCGGACAAAAAAAACATACAAACAGAAATCAACCATTAAAGAATAGAAAAGATCTGAGAACTAGCCCGAGGAAAAGGCACCGCCCTTGTTGACGACCAACATAAAACCCTTTACAATTTTTAAATAACCAAATATCGCACCTTTTCATTCTCGCGCTATGTCCATACACAATCCGGCTAGGGCCGGGGTTTGCCGGGCTCTTTCAAAGCGATTTTCAGCCAGACGCTGCGGCGTTCAAACACAACGTCAACGTCAAAGCTTCCCGACACAGCCGACGGCGGCCCCGTGCTGTCTTCAAAGTTCCGTTCGAGACGCGAGCCTTATCGCTCAGATGTCATATATACTTATGTATATATGTATATAAACATGATATACACTCACACTCAGTCATTTTGCGGCTGATAAGCTGCGCGCGCACATTCAAATATTTACAATAGACATTTATACTAATTGCAGTATACATATTTAGTTACTAGTAGATTATTTATAAGTGTGTGTGTGTGTGCGTGTGCGTGTGCGTGTGTGTGCGAGTTTAAGTGGAACAAGTTGACCGATTGTAATTGCTGAAATACGTTACAAAATGGTCACGATTTGTCAATTGACAATTGCCACACGGCAGCTGAAGATGGGGCTACGAAAATATCGATCAGCTTAGAGATGGCATTTAATTGGGAATATGAAAAGCGATGTTGCTCTTCATAAATATACATAAATTTATAAATAGATAAATTTTACTTTTATACACAGCTCTTATCGACAGAACTGGTATCAGTCAATATAACAGTCAACGTAATCGGGTAGCTAACAAGTTTTAAGCCAAACCGATTTTAGCCTGAAATACAAATTTTTTTTCGACTAACCCCAAGTCAACAAAGAAGTCTGTTAACAATAAGAAAGAAAATTATAAATCATATAAGAAATACTTTTTAGATATTTCTTAAAAGTTTTTACGAATTTCTATTTCTCTAAGTTTTTTAACTTTTTAACAAAATATGCAGCTGTGAATCCCAGGCTAGAGTGTAGATATCTTGTCTACAGTTTATAATTTTATTCTACTACTACTAAAAATAATAATAAGAATAAGTAGACAGTATGCTATAAAAGTTATCGCGCACGGAATACATAGCTTACATTGCCTATATATGTACATATATACATCTATATATATATACGTTTTTTTCTATATTTTGTCTTTCATGTCTTTTCCAAGTTGTTCTTATCAAGCGCGTAATTAACGTGTTCTATTTTTAGACGTCTTGTAGTCGAGCACTACGTTTCAGTCCTCCATCAATTGTATCATCAATTGACTGTTCTGTTGTTGTTGTCATTGCCGGACTCGAACTCGGACCCGTCTGGGGAACGGAACGGAACGAGTGCGAGTCCGAGCACAAAGAGATTATCAAGCTAAAAATCAACAGCAGCTCGCGTTCGAGCTTCTGTCTCCCGGCTGCGGTAATGCGGCATCAGAAAGGCGACTGTGGCAGCGACTGTGGCAGCATCTGTTGTTGATTGTTATTTTTGCTGTTGATTTAATAAATTAAAACCCGTAAATTAACTGTGAAGGCAAAACGACGCGCGACAAATCAAATAAATAAATAAATGGCAAGCAAAAGCTAAAGACTCTTCGGGCTTTCAACAGCCGCAGCGCGAGCGAGAGCCAGCAACGAGTGTGTGAGCGAGAGAGAATTCGCCAATTGATGCGGCTTGACCAACAATTGAACACTTTTCAAATAATTGTCTGCTTTGGGCTTTTGGGCTCAGTTTTGTGCAGGGAAAATCGAATGGGGCGGAAAAGTGAAGAGAGGGAGAGTATACATATATTTATTTTAAATGAGTACTTAAATATTTTAAAAACAAGTAAGAGTGGTCTACCCTGAACGCAGCTCCGAACTGCTGTAGCTTGAATTCGAATATCTCTCTTTATACACACAACAATAAACACACGCCGCAAGCTGGGCATTTAATTTAGCGGGTTTTCTTCTGAATTGATTTCTTGAATAACTTTAAAGTTTATCGTCCGACATTTCGGAAATTTTCAGAGTCTGAGTGGCATTCTTAAGGCTATCAAGAAAATATTTAACAGTACAGGAAAACTTGCAATTTTAGTTTATAAATAAAATAATTTGTTATTTAGAAAGAAAGAAAAGCCCAAGTATTTCCTTTCCTTACTAATAAACGTTAACTCAGCCCACCAGGAGATAATTTAAATTCTTTAAAAAGATATACATACACACATCATTATATTAGCCATAGTCAGAAACTAAAGCAAAAGTTTTGACAGACAGGATGTGTTCAGTTATAAAGGACACATACATTTATTTCACCATACACATATAGGAATACCAGAACCTTTATCTTTTCTATTACCTACAATTGTGAATATACCCTATACTTAAACCTGTTACTAACCTTACCTACACATATGTATACAACCTTATCCCATCACATTATGACGATACCTGAGCACATCACAGTATCTTCGAGTCGAGCACTCTCAAGAAATTCTTTTTATTTTGGATTTTCTTTTTCAAAGAAGAACTTCTTAGCTCACCTTAGTCGTGTCCAGTTGTGTCGCCTTTCAGCTTACAGTTGAGCTCCTGCCTGGCTCCAGTGTCCTGTGTGCCATCTATCTGCAAACAGAGGAAACATTTGTTTCGCTTCCCACAGTCACAGTGACATTCACAGTTACAGTCACAGTAACTAGCATTTAAAGGCTGAAACCGAAAATTAGCACACGTGTGCTGGCTGCTCGGACGACCCAATGATAAAGCCACTAAGCCAAAAGTATGCGACCCATGGGCAATTGTGTACATACGTGCATATGGAGTATACACACCCGTCAATAGCCCATCCCGCCCACACCCCGAAGGGCTGTTTGCTTAGCCACAGCTGGCAGCCCGATAACGACGACTTATCAATGGGTCCCATCTGTGTTAATGATGCCATGGCGCTCTGATAACCGTTAGGTACGGCACGTGTGCCCCGTGGGGGCCCCCTCCCGAGCGTGTGAGTGTATGTGTGTGTGTGTGTGTGTGTGAGGGGGGCAGCAATTTCGATAAGAACGGACAGCCCCCACTTGGTGCTGGTATAATATCAGCTGTGATAAAACCTTCTAAAGACTAGAGTCCATCGGGCAGTCAATCGTCAGCTTTGCTGCAAAGTCGTTAACCCCTTTCGGTAGGTAATGCAGCATGATTGATTTATCGCTAGGGTCGGCCAGGGTCCATTCGCTAGCTGCTGCAGTTCACAGAGGGCCCATCATTTAATTGAGTTCAACACGAGTGTGGGCCGAGCGCTGTTTGCTGAATCAAAACATTTCATTATTTTCATGTTGATCGATGGTCTTACCAGGCCCGAAAATACCTTTATTAACGACTCCAATATGGGTTGGGAATTGCGTATTTATTTATATTGGGCGCGCTTCAGTAGTCGAGTAGTCTGAGATATCTACTTGCAGAAGTTGGTGTCAGACAGAAGAACATAATGACATAAGACAAATATATATAAATAAATAAAAATAATTTTTTTTAAATAATAAAAAATTAAAAAAGTTAAAGCTTTTGTCAGTAAATGTCAGTCAAAAGCGGCTGGTGATATTTATAAATACCAGTTAGGCTGACATTTTGTAACTATATCCAATTCAAATGGAATTCCTAATAGTTGTTAATTGAGGAAACTACAATTTTTAGATTTCTTTAATCGGTTAATTCGAGATCTGTTATTTCAAGTTATGATAGAAATTAAAAAATATCGACAATTTAACAAATTATAATTTTGCTGCAAAGTAGATTCAGGATAAAAAAAAAAACTACATGTACTCTGACATATTTGAAGCTAACTAGGAAAATCTCTCTGGCGATAATTCGATCAGCTGTGCTCCTTCATCTCACAGGTGAACTCCACTTGAACTTGAGCACTTGAGAGCGTTGCATTGGCACACATGTGTGGTCAGGCGCCAGCTGGGGCATAGGTATATGTATGTGTATGCGTATGTGTGCTTGTATGTAAGCTGTCCTTCCCGTCTTGTGCGCCGCTTGGGGCACTCCAAAGTGCGGCACTTCAATTCCAATTCGACAGCAGCCAATTGCAAATCGCAGATGAAACAAGAACAAGGCTCGGGGGAGCACTCCAGTTGCCAGTTTTTGTTTTGAAGATGTTCTCGCTGTCGTTGTTGTTCTTGTTCTTGTTCTTGTTGTTGTTGTCGCCTGTTTCTGTCAGTTTGCCTTTGCCACTTGGGACACGGAGCAGCTGCAGCGAGGGGGTCGCTCCGGGGCGCAGACGGGCGTACAGTGCAGCTTTTATTGCCACCAGAGCTCCTTCACATATCCTGCGCAGAAATTGAAAAACTACTAGAGCCAACTTCAATTGAGACGTGCTCTGACCTGTCCGACCCACGGAACGGACACTGTGATTGAAATCCCAAGCACTGCTCGAGGCGTTCTCGGGCCAATCCGATAAACACTTGAATACAAAAGCATTTGATGAAAGTAGGCTCTCCATTCGCATTACAACTAATTACGAGCACCAGGAGCAGCAGCAGGACGAGAACTTGGACGTGGACGTGGCCGTGGCCGTTGACTGAGTTGCACCGAAATCCATATCGAAATTTAGTTACGCCTTTCAGGCAGGCCATTTGGCGATTTCGTTGGCATATGCTCGAGCCGGGTCAAGTCTTAATTATGAGCGGCCCGAAAAGGGCCCACAGATGAAAATGCAAAGAGATAAGGCCGGGCCGGGCCGGGCTGGGCCGGAGGCTGGGCGCCGCCAAAGGACAACAAACAAATATTTACAGTGCGCACTCGCATTTAATTGCCCTCCGGTCGGATCGCCCCTCGACCAACCGTCGCCGCATATGGCGCTGCAATGTGAGCGGCTCACGTTTCGGTGGTTGCCACGCTTGTCGCCTACCTCGCCGAGATCAGCTGGCCGAAAAGGCCATTAAGGCATTGCTGACAGGCCGGACTGGCCATCACAGCTGAAAATTGCAGTCTCCGGGCGGAGGTGGAGGAACACACATCGCTCTCCTCGAGGTAACTCTATATATACATATTTGGCTGCAATGTCCGTTTGAATTGAAGCCAGAGATATACAAAATTCATATACGAATTTATATTGAGATACATGCCCTTGAGTATCTAATCCAGATCTTTACTATGTAAATAGCTGCTGATTTCTTTCAAAAGGGGAAAGATCGCAAACAGTTTTGGCCACGCGCACTACCTTTTCCACAAATCGCAAAAATATATATTTCAGCTGAAGATTACCCAGCCTTAAGATCAGAAGCAGCATTCTATGTTTTTCATTTTTTTAAATATATTTTCATTACCAGCAAAAGCATTTTTAAGATAAATATAGGCCACAACATCTAAGTCCATAAAATATACAACAATCTTTTTGGATCATTCAAAAAATGAAAATGTGTGTACATAGATTTGAATGCTCTTTTAAAGTCCGGAAAATCTCATAACGATCGTACTTTTAGTTTAGAGGTCATTCAAGATCCATTGTCGGATCCATTGTGGCACATCCAACTTCCAAAAATGACGCAATAAAGCATGCGACAGGGACATGGGGTTAAACTTTCTCCAGTTGGCAGTTGGGGTCCTTGTCGTGCGGCCTTCTCTCTGTCCTTGTGGGTGTGCTATTGTTTGCTTTTTATTTACATGCGGCGCAAATAATTCTAATATTTGCACAATAAATGTGGCGGCCTAATTGAGTTAGAGGCGTTTCGTGTGAGTAAATGCAGCAAAGCGACAAGAATCCCTGAGCAGCCCACGCCCACACCCACGTACACCCACACACACACGCCCCGCATTTGTGTGTCCCTTTGTTTGCCTGTCGCACAGAGCATAAAAATATTCCTAACAAAATTATGTTACGAACAAAAGTCGGCGAAAAAAATATGGAATAAGTATCAAGTGCAAAAGCAGTCAAAAATACCACTTTGGAATTAAAGCGCGAAGTGAAACGATTATATCAAATTGTGGAATTTGAAAAGAAAACTTTCTAGGCCTGCCTTCCAACGGAGATGAGAAGGGGAAGCTACATCGGAGACAAGTCAAAGAGGGAACAATTGTACCCAAAGCTTTTACCAAAAAGGTGGGCAAAATAAATTTGCTAAAAGCCAAACCAATTGACTGAAACGCTGCTTGGGAAACTGAGAACTCAAGGCCAAGAGGGTGTACTCCAATGATGTGATCGACAGAGTTGAACCAAAGACAATATAAATATTTTTATTTATTTATATTTATTTATAAGTATTTATATTGTCTTTAGTTGACCTCACCGCACCGCCGGCGAAAGTATTGTCGAGCGTAGCAAATGCGACTAACTGCAACCCAGCGGAACGGCACAGCAGTCGACAGCATTGGACCACTTGGACTGGGCCAATGGAGCGACGCAGGTGGTTGGCGAATGCGCACAAGACGCGCTTGGTGCTCCACGTGGCGGCCAGTGCGCACCTGGGCTACGCGCTCTACTACGACTACACGTATGCGCAGCTGCCGGCGCTGGCGGTGGAGCTGCGGCTGGAGCCGCCCATGGGCGGGAAGCTCAAGTACCTGACCTTCCTCAATGGTCTGCTGCAGGCCGGGTACTACCTGCTGGCGATGGGACACGACCTGAGCCGACTGCGGGCACTGCGCCAGTTAAGGGACTATCTGCTGGCCAGCTTTGTGGTGCCGCTGGCCCTGACGGTGGGCGTGACCTTCTGGGCGCTCTGCGGCATAAACCGCGAGTCGATCTGTCCCTCCATCCTGGACCTGGTCTACCCGCAGTGGCTGAACCGGGCCTTGCACAGCTACGTGGTTATCTACGCCTTGCTGGAGCTCTGCACGACGCCACATCGATACCCAGAACGGGGCAGGGCACTCGCTGGACTGGCTGCTGCCCTGGGCTGCTATTTGATTTGGATGCATCTTGTGCTTCATTGGACGGGCGTCTGGGTCTATCCCTTTCTGGGTGCACTATGCGGCCCGCTGCGCCTCTGCTTCTTCGCCCTGATCGTGGCGCTGGCCTTTGGCTACTACTTGGCCAGCGAGCATTTGAACTTTCTGCTCTGGGTCTACACAGGGACAAGGGGAAATAAAGCAATTTCCAATTCGCCGAAGCGACTCAATTCGGTGCAGTTATAAGCGTACTGTATTAGAATTGAATAGTACGAAAAGATCTTATAAGTGGGAGGTTTAATGGTTTACTGTCACTATGATAATAAAACAATAATATAGTATACGTACGTACTTTCTTTTCAGTTTCCTATGTCTTCAAATAATATGCAAATAGGCAACAGAAACAATAGTTAAAATAATTCATTTAAGTTGAATATCTAAGTGTGTTGTTGTGGGTAAGAGTGGCATATTTATAATACAATTTGTGATATTAGTTTTTCATTAAAGAAAACTCATCACTAAGCGAAAGGTGCACATGAAAATGTCCCCGATGAAGGTGAGTGCAAAGCAGAATATCTGTACAGCTGTAGGTCCCACGCACTCATCTAAACCTTTAAGGTTAACCAAGAAAAGCTCAGCCACAATTTTGAAGTTAGTCTTGATTAGCTGGCACACCGCGATCGTACCTGCACCAATGCACGAGAGACTCATCTGAAGGTTACATGTCATTAATAGGTCATAAATATTGCTATTGTGGATTTTGATCATGGCAAGTGTAAAGTTTCTAACTCCATCGGGGTCACTTTTGCAATGTTGAATTTTTTGTGCATCGTCACAAAAATATTTTTGTGCAAAGATGAAATCATAGAAACAAACTAAACAGTCTCCTTGAAAAAGGGATTGAACATACTTTGTAATTACTAGGGGATCTGGGGTTGATAATTCCTCATTTTCTGGTGTTGAAGGTGTTGTCACTTCGTTAGTTGTTTTACTTGTTTCGCTCTGGTATTCTTTATAATGCTCAAAGTCCTCTGCATCTCTATTGAAGAGAACGAAATTGCAAATATGAGATTAGTACATATTAATTTACATGCCTTCAAACAAATATATCTACAAATTATATAAATATATAAAATTATAGCAAATTATATAAATATATAGCAAATTCCTGGGCCACGAAAAATTCTTCGATTAACTCCAATTCGACTTGTTAATTACTGATGGGCTCCTTTAACGCTTAAATCAAAGCCGCGAACACACGCAAGCTCGAAAATCACGATATCCATTATCGCCAGGGATCTATAGAGATAAACAACACTGCAGTCCGGTGCAGCTTGGTAATATCTTGACTTTAAGAGTGTTAAATTATACCCTCAGCCAATTTGACGTGGCCAAAGAACTTAAATACTTAATCTGATGAGTTCAATTGATTAAATGATTGATTTCATGATTTTTTTACGTTAAATTTTCGTAAGATGAATTTCGAAGCACACATATACATTCGATATACATACTCTTCAGAAACATATGTAGTTTTCGTAACTATATTTGTTGATGAAGTTTCCTCTTCCGCTTCCTCTCCCTCTCCCTCTCCCTCTCCCTCTCCCTCTCCCTCTCCCCCTCCTTCTCCCTCCTCTTCCTTTTTATTTTCCTCTTTCTCTTCAGCTATTTCTTCCTCTGTATAATACGACCACGAAAGGACCTCGTTCGGCACCTCTTTTGGTGTCATTTCTGTTGTATGTTCCTCATTCTCTTGCTCTTCTTCTGCGCCATCTGTTGTAGTTTCCTCCTCTTCCTCCACTTGCTCCACTGTCTGCTCTTCGTCCACAACTGTTGTAGGTTCTGCTGTGGTAGTTGTGGTAGTGGTGTTTTGTCCTATTACTATTTCTATATCTATCTCTATCTTTGCTTTTTCTGTTGTACTTGTTGGTGTCTTTGTTGTACTCTTTTTTTTATCTTTTTTTGTTGTACGTTTTGTTGTTGTTGTTGCTGATTGAGTCGTTCTTAATTTCGTTCTCGTTCGTTTGGATGGCTTGTCGCTTGTGTGGGGTGTCATAGTTGGCTTGGGTGTTGACTTGGTTGGTGGCTTGGTTGGTGGCTTAGTTGGTGGCTTGGTTGGTGGCTTGGTTGGTGGCTTGGTTGGTGGCTTGGTTGGTGGCTTGGATGGTGGCTTGGATGGTGGCTTGGGTGGTGGCTTCTGTGGGGGTTTGGGTGGTGGTCTGGGTCTGGGTCGTGGCCGGAATCCTCGTCGTTCATTAAACGATTGTGGTGGCTTCAATGGCCTTAGACGTATTCTACGCTTGAATTCTTGAGATTCTTCTCCCTGAGTTTCTGTCTCTTCTTGATAATTATCTAATTCCAGTTTTCGATGTTGACGGTCTCTAAATACTTGTAAATGTTGGTGCGGTTGGTGTTGGTGATGCCGTCCTGCAAGCTGGTCGTGTTCATGGCGAGGACTATGATGATGATGATGATGTTCGAAGTCAAACTTTTTGTTTGCTAACGCTCTCGCTACAATTGCAAGGAGGAATATTACGTTTCGAACTTTCATTTCGAAACGTTGTACTTTTCAACACGGAAATATTTGAGAAAATTCGCTTTTATAGGGCCACAGACTTAATCTGATTATGTATGGATAAATTCGATTACGTGTTCTAGTGCGGAATATATTTTCAGAGATAAAGCTCGAATTATATAAGGATTAACTTCCCGATACCCATTTTAAATTGATTAAAAATTGTATATTGGGATTGTGCAACAGACTAGTCGGTTTTCTTATGTACGTATGAATGGGTCCATATCAGAGATTTCAAGAGTTAGGGACCTGAAGAAATATAAAATTCAGTATAGCAGTATAATTCGACATATAAGTATGTGTGCATAAACGTAAGAACGAATGCATGTTATGGAAACTGCGGGTCTGCGTACAGGGTATCTTTTAGTCGGGCACTTCCGACTAGAGCACGATAATGTGTTTTTCCTATCTGTCTGTGAAAACTATTGTTGTTTTAAGGATAATGGTTTATTGTGTGAGTCTGTGCCTCACCCATTCGATTTCCTTACTGATTGTAGAGGGGCAGATTTCCAATATTTTAGTTTTCGTAGGATTAAAAGCACCATTTTTTGACGGGTGGAGATTTGGTAAACTTAAGCTGCCTACGGGGACAGCAACTTTAGATCCCAAACTGTAAGTCTCGAGGCCAATTTTTGCCTACTTTTGCCTGTTACTTATGTTTGCACTAAGACATTATACCCTCTTTTGTCTATTTTCAATGGGTATACGCTATACGAAATAATTAGGCCACCGATTTTTACAAAGAAAATTAAAAATGTATGGAAGATTGCTTGATTAAAAAGTGAACTAAAATTTCCTTAAAAGGTTGGAGCTGTTTATATTTATAGGAATTTGTATCTATCTGACGCATGAGTTTTGTTCTACCATGATTCGAAAATAGGAGGCTCTGCAAACTATTCAGCTCTCTCTCTCTCTCTCTCTGTTTCAATTAGAGCCTGAGATATCTCATATTCAATATATAACTATATATATGTTTATTTGTATATATATTTTTTTTTGAAAACTCGAAATCTTTCCAATCGAAAATTATGAAAATCTGGCCCCATATTTTGTGCACTGCGTTAGTCCTGGCGCGTTTCGTGGTCGGCGAGATGCCGCAGTGTCTGACGGACGAGAATCCGAGGAATGAAAAATTTATATTGGACGAGAGCTCATGGGAACTGATGCTAGAGGGCGAGTGGATGATCGGCTTCTGTGTGCCGCTGATCATGGCCTGCATCAAGTTTGATCGCGTCTGGAGCAAGTTCGCCCAGGAGGAGCAGCTGCAGCAGAGCAGGCTGAGAGTGGCCAGCATGAAGCTCGAATACTCGGAGACGGTCATCAGACGCTTCTCCTTGAACGATTTGCCCACGATTCTGCATGTGAAGGATGGCGTCTTTCGCAAGCTGCCGGTGGCCCAAAGCGTCGAGCAGCTGAAGGAGCTGGCACTGACCAAATGGCAGGACACGGAGCCCATGCCCTTCTGGCAGCATCCAAATGGCCCATACATACACGCCTACATAAGCTACATTCGTGCCATCGATATGGTCTACCGCAACTCCTGGCTGGACACGGACTACGAGCATGCCACTTGGCTGGTGCGCATCGGCCTGGCCCTCATCCTGGCCATGACTGTGACGGCCATCTGCGGCCTTTACACCGTCGTACGCGACAAGCGACAGTTCCCGAAGCGTGGCAAGCAGCAGAGACCAATTTCCCCAGACGATAAGAGCATCCTCGCCGAAGGTCAGTCCACCCCCGAGAAGGAGGCGGAAGATTAGGCAAGTTACATCCCATATTTTGGCACTCCATAAAGATTCTACTGATTTCTCGTCCCTAGCACAGAAATTGTCAACAAAAGAAGTCTCCTTTTCTGCTATGGCTGAAATTTCGCCAGACCAAAATCGATCCCCGTTAATTTCCCACTGTCTATAATTAATAATATACGAAAACTAAAACCAAACTTAAGTTCATATTCACGGCTCTTTTGCCACAAAAGATACTAGTTGTAGCCACTCTCTCGACCTGCTTCTTACCAGAAGCCAAAACAGTCACTGGACCGATCCTTACAGACCAGAAAGTTGGCACTCGGTTTCAGACATTATCCGAAAAAAGGGAATACATTCACATCTTATTAAAACGGCTTTCTCAGTTAATACTTAGGGAATGAGTATGTGTAGCTTTATATATATATATATATATATATATATATATATATATATATATATATATATATGTGTGTGTGTGTGTGTATATATCCATACTGCGTTTGCTTTGCGCCTTGCCGTTGAACCTCCATTCATCCGGAATTGGGATTTGTTCTCATATGAGAAGAGCACATGATCCCAGATTGAGCTGGGCTTGTTTTTATGAACAACATATGCATTGTAATTCGAATTGCGTTCTCTACAAACTATTTTTGGAGCTCAGCAGCAATCTGTGTTGGCTTTATAATGGGCTCCTTTTGATTTTTCGCAGGATTTCAACATTTTCTGGTTCAATTATTATCGGCAAACGGCCTTTGCGCAATACTTCAATTTTCCTATCCTAGCCACGATATGTCCTCATTGTGCAAATGCAAAAATTATTTTTTTGCGATTCAATAGTTTCCCTTTGATTTGCTGCCATTTTTCTTCAACGCAGCATTTATTAGAGCTTTAAGCTCAATTAGGTTGTACAAAATGCTGTTTATTAAACAAACAGGAGATCAGAAAATAATTTCGATTCAAAATATATGTGTGCCAATACTTTGGTGCAGCGAATAAGTGACTGTTTTTTGATTTTAAAATTAAATTAAAAAATATATCATATATCGTTTGAATGTTTGAAATTTGTTAAGTATATTGATAGTTGAATGTGAATGCGTAATAAAAATAAATTTATATGGTTCTGGGAGGCTTCTGTTATTTGGAGTTGGGCTTGAATTTGGGCTTCTGCTTGGGCTTGGGTTTGGGTTTGGTTTGAGGATTGCTTTGGGGCTTGGGTTTGGGCTTGGGCTTGGGTTTGGGTGTTTTTGATGTAGGTGCTGGTGTAGTTGTTGATGTAGTTGTTGGTGGCGTGCCTGTTGTAGGAGGTCGTCAAATTGGTGGCAAATGTCCTGCTCCTTTTCGTCCAGAAGCGACTTTATATATTATTCGTTTAGTTGTTAATTTCGGTGGTGGCCTGCGTGTTGTAGGAGGTAGCCAAAATGGTGGCCAATGTCCTGCTCCTTTTCGACCAGAAGCGACTTTATATCTTCTTTGTTTAGTTGTTAATTTCGGTGGTGGCCTTCGTGTTGTAGGAGGTAGCCAAAATGGTGGCCAGTGGCCTACTCCCTTTCGACCAGAAGCGACTCCATTTGATTTTCTAGGGTGCCAAAATTGTGGCCACTCGCCTACTCGTTGTTGTTCAGGAAAGCTTCGTAGCACGTTGCCAGGTGGCTTTAAAGACTGTTTGAATTCTTGAGAAGAATTTAGTTCCACTTTTTGACTTTGACAGTTTCTAAATACTTGTAGATGTTGGTGCGGTTGGCTATCGAGTTTTCGTCTTGCAAGCTGGCCCTTTTCATTGCGAGTACTATTCTTTTCGGTAGCGTAAACACTCGTTACAATTGCAAGAACAAATATCACGTTTCGAACTGGCATTTCGAAAAGTTGTCCTTATTTTTAACACGGAAATACTTAAGTAAATTCGCTTTTATAGGGCCAGAGACTTAATGTAATTATGTATGGCCAAATTTCATAATATGAAGAGCATATATTTTCACGGATAAAGCTTGAGTTATAGAACGATCAATTTCTCTATAGCCATATTAAATTTCCTAAAACTTGTGTAACACACTACACGATGCCCAACCAATTTAAAACAGGTATGGAGAAATTAATCATTGTTTTAATTCAAGCACAACAAATTTAGCCACACTTAATTAGATTAAGACTCTAGCCATATAAAAGCGAACTCACATAATCTCCGTGTTTCTAAGAACAACTTTGCGACATGAAAGTTCTAAACGTAATATTGCTCGTTGCAATTTTAGCGAGTGTTTCCGTAACCGGAAAGGATAGTCCTGGCAATGGAAAGGAAAATTCATTAAAGGCACCTGCCATTACTGTACGAAGAGGAGCAGGCCACTGGCCATCACCCAAGCCTAGAGCAGCACCCAGGCTACCCAGAGCCACATAAATGTATTTTTATAACGCATTCACGTTCAACTGTTAATATACTTAACAAATTTCAAACATTCAAACGATATTTGTATACCCTGAATGCTTTGAAAATGTGTAAAAAGGGTATAATGGTTTTGTGTAAATATATATAATAGGCAGAAGGAGGCATCTCCGACCCCATAAAGCTTAGACAATATTGATCAGGATCACCAAGAAATTTTTTTTTTTTTATATAATTTTGAAAATCCAAAGCAATCTCGTTTTCTGTGCACATACATATTGGCACAGCATATATTTTTGACTTTGCGTTTTATATATTCCATATACTTTTCTGAAATATGTTTCCTATATACCCTGATTAATTTATTACTACATTCAGGAAACAAATTTTTAAAATTCACGTTATAATTTTTAATTTAATTTTAAATATAAAAAACAGTCACTGCACATAACCGAACATATTTTCTGTTCTGTTAGTTAACAAAATTGTCATTTTGAGCTTAAAGCTCGAAATAAATGCTGCGTTGAAGATAAAATGGCAGCAAATCAAAAGGAAACGGTTGAGTCACAAACAAAAATAATTTTGGAATCGGAAATTTGATGGGCAGGAGCCGATTCACAATTAGAAGCATTACTCCAGACGCGATTAAACTCGATGCAGGTCGTGATCAGCGGCACACAGAATCCAATCATCACCTCGGATTCTCGTTCGTCAGACTCTGCAACAGCCGACCACGAAATGCGCCAGGATCATCGCAATGTACAAAATATGAGGCCAGATTTTCATAATTTTCGATTGGAAAGATTTCGAGCTTTCAAAAGAAATGTATATACAAATACAAATAAATAAAATAAATAACAAAAATGCATATATAGTTATATATTGAATATGACAAATATAAAATTTATGTAGCTCTGGGTGCTGCTCTAGGCTTGGGTGATGGCCAGTGGCCTGCTCCTCTTCGTACAGTAATGGCAGGTGCCTTTAATGAATTTTCCTTTCCATTGCCAGGACTATCCTTTCCGGTTGCGGAAACACTCGCTAAAACCGCAACGAGCAATATTACGTTTAGAACTTTCATGTCGCAAAGTTATTCTTGGTAACACGGAAATACCAAAGTGAGCTAGCTTTTATAGGGTCAGAGACTTAATCTAATTATGTATGGCTAAATTTAATTATATATCGATACATTTTTCCATAGCCATATTAAATTGTTTCTGGCCCTTTTCGTTTAGTTGTTAATTTCAATTTCTCTATAGCCATATTAAATTGCCTAAAACTTGTG
Source organism: Drosophila colorata (assembly GCA_035041545.1). Lineage (NCBI taxonomy): Eukaryota > Metazoa > Arthropoda > Insecta > Diptera > Drosophilidae > Drosophila > Drosophila colorata. Next base: position 504,926 of record JAWNLD010000222.1, read on the forward strand.
TAACACACTACACGATGTCCAACCAATTTAAAACAGGTGTGGGGAAATTAACCATTGTTTTAATTCAAGCACAACAAATTTAGCCACACTTAATTAGATTAAGACTCTAGCCATATAAAAGCGAACTCACATAATCTCCGTGTTTCTAAGAACAACTTTGCGACATGAAAGTTCTAAACGTAATATTGCTCGTTGCTATTTTAGCGAGTGTTTCCGCAACCGAAAAGGAAAGTCCTGGCAATGAAAAGGAAAATTCATTAAAGGCACCTGCCATTACTGTACGAAGAGGAGCAGGCCACTGGCCATCACTCAAGCCCAGATCAGCACCCAGGCCACCATTTAATTTAATTATGTATGGCTAAATTTAAATATATACATTTTTCCATAGCCATATTAAATTGTTTCTGGCCTTACGAAGAACACCCTTCCGAAATAAAAGCCCTAAACGTAATATTGCTCCTTGCAACTGTAGCGAGTGCTACAATCTATCCTCAGGATAGTCCTCGCCGTGAACACGGCCAGCTTGCAAGAGGAGTTGCCCAAGCCAAAACCCAAGCCAAAAACAAAGCCAAAACCGAAGAAAAGCTGATAACCCATACTACCTACGCCCAGACCTCAACCAAGCAAACTACCGACAACCACATACTTTTATTTATATAACGCAAACATTCAACTAATAATATATTTCATAAATTTTGAACAATCAAACGATATTTTTAGGTAATATTCTTATTATTATTAGGGAGAGAATTTCACAGCTGAGATTTTGGAGGCACTGCGAGCAAGAGAGTTCTCAAGGGGGCCCTTATGATGGAGAGCACATCTCTTGTCTCGGAAATTCTGATATGTGCCGGAGTAACAAATTCTTCGCATAGAAACCTTCTCCAATTCCAAATAATGGCTGGGAAATCACAAAAATGTGCTTTGTAGTTTCGTTATCCTGTCTACAGAGTCTGCACTCTGCGTCGTCCAGGTCGCGTTGACCAGTTAATTGCCCTCATCTTCTTTCAATTTAAATTTTAATTTAATTTAAACAACCGGGGCTAATAACCGATACTTTTCGAATTAAAGAACACGGGCGTGGAATTTGTTATATGTCGATTTTTGTCGATAGCTGAAAATTAATCCGTATGCATATATATGTGTGTACATATATTATTATTATCTGACAGATAAAACAAGTAAAAGAACTGAAGAACTGACAACACCTACTCTGCCAGAATGCTTAGGAATTAAAAGCCCCCGATTCCGAAGTTATTTCACAATTTATTCAAACACTTTCTGAAGGAGTCTATTTAGTTTGTTTTTATTTAATCTTTCAATAATCATTTATTGATTTATGGGTTGCAAGAATGACCGCGACGGAGCTAAAAAGTTTACACTTGCCATGATCAAAATTCACCTTGCCAATATTCATGACTTAGCAAAGGGATGCAAACCTTAGTTGGATTTGGCGTGCATTGGTGCAGGTACGATCGCGGTGTGCCAGCTAATTAAGACTAACTTCAAAATTGTGGCTGAATTCTTCATGCTTAACATGAATATTTTTCAAAAGTGCTTGCGATCTCCATTCACAGAAGTTTGCTGCTTTGCACTTATCTTCGATGGGGACGTTACTTTGTGCACTTATCCTAAATCGACGGATTACCTTAATAACTGAATATCAGAAGCCACCTCATAAATAAATATGCAACTGTTACCCACAGCAATAGACTAAGATATTTAACTTAAACATTATTCATATTGTTTCTGTTGATTATTCGAATATTATTTGAAGACATTTGAAACTGAAAAGAAAGTACGTAAGTCACTATATTACTGTTATATTATTAGATTGACAATATGTTAAATTCTCCCTTAAGCCTACCCATTTATAATTCCTTGTCGCAGTACTCGATAGTTAAGTTGTCTGCTTAGGCATTTAGACGACTGAACAGCAAGGATCCGGGTTCGAATCCGAGGCCAGTGTATGGATGTGGTATTTTTCTTAGCCGAAGACCATTGCAGCCAGTGCTATTTACACAATTTGAATACACTTGTCGTGATCACGTTTTCTGGAACCTTTTTCGACGGCCGCAGACGAAAAAATGAAAAACCTTTAGGGGAATCTACGCTTATAACCCCGACCAAAGCCACGTTACTGGACAAGGGCAACGAATCGATTTGAGTTAATTCCACGCTCCGGCGACCGCAAAAGAAGAGAAGAAGGGAAGAAGAAACGCGCAAACCCCGACGAGCTGCAAGAGCTGCTTAAGGCCAACCCTTGCACGGTGCGGACCAGAACGATTTGGGCTTGGGTTGGGCTCGGTTTATTTTTTACTCGCACTCGCTCTCGTACTCGTTACATTTTGACGAGTCAATTGTCATTGTTATTGGCTTTGTACTCCGTTGGCCCTCGAGCGCACATTTCTATGCAAATTTGTGAACGCCCGCCCCTTTGCGCAGTCAAAGTGAGTTGGAATTGGACAGACGGAAATTGCTTTATTTCGCTGAGTGAGGCCTATTCCTGCTATTCGCCAGCGCCCCTTGTCCCTGTGTAGACCCAGAGCAGAAAGTTCAAATGCTCGCCGGCCAAGTAGTAGCCAAAGGCCAGCGCCACGATCAGGGCGAAGAAGCAGAGGCGCAGCGGGCCGCATAGTGCACCCAGAAAGGGATAGACCCAGACGCCCGTCCAATGAAGCACAAGATGCATCCAAATCAAATAGCAGCCCAGGGCAGCAGCCAGTCCAGCGAGTGCCCTGCCCCGTTCTGGGTATCGATGTGGCGTCGTGCAGAGCTCCAGCAAGGCGTAGATAACCACGTAGCTGTGCAAGGCCCGGTTCAGCCACTGCGGGTAGACCAGGTCCAGGATGGAGGGACAGATCGACTCGCGGTTTATGCCGCAGAGCGCCCAGAAGGTCACGCCCACCGTCAGGGCCAGCGGCACCACAAAGCTGGCCAGCAGATAGTCCCTTAACTGGCGCAGTGCCCGCAGTCGGCTCAGGTCGTGTCCCATCGCCAGCAGGTAGTACCCGGCCTGCAGCAGACCATTGAGGAAGGTCAGGTACTTGAGCTTCCCGCCCATGGGCGGCTCCAGCCGCAGCTCCACCGCCAGCGCCGGCAGCTGCGCATACGTGTAGTCGTAGTAGAGCGCGTAGCCCAGGTGCGCACTGGCCGCCACGTGGAGCACCAAGCGCGTCTTGTGCGCATTCGCCAACCACCTGCGTCGCTCCATCGGCCCAGTCCAAGTGGTCCAATGCTGTCGACTGCTGTGCCGTTCCGCTGGGTTGCAGTTAGTCGCATTTGCTACGCTCGACAATACTTTCGCCGGCGGTGCGGTGAGGTCAACTAAAGACAATATAAATACTTATAAATAAATATAAATAAATAAAAATATTTATATTGTCTTTGGTTCAACTCTGTCGATCACATCATTGGAGTACACCCTCTTGGCCTTGAGTTCTCAGTTTCCCAAGCAGCGTTTCAGTCAATTGGTTTGGCTTTTAGCAAATTTATTTTGCCCACCTTTTTGGTAAAAGCTTTGGGTACAATTGTTCCCTCTTTGACTTGTCTCCTTCTCATCTCCGTTGGAAGGCAGGCCTAGAAAGTTTTCTTTTCAAATTCACAATTTGATAAAATCGTTTCACTTCCCGCTTTAATCCCTTTTGCACTTGATACTTATTCCATATTTTTTTCGCCGACTTTTGTTCGTAACATAATTTTGTTAGGAATATTTTTATGCTCTGTGCGACAGGCAAACAAAGGGACACAAAAATGCGGGGCGAGTGTGTGTGGGTGTACGTGGGTGTGGGCGTGGGCTGCTCAAGGATTCTTGTCGCTTTGCTGCATTTACACACACGAAACGCCTCTAACTCAATTAGGCCGCCACATTTATTGTGCAAATATTAGAATTATTTGCGCCGCATGTAAATAAAAAGCAAACAATAGCACACCAGCAAGGACAGAGAGAAGGACGCACGACAAGGACCCCAACTGCCAACTGGAGAAAGTTTAACCCCATGTCCCTGTCGCATGCTTTATTGCGTCATTTTCAGATGTTGGATGTGCGATAATGAATGTGCGAAAAAATTAAATTTTTCTAAAATGTTTCACGATCAAATCGCAGGTCTTAGCCAAAAGGAATTGCATGTTATAAGCCACTAAATATGGCGATTTCTATTAAAACAGTTCATTCAGTTCAATAAAAGTAATGGATATATACGCGTGAAATATATTTTGCAATTAGTTCGGACGATAAGTGTTTCAATTATGTACCGTTACTAATGCGCGTACGTGGCAGCTTTCCACAGTCTTCAATAAACTTCTAAGCTTCCCGGTTCGCAATGATTTTTATAATACTATTATTGGTCGTACAATGTGCTGCCAACAATAGGACCACAACGACCACAGAGAAAAGCCTCCGCTTGAAGATTGATGTAGAATTTGTGCTTCTACTTATACACAAAATATTCACTTTCGGGATTTTTAGTTGTATTGGAAAGTCAGTTAAGTTCCTCTTTCCATATATCAAAGAAGCTGTGTGGGCATTTCTGATGGGTGTTCTTGAGGAGAATCCATTAAGTGTAACAATCAGAGCTATACAGACAGTGGTGATCGAAATGAGAATCAGTTACGAGTTTTTTATACAAAAAGTATTCAAGCGAATTGTTGGCTGCGTTAAAATAGTTGGATATTCGTTCAAACTTGTTGGAACAGTATATAATAAGGGCATAGATATTCTTTCGATGATACTTGAAGCTGGTTGGAGAGCGCTCAAAATATTACTTTGTCCATTGGTATATTCGCTTTGGAAATTTATTGAATGTGTTAGAAGCTAAACACGAACATTTTAAAACGTCAAGGACTTCAGAATTATTACACGAATTTATTAAAACCCGACCCAAATCTCACAATTGTATATGATTATAGCTACTTGTAATAAAAGTTGTGATATCTCTGTACTAACTGTTGTTGTTAAATTTACCTTTGTAAATAGGAACAATTAAGAGTACTCTAATCGGGAGGGCAACGACTGGGTACAGGGTAACTTAGGTCCGAGCTAAACATCTTTCAATACACACGTCAATGGTAATTCGATAAAATCACTATATATCTCCCATAATTTTAGAGCAAGAGTTACCAAATTTAACAGACCGCTTTCTGATGACGTCCTCTAAAGATCGAGCCGCCCCCACAAATCACAAAAATCTATATTTTTCCAAAATAATAATAATAAGTAACTACTGTTATTATACTATAAGAGCGAGTATTGCGTAGTCGTCTACACCCGACTGTTACAAGACAATGCCAGCTCCACCTCTCACGTAGCATCAATTCTGATTCAGATTCTGACGAGTACATAAATCATGCGAGGACAGCTGCCTTTGGGTCACGTGCAGGGCCCGGCTGAATGCCAACTTTCAGCCGGTGAAAACAGCTGAAAAACTGCAAGATGATCCGAATGCGAGTCAATCAAGCCTTTCATATAGCCAAATGGACTCGGGCACGGGTTGGTTTCCACGGAAAATCTAAATCGTGCTGCGAACCCACCAGCCGCGGCACTTGTGCTAAAAATATTTCAATATTGAACGGGAACAGCTGAAATGCATTTACACACAAAAACACACACACACACACAGCCACATGAGTGCCTGGGATTTGTCTATGACAGACCGGAACTAGGCAAGCGTTACCGGAAACGTGTTTCATATGTCAGAGAAAGTCCTGCGCCTGCGCCACAGCCAGAACTCATTCATGAATGGCCATTGAAATGGCACTGAGGACTCGGCACGCAGGACCCAGGTACCCGGGCACACAGCATGCAAATGAACCGACAAAGCAGCCTTCACCAGAAATTGAGTCATATGGCGCATGCCTGCCTGAGGATCGAAATGCAAGCGGCCTGCGCAGCCTGAGGGGATGTGCCAGGATGTGATGATGTGTGTCAGCTGTCGGTCGACCGCTGGCGGCAATCCCAACAATACGGCGCAACACAGCATTTTTCAGTACCTCCCCTGCCCAAATAAAGATACGGCCACATATCGGCCAGTCGGCCCCTGCGGTCTGCATGCCGGTTAGCTTTTTCGATCGCTCCGCCCCCCGTTACCCCCCACTCCACACTCCCCACTCCGTTCATTTGTATAAATTTGTGCAAATATTTGGTGAGCCGCTGGCAAACAATGGGCTGCTCCTTTTGTCTTCCTGCCCGGCGCACACAAATTGTCAATTTGTCACCCGCTTGAATTGCAGGGCCCCGGAATGCAGAAACCGTTGCGGCAGTTAGCACAGCCCGATGCGAGTATCTGCCAGCCATCGTGCCGGAAAATTGTTTATTTATTGTTATTCTCTCACAATGCAATTTCACGTTTAATTGCGTGCGTCTGTTCTCTCAACCGATTTGATAGCTCTGAACCCGAGCCGGCAAAAGTGCTGGCTGTTTGTTTGGCCCGCCAGGTAAAATGTTAATGACACCGACCCACAACTACCCGACTTACACCGAGATCATTACTCAACGAATCCCGAAGCGAGCCTGCACGGTTAATGTGAAAATAGCTGTATCTGCGTGCCCTTGCGGTGAGTATTATGATTCTACCATGAACTTTCTAACGCATTGAAGAGCTAAAGGTCTCTTAATTGTGCTCGTTCATCGAATTAATCTATGTATTAGTTTAAAATTTAGACACTTACCATTTTCGCAGACAAATTACTGAAGAGCTCCTTTAAAGATTTCACAACAAATTTAGCCGACAATTTATAGCGGCTGAAATTATAAAATATTTTTGTTTTCATCAATTAAAACGAGATGATTCAAAATAAAAAATTAAATTAATTTAATTCATTTATAAAATCTAGAATAATGTTACTTTAAAAAAATAATTATGACGCTGTAATATACTCTCAAGTTTTGTGTTTTATTTTTTAATCATAAAATTTAATGTTATGTGACACATATTACGTGACATTTTCTTTCCAAAAATTTAAATTTATTTTTTTGTTGTGCATAATTTATTTATTATCTTACTTATTAATACTAGCTTTTGTGAATATTTAAATTGCAGTTTAGAGAATATTATTTTATATCCGAACATCGAACTGAGTTTTATCCAATTGATTTATTAAACTGATTTGTTTAATTTAATTGAAGAAATATTTAAACATCCATTAAACTTGCTTTAAAATCGAATTTAGGTTATCAGAGCATTAATTTCATTCATTTATTATTTATTTTTTTATTCTATTTTAGATTTATGTATATTTTCTCTGATGTTTGTAAATTTTAAATATGTAACCGTAGCCAGATCCGTGGCCTGTAATCAGTTTTGAAGCTGTTGCAAGTGCAACGCATTCGGCATTGTGCACCTCCCTTCCCGTTGCCATGTTACCCCCCGTCCGACCGTCCTATTGTCTTCTGTCAGCTTTGATTAAACTTTCTGTCTGCGCTTGTTTCGCACGACGTCGCCGCTCCCCCTGTTGCATGCGTGAAATTTCGCCCATGTTGCACAAATTGATGTTGCATGCCGCTGACGTTGTTGCCTCGCCTTGCCGCTCGACTTGCCTTTTGTACTGCTCGCTGCTGCGCTGGTGGCATGTTCGTGAAAAGTCATGCAATTTACTCAGACGTGCGCAATTAGGAAGGGGAGCCTCCGCCAGCCAGCGGCTGCCGACCCCTGTCAAGACGACCCTCTCAGCCGAGCCGCTTGGGGGAACTTGTTTCGCTTGCAACTCAACTCAACTCGACTCGACTCGACTCAACTTAAGTTAACTATAGCAAAGTGAGGTAAGGCAAGGTGTTCCCCTGCGGGCGCACACTATTAACCCAATTAATCGCAAAAGTTTAGCAGCTCTGATTAGAATCAGCTGGAAACATAATGATTACAAAGCGTTACGACGGTTGCTCCAGCGCCCCACATGTGGAATACGAATGGAGTCGAGTACATTCAAGAAGATGATTTCTTTATTCGATTATATATTCAATACTTAAAATCAGACACATATCATCATACATACACAAAAGCACATATACATACACATCCACACACAATCAAACAACTGATAAAGAATAAATATACATATATTTAAAGGTAAAGAAAATGTTTTTTATATATTATATTTGTTAGGGGATGCCGACTTGTGCGGCATAAATTTGTGAAAAGAAAAGAAAAATGTGTAAATATCGTCGAGGATGCAGCAGGCGGCAACATGTGTTGGCCGTGTGAAGGACTTGGGGCGTGGCATATCACGATTGCGGCAATCAACAAATGGAGCGGCAACCTCATTAGTCAAAAGAAGGGAACAAAGAGCCGCAAACGGAATCACGACAACCCCTCCCTCCGCTCACCCTCGCCTCGGCCCGATCCGTCGTCGGTCCGACTGCAACGAGGATGTGCGGCATATGTGGCCACATTAGTCAGTGGGTCGCTGAGTGGGTGAGCATGAGCATTCACTTACAGATACACACGCACACACTCACACACCCACACACACACACGTGCGTGCTCGCGAAATGGTCTCGTTGGGGTAAACGCAGCGGAAATTGTAAATTTTTTACTCGCAAACGAAAAAATAAATCATATGCGTGAAATGTTTGCATTGCCTTCGACTACACCTCCTCTGTGGCGCAAAGCGGGATAGCGGGCCAACATCAGGTGCACAGTGGCTTACACTCTATTAAAAACAAATAGGAGACTAGAAGATGCCCTGAACACAGCTGCGAGCTGTTGTTACACAAATTTAAACCCCTTTGCATTTATACAGTCATACACAAAAGCACACGTACACACACACACATGTGCACGCTGCAAGCTGCGCTCTTTACTCAGCAGCTGCGCTTGGCACGCACTATTACAACTATTTCTTTGATAAATTTTAAACAAAAGTATTAAAGTATGATCTTTTTGCAAATTTTAATAATTGGTGGCTCTTCTATGTTGCGTATTAAAATTATATATGCAGAGTATTTGATATTTTCATATGTTCTTACAATCCAAATAATGCATGTAATATGCAAGACAGGTTTTAATATATAATATACTTACTGTTCAATAGAATCTATTTTGGATTAGGCTTCTCGTTTACTGAATTCGGGTAACTGAAAAAGAATTGCATAGTCGGTTACACCCGACTGCAAACGTTTTTACGTGTTTGTGGCTCCCAAAATAAAATTATATTTTTATGAAATTATATTAACAAAACATTTTATAAATAAATAAATTATTGGCGATTTTAATTTACACAAAATGCGAAATATTAAATTTCCATGCAGCTATATAAAAAATTTCAGAAAAAATTAACATATCCTAGTCAATACTTTACATATTTCTGCACTTATTTACAAATGGATGCCTTTGGTTGCTATATGACTTAGTTGCCCGATGTTTATAAGATTTCACATATAATTTTAAGGTGCACATTTAGACACATAAGAAAAGAAAATCATTTCATGAATATGTTAATACTTAACCCACTGTGCTAGCCACAATGTGCACAGAAACCGAACACGCGTCAGCTTCAGGACCTACCACGCCATGCAAAGGTCGATCGAAAAAAATAAAAGAAAACAAGTAAGAACGTTTGCAGTCGGGTGTAACCGACTGCGCAATACTCGTTCGCAGTAAACGTTCTTAGTTATAATTATATTGGAGAATATAGATTTTTGATCATTTATGGATTTTTGCGGTTTATCCGCCCCCAAGATATATACATCGATTTTATCGATTTGCTACGCCACCAATGATCGTAGCCGAAAATTTGTACAGAAGCTTATCAGTAATCTGCCTTCAATAATTGTATGTGTATTCACGAGTATATTAGCCAAGTTTCAGCAACTTTGCGTTCATAAGGACAGACGGACGGACATTGCACAAACCCAATACACTCTATTCACTTCGTGCATGAGTATTACAATGTCGTAGCACAGTCACAGACACAATTACGATTTCCTGCCTGGGACCAGGATTCGCCATAACTTGCCGCATTCCTTGCCAGCTACAGCGCACCGGGTATCTCCTGAAGGAGCGACACATGGCACTTCACTGGGCTCGGAGCGGATCGGGCAACGCGCTGAAAAATATTTACATATTCACAAATGCAAACAATGCCCGAGCCCAACCGCTCCCACCCACTCCAGGTCGACAACGTTGGTGGCGAAAATAAAAACGTCGTGTTGTTTGAGCCTCCGCCACATGATGAAGAAAGATGCGAACGGTAAATTGCTGTGTCGCTGCAAAGCAGGTTGGGCCAGAGCGGGTTGCCGTAGTCAACATTTCCAGTTGCCACTTTGTAAAAAGACGAAATGACAAAACAGGAAAAAAAAAATAAGAAAATAAAAATGAAATGAGAAGATGAAAATTTGCGCTGCTATGAAATCCATAAGCAGCAACTGTTTCCCGCGGGAACAGTTGAGGGTGGGTGGCAGGAGCTGGTCTAGGGATTGGAGCAGGATGAGCTGCTGTTGGTTGCTTGGCTCGTTGTTTGCCTGTCAGCTGTCGTCCTCTCCTCTCCTCTCCTGCGCTCACACACACACTCACACACACACACACACACACACACACACACACTCACACTCACACACACATGCGCCCACCTCAACGCTTTGCATAAAGTAATTTCGAGTGACAAGCGCGCATTGTTGGCACTCCCTTCCGCCACGCAACATAGCTTCAAGTTCAGTTCTGCTTATAAGAAATTCTATTTCTGTGATTGTGACACACTCACACACACACACACAGACGCGCATAAGTATATAAATTATGTGCGAAAAGTTTTTGGTGAGCCGCAGCCGCCGCACAGGTGCGACCAGGTTCGTGGGGCCAGAATTGGGGCCCCCGGGAGCCACCGGAAAAACAAGTGACATTTTTAATTATGTCGCATTTGCAATGATGTAAAATATACTCGACACACACACACATATTTTCATATAATGAATCTTGTTTTCTCGCATTGTTTACACCGCCAAAGCTTATTTATTTAAATGCATTTCAGGCGACTGTCAGAGAGAGCAGCCCACGCCCCCTGCACCTGTGCCGCGCCCTTCATCATCTGAAGTCGCATTTCAATTTATTGCCTGTCCTAACCTGATGGCAATTTAAATAATGTCCTGCCCAGCCTGCCAACTGCCTTAAAATGCCCTATCCACAACCCCCTCACAACCCCCTTATCCCAATCCCTCCTCCACGACCCTTCAGTTTGAATTGTCACTTCGGTCGCAGCTGGCAAAAGGAAACTGGAATACAAATACTTATTTATTAACGCTCTTGCAAAAACTTTTTAAAGTAAACTGCATTAAAAGCCGACCGAGCGAAATTCCACAGGACCTTCTTTTATTTGCAGTCCTGAGTGCCAGGCTACAGATGTGGTAATCCCTTAGAGCTACATATATACAAAATCAACTCAAACTATTTAGATTTCGTCTACTTCGTAAAATAGCTATTTTTTTGACATAAAAATCTAATGTTAGCTATGTGATGGGATCTATGGTATCTACCATAAATGTAAATCCAAAATGTTATTCTTAACAAATCATTGTTAAAAATAATCTCTTGGATATTTTTTTGAAGTTTAGTTTTTAAACTTATTTCGATACTGAGTGTGTCGAAAGCAATCACAACTAAGAAATTCAAAAAGTTTTGAGCTCATTTCATTTTTGATTTTCTTTTATATTTATACTCGTTTACGATGTGAAAAGAGTATATTGGGCTTATGCAATGTCCGTCTGTCCGTATGAACGCAATTTTTCGCCGCTATTGAAGATAGAGACTTAAAACTTAGAATATATACTAAAGTGACATATTAAAATTGAAAAAAATTTGGACATGTAAAGCTCCCGGATCCATAGCTGCCATATTTCAAACTAGCATAACTTTTTAAAAACCGAACCGATTTTCATAACTGCATCATACCCAACGTATGATTTGTCCGCTAGATTGCAAATAACGCCAGCGTATATATATTTTAATTCTTATTACAATCTGAACGGGTATTGCGCCGTCGGTTACTCCCGACTGCAACGTTATAGTTTCAGATGTTCTTGGTTCGGTTGCAATGCAAAACAAAAAAGGCAAAATAAGAAATATATACTTAGTGCAAACGTGGTCCGATGCGATGTAGGCAGAGTGGGGACAAAGCCAAAGCCAAAGCCAAAGTTGGGGCATAGTTTTTCTCTGTTGAACTTTTCAACTCTCCGAAACCTGACACTTGAAATGGAGCCAGGGCCCAATGCCAACAGTGGCAATTGCTTTGGGCCTACTAAACACACACGCACACACATACATAGACACACACAGGTCCAAAGAATGCTCAACTTTAATTATCAAAAAATTGTTTTCATGTGCGACTACTATAAAGTGTGGGCTGTGCCAAGTTGTTTGCTGTTTTAGTTTCAGTTATAGTTTAGGTTTTGTTTTAGTGCCAGGCAGCGACAACAACAACAACAGCAACAACAACTACAGAGCCAACAACAGCAACAAAGTTGGCACAAAGTAATAAGTGCACGCCAAGGGAATTTAAATTAAGTTACAAACTTTGCATATTAAGCGCCTTATATATACCACACCACACAACACCCAACCCACCCATACCACATCACAGCACACCAGAGCCCAACAGCTACCCTGTAAACTAAACAAACTCACTTGCAAATACAAACACAAAACTTCAATGAAATTTACCAATACTCGCAGTTACCCTTTCATAACCAACACACAACCACATAATATGCAGCATTGTTGGGTCTACACACACGTGTAATGGCCCAACGACAACAACAACAACATTAAGTAATCATGGCACATTTAAGAATGTTCGACTACAGTATACCCTCTGTTATGCAAATTGCTTTTGATCAAAGATGCAATTTGCCAATATATTTATATGAGAAAAACGAGTAAAAAAAAAACTTCTATTAAGTTAAATTAAAATTTAATTATTTCCTTATTAAGTGAAATGCTGAAAAGATTCGCAAATACATTTAAATATAACTTAATGTAAATTGAAATAAATTTAAATTAAGTTTAAACTTTAATATTTACTTAGAAATTCATTTAACTTTTGATTTTTGTTTTCAAGTCCTTATCTATTTTTATTTTAAATAATGCCAAATGCTGTTTGTGTACGCCTTGCCTAATTTAACTACAGGATATTACAAAAAAACCTAATGTACCAGATTGCCAGTGCTTCTCACTTAAGCCTCTCGTTTGGTGCGGAATGCAGCTTTTGGGCATCGTTTGCGATTGAGTAGGTGATGAGTAGGGGGCATGGGGGGCCACTGGGCATGTGGCAAGAACTAATTCGGCAACGAGGGCTTACATGATTTTAATATTAATGCCAGGCCTGCATAGGCGATATGGCAGCTTGTTAGTCGTCAACATTCAAACTGGGACATTCGACATTTTTTTTTTGTGTTCTTTTATTTTTTTTTTTTGGTTTTAAAAGGTTTTGCCGTGTAGTGCTCCTGGGTTGATGCCCATTAAAAATGATGTTTGGACCCGTGCAAGCACCCAAATTGCAAACTTTGCTGTTATCTGGCCGCTGGGCAAATGCCAGATGAGATTTTGAGTGGTTGTGGCCCACTGTGACTGAGATTCGAATGTCAAGCTCCACACTAGATGGCTTAAATATTAGGGTTAGGAGCTGTAGCTATGAGTGAGATTCAAACGGCATTTGATGGCTGCTGTCACTGCCGAGATGGGCGTGACCACTTCTCTAACGCCTTCGCAGTGGAAAACAGACACGCTCCAAAATTGTATGTGTAATGATGTGTAAATGGCAAATTAAAACCGACAGACGACCATCAACTACTTCGCTTTGCCCAAAGCTGACCATTCCCCTGCGTTTCGTTTCGTTTGTTATAGAAATAAAATATTATGCGATATAATATATATAATTATAATATGATATTATATGCACGTAAGCGTTCGGTTTCACATTTTGCCAGGCAAATCATCGACGGAAACAGGTCGTAAACGACAAACAACACCAACAACAACTCGAGAATGTTTCGCACTATCTGTGGCTGATTTCAGTTCTGTTCTCCTTTACGACTGCGATAGGCCCGAAAACGTTTTCCGCTTTTCTTTTTGGCTTTCCTTACCCTGGCTCTCCTGCACACTGCTGGCTCGGGAGTGTGAGGCACATTAAAACCGCACGCGTTTCCATTTTATTGCTGCTGCAGCAGCTGCTGCCATCGCTGGCATCGATATGAAGGTGTGGTGTACCCAGGGCTTTCTTTCTCTCTCTGGGCTTGGGTACCATCGATGCCTGCGCCAAAAATAATCAAGTGCACTCATCTGTTAACAATTTATGACATTTATTACAATTCCAATGTCAAACTCTCAACTTAGCTGTCGCTTTGCTCTTTAGTTCCCTACCTGCCCATCCATGTGAGGAGAAGCAGAAGAAGAAGTTGGGGGCGATTGGGGTCTGGCCTCAAAATGCAGACACAATTTCATCTTTGATCAGAGCCTCTTGACCCAAATACTAAGTATATCTTTTATATTTAATAAATTCATATTATGAAGATGCCATACTTCGGACATTTAAATTCAATAAAAATTAAATAACAAAGTATTGAAATTTTTATCCTAAAATTACACTATCCAGCAGAATTAGGTTTGTTGTTAACGCCATTGATCAAAACGATATTTGACTATTACAAATTTGAGTAACGCTGAAATTTAAATCATTTTTTTGACAATATAATTTATCTAATTAATATTTAAAGGAAATTAATCAGAAATATTTGAATATAAAATAACAAAGCAAAATTCTGCGTTTGTTTTCATACCCTGTGAACAATATTTAATAATAATAGCTTGCTTTTAACATAAAAATACTAATACTAATCCTAATACAAATAATATTAATAATAATAATAATAAAAATAATAAAAATAATAGTAATAATAATAAATATAAAAATAACAGTAATAATAATAATAAAATCAAATTTTATATAAATAAATATATACAATAAATTCATACAAATTCCTTTTCTCTTTTACCCTGGGAAACAGAGCTAATCTAGATATTAGTTTATTCCTTGGCCTCAAATAGTTGGCGAACAAATTGTTAAACTTTGTCTTCCAATCGAAAAAGTGCAAACGCACATGCAAATGCAGATGTTGTTGTTGTGGGTGTGTGGGGGCAATTATTGGCATGTGCCGTGTTTAAAGAGGCACAATTTGAATATTTAATGGAAAATATCAGGAGAGGCCAAGTTGGCAAAGTGGAAGGGTGCAAAATAGTCAGCTAGGTTAGATTGCAATATGCATTGAAAACGTTGTGAGATATCGTTTTTTAATTGACGACCTCCCGGGCGTTACATACTTAGGCGAAAGTTGCGCCCTATGCCTATATGCATGGAACGATGGGAACGTGAACATACTGCGAACAGTGGCTTGAGGATGGATGGGCTGGACGAGTGCGGCAATTGGCAGTAGCAATTTAAACATCAATAATTGAGAAACTTGAGCCAAATTTGCTGCGTAACTTGAAACTAATTGCCAATTAAAAGTTAAATGAGTCACATCTAAAATTTATAAGCCATCGCGGAGCAATGTTGAGCAGCAACAACATCGCGTTGGAGCCAGCCACAGATTCGAATCACGCGCCCGCTCATGCCGACCATATTGCCAGATTCCCAACAATTTAAAATTTATATATGTATGCACATGTATACGCGTAATAGGAATCCAATTGGAATTTGCTCATTTCGCTCCACTTAAGCCGCATTCGTTGGCCTGCTCGCGCCTCCTTCCGGAACTGCTGCCTTTCACGACTTGCGAGTTGTTTCGGAAAACCGTTCAGCATTTGAAAATAATTTTCAAAGCGCTTGATAACCGATGAAAGATGTCGAGCTCTCAACGCAGGAACAATAGCGAAAGCTGTGAAAATGTGCGTGGCGACTTTTCCAGTCGAGACTTTGCGAATAATTTACGATTTCTATTAAAAATGTAAACGTGTTTTTTATTCAAATTATGCTGCCTGCCAACCGTATATGGGATGTAAGTTTTCGAACTGTAAAACAGTTAACTGAACTTTGACACAAGTCGAGGGTCGCAGGGTTAAATTGTAAGCAAGCAACATTTGTTTTTTTGATTTATGTGAGCTCGAGGAGTACAAGAAGATTCTCCGTAAAGTAAAGTAACCAAGGGAATATGTTCTATATCGTTTAATGCTTAATCTCCTTCTGCTTACTTTTCTTACTTGGAAATTGAATAATTGTGCATACAAGTGTTGGAATATTTTCTTAATTCGATCTGGCTAAGAGTCGAGCCTTTTTCGGTTTCGGATTTCAGCTCTGCTGGACAACTAATCCTGGTTCTTGGCGATTTGGACAACAATATAGAAATAACTTTTCTGTCTATTTTTGGTTCTATTCAATGCACACATAAATGATATCGAGCCGAGAGCCAAATCAAAAACAAAGGTGAAAACGTAGAAAAGGAAGAACAGGCAAAACTGTTTCAGGCCCAACGTGTACATTTCAACAGAGAATCCAAGCGAAGTTCTTTGTAAACGTGTTTAAAACTAGAGCTCACTGCGAACCGTGCAAACAATGCCTCGCATTGTGAGAACAGGACCAGAAGCAGGAGCTGGCATCAGTAGCAGCAGTAATATCCTTTGGCAAACGGACACTCTGCGCACTTTTGTGCGTTTTGCATGAGTGCCAACGAATCGAGAGGAGTTCCTGACTTGAATACGAACTATGCGAACTACGTGCACCTCGCCTATGTGAAACAATGCGAACAAACAATGCAAAGAGCCGACAAAACACCGGGCAAATAGCCATACAGCACACACACACACAAAAACACTCACACACGTGAGTGTAATAGTGTGGAGAGGAGCAGCAATAACAATGGACAAGTTGGAGGCAGTGCCGCCCGATGCTGCTGAATATGCAGCACAAGTACGTCTGTGAGTAAACACTACCAAAGTGAACCTGAACCTCACGTTCCATTATCTGCATCAGATGGCGGAGCAAGTTGATGCCTCGACTTCACATCAATTTTGACGAGCGAACAGCCGGAAATATGGGCATTCGCATATATTCAAAGTATCCCAAGTATAGCCCGAAGCGGGGCATAATTTAAATTAAACCGGACAAATTGCCCAAAACTTCAAATGCAGAATGTATATATTAATTATATTATAAAATAAAATTTAATTCAATTTAATTTTAATTAATATTCTGTATAGGTAGCACTGAAAAAAGCCGATATTCCAGCTGCGAGACAATAATGCTAATTATTTGTCAACATATTTGGCAGCGATAATTGTAATTAATAATTACAGTATTTATTAATTACAATTACAGTATTTATTAATTACAATTACAGTAAGTATTAAATACAATTACTACAGGACCACTGTATTCACAGTCACGACATTCTTTACTGTAATTTCGGAGGTTTTCATTTAATTATATATATTTCAATAATTTATTGTACTTGAGTTTCAGTTTATTTCTAGTGCAGAAACTCATCTCCTGCCCATTCACCTCCATGTTTACTTGAAGCTGTGATTGGCTTATCAGTGATCTGCTCACGCATCAAACGGGTTACACTGCTTACTAAAGTCCAACGGCTGGTGCAGCCCTTTAGTTGCCTTTTTATCTGTTCATTTCACAAATGTAAGCAAATGGCAGTCTTTATACATATGGGGACCGATATCGCATATCAGTCCTAATAGCAGCTGCCGCGTTATCATTGAATCATGCCCCCGGGAGTTTTTGTCAATATGTACGCATTTCTATTAGCCGACTATCAGCAGTTGTCCCAACCATTACCAGAAACAACACCCCAGCCCCTCCGCCCTCCTTCCTCGGCACTACACATAAGAATGACGCCGGTTCATTTAGCCAAAAGCTTTTCATTTTTCCTCGGCAGGTTATCTTCTTTTCTCTTTTTTCTTTCCTTTTGACCTAGACATGTGTAAGCACATGTGTGTGTGTGTGTGGGTGTGTGTGTGGGTGTGTGTTTGTATTACATAAGTATTTGCTGTTTTGCAAAGTACGCACATTTTTCCTCAATTGACATTTCGGCTAAAAGTCTTTGCCATCAACGTCACGGAAGTGGTGGGCGGTATTCAGACCGTAACAGCCCAGACCAAACCAAACCGAACCGAACCGTGCCCAAAACCATTCCCAGACCCAGTTCCTGTTCCTGTCCTGCTTCCCTTAGGCGAACGACCAACAAACAAAGGTGGCAGCCGCTATTTCTCTCACTTTCTCACTTTCTCTCTCTCCCTCTCTCTCCCTCTCTCTCTCTCTCTCTCTCTAACTCCCTCTAGTTGCTGGCATTTCGCTAATGGTGTGTGCTGTATAAGGCCGGCTAATGCCCGAAGAACCCTTTTATTCTGACTCTGAGTCTGAGTCAGACTGAGACTCTGACTCTGTCCCTCGTCCCTGTAATTGCCGTCCTTCGTTTCGCATGCGAAAAAAATAAGTAGTATTGAGCTACCCCTCGGGTGCCTTTTGTAAATGCCAACAATGGCCGAGGAAAGCAAAGGTCCTCAAAGGCTGTAGAGTACAACAAAAAATTAATAATGGAATGGAGAAAGTAACATTTTGTTGCATTTATATTTATGTAGCTGGATGGATGGATGGATGGATGGCTGACGTCTATACTTAGGATCCCTAGCACGGATCCCCGGTGAGCGTTGTCAGGGCCATTGTTGCGACTGTTTTGATAATTGCGGGTTTTCCACAGGAAAACGACAATTGAAACGGTTAATTGTAGAGTAGCCACAGTTGGCAAAATAGCAGCAATCGAGGCGTTGCTTTTCAATCGAAGGGCTGAATGATGAATGTAGACCTTATTTTGGGCCGTATTTGGGCTGTACACATATTTGTAAATTATTGTGCCTAGCATTCCCAATTAGGTGATTTGATAAACATAACTAACTTTGTGTTTGTGATTAATTGAAAGGATTTTAAGTGAATTGTTAAAATATAGAATTATTATCAGAAATGTAGTAGTATAAATTAAAGTAGTAGTAGTAAAATAAAAATAAAAAAATATAAGTAGTAGTAGGAGAAATACAATATTAGTATATTTAGTAGGAGTACTAAAGTATAAGTTATAGTGGAAGTACAATAGTTGTAGTAGAAGAAGTAGTTATAAAAGTAAAGGTGACAACTATTGTCTACTAATACTATTAGTAGTATATTTAGTAGCAGTTAATCAAGTACTTGTATTTATAATAAACGTAAATGTATTAAAAATAGTAGTAGTAAAATCAGCAGTGGTTGGGGCGTAGTATTATAACTAGTAGAAATATCAGTAGTAGAAGTAAAAGTATTAGTTTTTTGCTTATTATAGTAATTGCAGTCATATTACTATATTACTATATTATTACTATATTTATTATAATTATTATTTATAATGAGGATTCGGGCTTAAGTCCCAGGATGCCTTATGCCAATATATATAAAGTATACATATATAGTACTTTCGAATCGGTAAAAAAATTGCCATCCCCTCGGAGCACAGTTCCATAAATAGATGCTAAATATGCCTGGATTTGGATGTAGTTGCTTGTTTTTTGTTTGTTTTTTTTAAATTTGATTGATTCCTCTTTAAATGTTTCGACCGTAGCCCCAAGGCCAATCAGAGAAACTCAATTACGAGTCCTAGTTGAATGAGCGGAAGCAGATGCGGGACCTGGACCAAGAAGTAACGCAACAGTTAAATGGGTCATTTGGTCTATTTATCATTTTTGACTGGCTCCCAGGCCTGGTCTGAGCAGCAATTGGTCATTCAATTTGTGCGCTGTAACTGGCAGCCATCAATCAAAATACGGAAAACACAAAAAGACGATAGACGATGGAGCTGCCTTGGTCAACTTTGTGTGCCAACCCTTTTTGAACTAGAGTCTAAGCACGTGAAATTGGGTAATCGCTTGTACCACTGTGTTGGACAGCCCAAGAGTCAATTCGGGCCTCCGGGTCTGGTCGGGTCTGGTCGGGTCTGTGCTGTTCCCCCAGCGAGCTTAAGGTCCTTAAATCGATACTGGGAAGACGAATGGTCCCATTTGCCACCAGCTGCCCCCAGAGCCATAAAAAATATGTATTTTGTAGCCAAATAAATAAATTTGCGAGTCTACACGAGTATTTTAAATTGGTTGCTCGCTGTAATTCAATATAAAATTGAAATTGAAACGTATAAAAATTCGCTTCAATCTAACAATAAATTGCTTTTTCACACATTATTTTTAAATTATCTTGAATTTCTAGTTAACTTTAAGTTTTGAAGATACTACCCAGTACAACAATTGTTTTAAATCAGCAGATTAAACAAGGAAAACAACAATAACATTTTCTTACTTTGAAGGGAGCTGGATTTGGCCCCACAAATCATAGCTTTGTTGTTAAAGTTTATGGAATTTATGTATTTATACGGACAAACACAAATGAATAAGCGTGTAATACAATTGGGAATTTTAAAATGGGCCTATATATTTGCAGCAGGAACAAGGTCTCTGCCTAAGAACTCAAAAAGGACTTCAATGTTAAAGAGGTTGTAGAGTGTCGCCGGACAGGATGTTTTTGCGAATACGTCAGCCTTTTGGCATTACATCTTCATTTATCTAAAGTGATTTACACTTTTGTGTTTATTCGCTAGCTTCTCGCCGTGTCCTGGTGCGCATGAATAATGCATTGTAATTTAGCAGCATTCCAATCTACATTATCATCGTCATCATTGCCTCTTCAGCAACTGTTGTCTAAACCTATTGAATTACAAATTTATTCTGTAGTAGCAACTGATTCATACGTGTCCTGTCCCTCACCACAACACGCTCCTTGACTCATTAAATTTATGACAATGCCAAATGCAAAATGCAAATTGAACAATTTTTCGGCTTTCTAAGTGATTTTTAGCAAAATGCTACGTCAACAGTCGAGAAAAGAGAATTAGTCGAAAGCTCAAACGTAATTTTAATTAATACTTTTCATTAAATTTAGTGGAATTACAAACTTTACATCACACAAGATATAATTTATATAAAAAAATATAAAATCATAGAAATAATTGTAAATAATAATTATATAATATATAATATATAATCTTCGTTATTAATCGCATAAACGAGCTGTTTTCAATAACTTTAAATAGTTTTTATTCAGCAAACTATTGTTTAATATTATTAATAATGTTTTTCATCATTTCGCAGATTATTTATAGCGTGTCCGACTATGAGATACCCTGAACCACTAACCAAATAACATATAGATGGGACATCTAGAAAACAAAGACAGACATTGCACAAAGCCAATATACTCTTTTCATTTGGTGGAACGAGTATCAACAGTAAATAGGGGCGGGTGAATACACCTACAAAACTCTTGTTTCTTCCCGCTAAAAGACTTAACATGTAAATTTGGATTTTTAACAGAATGCTGAGCAATAAGATTGCGTTTGAAATAGAGAATATAAGGTGTTATCGATAGCTCCATAGGCTTATGAACGCATGGCCGACTAATTGGAAAACAAACGACAGCTTGACACGCAGGCACACCTGTGGCCAGGTAGCGCAAGGCACCAACTGACCTTAGGCCCGGCCCTTGCCCTTGTTTGGCAACCCATATGCATTGTCAGAGTTGCGATGGATTTTCTGCACATGCCAGAGTCCCGGCTCCTATTTGGACTCTTCTTGTGCTCTATTCACGTTTCGTGTTTCCCACGCTGCAAGAAGCGCGCTCAACCTGCAGCCATCACCTGTGTCCTTTTATGTTTAGGGGTTCCCTCAGGGGTTGCCTTTTTCCGATTGTCCGTGACCGTTTAGTGCGCTTATAGCACCCGTCTAACGACAGGCCCAAAAGAAATTCAGTTCCCAGGCTTCCCGCACAGCAATAATCCCATTGGCGCGCTTTAATCCCCCAGGCCATATTTGCTGATCCTTCTGGCTCTATTCGGAGTTGCAATAATGCTGCCTTCGATAGCCAAGAAATCGAGCTCAAACCTGTTTGCTAATTTATCGCCAGACATTCGTCTTTCAGATTTGACTGTCTAATTGGCCAAAGCGACACGCAAGCAGGTAAATTTTAGGGACTTAACAAGAGCATTCAATTTTTTGTACAAGCCAATGAAGGAACAGAAGGGAGAGGAATCCAAAATCCGAAATATTCTTAATCTGCGTATGATTACGAGAAAATGTTAAACCAATTAAACGATAAATATCGATAAAAAAACGGGGATGGTTATCGATCATTCGGATTGATCTGCGTATGGTATGCACGAACTAAAATTGTCAAAGTTTAGCTTTCTAGCTCTTGTCGTCTCTGAGATCGACGCGTTCATACAGAAAGATGGACGGACGGGCTGACGGACATGGCTAAATCGACGCAGCTTCTCATCCTGATCAAGAATATATGTATATACTTTATGGGGTCGGAGATTCCTCATTCTGGCTGTTACATCTGTTATTTAAAATTTCGATAAGCACTTTCGTTTCCTCAAAATATCGATTTACAATTCCCGTTGTACGGTTTTTGTACAACATAATCAGGCTAAGTAGTTCTCACTTTCGGAAGGAACGAAAAAAAGGGAGTGTCCGACTGTCGTTACATTCATTTCAACCGCTTGCATTCAAATATAAATACACGAAAACACAACAATACAATACTTCTACACTAACTGCATACTATTCAATCGTAAACAGCACTAAAATTACTTATATAATAATAACTATAAAAACACTGTGAAATCTAAAATAGGTAAATACTTTTAAATTGGCTTCAGACCGCAGGTAATTTGAATTAGGCCATATCCAGCTAGATTTCAAATGTGGACCCATAAATTTCAACTCGATACGAATCAGAACCTCACTCTTACACGAATGCCCCGTGGAGATGAAAGCCCAAATTACAATTCTGATTATTGCAATAGCAACAAGTGCATCGCAGCTCAAGGCAAAAAGTAAGGATGACTCAAGAGCCCAATCTGCGAGTTATTATAGTAAATACTTCAGGGATTTCTATCGTATAAACCAGGTTGGCGAAGATTTCATACCATCTACAACTTTCACGTATGTATATTGAAACGTATAAAATAATTTATTTAATTAACAAATGTCACAAAGTTTTAAGAGGGAGGCAAAATCAAAATGGATGAACACCATAAGGCATGAGAGATATGTTAAAGTATTGGCAATGCCAAAAAACATACTCGAAAATCATTTCTTTCAGAATGTATCGAACACGAAGCTAAGTTGCTTTATGTGGGTAGTCGATGGCCTAACACAGAAAATAAACGCATTTATTCGCTCATCCGTCAACTGTCCGCCAACTCCAGCAGGCCAAGAAGGCTTTAACGAATTTCTGAAGCCAGCTAATGATATCAAACATCGAACCTTGGCAATTCGTAAGAAGTGTGACAATGTCGGTAGAAATCGCAAAAAACCATTGAATTTGGAGAGGTGTGTTCATCGAATGATTACGGAACTATATGAAGTAAATCGATCTCTGATCGACATGTCTCAAAAATTTTTATTTGTGACAAATGCGACAAATGCTGATAAATGTAAATTACCAAATGTTCAAAAATTGCTGTGCACCTCCCTAGTCTTTCCCACCGACATCGTCTATTGCAATGTAAACTACAAAGAAATTAGAAAAAGGTATAGGAAATCCTAACTTATCGGTTCACAAAATCATCTAATAAAATGTATTTGAAATAATGAAAATCGATAATTTTAACACTGTCACCAAATTATCCTTTTATTTCTTAATTATCAGTTTATTTTCTTTGGGGCAAATACATTTTTTTTTATTTTTAAAATCTGGTTTACTTTTCCAAAACTTTTGCATATATACTATAGTTTGAGAGTTTTTCAACCTGTTATTCCAACAATATATTTGGCTGGCTAATTTTATATAAAACAACTAAGAGAGATTAAAACAATTATGGAAACTAAATTCGTGAATAACTTCTAAACTATAAATATGATCTTTATGCAATTTCCAGGACTTACCAAGCCCATTCAAATACACATACACAAACACATACACATACACATACAAATACACATACACATAAACATACACATACACATACACATACACATACACATACACATACACATACACATACACATACACATACACATACACATACACATACACATACACATACACATACACATACACATACACATACACATACACATACACATACACATACACATACACATACACATACACACCACAGCGCAAGTTTGCATTAAATTGCGATCCAAAATCCGAAAAACTAAATTTGGTGGCTCCAGCTTTTGTAGTTTCCAAACCAGGTCATAAGCCGATAAATACCGATAATAATAAAACGGGGTTAATTATCGATAACTTGAAATAAACTTAATCTGCGCAATAGTATACACAACACAATACACATACACTCTAGCTCTTGTAGTCTTCATACGGTCGAATATATATACTTTATGGAGTCGCTGATGCCTCCTTCTGCCTGTTACATACATGTACACAAAACATTTATACTCTTTTTACCCATTTTCAATTGGTTCAGTGTTTAAAAAGGTAAACTCAAAAATTTCAGAGTCGAAAAAAATGATGGTGGTCAGTTGACCAGCTGGATCAGATATTGTTCCATTTGTAGGCATTTAATGAGATTCTTCTAGTGGTGGATACTACGTTAGAAGACATATAATATATTCAAGAAATATATTGCAAATATTATGTCAATAGTTTTTATTATAATTTTGCTTTTATTATTATTTATTATTAAATTAAATGTGACAGAATTTGTATTTAGACATTAGACACGCACATGATAATATCTTGAATTGTGCTTGACAATGGACAAAATATATTTCGTATCCATGGCCAGGCGCACGCAAAATAGGGCACTTTAAATTGAAACACGTTTCCCATAGAAATACTAATCAGGTTTAACCCCTCGGCGATCAGTGACAAAACGTTCTTCAGTAGCATGGTCACACACTCCATATAGCGATCCGTGCATTCCGCATTCATTCCCTTAATGGCCGCAATGACAAATTTCAGTGCTTTCTCCACTGGGTCGCCAACTGGCGGCACTGGACACTTGGAAACATGCTTCTCCAACCTGAGTGCAGGCCCATATAGCGCCACGCTTGCGTTCTTAACGCACTTATATACTTCGACCACATAAAGCTTTTTATACAGACGAACTGTAAAGCCCTGCGGCATGGACCATTTCCGGCACACGGCGCACTGAAAGACCACACACAGGGTTGCAATGACCCACAGCTTTTGCATCCTTAACTCTTCTTATGGGACTGCTCGAAATAGTCGAATTCCGCAATATTAACCGATCGATTTTGCACACCCCTCGTATTTCACACTCTTCCATTTTATCATATCGGTTACACATAGCATGCTCGCTAGAATTTATTTCAATAATAATAATTTAGCAACGGTTTTTTAAAACGTTCCTCTTGAATGCGTTCGGGAGTGCCCGACTGGGAGATACCCTGAACCCAGCTGGGAACTGTCGTTACACACATTTAAGCCCCTTTGCATTGGGGGCTACGCTTGGCCCCCAATATGGAAAATAAGGTCTTGAATAACTTCTAAACTATAAATATGATGTTTATGAAATTTGCAGGACTTACCAAGAGCATTCAAATCTATCTACACACCACAGCGCAAGTTTGTATTGAATTCGGATCTAAACTCCGAAATATTCTTAATCTAAGAATCCTTTACGAGAGCATTTTTAGCTAAATTTGGTGCCTGCTTTTTTAGTTTTCAAGATATATTTAAAAAACCAGGTCAAAAATCGATAAATACTGATAATAATAAAACGGGGTTAATTATCGATCTTTTAAAATAAACTTGATCTGCGTAATAGTTTACACAACACAATACACATACACTCTAGCTCTTGTGTATTCATACAA
Source organism: Drosophila colorata (assembly GCA_035041545.1). NCBI lineage: Eukaryota > Metazoa > Arthropoda > Insecta > Diptera > Drosophilidae > Drosophila > Drosophila colorata. The sequence goes on from JAWNLD010000222.1 coordinate 530,797, forward strand.
ACGGACGGCCAGACGGTCAGACGGACGGACGGACCGACGGACATGGCTAAATCGACTAGGCTAGTGATGCTGACCACGAATATATATACTTTATGGAGTTGAAGATGCCTCCTTCTGCCTGTTACATACACATTTATAATCTTTTTACCCATTTTCAATTGGTTGAATTAAAAAGGTAAACTCGAAAATTTCAGAGTCGAAAAAAATGATGGTGGTCAGTTGACCAGCTGGATCAGATACTGTTCCATTTGTAGGCATTTGATGAGATTCTTCTAGTGGTAGAAGACATAGAGAATATTCTACAAATATATTGCAAGTCTTATATCAATAGGTAGCTTTTATTATTACTTATCATTAAATGTTAAATTAAATGTGACACAATTTGTATTTAGACATTAGACACGCACACGATAAGATCTTTAATTGTGCTTGACAATGGACAAAATATGTTTCGTATCCCTGGCCAGACGCACTCAAAATAGGGCACTTTAAATTGAAACACGTTTCCCATAGAAATACTAATCAGGTTTAACCCCTCGGCGATCAGTGACAAAACGTTCTTCAGTAGCATGGTCACACACAACGCATAGAGCCCCTTGCATTCCGCATTCATTCCCTTAATGGCCGCAATGAGATCTTTCACCGCAGTCTCCACAGGGTCGCCAACAGGCGGCGTTGGACACTTGGAAACATGCTTCTCCAACCTGAGTGCAGGCCCGTATAGCGCCACGCTTGAGTTCTTAACGCACATAAATACTTCGACGAAATAAATGTTCCTAGACAGACGAATCGTAAAGGCCGGCGGCATGGACCAATTTTTGCACACGGCACACTGGAGGACCACACACAGGGTTGCAATGACCCACAGCTTTTGCATCCTTAACTCTTCTTATGGGACTGCTCGAAATAGTAGAATTCCGCAATATTAACCGATCGATTTTGCACACCTCTTGTTTTTTATACTCATCCATATTAGCATATCGGTTACACATAGCGTGTAAATTAGAATTTATTTCATTAACAAAATTTACCTACGCGTTCTTCTTGAATGCGTTCGGGAGTGCCCGACTAGGAGATACCCTGAACCCAAGCTGCGAGATGTCGTTATACATATTTATAGTTTCTGAGATATGCTCAAAAAACCGAAATATATTGGTAATATGAAAGAATCGATCGATCACTTGTAATAAACCTTATCGGCGTATGGTATAAACGAAAGGTCAAAGTTCTCTAGCGGACAAACTAAATCGGCTTGACCAGTAATGCTGACCTAGAGTATATATACTTTATGGGGTCGGAGATGCCTCCTCTGCCTGTTGCATACAGTTGCACAAAATCATTATACCCTCTTTACCCCTTTTGAATGGGTTCAAAATGACGGAAGGTCATCTAATACAGAAAGAAAAAGTTTCTGCATTGCGGCATAGATCGTTCACAATAATTGGGATGTTATGAAAACCTTTTAAGGAAATTTATCAATTACAAGAAACAAACAAAAAAGTTGAAAAGCTTTTGAGGCGACCTGTTGGCAAACCCAAAAATGACGTCTGAAGTAGACGCAAAGTTTTCAGTTTGTGTGTTTTTAGCCAAACTTTGAACGCCATTTTCATTTGAATGTTGATTGTAAATTCGACGGAAAGCTAAAGCAAGAAGCGATATAAACGAAGGCTATTATTGTCTGGTTGGCAGTGTCTCAAATTTGTTAAAATTGAAATGGCCTCATTTTAAAATCAGAATTTTGGGTTCAACTGGACCGCACACCTTGTTGTTGTTTATTTTCACTCGGCTGGCTGCTCGAAACGAGTCAGCACCGACTACTTGGCAACTGTTGCCCATGGCAACTCTCCGTGGTAAGTATATCATACATGCAACATTAAGCTCAACAGAAGCGCCGCACAGGACGGGCCAAATCGTGCCACAAGGCATACACTGACATGGCCAGCAGTTTGTTGGCCAAGTCAACACGCAAGCAGAATCCCAATCTGTGCGAAAGGATTGCTGTGTGTGTGTGTGTGTGTGAGTGTGCTGACCTCAGTATATTTTGCGAATGTCAGAGTGAAATCCGGACATTTATCATGATTCGAATGAATTATTGAAGTATATTTCTTTGGCAATCCCTATTGGGCTATCGATAGCCACACGCACACACACACACACACACACACACACACATACACACACACACACACACACTCACAAAAATATAAATATATATATTCGCTTGCCTTTCCCTCCCTCCTCATCTATTCCTCTCTTTCTGCCCCGAATGGGGCCAGGTCAGCTGGCCGTTGTTGGGTCACAGGATTTCTGTGATTTGTTATTTGACTTCGTTTCTTGAACTTTGCTTAAACTTGGCCCATAACCCCACAGGCAACTGTCGGCCGCACCTTGGAGATCAACCGAAGACCTTATTATTTTACTGGATGCCGCAATTGGTGACTGCTTTGAACTTACATAGTTTTTTAACTATTTAAAAGTAACTGTTTAAAGTGTTTGTATGAAAAATATGTACAATAATTTGTTTATGTGTACAAATGTACAGATTTCTTATTAATAAGAATAAGAGTTGCTACGTAAGTTCCATCAAATCAGTTTCAACTAGAAGAAAAGCATTTTAATTAATTTTAAGAAAATAAAGAACAGAATAGTTTTCTTTAATGATGTAATGATTATATATTAAAGAAGCTTTCTTCTGCGTGTTACATATTATTTATACATGTATATATATTCACCCATTTTGAATGGGTTCTTTGTATTAGAATATCTATGGTGGGTGGAAGGGGCTGAGAGTGTGTCAGTTATTACTGTGAACAGTGGCCGAAGCGTTCGTAAATTACTTAATATGCATCGACAGACAATTACCAATCAGCAGGCTATTAAGCGTTAATCGGTTTAAACAATGCCAAGGCAAACAACAATTCAAGAATTTCAGTGCACGCAATTGGCATTTACTGTCTTTAACTAATTTCCAGGCAGGCCCAAGCCCCTTTCCCCCTTTCCCTGTCCCCCTCCAGTCAACGGCTGACCAGCGGCATTTAATGAGCGGCCCGAAATCGAAGGCAACAAACGATTTTTGGGCAATCAGTCAGCACCCGCAGCGCAGGTGCCCCATCCACGGAACGTGTCCAATTTTACTAATTAGAGCAAATATTTGTCTACTTGATAAATTCGATGGGCCAGCACCGCCCCCACACGGCACCGCCCACTCATTACCAACACGCACACTTGAGGCAGCACGGTCGCCTCCGCCTCCCGCCGCCTCTCAGGGAATTTAATTACGCGTCCAACTCAAAGAGACAAAAATCAGTTAACCCCGTTTATGTCCTAGTCCCGCCCACTGAAGCACCCGCACTTTAGCTATTTGTTTGTTGCCAGAAATCACTTTCATGTGCCATCCAAGTTTCCAAGTTCTCTCATCCTGGCGCCAGTTCTCCTGTCCTGGGATTTTCTTCAGCCCCTCTTTGTCACTTTGTGTGACTAAAGATTCGATTATTTGAACAACTTAATGAAGCTTTTAGCCGAGATTTAAACAAACCCAATTCGTATAATATTATTATTATATTATATTATTATATATTATACATTATATATTATTCGATGGTAAAAAAAACTTGATCAGCGTATGGTATATATGAAGTTAAACAACCAAAAGGCAACTCTCTAGCTCTTATCGCCTCTGAGATCGACGCGTTCAAACAGACGGACAGACGGACATGGCTAGATCGACTCGGCTAGTGATGCTGATCACGCATATATATCATTTATGGGATTGAGGTTGCCTCCGTCTGCATGTTACATACGTGTGCACAAAACCATTCAACCCATTTTACGCACTTTCAATGGGTTCAGGGTATTACAAAAATCAAATTTTATGCCTATTCGTTGGCACGTGTGCGTCCCACGTCCAAAGTAGAAACTAGACGCATGGCAGGGGTCCGTTAGGGGATTTGTCAGAGATTTGAACGCTTCGCTGATTACTAAATACAAAAAAATATCATAAATTAGTTGAAACGTTTTGCCAAAAAAAATTTAATAAAATAAAAATAACACACATGTGAAAAGATTAATTATTTTCAGCTCTGACAAGTGACCCACGCTTTTTATACCCTAAGCCCATTGGAAATTGTCAAAATGGGCATAATGGTTTTGTGTAAATGTATTTTACAGGCAGAAGGAAGTATCTCGCACCGTCAATAAATCATACGCAGAACAAGTATTCTTTTTGCTCGATATGTTGCTTCGATTCATTAATATCGAATAAAATCGATTTTAAAACATGGTTTTCTTAGCTTATCTCGGAGACTATAACGACAGATCGCAGCTAGGTACAGGGTATCTCCTAGTCGGGCGGTCCCAACTACAGCACTCTTACTTGTTCATATTATTTTTCTCTATTCTTCTTTAGACTTAACTTAACTTAACTAAGTTTACCAATTTGTCTCACCAATATGTTCCTCCTGCCCATAATAAAGATACTTTGAAATAATTAAGCACTATATCTTGTATAGTTCGCACAGGAAGGGTGAAAAATGTTCTTTGTAAAAAACATTCTCCTATTTTTTTGCTTCTAAAGACATCTCACAATATATAGAAAAAGAACCATTTAAGGTTATTTGCAGACAAACTAAAAAAGCTAAAAAAAAAAAAAGTTCCCTTTCCCCTTTTGCTACAAAACAAACAGCACACAAATGGAGTTTATAGCACTTTGCTGAATTTGGGACACTTTCTAGATGAAAGGATTATTAAGAGATTCTCTAAGAGAATCAAAAGTTTTGCTATTTGCGACAGACACAATAATTCTCGCATTTTATGGCGCAAGTTTTATTCGTATTGTTTTGTGTACCATGTCACAGCCCCCCTTCCGCCTCCGCCTGCACCACGCTCTCGACCCTGCTGAGCTCTGTAGTTTGTAAACTTTTCACTTCGACCCATAAAATTATATAAAATATATCCTCCCGTAGCGCCCACTCGTCTGAGTTTCTGTCAAAGTCATTTGCTGCCAAAAAGTTCAAAGGAGACACTTTTGTGGCACAAGCAAAATAATACTCGAAGGAGTAGATACCCTTGTTTCGGCACTTGGCAATAAATGCATTTTATTAATTGCCCCTTCTCTGTCTTCAAATTTCCTTTCCCCCACATGCAACATTATCTATTACTTTATTATTACAACAAATTAAATAGATACATTTTTTCATTTATGTATATACACATATATATGTATATATCAAATATTGCTTACACGGTTTAAACCAATATCTTGAACGTTAAAGTTCGGTTCGATAATCTTGTTTTGTTTTAGATTTTCAGGTTCAAGCCTGGTGCATCACAATTTCGCCAATTTGTAATGCAACAATTTAAATTATTAAAATAAAAAATATATATATTTTTTAATTTTGGTTCGTTTTACATATTCCAGAACAAAGAAAACCTTTTTAACGCAACACGATAGTGTAGTTAAGAGTGCACGACTTATAAATACCCTGTGGTTTGGCCTAAAGCATTCTAACCAGATTCTCTTTTTTACGTATGTCTATCAATAGATTGGAGACAAAAAGTGTAAGAATTAGCAAGAAATGTAGGTTGAAGATGCTAACCGATAATAAGCGTACTCTAAGTGTTTTGTGGCTACAGGGTATACAAATAAAAGTGAGTTAATAAAACTTAACATTACTTAACATTCAACAACACTTGATCGCTTTTAAATTTGCAATTATGCAGTTATATTGTCTCATGTTTCCAATTATATAGAAATACCCACAATTGTCCAAACTTCCGGCGACAACGAGGCTAATGATGAGCACTTTTTGAAAATATATAAACAAAAAGTTGGTTAAAAGTTTGTGCTGATTGTAAATTAAATGCTGAGAAGCAAACAGAAGCCAAAACAAAAAACTTATGAATAATAATAATTTTGAATAATGGTGTGAAGTTTTAATTTGTCCATATCCACGACTCAGATGAGCTGATTAGAGAACAATTCAAAGCAATTCCACATTCACCTGTCACAGAAAAGGACAAATAGGTAGATGGCAAGCAAAAAGACATGTTATGTACGTGAATATATACATAGATAAGTACCGATGTCGATATAGTCCGCCAATTCGTCTACTCGAAATAATTTCTTACCTCATCGCAAACGCAGATCACGCGTGCCAGAATCCGAGCCAACCAAGTGAACAGATTGTTCAGAGGATGATTTAATTTTAAATATGATGTGTGGTACGACAGCGAATTTGTTTTCTAATGAACTATACTAGGCAAAACTGTCAACTTTTTATTTAAAATACATGTATTCAAACACAATTTTGAAAAATATTTTTAATAAATACATTATTATTTGGCTGTCTGCCGATTTTTCGGTATTCCCCAAAGTTCATGTTCAAAGCTCTTGTTTAGTCGAACATTGAAAAACTGTGGCAATCGTCTAGGAATGCAATTTTTAATCATCGTCAAAATTGAAAATGCATTTCTTAAGATTTCCAATTAGAGTGGGATATTGCGAAAAATACTTGTATATCAACTTTGAGAAACAGGTTTCTTCGTGATTCACAATTTTTAAGCCAAGATTGAGAGAGGCTTCCATATCCACTACCATTTTCCGAAATGCGATCATCTTCTTGGTGGCACAAAAGACGCCAATCCTTGCATGCAAACCTCTTCCACACTCCGTGGATATTTGCCCACTGTGCTTTTGTATTTGTCGACTGTACTTAAGTAATTTCTTTGCCGCCTTGGTAGAGGTCCTAGGACTAGCGCAAGTCTTGATCTCCGTGTGGAAGTCTTCGTTGATGTGCACTACGTTTTTAGCGGCTGCAATTAAACATTTCAAAGAAAGAAGACGGCCCTTTACGAACGTGTTAACCAGACACGACACTGTGACTTCACATTCCTCTTTCTCAATGCTCGCAATGGACACGCAGAACAGGCTAAACAGAGCAAACACCTTTAAAAGCATTTAGAAGCTCGACTTTTGAAATGAAATCAAGTTGTTTGTGCTACTTTATATATATATATATATATTACACAAATTCGTTCCGTAAATATTGCATTTAGTTAAGCACATTATTCACAATTTATTCGGAAATACTTTAGAATGTTTTAATAACCGTTACCAAAATGCTGTCTAAAATGTTATCCGTAATGAAGTTAAATGGAATCTAATAAAGTTGTGATCGGAGAATAAAAATGAGACATGTACACATAGATATGTAAATATATACATACATATAAATGTCTGTATATTATATGGTAGGTATGTTCAACACCCTACTTTAGTTGCATATGGGTTTCAAAAACTCAAATTTGTTTACAATTTTGTTGGCGGCATGTTTACAGCGCCAAATGGGCAAACATGGAATACGTATACAAAAACACATTTCAAACTGAATATAAGGGGCAAAAGTAAATGTTTGAAGTGCCGAAAACCCAATACCCTTCCTTATTAATTTCAATAAATTGTGTAAACCATAAAAAATTCGAATTACTTAAGATTTTCTATACAACTAAATTTGTGTTTAATAAATCAATATATAATAAAAAAAAAATATAAAAATAGATATATTTATATTTATACATATAATTATGTGTACGTTATGTGTACGACACACATTTTGTTACAAAATTATAATACCCTCTGAAGAATGGGTATTAAAAAGGAAAAAACCCAACAAAAAAAAAAGTATTGAATAGACATTTGTACATAGTATATACTTACCAATATGTAGAAATTTCAAATGTGCTCTTTGTGCTGGTGGATCTGGTGTATTCGAGCACTTCGGTGTCACTTGAACATGTTTTGCTTATTTCGTATTTTTATTTATTTTTTTTTAGTTTCTTTTCTCCTTTAACTTTTTTTTTAGAAACTTTTCCATGCAAGCTGTAAAATGTCAAAAGAGGCATCAAAACTTGTGTTGGCATATGTACATATGTATGTACATATAAACTGAAACACCCTTTTCAAATTTTTAGATTGGGGTATATACGATGAAAATAGAAAATCAATATACAGATGATTAAGTATTAGAATATTTTTTTATTTTATTTCGTTAATATTAGCGATTTTCACGCCCGAAATGAGATTTTTAGGCACGAGTCCGACAATTTTGCATAAAGGTAATCCAATATTGCCTTCAAAAGCTTGAAACTCACCAGAAGAGATTTTTGTGCCGCCTACGAGTGCAAATTCGGTGGAAAGATGACTTCAATGAAAACTCTAAATAAGTTTTAGTGGGCGATAGGATTTCTTGTGCTAAATCAAGTGTCTGGAGTAAAGCTTTTGCAAATGCTCAGAGAACTGTGTATAAAAATATGTGTGTATGCACATACATATGTATACGTACATATGTATAAATGTGCTGAAGGTCAATGCGAATAACAGCTGAGCATGCATGCATGTATGTGTGTACATTTAGAAATACATATGTTTACATACAAGATTATGTATGTACATATGTATGTATGAGTATTTGTATTTTATCACATTCACAGCACCACTTCCCAAGCGTCGACTGCAGCTGCAGCGTCGCATCGCAGCGACTCTCGTCATATGCTTTTCGTTTATTTGTGCTTTTGTTGTAGTTTTCGTTGTTGCTGTTGTCATTTCGCTCGTATTTTTTGGCACGAAAGGCGACGTGCATTAAAATTGATAGCCTTTGACGTGGGTGCGGGTTGCGGGCGCAAAAGCAAACAGCGAAGCAAAAGACGAAATGGAATTGACAGCATAGAGAGAGATGTCTTCAGAAGCTTTGCCTTTTATTCTTTGTACATGCCTGTACATTTGTATGTTCATATATGTGTTTGTGTGCACTTTGCTTTTTGCCGCCTGCTTTAGCTGTTGTTGCTCGCTTTGGTGCCAATATGTCTGCCACAGCACAATCGAATTATATTCGTACCTTTGTACGTACATACAAACATATGTACGTACTTTAACGTTTACGTGTGTGTGTAGCTTTTAAGTGACTATGTCGACTATCGCTGTCTCTTTTTGCTGTGTGTGCGACATGTACGCAGATAACCGGCAAGCAACAACTACAACTACCGTGGCGAAACAACAAACAAGAGCATTAAGATAACAAAAACATCAAAGTTTGTGTAAAGCATAATTGTAAAAAGAAAAAAAAACTATGAAAACATGGTAAATAAACCTTTACAATTAAATGTACCGCGAGAAGCTCACAAACATACATACGTACATATATATGTATGCACATACAGTACGTAAAACAAATGTTTTGGCACCGAAAAAATTCATATTTTTAAATTTCTGTTGCAAAATAAAGTACTTTGTCTAAGACCTTAATATTTATTACAAATTGTAAATTTTGTAAATTCTTATTATTTTTACAACTAGTTTAAAAGAAAAATCGAAATCCATTAGAAATCAATTTGAAAAATAAAATAAATAACTATGAAGGGTGCGAACCGAACCGGTTAGAACCCGGAATTCCAATACTCTTAAAATCATAAACTGAACCAGTTGACCAAAAATTTCCCAAAATCTTAGCCCTAGCCGAAAAACTTCAGCCTCCTTTTAAATTAAAATAAACAACCGCAACAAAGACAATGAAATGTTTTACTATAAATAAAAATGTTTTAATTTCCATTTAATTGTTTAATAAACTGACTAACAAAGATTCGAACCATTAATGTAATTGAACCAGTTCAATTTGTTGTTTTTTATTAAAAATGTATTTTTACTGAGATTGATAACACCTCCAAGCATAAGAGTTCCACAAACCGGTATCTAGGTTCTTTGAGACCCATTATCAGAAGGCCTTGCAGAGTTTCTAATCTACCCTCAAGTAAACAAATATATACACAATATATATGTATATATTTAGCTGAGCCAAATCAATAAAATTGCAATAAGCGGCCAATAACGGAGTCCGAATTAAGTGCATGGCTCACTAAAAAACCGAACTGAATAATCTTATCGCTTGTAATTAGCTAGGTAATCAGGTCTGGCTGTCGATACTCAGTGTTGTCGCTGGCGCCGAACGGTAAAGTTAGTGGTTGAGACTTGAGGCATGCCACAAATACGCCCCCTGTCGGCGAGTCTGCAGCGCACAGCCGTTGAGCAGCTGAACGAGGTGCCCGAGCGCCTGGATTCGGACATTGGAACACTGCGCACCTGGATCGAACAGCAGCCCCACCTGCGCGCCCGCAGCGACGACCAGTTCCTGGTGGCCTTTCTGCGCGGCTGCAAGTTCAGCTTGGAGAAAGCCAAGTCCAAGCTGGACAAATATTACACACTGCGCAGCCAGTTTCCCGACTTCTACACCATACGCGACGTGGACAGCGAACGCGTCCACGACCTGCTGCGCTTGGGGTGAGTCTCGCAGTGGGCGCATTCCATGAGCCGAATTTGACCTTGCGACCTTTGCCCGCAGCGTGGGGCTGCGTTTGCCACGCCCACTGCACGACGACGGACCCCGGCTGATCTATGTGCGGCCCGGCTGCTATGCGGCGGACAGGTACAGCTTTGCGGAGATTATGGCCGTGTCGCACGCGTTGAGCGCGCTGAGTCTGCAGCATGACGACTACGCCGTGGTCCACGGCTGCCTTTTGCTGCTCGACTTTAGCGGCTATACGGCCGCGCACATGCTGCAGATGACGCCGAGCATCGTCAAGCAGATGTCCGTCTTCGCGGAGGACGCGATGCCCGTGCGGGACAAGGGCAGGCACATGATCAACACCAATCCCACCTTCGAGCTGGCCTTCAACACGATGCGATCGATCCTGCCCGCCAAGCAGCAGGGACGCGTACGTATTTGAACGAGTAGAGAATGTGACTTCCCTCTAGATTTCTCCGGCTACGCCTTTCACAGATCTCGGTGCATGGCAGCAATCTGGAATCGCTGTATGTGCACATACCGCAAAAGTATTTGCCAACACACTTGGGCGGGGAGCAGGGCACCATTGAGGAGCTCAAGCAGCAGACCTGGGACATCTTCACGGCGCAGCGCGAATACCTCCGGCAGGAAGCAAACTATGGCATCGATGAGAAACTGCGGCCCGCCGGACAGAGCTACGACTACAACAGCCTCTTTGGGGTCGACGGATCGTTCCGCAAACTGAACTTTGATTGAATGCACTTTTGGAGAAATATGAAAAAACTGGACTGGAAAAAATTCAGATTTACAATAATCTACAGCTACAGAAATTGAACGCACATTTTTGTAAATTTTTTCAAGAATATTTTTTGTTCTTCAGCATACCCAAAAAAAAACATTTCTTTCTCGTTTTTCCACCTTGCATTTTCATTTGGTTTGGCATGAATGGAAAATTGGCGCCCACATGAAAATTTCAGCTAATATTTATGTGAGTTGCATGCCTCCGTTTGTTTTTCATTTTTCCTCTTTTTATGCCTACACGAATGTATACTTAATAACCTGATTTATATCCAAAGTCTTCAATGAATTCTTAAAATTGCGAATCATTTGCGCTGGCCATTCACCTGGCACAACGCCCACGCCGTGGCGCCACCTGCCGGCTGCGAGTGTGCACAGTTTCGCAGAGTACTTAAGACGCGCAAGCTCTATTTATTTCCAAAGTTAATATATTTTAGTATGGATAATATAGCACAAGGTTGATAAGAATAAACTTTGCCTTCAAGAGATTTAAAATTAGAATTAAAAATATTTTAAAATTTGGTTTGTAAAATTTCAACTCTCTTCCGAAGTTTTTGATTTTTCCATTTATTTATAGCAACAACAAAAAACTCGCTATAAATGTCGGCTAGTTCTTTGTCAATAAACAAAAGTTGAGCTAGTTCTGTTGGGATTTTGCGATGGAAAACACTGATAGAAAAATGTTTGTGTTATGAGTTTTTTCACACTCGGAAATCGCAACAAGCCACATCTCATTCTGTTATTGAATTATATTCCAAATTGTTTAGGTCCGTCCGCTTAGTATTTATGTATAATAATTTATACTCCCTGCCAAGCGGAAAGACCCAAAAATCTGAACAAATTGGCTTCGATTCCATAGTCAGCCAAAGCGTTGGTCTTGTCCGCTGGCCAAAACAAATCTTAGGTTTAACGATCTATCGATCGAGTCAATTTGCATACCGTTTGTTATTTATTGAATTTTACTTTTCTCGCTTTGCAACTGTCGTAAATTTATTGTTTCACGAGTGATTCGTTCGCAGCCGAGAGCGATAAATTCAATGTGAAAGGTTATTTTTTCGAGATTTACGACTCACCGATTGATTTTGATTTTACGATTGAGATCGAGATGATCGAAGCTGTCGGCATTTCCAAAGACAACACAGCATTTATACAAATTGTATATAATTTGTTTTGTGTTTTAGAAATTTGAATACATTTTTGAGAGACTTTTAAAAAAAGAAGACAGCAAAAATAGATTACAAAAAAAAAAAAAAATTTGTTATTTAGAATTACATTGTTTTTTTTTTATTAGTATTAGTTTAAATGAGAAGTTAAAAATCGATAGTTATATAACAGGCATATAAGAGGGTTGCGCAGTGTATATAATAAATTTAGCTTCCTAAATTCTGGGACGCTTTGGAGCTGCAACAAATTGGCGGAACCAATGGATTGTATAAATAGGGAGCTGCTCCAATAGAGCTGCGACACGATGATAAGTCTCATTGTAGTGCTGGGTGTTTTTAGTGCGGTCGCCTTGAGTGAAGCTGCGATTAACTGCGAGGATAATCCGAGTTTGGGCTGTCTGGTTCAAGCGTTTTTCAAGCCATACCATTCGTTGGAATGCACGGTGATGGCTGCCCAAACCATATTGGACTCCTGCCGGCAATTCGAGGAGTCGGTCCATCAGTGCGGCAAGAAAATCAAATTTAATGCTGGCGTCGTCGACTACATCGAAATCGCTGATAAAATCAAAGCGTCTAGCGAAAGTATTGTTAGGTCCTGTGCGTTCGACGCAGATGGCAAATTCCAGCCAGGTGTCCTTTGTGGCTCGAAGGCGATGTTGGCCTTCATTAAACTGAGAAGGGATATTAAAAAGGCCGACGTGGCTGCTAAGAAACCTCATCGATTCGATAGCTCCTGTTTCGCCGACCTTGTGAACAGACAAGTGTCCAACTTTCCCGTTTTTCAGAACCAGTTGCATAAATGCATTTTTACTGAGCCCGAAGTGGAAATGCAATACGATGTAACGGAATCAACAACAGATTCTATAGACCCTGATGGATTATTATCGAATTAATATTAAATATTTTTGAATTTGAATGCAAGAAAAATGTAAATATAATTAATAACGTATGCAGAGCTGCCCAATGCTCCGATTTAAAAAAAAAAAATCATATTTGGTTTCAGCTTTTAAGGTGGCCCTACCTATTCTTCTTCTTCTTAAGTACCGCTTAGTCAGAGTTGTTGTTCATACTGTTTTTTATGGCCTGGTTAGCTCACATATATTTAAGTCTAATTGTGTGGTTATCTGATAAATCAGATCTCACTGAGCTCAACTCCATTTATTTAATGTAGAATAATTTGCTATAATTATCTACAGCAAAAGTTTAAGTGCCCAGCATTTAATTATACTATTATACTTATAATAAGCATTTTAAGATTGTAATAGCTAGAGGATCAGTTTGAGTCATAGTACGGAGTATCCACTAGTTGAGCTATTATGAGCGCGATGATATCACTTCGATGTAACTGCAGTCTTGATTTAGCAAAATTGCTGTATTTTTAACTTTATTTTCTCTCTCTCTCTCTCTCTTTCTCTGTCTCTCTCTATCTTTTTCTCTTCTCTTCTCTCTCTCTCTCTCTCTCTCTTGCTCACTCTCTCTCTCTCTCTCTCTCTCTGCTCTCTCTCTCTCTCGTCTCCCTTTCTTTCCTCTCCTCTCTTATTATATGTTATTTGGTTAGTGATACAACTCACTAGAATATGAAATTCTCTAAGACTTACTTAAACTTATGAAAATCGCATGGAAAGGCAACATTTCAAAGAAAACATGCAAACAGAAAACATGACTTAATAATAATAAAAAAAGTCCAACTACAATACATAATAAGGGGATCGAAAATAGAACATAATAAAAACCCTTAAACAAATTGAAAATAATTTGCCCAGAAGCTCCAAACCACCAACAAACCGAACAGAAGAGAATATAAAAGAGTACAATAAAATAAAGCCCAACATAATAGAATAAAATATAATAGAATTTAGAATTTAATATTTGTTTGATTTATGTGTGAGTCGCAGCTGCTCAATTTTGATTTATGGGCACAAATATTTACTCGGCATATTTAAATATACGAAGAAGCTTTTTCATTAAAATCATAGAAATAGAAACTAAATAAATATGGCTTATGACAACAAGGCAATGTGCCTTGTGCCGCACTTTGTTTACTTGTTGGCCAAGGTTATAAATCAAATTGTCAAAATAAAAACAAGAACTAACAGGTATCAAGCAGCATGAAGAAGAGCAGATACCCTTGCGAAACATATCTACGGCAGCTTAATGGCAACCAAATTGCATGCAAATAAATAAAGTTTCACATATATGATATAAAATAATAAAAAAAAATGAGATTTTTAACCAACTGAATTGTTTGCAAAAACTTCGTATTCTATTTAAGTATTTCCAGAAATATGAATATTATTAAGCTATTGAGTTTTTATACAGAAGATATATATATAAAATAAAATATAGACTTTATATGAAATTAAGTACTAAAAATACCTCATTGCAATAAATTTCGTATTTGTAATAATTAAATATTCTTAACTATTGGGTTTTATTTTCGGGAATTTAGGGATAATATGAAATGTTCTTAAGTACGAAATTCGTGTTTTTATTTCGAGTGTAGGCAAATATCGTGGCAGAATAAGAAACGCAGTTTTAAGAGTATTTAGTGTAGAGTATTTATTGATAATTTCCGCTTATCGCACATGCCAATCCGCGAATCGCGTTGAGTTCTTGGGCAAATATTGAATAGTGCCAAACAAACGAATTGGTTCCACTGGGTTCGAAGCGCCGGGTTGGCACTCCCCCACCGAAATCGAGCGCCCTGTAACGACAACTGGCAGACAAATTGATTTTCGGTTGGCCTGTTTATTTATTTAAAATTGTGATATTTCTTTCTCGGCTCGCGTCCGCTGTGCGCTGACGTCAACGGCCGGACATGAGTTCTGGTACTTGCGATCCGGACTCGGACACAAATACGGACACGGACAGGGGCGCGTGCCAATGGGGCAAGGAAAGTTTTGGGCACCCAAAATATAATCACTGTATGGCTGGTTCGACATTTGCTTTGCATTGACCTTGAAACAAAATCGAAAAGCACAGGCAACGGGCAGCTGAAATTTGTTTTGACTTGGCATAAATAAGAACTTTTACAAACCAACAAATCAGCTGGGCCAAAAATAATCAAATACGCGAGCACCCAAGGCAACAACAAATACAAATACATGAATATATTTACGAAATTTCGAAAGTTGGACATAAATAATGGTATCGTCAAATGTGAGCTGCCTATAGTATTCGGAAAAGCAGATATGTGAACTAATTTTCAATCTAGAATCCACTTGAACTACAAATCCGAGTATTAATTTGTCAAAAAACTAAAATGATATAATTTATATGTGAAATTGTAAATAAAATGTAGGTTGATTATTTCAAATAGCTAAAATATACTTAATACTTAATGACAATACTTAATATTTATTTATAAAGCGAAAGTTTTAAGTATTTAAGGTTTATTAAATCTACAATTTTCACTCTGATTTAATGTAGTATTGGGTTTATTTATATTAATAATTGTATTGTAAAAAAAAATTCAGTTGGAATAAGTACAATTTAAAGTTTTTTACTAGAATTTGCATGCTTAAAGTAAAGTACAATAATCTAAGATTAAGAATTTTATTTGAGACTTGTAATTATAAATTGATTCGGATCATCATTATTTATTTAGATTAGGAAAATGTTTGAAATAAGAAATTCATTCAGATTACAAAATTTGTATAAATTATTTTTATTTTTTCCCCTGAGTGTATCCTCCTTGTTGGGCGTATTTATTTCGCACAAATTTCACTTTCAGCCCATGTCAATTGAGTTAAAGGTACAATATGTTTTGCTCGCATAGCAACATAAAACGAATAGATTGTGAATGTCCATAACAGTTTGGGTATGTCGAGTGCAAGTGACGTCCATGTGATCGGCTGAAAATACACAACAAATTGTATCTCAAAGATACATAAAAGCGTATTTCGCAATTACATGCGAGTGTATACGTATATGTATATTAAAAATTCGTTTGACTACGCGGCAGCAAAGTGGAAATTTGATGAGCGCTGCGTGGGGTCAGCCAACTATATTCCGTAGACTCATTTCCAGATACTTGCCGCTGACAACCCCCACGGTGCGCAATGTCAGGTAATTATAATTTTGGCAAGGGCCCAGATACATTTATTTTATTTAAGTTTTATATTTTCACAGTTTTCTTTTATTTATTTTTTTCTTTTACCTTGCCACATGTGGTTGTATGCCACAAGTGTCCCGCTGTTGCGTGCGCCCTAGAAACTGTACGTATTCTATATTTGAGTATAAGTTAACGCTTGTAAGGCACAAATTTGACGCTACTGTAATTCATTGGATGCATAACAAGAATTTATAAATATTTCTATGCATTTCTTAAATTTAAAATATTTAAAATGCCCAGTTTTGCATAATATTACCCCCGTTTTAGATTATTTCAATTTTTTACAGCTGTGGAAATTTTAATCACTTCGAAACTATGTGTATAATTGCAATTTTTACAGAATTTCAAAGTTTAGTCCAATTGTTATTCCGTATTATTTATTATTATTTTTATTCATTGTTATATCTCCCTTCTAAGTTCCAGTTAAAAGTTTACAATTCGGTTCTATATTTTTGTTTTTTGGTAATAATATTAAATAAATATAATATTCCCATATATGTATTTTATATTTATATTTATTTATATTTTTTATATATATTTAAAGCAACTAATATTGAGCGTATAACCTGTTTCAAGTAAAAAATTAGGAGATCATTAAATAATTATTATTTAGCAAATATTTTGCGCTTTATTATTAAAGAAATTAAAGAAGGAACAAATTTCATGTATTCAAATTATCTCTATATCTATTTATATATCACTTTAGTTTCCGTTTAACATATAAACAGAGATTCCATATAATCGACACCTGAAAAAAATATTATTTTTTTATACATAAAAAATCTTGTTTGCCCCATGGTACGTACATGTTATTGCCATTTGGCAACATCGACCCACTTAATTGCCAATCGGTTGTCAGTCGCCGTGTGGCGCGATGTGGTCGCATTGGCCATTAGATCATTATCGTTTTTATTTTTTTAATTTTTCTTTTCTTTTCTTTTTCATTTAATAACAGATTTCCGTCAAAACAAACAGAAGGTAGAAATGTGTTTAGAGGCGGTAAATTCAGAGAAAAACAAGAAAAGTGCGTCAGCAGTGCAAAATTTGGTTTTATATGTTTTTTGTTGTTATTTCGTTTTTTTGTTTTTTTAGTTTTTTGTGTGTAGTTCAAATTCTTTTCTGCTGCCTCTCGTCACTTGCCAGCTCTGCGCTTTATCTGAGTTTCTATTTTGCTTGCGTTGTTTTTCCGACATTTTTTTAATCTTCCTCTTAGTTTTCTTATTTTATGTGCCTGTTTATTTGTCTAGCGACTGCAGAGGATTTTAACCTTTCGACGCAGACATCTCTATATGCAATTATTGTACTGATCTTAAATGATCACAGTACGAAGTATGCTAATGGTCAGATCTGCCTAAGTATCTTTATCTGCATCTAGCTCTGCATCTTTTTAATATGCAGCTCTTGTTTGTGTTTGATAGCCTAACACATTGTTGAGAACAAGTCTTGCTATACTATATATTTTCAGACGATTTTTCTTTATCTATTTTTTCCGCCTATTTTTCCTATATCACTCTTAAAATTTGTCAAACTATATCTTTAAGCTTACTCTTGGAAATATGTTTAGTTTTTCTTTAGTTATCTACACTTGATCTATTTTATCTTTCAAAATGCTCTCCATTTTAATTAATGTGTATGCCAGGGTATTCTATTTTCGGCACTACGGCCGATACCGGTTCTTTCCCAAATTTGGCTCGTATTTAATTTAGTTTGTGTGTCTGTCTAGTCACCTACCGTTAGTTGCTATCTCCGCTACCAACTTGGATGAGTCATCGCCATGCCCGGGGGCATAAACTAAATTCATTGCGACTGTCACGTAGCCCCATGAGGGCCCCCAACTGACGACGACGACGGTTCCAAGTGCGATTAGCTAGAACTTTGGAACGAGAGGGTTCCGATTAAACAGATGATAATGATGAATATATTTTTATGATAAATGATTGTTTTAACTATTTGACAGCTAGGTGTAGAGTCCAGACCGAAAATTTGACACGATTATATTTCATTTGACATATTTCACAGTTAATTAATAAAGAAAAACAAAAATATATAATTAAATCGTAATGCATAGTTCTTATATTTTATAAAGTCAGCATATAAAAATATTCTGGAACTTACCACAAACTGTAAACTAATTTCGATTTTTGATGACTTAAAAAATCAATTTACTTGTATTTTACTATGAGCATTTTTTAAAGCAGTGAAACTAATGCAACTAATTAATTTTTAATTAATTAATAACAATTTAACAGATGGGAAAAATGGCTGACTATAAAATGAATTTAATTATACCAATTTCACAAGTTTGCCAAAAAATTATCTACTGCATTGTCAACGTCACTCTTTGATATTTAAATAAACAATCGCCGCAAAACAAAATAATTAACAATGTCTGCATTTGGCGCATGGCAACGACAGTGAATTGGTTAATTAAAATATATATGTATGTATCTTGGTGTATTAGCATTTTAATTTTCATTCCCATTTGCAAATTAAAAAGAAAGAAAATATTTGCTCAATACCTTATATGTAAAATTTAATTTCTTGATTTTATTTTTATTTTTTTTGTATGCTAATATCATAGTATATACCATATTTGTATATTTAGTATACCAAGCATTACATATAGTCCCATATATAACTGTCATTTCGCATTTTAAACATGGTTTGGCTACTTGACTAAATCTGCATTAAAGTTTTAAAAAATTAGAAACACATTTTTTTTAATATTTATAATTCGTATATCAAGTACATAGTTCCATATAGACAATTTTGGGAATTTTGTTACAAATCTCATTGCCTAAGGACGTCCAAAGGGTCGTATACTTAATCTGCACAGAGCATTTACTTGCGAATACGCAACATGTGTCTCGATTCCATTGTTCCAAGCTCATCGTTAAATGCGTCCATTGCTGCCGGCTTGATGGTCGCTTAATTCGCTGAATTCCGCAGCGAAGCGACGGCGACGGAAATGCTGATCGGCGTTTCATCTGGCTGCCGTTGTTGCTGCTACCGCTTGGCAACAGCAAACTTCAGCAAATTCGCCGTGCTCGCGCTTTTTTGCCTTTTGTCTTTTGCTTTGACTTTGTGACGTTGGCGCGACCGCTTCGTGAAATTTGAACGAGGCGACGGCGACGCCGACGCCAAGGAGGAAATGAATGTCAATTACTCACGTACAAATACATATGTAGATATGCGCATGCATATGTAAATACATATATACATGCACGTGTATATGTGCATACATTTCGTTGGCAACGCTCGACGACACAGCCACAGGCGGACGGCGGTCGGCCGTTGATTGCAGCAATCGCACGTTTTTGGTTTTTATCAGCGGCAGCGAAATGAAAGTAGCAGCCGCAACATTTGCATAGGCGCCACGACGATACGTTAACCTTTGCGTTTGTCGCCAGTCGGCCACAGATACAGCTACAGATACAGATACATATTGAGATACAGATACTTTTACGCTGGTTTGTGGCTTTGATTGATTGTTACCCCCATTGATCGTATGCTAATTAATTTCAAGATTTGTTTCGTTTTTTTTTTATTTTAAATTTTGTTTGCGATTTCATTGAACTCTGCTCTGCCGTTTGTATGTGTGTTGAAATTATGCAGTTTATATACCTAAACTGGGGCAGAAAACAAACGTAAGACAATTCGACTAGACAATGCTCTGTAATTGTGTCTTATCTAAAGGTATCTATTAAAGAAATATAGACACATTTATCATATCATTAGCTTTGCTAATTACATAGATAATATATTTATGTGCATAGGTATTTCTAAAATGCCCCTAAAACTAGTGAATATACCAATTTGTTATTATCAAATACGACATCTTTAAATCCCCTTTAAGCAATAGTGCACAATTTTACTTATCTCTATTCCAGACCTTTCCAATATTTTTTGTGCCAGCTGTTTATTGTTTTTTGCAGTCACAATAAAAGGTTACATCAGTGAAAACTCAGCGCTATTTACGTATGTAATTGAAATAAATACACAAATCGGTCAGGTATACCTACTTATGTATATACAAATAATGAACTTTTATTTTGTTTACTTACAACCAGCCAAAATGCTGACGCAAAAGGCGACGCGGCGCCTCGAAGATTTTGATGCGTTGCGAAGGCAACAAACAACAACAAGAAAACAAAATATATATGTACATATACATATATATTTCCGAGCTTCGCACGATTTATAATGCGCGTCAGTGGCCGTGTCACATTTGGCTTGATAATTGGATCAACATATAAGTAGATGCCCATGATCACAGCTGGGCTGCTGTTATCTAAGCTAATTGTTTTAATTATTTTTTAATTATTATTCGTAATTTATAGGCATACAAAATTAGACAAATTATATTTTGCCTCTACGTTTGCAAATAAATCAAAGTGCAATCGTCGCGTAAATAACAAAACTACAAACGTCACCAGAAAAACGAAATGAAGATAACATCAGTTGCTGATCTGTAAAAATCGAAACAAATTCTCGCACTTGTGCCAACAACAAACACTATGATGCCTGTTTTCCTTAAACACGCCTTCCTATGCGATTCACAAGAACAGAGGTAACATCAATGTTGCGATATTATTGTCTTTAGCAAATTAATAGTTATAAATAACTTATATCTTTGTTATAGCTCCTCTCCCTCCCACTTTGTTTGGCCTTCTCTCCTTCTCTCTCTCTCTCTCTCTCTCTCTCTCTCTCTCTGTATATTCTTCTCTCTTTTCGCTTTCTCGCTCTCTTCCTCTCTATTTCTCTTTCTCTCTCTCTGTAAACTGTTCTCTCTTTTTGCTCTCTCTCCCTCTCTTCCGCTCTCTCTCTCTCTCTCTCTCTCTGTTCATTTTTCTCTCTTATGGCTGTCTCTCTCTTTCTCTCTCGCTCTCTCTCTTTCTCTCTCTCTCTCTCTCTCTCTCTCTCTCTCTCTCTCTCTCTCTCTCTCTCCTCTCTCTCTCTTTCCCTCTCTTATTTTCAGCTCTTTTCTATAGCTATCCATAGCGATAAATATCGCCGTTCTAATCGATTTTCAGAAAGTCAAGTAATTCCAACAAATTTTGATGAAAAGAATGAAGTAAAGTCATTATTTAAAAGTGATATTTCAAAAGTCCTTAAAACTTGTGTCTTTTAGATTTATTTTTCGATTGATACAGCTAAACAAACAGTTGTCTTGGAATCAAATATATAACGGGAAGACTGGCCATGATCGACCCATTCGCACGAGAATGCATATTAAGGCAGAATGAAGCTAACGTCTGTCTGAGCCACCCAATGACTGTGTAATTAGTGCCGGCGTCAACTATAACCCAGCGACACGTGATTTTGCCGTCATGCCAGATCTCTTTCGACCTCAGCCCCCATGGGCTACCTGACTGTCTGAGGTTGCAGGCGACCGGATTTGATTGGGATACGCATATCGCACGTGAGTTCGTGGCCGTCTTCCTTGTTCGTTACGTCATAGCTTATCCATCACATTTATGCAGCTGACGACACTGCGAGAACTATGACGCCGCCCGACCACTGAACCCGCACTCCTCACCACTCTCCCCGTCTCGGCTCGTGTGCGTGTCCGTGTCATTTGGTCAACGTGTCTGTCATCATATTTGCGTATCAACGTACCCACCAGGGGAGAAGGGTTTGCCCCAAGGCATGAGCCCGGTGTGGATCGCTTTGGGTACGTGACTGCAGCTGCCTGTCGCAAACAGAGTTGCAAATTTGCTAATGGTTTTAGTCCCATTCAAATTCATTTTTAATTAGCGGTTTTTAATTTTGTTAGCAATTTGAATTTTCATCAAAAGCAACAATTAATTACAAATCTATAAAAGAAACTGAAAAAAAAGTTTATAAAAATATTCTATTAAAATAACAAAATAAGCTAGCTTAAAACATTGCTAGGTGAAACATTGGTTTATTCAACCCACGATAAAAATGTAAAAAATACTATAAAGCGAGCAAGTTGTCTGCATAGCTATTTCAAGAACCTACTGGTTCTAGGCTTGCGGACACAATGCCACGCTTTCGAGGCTTTAACTTGTTGAGAACTCTAACGAGTCAAACTAAAAACTTTTATCAAAAATACATTTTCTGGGAATGGTTGCCACTTAATAGCACTTCGTACTGCATATTCTAAAAAGCAATTTATTTAATGTTGATTTATATTTTCTATATTTAGTACTTCATTTGTTTGTTAATTATTAAATAAAGTTAAAGTACATAAATAAATACACAATCATTGCCCACTTGAATCATGTTGGAAAAGTTTCACGTATCGACTTAGATAATTATTTATTAAAAAGAAAAATACAGAAGATTTTTAAATCAAACAAAATAAATTTCGAAGTACCGCTTATGCATAAGATCTTAAAATTAAAATTGTCACGTTCGGATCGCTTCTTATTTTTCCATTTTATTATTATTTTTTTTAACATAATTTCACTTGCTGTTCACTTTAGCACTAATTGTAGTGCTACTTAACAGCGTTTAAAAGTGTGTACGCCGGTTGGACGGAAAATCCCATATACATTCAATATATGCTCATACTTAGCCGTAGATGGAGCTGTTGATGTATATTCCATTTCCTCTTCTTCTTCATTTTTTTCCTCGCTCTCTTCCTGATCCTTTTCTACCGAAATTCCTGGTATAGTTACTGGCATGCTTCCTACTCCTCAGCCTTTATTGCTACGTTTACTCCTAAGTTTAAGGCTACGTCGCCTCCTTCCTCCTTCTTTTCCTCTGCACCCGCTGGGATGTCGACGTTTACTCCCACATGTGCCCCTAAGCTTACTGATGCTTCTGCAGGTGCTGGGGGTTGGGTTGGTTCTTCAACCGGTGGTGCTGTTGAAGTTGCTACGATTTGTATGTCTACTCCTATATTTACTCCTAATCCTACTCCTGGGGCTTCGCCAACATTTGATTCTTCATTCGGTCTGATTGTTGTTGTTGTTCTTGTGCGTCTTTTTCTCGTTGTTGTTGATTGAGTTGTTTGTTTTGTGGTTGTCGTTGGCTTGGATGTGGGTTTGGGGGTGGCTCTGGTGGTGGGCTTGTGGGTGGTTTTGGTGGTGGGCTTGTGGGTGGGTTTAGGGGGGTTTGTGGGGGGGACTGTGGGGGGGTTTGTGGGGGGGTTTGTGGGGAGGTTTGCCGCCGGGTCTTTTTTTTCGTTCCATAAAGATTGGTGGTATTTGGTAGGAATGTGGTTCTAATGGCCATGCATGCATTCTAAGTTGGAATTCATCAGAAGGTTCATGTTGACTTTGACGGTTTCTAAATACTTTTAGATGTTGGTGCGGTTGGTGTTGGTGGTGCCGTCTTGCAAACCGGCCGTGTTCATGGCGAGAACTATGCTGATGATGATGTTTTTCATCCTTTTTGGCTCCGGAAACACTCGTTACAATTAGGAGGAATATTACGTTTCGAACATTCATTTCGAAAAGTTGTTCTTAGTATCGCGGAAATACATCAGTAAATTCGCTTTTATAGATACAAAGACTTAATCTAATTATGTATGGCTAAATTGAATTTCGTGTTCTGGTGGGGCATTTATTTTCACGGATAAAGCTTAGATTATATAACGATTAATTTCTCTATACCCATTTTAAATTGATTAAAATTTTTATAACGGGATTGTGTAACAAACTAGTCGATTTTGTTATGTACGCTAATCGGCGTATGAATGCGTCCATATCAGAGACTTCAAGAAGAAATATAAATTTCAGTACAGCAGTCCAATTCGAGATATACTTATGTGTGTATAACCGTTAGAAGGTATGCATGCGTGGCTCTGGGCTCCTATGATAGAACCCGGAACTTTTCGAAATAGCTATACAGGCTACCTGTTCACTTTTTGTTATTGGTTCTATATAAAATAAAAATAACTCTACACGAGGTAACAGTCTAGTGGCAAAAGCGCATTCAAGTCCCAAAATTTCAGATATCAAATTTTGTGTCGAAGGATATTAATTCTAATACAAATCAATAAACAATTCCAAACTATAAAAAAAAAATAAAAAAAAAAAATGTTGAAACGAAATGTGTAATGGATAGAAAAATAGGTTTTTGACCCTATTAAGCATATATATTCTTGATCAGTATCAAGAACCGAGACGGTGTAACGATATATCGGAATAAGACAAATCGTATAATTATATCAAATAGTTACCATCGGAACTATCGGTCGAAAAATGAGTTTTTGTATTGAAAACTTTTTGCTTTTTATGATATCCCATTAAAACTTGGCAATCGCAGACAACATACTATTAAAATTAACAGTCGCAAAATATTTATTTGCTGACTATTAAAATATGTCTATTTATATTATATTATTAAAGATTTTATATTCAACAGCCCATTTTCTTGTTTTTTCTTAGTTTCTATTTGTTTGTTTGCCTTATATGACGAAAGTGCCATCAAAATGTTTGCACTCTTTGGGTAATTTCGTTGATCCATAAACTAAATACGTAGGCAGCACCTCGGAGTGCTCAAAAATCGGAGGGCAATGGGCCGGTTAACAGCGCAGATGCATCAAGGGTGAAGCGCACAAAATTGCCACCATAAAAGCGCTTAGCTCTATAGTCAAAACTTTCGCCCATGTGCACACACATGCTGATAGGAGATGGTAGATAGTTGTTCGGTGCCATAAAATTGGAAATTATGATCATCAAGGCAGCCAGGCCAGGGCACGCCCAGCCGCTGGGTGGCAAAGACCCAAAAAAAAAAAATAAATAAATAAAGAAATAAGAAAAAAATTAAAAAAAAACCTAAAGCCAAAGCCCAGGGTACGCAGTACAAACGGGTGCGCCAGCAACTAGCCCAGCTACAGCTACATATAGATACAGATACAGATACAGATACAGATACTTGCAGCTGCAGCTACAGATACGATATGTGGCAAAGCGAAGCGGGGCAAGGCGAACAGTTTGGACTCGTAAAAAGCGCTCGCGTCTGGCGTTAAAATTTATGACTAGCCGAGGCGAGAGTGACGCTGATAGATGATAAAGCTCCGCCACCATATATGTGGGTGTGTGTGCGTGTGTATTTCATGGAGTTGCAGCCCAGGTTACAGTCGTTATGCTAGTCGTAAAGCTGCAAAGTGGCATTGCCTTCTCGCTGGACGCTGGCTCGCTGTCCCAGGGAAACAAAGTCTTCAAAACTGGCTTGGCAGCAGCTTCTTGCCGCGTACCATATATCATCAGCTAAAAGGAGATCCGCAAGAAAAAGAAAAGTAGATATCCCTATTCTAATTCGTGTTCCATTTCCCTTCGATACCAGTTTTATTGACTCTCACTGAAAACAACAACAATAATATATACTCAGGGTTAATTTTTGAATGCTGTTTAAACTTTAGGCACATTTTAACAATCATTTAGCAAATTTACTTTCTTTTTATTCTTAAAATTTCAAGAAGATTTTGTCATTAGTAATGTAAATACAAACCTTCATCCGAAACTAATGTAAAATTAAAATGACCTGAAGATGTAAATCAAATTAATAAATTAAGTAAAAATAACAACAACAAAATATTTTTTTAAATTCCCAAAATTTTTGAAAAATATGTTTTATTAAGTACAAAATTCGCATTGCAAGTATTTTCATAATTGAAATAAGCGTAAAACGTAAATACAAATGTTTGCAAGATTAAATTCAGTATTTTAGGCCTATATTTGGGATTTTCTAGATTGTAAAGAAACATTCTTGAAGAATTTGTTGTGTGCAAATAAAGGAATTTTTCAACGTGGCCGAATTTTGACGTCGCTTCTACCTGATTTGAATACGAAATTCTTTGTTTTTATTGCCTACATTTTAAAACTGGCCAAAATTAAAAGCAATAGAATAATTTTTAAATTGAACTTTAATACTATTGAAAATATTTTAACTCCGGACTCACTTTCTTCGGCATTTTCAACTTTAGAATAAGATCCTCCATGTTCACTTCATTTGCAATAAAAAGCTCATGCTGGTGAACGAGAGTTTCTAAGTTAAAAAATAGAGGAATTAAAAAAAAATATATACATATATATAATTCTCCTGAGCTCTTTTACGTGTTTTCCTTTCCTTTTGTAAGCTACGTTTTTGTTGTTGTCGCCGCTCTTGGCTTGGCTAAAATAAAACTTAATTTTGTCTCTGTGCTGTTGCTTCATTTTTCGCCCGATGATTTGTGAAATGTGCCAAGAAAAGCGACAGCGGCCGACGCCAAAAGTTCATTTCAGTCTTTGTAATATGCAAAGTGTTCCAGTTCCCGTCTCCCGTCTCCCATTTCCATTCCCGTTCTAGTTGCTGTCCCAATCCCAGTTTCAGCAGCGGCAGCGGCAGCGGCAGGGGCAGCGGCATATTAACATTTTCGACGAGACTTGATTTCAATTGTGTTGTTGGGATCGTCGCATGGTTGGCTGCATGAAACGCACCAAAGAGTGACAATGGCCCATGGATGGCAGCCAGGGAACCGTATCCGCATCCAAAGTTGGCTCTGGCCAAAGCGCACACAATGGCGCCCAGTTTTGGTGAAAAGCTGAGCGCATTTTCAAGCCACACACACACACACACACACACACACACTCATAGACGCACACACACGTTGTATACATAATTCGCTCTATTGTTTCATATGCATTTTTCGTTTTGTTTTGTTTGCCACCAGCAGCAGAACAGTAGTTGCCCATCGAGAGGAAACACAGCGAGTCAGTCAGACAATACCCATAGTTGCCAGCAATTAGTTTTAGATACACACACACACACACACACAACAACAGCAACAACAACGCACAGTTTCACCGTTTGCCATTAGCGAAAGTTCCAGTGCCAGGTGAGAGATCAAGATTAAACACTCGGCGTTAATCCAGAAATGCAGCACAGTGAAGTTTATTTATCGACGTAGCTACAGTTAGAAGTATATAGAAAACACTATTAGGTATCAATTTATACTTTCTTCACAACAGATTTTATAGCTAACAGATAGGTCTATGTAAGATTGTAATGTAACCCACATTGACCTATGCATTTCCTGTTTTCGGTTTTCTGTTTTGCACTGAACAATCTGTCTGAAAATCGCAGAACTAATCATATGCCAGTCCTGCATACTCACTTTTTTCATTTATATTAATTTATATCATAAACTTAGAAAGCTTTTCAATCTTCCTCGAATTAAGCTCTTGTATTGCAAATAATTTAATAAAATTTAAATAAATATCTTTCAATTAATGGTTTGATTTAAATAACAAACATTAACTTCGACCTCTAATCTCCATCATATGGAGGCCGGTTTTTTTTTTTTTTGAGCTACAAGCTTCATTTTTTGGGCTGCTCAATAATAAGTTAGTCAATCAGTCAGTTTGTCAGTCAGTCTACCAGTCAAGCAGTCTGTCCGTAAGTCAGTCGGAGAGTCTCTCAGTCAGTCAATCAGTCAAACAGCTTTAAATGCATAAATTGTTTTTAAGCTAGATACATCAAATTTCGATATTTTTTCAAAATAACAATAATAACTAAGACCGTTTTCTACTGTTTTTAGCTGTTCTTATACTGTGAACGATTATTGATTTTAATTGATATTGTCCAATCCTTCAGTTAACTGTTTGCTAGCTATTTCAATACACTAAAAAAATCTAAAAATCTTTCTTCTTTATTCCATATTGTCTATGCAATTTCTTGGTAACTTTAAATCTTAAAAAATTCAACTTCTTCTCTATTGCCAATTGGTAAGCTTGACAACTAAAATTTTCTTGGCTCAAAACGAATTTCTTCATGTCCTCCAAGCCGACTTGATTGACTTCGACACTTACACAATTATCGACTGATGTCACATTTATGCATAATATTTTATTTATGTTTGCTTTTTATGGTACAGAGACTCGAACGCTTTGATGGCGTCGAATGTTGTTCAATCAGCAAGTGAGATGCCTTTACGGCCAACTATCTTCAGTGCTGGCCATGGCCAATAAAAAGCCTGTCAATGCGTCGGTTGCATAAGCGTTGAACTTTTGCTGCTGATTAAACCGCAACATCGGACATGACAGCAAGACAGACGGCGCGACAGGTAGAGACAGCGATACGTAACATGACACAGGGAACAAGCAGTAGTGGAAGAAGAAGAAGCCCAACAAAGGCGGTCGCTGTGGGTGCCCCGTGCCCCACGGGCAGACGCAACATGAACGTCCCTAACGGCCTCCACATAGGTGGTAAATGGCAATTGGCAATTGGTTGGGGCTAGGGCTAGGGCTATTAGCTGTGGTAGGGCGGGAGGGAGGGGGGGGGGGGTCCATAACACGGCATGATACAGGCAATTAAACAATTGTAAACCAATTGATACACACGCTCATTAATTAAATTAAATGATGGAGAAACAAACTAAACGAAGAGAGAGAGAGAGAAAACCAACCGCAGCACATTGCTGAGCTCTCGAAGGGGGATCAGTGGCAGAGAGAGAGCGAGGTGGGGCATACCACAAACAATCAATCATGCCAATTAGTTTTAATAGCCCCTCGCACAGTAGCCGTCCAGATGCATCTCAGTTGGCACAGCCAAGGAGGCTGCGAGCATAGCTGCAATTAAAGCCCAGAACCGGCTAGAACTGCGAGTGCTACTCACCCCACACTCCATCCCCGTCCCCCGTCCCCCGCCCCCCGTCGACTCCTCTCCAATTCCGCCCCAACTGGGTCTGTGGCTGGTAATGAGCACAGCGCCGTTGGCTGGTCGTTAACTTGAACGCCAGCCGGAGTGCAAATCTGGAATCTGTTGCAACCACAGCTGTTCGGCCATACAGCTGTTTGGGCCTTTTATGTTGGCCATAAAATTTGCGAAAATAGTCCAACTGCAGCTGATGACATGTAATCAGCCCGCGCGCGCTCTGCTGATGAGCCAACAACTGCTCCTGTCCCTGTCCCTGCCCCTGTCCCTGTTCCCGCTCCTGGCCCATTCCGGAGCTGAGCGACAATCAAGACACTCGACGGCATAAATTAAACGTCGGCAATTAAATGCAGTTCGAAAATTCAGACCTCCATTTAGACCGAGTGTGCGAATGAGTCACGGCCAGGCACAAAACAGGAAGACATTCACCTCTTGGGCTCAATCTGCGCGAAATCTTCGAATGGAGGCTACGCACATCTGGGCAAAGTGCCAGCGGATCCTTCTACCTATACTATACTATATAATGTACTGTACTGATATTTTCTATACTAAAATATACTATTAACTTTTTAAATTAATATTATATAATAATATAAAATGAAAAGTATGAAAAACTATATAATAATAAATATAAAAATATAATATTATGATTAAATCATATAAGAACTTTCATATTCAGAAACTAGATTTCACTTTATACTTAAAGTCTTAAAGTCTTAAAGATTTATTTTTATTATTTTATTTTAATTTATTTATAAAAAATATAAGTGTTTGAATATTTTAAGTGAAACACATTTAAAATAAAATAAGACTAAGCCAAATCTAACACCTTTGTTCTGCAATATTAGTTTTATTAGTTTTGGTTAGATTTGTATAGATAAACTTAAGTATTAACAAACAACTTTTCTTAAATATATAGTAAAGTACAAAATATAAATAAATAAAAAATAAAAAATACAGCTGTCAATAAGAAAAAAAATACATAATATAATTTCATACATACAGACATATTAAAAAAAAAAATATGTATTTCTAAACAAAATAACTAAAAATTCGATTAACCATATGGCTAAAACATTTTATTGTAATAAAATGATAAATATCTCACTATAAAATTTTACTTAGATTTTAAAAAACTGACAAGTCTTAGTACAACAACACGATAAACGTATCAATTTTCCCCGAACAAGTTGCGCGTATCGAAACCAAGATTCAGTCGAAAGAAAAACAACTCAGTTTCTATTAACAAAAAAAAAGACGAAGAAAAACAAGTATTGACCGATAAGAGCGAAGAGCCAAGAGTTCAATTAAGTTTAAAATATTTCTAGCTCGTAGAAAAGAAAGTCAAAGCTCCAGAAAGTGTTGACAGTAAAAGTGCACTGCGATAATGGTCTATCAATAAAAAAAAAACTCTTATCGAAGACTACTGAAAATTGACCAAATTGCCAAGTTCTTGGCTAAGAGTCTTCAGCGAAACGGCGTACATTGAACTCGTTAAATTCAGT
The DNA here is from genome assembly GCA_035041545.1 of Drosophila colorata. Classification (NCBI taxonomy): domain Eukaryota; kingdom Metazoa; phylum Arthropoda; class Insecta; order Diptera; family Drosophilidae; genus Drosophila; species Drosophila colorata. The sequence continues at coordinate 561,320 of JAWNLD010000222.1, forward strand.
ATTTAATATTTTTGATGGAGTGCAATGCACCCAACGATTTGACGGTTGTCATGATAACTTGTTGATCGTGACATGCTAAGTAAACAGGAGGCGGGGCGGCAAAATCGAGGGCTATGCATTTTTATTTGACGGCCCCACGGCCTTGATTCGGCGAGTTCGTTTAAGCTTGATTCAATATTTCTACAGCTGTTTGGTTTTTATTAATTGCAATTTAATAACATGTCAACACATGCACAAGCCAGATGCACTGGATGAGGTAGACGACCCCATAATCTATGGGAACTTACGAAAATTCTAATTATTTGGGTAAATTAAGTCCTAGGACTTGCACTGAAGGATCTCAAGCATGTTGATACTTTCACTAAATGCCAATATAAATAATTAATACTTTTCATATATTAATTTCTATTATTACTTTTTTTATTTTATTTTTATATTTTAATAATTTAAAGATATAAAAGTAATAGGTATGCTTACAGATACATGCATTATTATTCATCTTTCTCGAAACTTTGCCTGCAGCTCCTGAATTTTATTTAGCATATATTCGTTAAAATCTCTGAAATTGCCAATAACCCATTGGCATATAAGTGCTGTAATTTCAGCAGTTTTTCAATGCGTTTTTCAGCTAGCTTTTTTCTAGGGGTGATCAAAGACTTCTAAGTAATCACTTTGATCGTTTGCTGACTTGTTTTTTTCCTTCTCTCTCTTCTCTGTTTTTTAGTGGGTTTATTCACCGTTGTCGTTGTTGTTGTTGTCGGTGTTAGTTGTTAGTCGATTGTTGGCCGGCGATTTGTTGCCAAGCGAAACTTTCCTATTTTTTTCCATTTTTTTTGTTGTTGTTTTGTTTTCTTATGTGTTGCTATTGCTAATGCCTTGGCTTGGTTGTTTACTGGTCTGTTTGCTCGCTCGCCGACTTGTTGCTGCTGTCGCTGCTATTGCTGCTGCTGCTGCTGCTGTTGCTGTTGCTGTTGCCTCGTAATCAACGCTAACGATCGCTTGCCATTGCCAAGCTGCGCTACGCCGAGTGGGAGTTGTTGGCTATATCAGCAGTTGGTGGCGGCTTGGCATAACTGAAGCTCTCATAAGAAACTTGCATGTGGGTCACTAAGTGCTAAGAAGCTTTTAACAGCTTTGAAGTTTCGATAAGCAGAGTTGAAGCTATAGAGAATAGCATTGAGTAATAAAGAACTTTATTTTTGTATTACTTTATTACTCAATGAGAGTATACATTATGTAAGCCAAAGCTTAAGAACTCTCAATGAGAGTATATATAAGAACTGCTTCAATAAAAGCTTAACAAATATAGCTTAAGACAAAGATAACATTACATTTTTTTTAATTTAAGGCAGTTTGTAAGAAAGTTAAAGGCTTATATAATCATTTGAAGAAAATTAATGTTTTAGTAATATTTTCTTTCACATTTGAATTTAGAAATTCATTATAATGAAAGTCGACGCTTTGCCTAATTTATAAATTTAATATATTTAATTTAATTTTTATTTTTTTAAATAACTTGAATTTTAAATAAAATTCAATAATATTATATAAATATAAAAAAACAATATATTTAATTTATTAGTTATTAATTTAAGCAACTTGAATTCTAAACAAATTTCAATAATATTATATAAATATTATATTAATTTTATTACTTAATAATTTAAATAACTAATATAAACAACTGTTATTTAAAGCTTAAAATTAAAATCATATAAGGCGGAATTTCAAAACCATTTTTATTTAAATTATCAATATTATTTTGTAGTAAATACAGAACCAATTTGATTTCAATTAACTTCAAATATCGCATGCGTAGGGCATTCAGTGTTCAGCAAAGACCCAAGCTCGTGTTTCCAAGCAACTTTGCTGTCTTTAACAAAGTTGTGTGCAGCATTTCGTTGTTTGCAACGTTGTTGTCTTTGTTGTTGTCGTTGTTGTTGGGTAACAACAACAGCTGATGTCTGTCGTCAGATAATGATGAATAACTGTGCTGTTGAGAGTCTAACACACACACACACACAGTCACACTGAAACTGTTTTGGTTTAAAGGGGGAAAATAGGTGAAATTCAAAAGTAAGTCGCTGCGATAACAAAGTCGAGCCTGAAACGAACCAAGTTGCCAACTCGCCAACCAACCAACCAACCGGCTACCTGTCTGTGTGTCCGTATCTAAAGCGCCTAGTTGCATTTGACACCCAGCGGCCATAATTCACCAGCCTCGACTACAGGCCAATGGTGGGTGGGGCAGTCAGCGGTGGGAAGGGTCGCGATAATTTGGTCACGAAACGGGTTTTTCGAGCCAGTTAACTAACAAGCGAGCATAGTCGTAACAAGGGGGCCGATAAGATGTGGAACATAAATCGATGAGTCATTTGACAGGTTCCTGTTCGACACTTACCCTACCCCTCTTGGCCGTATCGCTAAGTCTGGCCAGAGCCATTGTTGTGCGCCCAATTTGCATATCTCTCGCGACGACTTGTTGGTTTTATGTGTTCGCTTTTAATGGGCCGAGATATGCCACGCCCCGTCCCTTCAAGAGCCCGGGCCGAGCGCATCTATTTGAAATCTGGGCCAAAGTGCATTTCATTTATTTAATTGGAAAAAGCACTAAAAAATAAAAATAAAAAGAAAAAAATTAGCGCTAAATTTCGAATGCGAAACGTGATGAAATCAAATGATTTATTTACCTAATCAAATTACGTTTGAAAATGTTTAGAAAGGCATTCAATTAGAGAACAGTGTTTGTCCAGTTGGAAATATGGTTCTATAAAACATATATATTTATGTATATATAACAAAACAAAACTTTGGAACTCTCTTTTCTTGACTATTTTTCAGGCTGGTTTTATGACATATTATTACATTATTTATATCTGATTATTCTGTATGCATTTGTTTAATATGTATAATACAATAATTGATATATATGTATATAAGATTTTCAATTTATATTTTTTTGAACTCTTAATTAAAAACATTAAAAACGCTTAAAAACATTTCTGTCTCATTATATTTTTTATTTCTCGTTTTTATTGTATAATAATGTTTTGTATACTTATATGAGATATTCAATTTATTTTGTTGTTGGCTGTTTTCTGATAATTTTTTGCTTATTTGTTTCATTAGAATGATTTTGTAACATTTATGTTCAATGTATTCATTTTTTCTACTTATTTTACTCATAATATATGCCTTATTTTTTTGTATTATTTTTTTCTTTATAATAATATGGTTTATTTATTTTACTTTTATATTTGTATTATTTAATTTCTTATTTTGTATATCTCTTTAATAACTTAAATATGGATCTAAGCATATTTTTTCCTTTTTTCTTAACTGCTTTGTATCTTTTATTCCGTGCCTATTTTGAACATTTTTATTCAAATCTCCTTTCTTAACTGTTTATCATCCCAGTTTACTGTGTTCACGGAACCTTTGTTCCCCTTTGTTTCATTGTTGCACATTATCACCTTTGTTTTTAAAAATTATGACTACCTTCTATAGAATGTTTTGTAACTCTTAATCATCATCATTTAGTACTTTTATGTAACGCTTGTAAACGGGCAGCTCTTGGCAATTAGCTAGCTTTTCCTGCTCGGAAAACATCTTTACTTGTCATGTGTTTACAAACTCATTTATGTAGCATAACTTATTTTATATTATTTGCAATAATATTATTCCATCATTTTTATTTTCTTAGGTAAAGATATGGTCATTATATTTTCCAATCTGATTAAAGTTGATTTTGTTTTCCCTCTTTAGTCCAGAAAGAGTTTAGTCACTGCGCGCTTCGTTAATGTGACGTTAACCGCATAATTGGCAACTTATCACACTTCCGACTCATTCGGAATGACGTAAAAAATCCGATTAATGCTATCGTTGGGCCTTGGCAACAGCGCCGGGTCTTTCAAGTGAGTCAACGTCAACGTCTGCCCGAAGACAATGCGCAAGTTTCCAGAGCGTGCTGAGTGCATAAATTAGATCACAGCCCCATGGCTGATGAAATAACCTAGAGCCCAGAGCCCAATGAGAACACAGAACTCAGAACCCAGAACCCAGGGAAAAACCAGCTCAGCAGTTGTACAAATAGAACTAAGTATGGATGGGTCATTCGGTCTTATACAAACAAGCAACACTGTGTTGGCTGAGCATGCTCGACTTGCAGATGCTCAGCACCTTAAGTATGCTGTTGTTAAAAAGGTTTTTTAATTAAATACATACATAATATTTAAAAAACTTTTTATAAGATTTATATTTCGTTTGAATGAATTAAATTTAATTTTAATATAAAATATGAAGAAGATGAAAATATTTATATAAAGATACCCTGTACCCAGATTTGCATAACCGTTGTATACATTCGTTATTTATTACGAAGATACAATTTAAATTTCAACCTTTACTTTTAATGGGAAATATAGTGTTAAGATTTTGCTCACATGTTATATTATTTAAGGATGTTATATTATTATTTAATTATACTTATTTAATATAACATGTTTTATTTTTGTACTCAGAGAAGAATTTTATTCTTAAGACAAGCACAAGAGTTGTTAAATTTAGAATGAATAGAATAGAAGAGTTTTCCAAATATGAAATTTCTGGTAATGATTTTTGTTTACTGAATGTTTGATTTGCGGATGTAAGATAACATCGAGACAGCACTTTCTAACTTACTTAATTTACCAACAGAGTAAGTATATATTAAGTATACCCATTAGCAGCTACTGTCATACGTAGAGGGTATTCGAGTCGCGTGACGACTGCCAACCTCTGTTTACCGAGTGAATTAAGTACAAGCAGCGAATACGAATAGTTTAAGGTCAACTATGGTTTTACTCATAACTGTGAAACTGTTATCAGGCCCGCAGGGCTACCTCCAGGGATCGGCAGGGGGACAGCGGTGGCCGGGAAAGGGGCGCAATACTGTTGCCAACTTGTCTGTGGCAGCCAATCGATTTTTCAAAGCACGACGTGGACTTTGCTAATGCCAACTAACTAGCCAAGCAGCTCAGTTGGTTTGTCAGCTTGTTTGTCCGTCAGTGCCCCCCCCCACCCCCTCCCCCTCTAAACGTCTCTCTTTCCCCATCATCAGTTGGCCACTTAGAACGAGTGACGGTGACTAACAGTACTTTGCTGGGCATTGTTGTTGCTGAGCTTCTATGGGTAATTATCTGTTGAGCCTTCAACAATCGTTGCTCGCGTGCTGTGTGCGCCCCGCGGCACCACTGCCACGCCCCCCTCGCCCCCTTTCCCCCTCTAGAGCACCTTCCGCTACCCTGTTGCTTTGTTGCTCTGTTGCTGAGCAAAGCGAACAGCAACTCAACCGGTCGATGAGTAATCATCAATCATGCGATATCATTAAATGTGCTTCGTCTCACAATCGCACTCAGCGCACACGATCTAAATCGCATTTGATCTGCTCAGCTAAGCTTTACAGGCTAGCACTGGCCATCAGATACTCTTTTCTGTTAGCCTAATAAGCCACAAAACACTTTCCTGCATGGAATGCTGGAAGAAAACAGTTGACAAAGATATATTGATCAAAGAATTTGAATTCGGAATGAAACACTTTTCGAAATGGTATGGTTAAATGAAACAGTTGAAAATTGATGTGAATAGTGACATGCTGGAATGAAACAATGCGGATTTTGAAATGAAACATCTTTCTGCGTGGAATGCTGGAATAAAACAGCTGACAGAGATGTATACATCAAGAAATGTGAGAGTGAAATGAAACAGTTGGAATAAAACATAGCTGAATTTGGAATGAAACACTTTTTGAAATGGTATGGTTAAATGAAACTGTTCAAAATTGATGTGAATAGTGAAATGTTGGAATAAAATGGGAATAAAAAATATATCAAAACACTTGGAAGAATAATATACACAAGGGAATGTTGGAATAATACGGAATTAGGAATGAAACACTTTTTTTAATGTTGATATGAAACAGTTTGTAGAGAAATTTCCTGAGTAGAATATTGATAGAAAGAAAATGGAATTTAAAATTATACACTTTACAAAGTTAACGAAATTGTAAAATTAAAGCACTTGATAGTTGCAAAAATTATAAATTCTATGTCACTAAATACTGTCGCAAAGTCTTTCAATCCGATTTGAAATTTAAATTGACATGAAAGACGCATAATAAAGCGGTGAAATAATATTAATAATATATAATAATAATAAAAAAATATGCCACGAAAAAGGCCAAAGTCAACTTTTAACATAACTTTAACTAACGGTTATTGTAAACAAAATAGTATTCTGGCAATCTTACAAATTAAATAATAATTGTTAAATACTCAAGCAGGTACATTATTTTTGCCCCATTTCAATTAAACAGCAATGCACTGAATATATGTAAGTGTGTGTGTGTATCTGTGAGAATTCTTGAGAATTGTTAAATTGGCCTTTCGTCAATTGCTCGACTGCCGACAGAGTATACAAAATAGCATGAAGCCACAAGCATACGATAAACCCAGTCCCCCCCCCCCCCCTTGTTTTACCTATTCAAAGCGCTGCCCGCCAACAGTCGCCCGTTGTCCCCCCAGTCCCGGTCCGAGCCCGTACCGAGTCCGTACCGATCCAACGCTGGGTACAGAAAATCACACGCTGCCGTCAGTTTGTCTGGCGCGATTTCTGTTTAGTTGCCGCTGTTGCTGCCGCTGCCGCTGTCCCCGCCCCTGTCGCCGGTGCTGCCCCTGCTGTTGCGGGCCGTGTAATTGCAGGCAAAACAGAAAAGGTGGCACAAATGTCGTTTCCCTGTCCCTGGCACACACCCGAAACCGAACCCGAACTTGGACCCCATTTGCCCCCGCCACAACCCCCAAACTTAGCGGCAGCCACAACCGTTGCGCTGCCACCTTCCGAGAGCTCAAGCTCTTGGCACCGACGGCACCTACTGCATTGAATTTTGTTGTTTATGTTGTTGTTGTTGTCGTGGTTGTTGTTGTTGCTATTGCTGTTGGTGCTTACGTAAGCGCCAAAGGCGGTAAAATGAAATGAAATTGTTGTAATGGGCGATTTTCATTGCGGCATTACACGCCAACAACTCTTACATAGTCATTCGCTCTAGAGATGGGCATGGCCTCTACGAAATGTCTCGAACTCGTTCCAGCCCAGTTCAAAACTCACGAAAATGCCTTAATCCTTAAATTTTAACTAAATACCCAAATTTTTTTTTTAAATATATACAATTCTTTACTTTTAGTAATATTTTTTTTTTAAGCAAAGACAATATTTAGATAATTGTTACAATTTTTGATTGTACAAAAATATATATATATATTTTTTTCTTTCTAGCTAAACATATATTTACTAAAGTAAAGTAAAGTATTTAAAATTTTTGAGTCCACTAAATATTTAGTTTATTTTTAGGTTAACACCTTTTTTTCGATAATATATTTTGTAAAGTATAGCTATTTTTAAAATAAAATAATTCACATCAACATTTTTTTTTTTTTATGTAATTGATTCTTTTCTTTCCTTATTTGAAAAACACAATCCATGTTTTAGCTTTACTTCTTAGCCTTGCAAATAAATAAATTCTATTTAAATTGCAATGCTTTTTTTTTCAATTTCTGTTTGCAACTGATTTTAATTTTCTTTGGTTAAAATTTCGTGTCTATAGCTTGCCTGAGCCTTTGTTTTCACGCAGCACGCACGTGTCACGCGCCCATCGCTAGTTCGTCACGTATTCACCGCATTCGCATGAACGTAGTATTGTGCACACTCGTATGCCCATTTCGGGCCTCATCTGCTACCCGACCCACCCCTTGCCCACAGCCCCCTTGGTGTGTTCCACTGTTATGTGTATATTTGTTCTATAATTACAGCCTATTTGCGCTCTATTCTCCGTACACATGAAATTTTAATGGACCTCTGGCCTGGCCCAGCGGCTGGCTTCGGGGCCTCCAACCGAACTGGACATTTCCAAAGAAACGCTCCGTCAGGGGCCCAGCTCCAGTCCAGTTGGGCCCGGTCGCTCTGTGTGTGGTCCAAAACGCTGTCTCTCTTAGCTTTTCAGATTTAGTCATTTGGATCAGGCATTAGGCAGTACTTCAAAGGCCCCGAGAGTCGTCATCGTCTTCTTCTTCTATGGTTACCTGACACTAACATATGTATTTTAGATGTAGGTACATTGCGGCCTTCTAGCTTCTTCTTTTAAGTCTTTTTATTTATTTCTTTATATTTTTACATGTTCTTCTTTTTTTGTGTTTATTTATTTATTTATTTTTTTTTGCTGGTTTTCTGCAAACGCTTTCTTTGTACTTAGTCGCCACTTTCTTTTCGCGCTCTTCGTGTGTGGTCGACTGGGGCTAATGGGTTATAAGGCGGGTCGCTGCGCTACGCTGCAATTTGCAGCTCATTGCGGTGCTCCAGAGCCACTGTTAATGAGCGATGTGGCTCCACACAGTTGCTTCTTTATATTTCGCGGAGCTCTTTACAAGTAGAATTAACTGTTCAAGCTCAAGCTCAATGCTGGAGGAGCATAAATCTCAGATATCATTTATCTATATATTTATATATATTGTATATTTCAGTTTTCAGTCAATTTAATGGCTTGCTGGAATTCATGGAAAAGGAACACTCGCTGACAACACATGGGAACGTTTGAGTGTCAATAAAGTTTTTAAAAAATATTGTAACGAATAAAATAGTTAACTTAGGTAACATATAAAATTTATATTTTGAATTAACAAAATATTCAAGCAGTTCCAATTCCAAACGTTTCAATATGTTAGATAGTGTTATACTCTGGCTATATGGTCTTCGGATCTAATCTTACTATCTAACATTTTGAAACGACTGGAATTGGAACATTCCTGAAATAATTTTTTTATTAGCAATTTTCATTTTCTATATTACCTATTAGTTAGCATACTACCTTACCTACTTTTGAAGCACAGCTAAATCTATATTTTCAGCCGTTCCCATGTTTCTTTTAGTTTAAGTTCTAATATCTAATTCTAAAAAAATCAATTGTTTAAAACAAGTGGTTTTGATACATTATTGGATATATAAATACTTATACATATTATAAATAATTAAATAAATACAATATAAATATTTATATTGTCTATGTTTATACCCATCATACACGAACGAAAGTAGTATAATTATATTTGTTACCCTACTTAAGTAACCCTTTTCTCGTTTATTTATAGAGTATATCCGAACAAAGCGAACTCGCAAATGCACAAATCGGGCTTAATAGAACTTTTGCCATTGTTTCTTTGTTCAGCTTTAATGCGGCTAACAGATTTGCTATTGTAATTGTTGCACTTGTTCGGGGTCGATCCATATAATATATATACATATATATATATATATACATGCATATATAGTATAACTTTAATTTATTCTGTTTAATGTGGCCAAGTGTGTTTAATTTATGCAGTTGTATTTGTAAACGTTATATTGTTCGTGCTGCTTTGTGCTTGTGAGTGTTTGTGAGTGTGTGCGTGTGTGTGTGTGTGTATTTTTTTCCATAACTATTGCATTTTATACAGCAATTAGCGTAGGTAGCGATGCTTTGTGCGCATTTTGATCGTAGTTAAGATTGTTTCCATGTACGAGTATTAGCTGTAATTTTAATGCGGCTAATGTCGTGACATGGCCAATGCGGAAAATGTCTACCTAATTATTTCAGTTTATTTTTTATTATTATTTTTTTTTTTTGTCTTAGTTTTCATTTAATAAATCATCAAGTAGAATTTCCTCGAAATCATTTATTCACAGTATCTAAATCGAATAAACTCGAAAACTTTAATTGAGCGAATTCTATAGAGAATTTTTAATCGAATTAAAAACTATTATTTCTGATGTCATTTAATCATTTTACTATTTATTAATAAAAAACTATTTAAATGGCATTAAAAAAAAACTATGGAAGGAAATGTCTGTGGAAAAATATAAAAAATATATATATATTTATGAACATGCAAGGGTATTTAATCATCGACAGCCCATGGACAAATTTGTTTTTTTTTTACTTTTTTATATGAGCTAAAATAAATTTAATTCAAGTTTAATTTTTCAAGCACAAAAGAGTGCTCTTTTAGCCGGGTCAAAAGCGGTTTTTTCCGAAGTCTCAATATTACACTTATGTTAAAAAAAGAATAAAAATATAAAAAATATATATGTATGTATACTTTAATAAAATATATTTAATCGAATATAAACATATAAAGTGTAAAAGCTCCACTAATGCATGCAGTCTTTAAAGTTTAGTATACTTTTTTATAGATAGTTATCACGATTTCTTGAAGCCAATTCGAATATTGATTGTAGGTAGATTTGTGTTTGTTGTTGGCCAGAATAAATCAAGGCAACAAGCGTGTTCGCTGCTTTCCTTCTTTCATATCTTTTCATCCCATTTCTTTCGTTGGATGGTGAAGCGGTTCTTCTGCTGTGGTAAAAACAAATCTTGGCTCCCATTCAAATGCATTTCAAATTGATGGACGAGCGGCAAAGTTGGCAGCAGGCGTAGAGAATCAATTGGGTGCCGGGCAGCGAGCGAGAAAGAGAGAGAGAGAGAGAGGGAGAGGGGAGGGGAAGGAAAAGTCATGAACTGCTGCAATTCGAAATGAAAGTTGCCAAATCGAGTGCACAACTTGCGTCAAATCGAACAAATTAGAAAATGTGTGAAAAGCCAATGAACGTATTGCGAACGTGAAGCCAATCGCATGAAAATTGTAACCGAAAGATACAAAAAAAATAAAGGCAACAAAATTAAGGCAACACTAAAAACAAATTGAAGAAAATATTAAATCTTGTGCGATTTTCATTTCAATTTGAGTGCAGCCATATTTCAGTTTCCGATTCGTGTTTGCCAATTCTCGTGCCATCTTTCACTTGGCTAAGCTACGTGCGGCTGACGGCCGAATGTATCTATAGCTGCTGCATCTGCATCTGTATCTGTATCTGCAAGTTGCAACAGCAATGGTAGCTGCCATCTACGAGGGCCCCCAGCCAAAAGATCAAAAGATATCGCTGCAGTCTGGCGGTCGGCCCAAACGGACTGAGCAAAACATTTTTCGCCTTGCTTTTCCTTTACATATATGTTTATGTTGTATATATATATATATATATGTGTATACATATATTTCTCGTTGACACCTCCCTGCCCTGTTACCAATATTTTTTTTTTTATTTCTGTTGCCTCACTCTTGTGTCTTGTGTTGACGTTTGTTTATAGTTTGCGTTTTGCTTGCTTTTTTTTACTCTTTTTACTTTTTCCATTTTCTCAAAATAATCATTTTATTTTTGATCGCGCTCGACTCGGCCATAAATTATCCAAACACACAAATATCTAGACCCATCTGGGTGCTTATCTGAAACATGTGAAACACGCAACAACAACAACGGCCAAAAGAGTCGAAACGCACAGATAAGAACTATTTGTACGTATGCTAAAAACAACTTTAAAAAAAAAATAAAAAAAAACCCATCAATTTAAAAACATTGTCAATTCTGCTACATATACATAAATATATATTTTTTAACCTTTCGCAACCGGAAATCATCTTGAAATTATCGCAGCAATAAACTAAGATTATGCAAAAAAAAAACATTTGAATTTTGATTAGATAACATTTAATCAGCATTAGCCGGCACTTGCTTATTTGAGGATTTTCTTTACATTGAAAATGTGATAACACAACTCGCCGTTGCTTGAGCTGGTCACATTGTTTTCAATTAACCAGTGTGTGCACGTTAATTTTAATTGCATATTTGTTTGAAACGAGCTTGCCTAAAATTAAACAACGAAAAAACATTTAACTAAATTGAATAATAGTTAAGTACAATTGACCTGCAGAAAAATATACTCTCACACACACATATACACATCTGTAGATTTGAATGCCCAACGGTTGCTTCCAATTGAAATGTTTTCACTTCATTTGTCGCTGTTTGTGCAAGCCTCTGGCCCCCTCTCTCCGCCTCTCTCCCTTACCCTTTTTGGCTGCACTTTCGTTTATCGATCCACTGCAAATGCAACTTAATTCAAAAATTGTTACGATTTCGCGTAAATTACACATGAGCTTTAGCCAATTTTTGCCCATTGCATGCGCCCAATCAATTCGTTTGTATGTGTGTGCACACACTGTACTTAGCTTGTTGCGCGCGCTCTCTCCCCCTCACTCTCTCCCCCTCTCTCTAACTCTCACGCTCGATCTGTATTTGCGGGCTGTTGGTTAATTTAATACGCGCAAGCGAACGCGCGTATGCAAATTGTTGTGGGGCAGGTCGCAAATAGCGCAGCGGCTTTTTCTAGCGCCCTCAAATTGTTCAAGAGCATGGCTACAGCCAGAAACGGCTGTAGTTATAGCTAAATAAGTAGCTAAATAGCAATATCTATAACTGCACACACACGTACATACATACCTACATACATACATATGTACATATATACATTTGCGTGCACATAAACGAGCTATCGGTCGTTGCGCTAAACACACGCACAGGTATATACAATATGTACATACATACATATGTATGTATATTAAGAGTAAAAACTATAATAAAATCAATGTGTAGCTGCAGCTACGACAATGTGTGCATATGTACATACATATGTATATATGTACGTATATATTTTTGTAAGTGCACCCTTGCCCCGCTTGTGCATCTACAAAATGCACTGCATTTATTGTTTGTCGTAAACAAATGTGCTTTTCATATAAATATGTACATACATACAGACATGTGTACATATATTTTTGTTTTTAGCTCAGCTGCGCTGCTGGCGCATACATAAATTTGTATATATCGCACGCATACATTTACCACGGCTACCTCAACCCGTTTGCTGTTTGAGCACTTTTTCTGCGGAGCGACGATCGTTGATGAGCGCGCTGAGCGCGCTAAGCGCGCATAAAATCGCTCAAGAGCGCTTAGCTAAACGAAATTTAGCTCTTTGAACTCGTTAAGCGCTCTTTTTTTGTCTTGTTTCATTACAAAACTTATGTTTTACAATGCTTACATATTTTAACTTATAGCTGCATTTAATTAACTATTTTCTAAACAATTCTAATTGGCTGCGCTCTTAGACTCGCGCTCTCTTGTTCGCATTGAGCATATGCTCAAACGCTCTTCACATGCGTTGCGCTCTCTTAAAATCCATTTCACTCCAATTGAAAGAGTGCTCTTAGCTGCTTACTCTTTTACTTTACGCTCTTGATCAGCACACTCATGCTTGCGCTCCCGCGTTCACTCACTTAATACACCACGGCTCTCGATTGAGAGAGCCAGACCTCTCTCTCTCTCTCTCGCTCTCTCTCTCTTTGTGTTTGTGCTCCTCAGCTGTTTCGTGGCCCCCCGTTGCTGGACCCAGCAACAAGATCGCTCGACCCAACGAAACGTGAACGTGACTTGGCTCGCCTGCTTTGCCTCTATTTAATTTTTGTTTTTCTATTTTTTTATTTTCTTATTTTGTACGCCATAAATACACAATTCTTGTTGTTGTTGCGGCTGTTGTTTTTTTCGCTCATTGCTTTTGCTTGTGCTTGCCGCTCCTTTGTTCGCCAGATCGTTTGCCAGCCTCCGCCTCCGCCTCCCCCGCTGGACAGCCATTACACTAGCGCAAACTTTACTTCTTTTTTTTTATGCGCTCGTTTCATTGTCTTTGTCTTCGTTGTGGCTGCTTTTCGGCTCTCGCTCTTTGCATGGGGGCTGTGCCGCAGCGGATGATTTGAGTGTTGTCTTGATTTGCTTGTTGTTGTTGTTGTTGGTGATTTTTTCTTTTTCTTCTTGTTTTCCGTAGATGCACAGATACGGATACAATTCATAGGCCTGCCATTGTGTGTGTGTGTGTTTGTGTTGCTCGGTTTGTGTTTTGCTTTTATTTATCGTTGCTTTCCTCATTTTACGCATATTTGTTTTGAAATGAAATTAAACGACGCATGACAAATCAAGAGGAAAGCAAAACAAAAAGCACAACAACAACAACGCTTTGCACCTAAGCATTTCCCCCTCCCGTGAAATATCCTTATTATGAACGGACTTCAGCATCTGGAAAGCATCCAAGTTTTCTATCTGGCAACGAGCCCCCTTTTGAAAGGGGATCAAGTAAACAAACTTCCAACTGGTTCAGCAATTTGCATTCGCTTGCAAATTTGTTTATAATATACATATGTCCGTACATTTAAATTTTTTTTAAAATTATTTTTAAGAAAACAGATTAGGTAGGTTTTTTTTGTGCTAAATGTTGGATCAAAACAATTGTTTCCATTTTGTTATATATTATACAGTGTATATTTTTTATTTGAGCTTTAAATCGATATACATCTTACCAATTATCAGATATTAAAATAAATTGTTCTAAATTCATTCCAGTTTTTATTTGTTATCTCAAACCCGAAATAGAATTATCAGTAAAAAACATGTTTTCTTTACAGAAATCTGAATTCAATTATATACAAACATTTTTATATCTTATATATGTGTAGATTTTGTTGTTGTGTCAGAAGTGTATCAAGAGATTCTCAATGAAAAAAATCATGTTTAAGTTAACTTTAAGCTAAAATGTCGCTTGTCTATGCGATTCACATGAGTTCAAGTAAGCGAATGAGAAAGATAAACAACATAAAATAAGAGTTTCAATAATATGTGCTGCGAAAACTGATTGTCAATAGAGCAATGCTATTCAAGTTGACTTTACAATAAAATGTCTCAAGAAATATAAATATAAAATATAAATACAAATTATATAAAAAGTGAAACCAAGGATCTACATAGGAGATAAGTCAGATCGAAAGGCTTTGCAGCACTGTTAATTCTTTACCTTATGTTGAGCACTGGAAGAAAATGCGAAGCATAGTTGAACAAGAGAGGCAGAAGAGCGCGCGAGGACAAGGACTTTGCACAGCGTGTCGTATGCGTAATATACGCTTATTGTCCTTTCTAACGACGTCATTTGTTTGGCTTAATTGTCAATAAATAATTGTAAAAAGTGCGCACTACTCGGCCATTAGAGTACGTATGTGTGTGTGTTGTATTTGGAATCGCATACGCATTTGTTGTCGCCACCAAAAAAAAAAAGAATCACACAAAAATTCGCACATCATTTTTCAAGCTCAACGGCGATAACAACAGCTGCAAAAATAACGAGCAGGATTGAAGCGTGATGCTGGCAAACCTTTCAAAAGTGTGTGTCTCAAGTGTGTGTGTGTGTGTGCGCGCGCTAGAGTTGTACCCCCTTGTTCAATTCAAAGTATTCAGTTGTAGTTCAGGAGCGAATCGTTCATTTAGTTCTGCGTTCATTTTGCTCCTTTGAGGCCCAATATCGTTCCATACTTTTAAATTACGGATATTAAATAATTGATTTATCGTTGCATTAAAAAATAATGTTTAAAAATGTATTTATTGCAAAACCAAATTAAAGAAACAAAAATTGTCAAATGATCGCGATAGGACTGCATAAGCAGGGACGCAATTCGTTCGTTCATTTGAGTGCGTAGTTCCATCGAGCTGGTTCAGAACGATTCGTGACAACTCTGATGTGCGCGGCCACGTCATCGGCACCGGCAGCAGAGACATCATCAGGCGCTGCCTCTGCGGGCAACCCTTACAGAGAGGGTGGACGAAAAAGAGAGAGATGGAGGGAGGAAGAGGCACTGGTCTCAGGCGCCGCTGCTGGAGTCGGGGAGCCAGCGTTTATCCTTTCTCCATGGCTGATCAACCGCAAGTTACAAATGTCAAATGTTGTTTTTGTCAAAAGGCTTTTACATTGCGACTCCTTGCAGGCAACCCTTGCGGCCCCCCGCCGTCAACCAACGTGCTTCAAGCATGTAAAGGTGCCATGACGCAACATTTCTATTATTTAAGCAGAAATATCTACGCATTTCGATTTGAAGCGTTTCTGACATTGACTGACATTGATGACGATGATGACGCAGAAAGCTGCTGCCCCCCAATCCCCCACCCAAAGGAGTCGCAGATATCACTAGGCATAAATAATCACAGAGCATAATAACTGCTGCTCAAGCGTTCAACTCCTGTGAGTTTTGCATGTGCCAAAGGCTTCAGCTGGTCAGGGATTTGGCAACGTGTTCACGGCTGGTCACCGGACGCATCGAACAGCTGCAGTTTGGCGTGCCTCACAATCAGCAGGCAGCCACATCATTAGTTATTTGCCATTTCTATTGTGTCCGAAACGAAAGGGGTTGATCCTTGTGCTTGGCATCACAATTCCCAGCTGGCTACAGGATGCGTTTAATACTTATCATAAGTGATACGTATCAGCAGCATTAACTAATATTTCAGTTATACGGATTAATGTAAGAATGCGCAGTAGCTAAGAAAAACAATTAAAATCTTAATGTACGCTTCTGAAGGCGGCTTCATTCATAGTAAAAAAAAAAAAGTTCAAATGAAGGTTATATTATAATATAAAATAATTATAATTAAATATTAAATATGGTAAAAACTACCACTATAATAATTAGGCTTGAAAGTTAGCTTACAATTTTATGTCATACAGAAAGCACGTTCGCTTCCTTAAATTCAAATTATCCAGAAATAAGAATTAAACTTTGATCTAAATTTAAAGTATTAGTTTAATTACTTAATTAACTCTTGTTTTTGATCATTTTTGTTTGTTCATTTTTTCGGCTTCCAACATTTTAAAAATGTTTATAAGGATTTATACAGTGGTTGTTTCAATAATTCAAAATAATTAAATTATTTGGGACTTCTATTATGCCTAAATGTAGAGAATTTTAAAATTATATTAATTATTGGAAATATTTTGTTACATTTTTTATTTTTATTTCCATATTTAACTTTATAAATTACAAACTTGATATATATTCATGAAAATATATGTACAAATTTCAGTTTTAAAAATAAAAACGTCTTATCTTATATAAGTATAAGAAGCTTTATGCTAAATTTATTTTTAATATTTAGGCAGTTGAGGTCAAGTGAAATTGGACAATTATTATTATTGTCATTTTTAAGTAGTGTATTTTCCAGAGAGAAAAATTCCAATAATATACGACCCTTAAATAATTTTAGTAAAATATGTTACTAGACAAAACTAAGAAATATTTCCCAATCGGAATCAACTGCCTAAGTTAGACCGCTTCGGCCTCGCCCTGCATGCGATAGATCTGCTTGTGCAGCTTCACGTTGACCAGCTCGTTGCGGAAGCTCCAATCGATGTCGAAGTCCAGATGCCGAAGGCTGCGCTGCACTTGAAACTGGCCGGCGAGCACGTCGCCGACGCAGAGCGGCAGATGGGCATCGATGTGGAAGAGCGCCTGCTTCCACTGCGTGGCCGCCGCACTGGGGCTGGTTGTGCAGGGTTTTAGGTGTGCCGCGCCTGGGAAGCGAAAGTCAAAGTAAAGCACAAACCACTTGGCCAGCGACTGGCGCAACGTGCGCAGCTTGAAAGGCACGACGAAGCTCAGCTCGCTGCGCTGCAGCGTGCGCATATCGAGGCGACGCAGCAGCTGACGCTGGCTGAGCACCTGGACGGCGTCCACGCAGCGGATCACGGGCGTTTGCTGTACGATGCGCCAGGCGTGCCCCAGGTCCAGTCCCGAGTAACGGCGCCAGTATTGCAGTGGGGAGCCGAACATGTCCGGCGACTTGCGCGGCTGCTCGGCCACGGCCATGTAAAGATTGGCCACATGGGGAAAGATGCTGCCGCCGGGCTTGAGCCACTTGTCGCGCGCATAGATCACAGCCTCCAGCGCGGAGCTGTACATGAGGCAGGCGCTGGTAGAGGGAGTAAAAAAGCAGATCCTAACTGAAGGTTACGATGGGTGCCGTGTTTTCGTCGCTCACCCCATCCACTTGGAGACGATGATGTCCACCGGCGGCAGCTGCAGCTGCTCCACGTTGCCGTGCACCACCTCGATCACTTGCTCCAGGTGGTTCGCGTGCACCAGCTGCCGTGCCACTTGCCACACGGCGCTCGGCTCCACGGCGATGACGCGGGCCGCGCCCTGCTGCGCCGCCCACAGCGACAGCAGCGCACTGCCGCAGCCCACCTCGAGCACGGTGGCGTTCCGAAAGAGATCTGCATTGGCCTCGATGGCCGCCTTGAAGCCCAGCATGGTCACCTCGTCGCGCACGACGCCCTCGTGCTTCTGCAGAAATTTCGAGTAGGTCTCCGGTGAAATCGGAGCGCAATCCTCGCCAGTCACGTTATCGTTAGCTAGGGAACTGCTCGTCATGGCTATTTTGGTTTGAAATTGGGATAACATTGTCAATAGGCGCCATTTGCATGTCGCCAATGTGTCCACACATATTCTTTGGAAAACTTGTAACGAATCGATCTGAACATGCTCGATTGAACTACTCAAGTAACGACAAAAGAACTACATCCCACATTACAATTCAACGCAATATTTGATAATTTCTGTCAATAACATTTATTTATATATTATTTATTTATATATTATATCTTATTTACCACCTTATTAATTTTACACTTATTTGTTGGCAACCAATAAACGCCTTAAATGGCGCCAGGCTTGAAAGTGTAATCAAACAGTTGATTTATCAATTTAAATAACAAAATCTTCTGTTAAATAAATTATGTAATATCTGTAATTTACCTGTATTTAACCATATTGGTACTTAAAACGATACAAGTGAACGATTTGGCAGTTCCATTGAACGAATGAACTTACTCTTTAAAATGAACGACGAGCAACACTAAATTAGAGTAGGCGCGTTGGATGTGTGGCCAATGTGCACACACAGAAAACTCATATTTGCTTTATCACGTTACAGCAGGCATATCATTATTATCGTCTTGGCTACTCAGCTTACAGCTATTGTATATTTTCAAAGAGATATCAACAAAATTCAAACGCTGAATCATTGATTAAATTTTTTAAACTTGAGCAAAATAACTTAATTTATTTACTTTTTGTATTGATATCCCCTTTGGGTCGTGGGCTGCTCAAAAAAATTTGAGAGCCACCAAGCACTCTTTGTATGGAAATAATACACAAGGTACTTTTATATCGATTTCAAAATACAATTTTATTGCTCTAATTTCACATACAATTTGGAGAGCTAATTACCTGGATATACCGATTTGTATATCCATCACATAGACTAGGCATCGCCGCACGTGTCCTTCGGCGGCGATTCCTTGAGAATGCCCAGCTTTCGCAGCTCGCAGAGCACGTCCTGTACGGGGCCGAAACGGTTCATGGTATAAAACTGAATCCCGTGCACACCCAGGTCGGCGTCCAGGCTTCGTTTAATGATCTGCATTGCCAAGCGGACAAAGAAGTCTCTAGCCTTGACATCGTCGTCCTTAAACTGCTCCGCCTTCGCGCGTTGCTCCGGCGACATGCGCGCATTCGAAATCATTTCGATCAACTCGTACGCCTTGAAGGTCTCTGGCACCACCACGCCCACCATAATGGGCGTTTCGATGCCGGCGTCGCGAGCTGCGCGCAGAAATTCCACAATTGCCTCGGAATCGTAGCAAATCTGGGTGATTATCAAATCTGCGCCGTTATCAACCTGCAAGAAAGAAAAAAAAGATACTACTGAAAGCTTATCTGATAAGGCATACAGGTAACAGGTGAGTTTTTGTTGATGTTAAACAAAAATCAACTTTTAAGAACAAAATAAACAAATTAATGGCAACTAATGGGAACTACACTGAAAACTTTCGCGTGCTTTTTGAGCTTAACGTGTGCTTTTTAATGTGATGCTAGTTTGACCGAGCTTTGGATTAATGCTAAGAAGAAAAAAATCAATTTGTGTAAAGGAACAGTAATTTAAATTGTGATTTTAATAGCATTAGCAATGTGGTTAAAACTTGCTTGCACTTTTAAGGCCTTCATGCATAAGTACACAAGCTGGGAGATTAAAACGTCCGTTTTTTTAAAATCAACTTGCCCTTTCAGAGCTTTAATGCGCTTTTATGGCAAGCTTTTTAAAAGCCAACAGCTTTAGTTTGATGTTTATGAAAAGAATCTACTTATTAAAATTTAAAAAAAACATATTTGTGATTAAGTCGTGAGCTTATAAGAAAATTAGTTACGTTGTAAGTGCGCCTTCATGCGCTTTTTAAGCTACTTTTATAGTTAGATCTTAGTACCTGAACCTACCTTTTTCTTTAAGTACGCAATGTTCTGAGTCAAATCTTCGGGTCCACTATTTACCTTCAAGTAGCCTTGAGGATGGCCAGCCACGCCAATCGAAATGTCGTCTGCGTATGAGATTTTCACTCGGGAAATTCAAACTAAGCGAAAATGAAAATCTGTGATTACTTACCGCCGCGGACACGTCGAGCATGCTCGACCAGCTCATGGCTGAAGCGGTAGTCCTGGCCCTTATCCATATCATCGCCGCGCACGGCGAGCAAATTGGTGAAGTTAAGGTCGAGAAATTCGTCGATGCGCTCCTTGCTCTGCCGATAGACGCTCATGTGCGGCATGGCCGGTATGTAGGGCTCCAGTTGTTTTATCATCTGCAGCGTTTCCACCTTATCGATGGGCTCCACACTGTAGTAGTTGGGCAGCCACACGATGCTGATGAACGTCGGCAGCACGGGCAGAAAGCTGTTGAAGTCCACACAGGTCGGCTTGCCCTTGCTCCGGCCGGTTATCTCGATGCCATAGAAGAACTCACCCCGTGCCGTTTTATTCGTCACCAGTTCGGCGATGCCCGGCTGGTCACCGCACGCCGCCTTCTGTCCGGGCGTGAATTCGAAACACGTCTCGATGACGGGCGGCACCGACGAAGCGGTGCCGAAGCTTTGTGTTGCGGCCACGTCGAGTGAATGCATCGCGAAATTAACGTCTACTGCGCTCCTCGCTCTCTGAGTCCGCTGAGGCAACTGAAACTGATAGCAGCGCTTCTGGACAAGTACCGACACGTTACGGAGCACCGCCGTGGCCCGGCTGCGGGTTACGTTGACGCACATTGCAATCGGCTGTCTCGATTTGTTTAGCGAGTCGTGTTACAGGTTATCTTAATTGGTTTGTTTATGTGTGCCCGGGTTTAAATAGTCAAAAACTAATTGTGTCTACATTAAAAATAATGTTTACTACACCGACTACTTGAAGCCTATCTGAGCCCGTAAAGTCTATAATTTGAAACTCTCTTCACGAGAACGAAGAAAACTGTCTTCGACTAGTCATATAAAGATAAGAACCAATAAGCGACGCGATTTAAAATTGGATTTTTTTTTACTATTAACCTAAAATTTATTTGAACTGTGTAGAATTTTGTGCAAGTGGTTCCTTTACCGATCCTATAAAGTGTTGAAATTATACCCTATGCCCTCAAAATGGCAACAAATCATTGGAAAAAATGGGATATATTTCACATAAATCGGACAACCCTCGCCGTATTAAATTGAGTTTGGAACCAACCTAATTCTTTCAATTTTGACTCATTGAAACCTCGTCTAAACTGTTGATACAGCAATATATAAGACAGAATTCAGTTTTTTAAACATCCATATACTTATTTTTAATAATACCTATATTTGAAAAGCAGAAAAAATCTAGAGGCCAAATTATGACCAAATTGCCATCAAACATAAAAAGCGGATCAGTTTTGGCAATGTTATGGGAGTTTGAAATAGGGGAGTTCTGGCTTCGAGAGCTTTACTTGTCAAAACTTTAATCTTTCTTCAAATTTGCGAAATCAGTCCATCAATCGGTTTATTAGGACAGACGAACGGACGACAGGACAAATCCAATATACTCATTTCATTTCGTGAACGAGCGTAAAAAATTATCAAAATACAAAAATAAGTGAATAAAGTAAAAATAATAAATTAATAATGTAAAATAAATAAATTTGTAAATAAAAAAAGCTCATGGGGGTATATAGCTAATATCATCAGATTTTTGCATTTATTATTCGAGTAAGCTTTAAAACTAAATTTTATTTTTAGAGAAATATACAATTTGTACCTTTTCTGAGAATTTGTACAATTTTGACGCAGCTTTCCTTAAAATGTAATCAACGTCCAAGCTTCCGATAATCTGAGGTCAATAGATACTTCAGTTTAATGCAACACTTTGACCTCATTAATGTGAGGCTATGTGCTCGTAAAAGAGCACTTAAAAATTGGATTTCTAGTTGCTGCTTTTATGTAATTACTTTCAGAGTCTGTGTGTGTGTGTGTGTGCATCAGTTACAAATGAGATGTTTCATTAAAACAATTTTCAAGTAGCTTGTTGCAATTCATCGAAACCAGAAAGCAAAACTCTATTCAACAAATAATAACAAACGCCGCTATTCATTTCGAACTTTTACGATAATTTTCTTTTCGATTTTTCATCGTGTTTTTTTTTTCTTTTTTGTGGCTTTTCTCTGAATGGGGCAAATTATTTGATGGCGTTAATTACAAAAATGCAGCCCATTTAGATTAGAGAGCAAAACGCAAATCAATTGCTGTCGTTTGGGGCATGGCATAATGGAGAGCAGGAGGCAACGCTGGGGTGGGCGGAGAAGTGGAGGGGAGGGGGTGTGGCAGGGTATAGCCAATTTAATTGCTGTTCGCATCGCTTTGCCGTCCACTTGAAAACATTTGCAGCAAACGATTCGATTCGATACGAGTCAAGTCGAGTCGACTCGTAGCTATCCCCCATCGCCACTTGCGTTACGCTTCAGAGCCATAATCATAATTTAAATGCCGCTGGCAACACTCGAGAGCCATAAAAAACGAGATCGTGGAGCGTTGAATTGCAGCCGAGGAGCCTGGCCAAAATTGGTACCAAATCTAAAATAAAAAAAACACGATGAAACACAAAATCAATGCATACAGCAAAGAAGACAGCAGCCAACGGGCCATCGGGCGTCAAGTGGCAATTAAAGATTCATTTTACTGCCTCGACTCCTCCTCGAATTTGTGTTTCCAAATATGTATGTCTGCACTTAGCCTCTGCGCTCCGCGCGTCCACCACATGCCACAAGCAATTTGACTCGGCCGTAGGATCCAGGCAGCAACAAAAATGACAGAAAGAACAACAACAATCGCATCGTTAAAACAGCAAGTAAAATACGTTAATAACGATTTGTTACCTGGTAAAATATGATACCAGTCGGACGTAGAACAGTGATATATGTGCTTTGTACAGATTTATGCGATCTCATATATTTATAACTATAATAAATCATATGGCCGTTTTGATTGGGCCCAACTAGTTAACTAGCATGTGGAAATTGTCACAGTTCAAATATAGGCCAGGCCAGCTCTTAAAGTACTTGGTCTCTTAAGCTAAAAATTTTGTTTAGAATTAATATTTACTTAAAATTTAAATATTACATTCAAAAAGAATTGCATATATCTATAAGATATATAAATGTAGATATATAAACAAAAACTAAATATTCAAGTTTAAATTCTTACTTGTTGCCTATGAAATTTCAAATACTTATCCTATTACATAGAGGTTTACTTATGAACATTAAACATACTTCTGTTTTAAAACAGTTATTAAACTACAGTAAAGCTCTTACGTTTAAATTTGGTATACGGTTGGTGTTGCGAATAATAATAAATCTTGAACCTTAAATTAAAGTTATATTAACAAAACATTTATTATTCACATTAAAATTACGTAGAGATTTACTTAAAAATATATATACCATACAAATTCAAATTTCCTCCAATACTTTGGCAGACCAGCTCTTAAAATACTTAAAATCTTATGCTTAAATTTGGTACACAGAATTTTAATCAATTTTAAAATTAAGTTAACTGCATATTCAATTAAAATAAAATCGTATATAGCTATATAAGAATGCAGTGCGCTTAACTACTTCACATAGTTATAGTCAAGTCTAACTTATAATAAAAATCACTTAACATTCAAATTAAATCGTATATAGCTATATAATAATGTATTCTACTTAATTTTCAACAATAATTGATTATTAACATTAAAATTCTTGCTTGTTGCCCATAGAAATGTCATATACTTTTCAGATACAGGTTCACACATGTATATATAGAAGTATATATAAATATATCTTCACTGTTTTTACCCCCAATACTTTCAGTTTTCGTGCCGTCTTGACGGTTTTTATGGGTCGACTTTAATAAAAATATTTTGTTATTTGTGATAATTTCAGTGATATAAAATTGTTTATGATTATTAGTTTTCGCTTAGGAAACAAACCCCAGACACGCAGACACTGCGAGGAGCGGCCATTTGAAGGGAATGCATGGGAACGGGAACGGGAATGGAAATGGGAACCTGCTCTCCGGCAGGGTCCCTATCCAAAATGCGCAGGCGACATTGAGAAAGTGGGCACTAAATCAGCAGCGGAGCCGCCGTCTTCGCCGCCTAATTACAAATTTGATGCAGCTGCAGGCAGTCGACGATGCCTTGAACGGACCTTGAAATATATGTATGTATACATACATACATATTTATATATATATATATTTCGGGCCGGCATTAAAATTTGTTCGGGTTCGGCCAAGTGCGGCACATGTGGCACAGTTGCTGCCCCTTAGGATGTCGGGACAGGGTGTGCGTGTGTGTTTGTGTGTGTGTGTGTGTGTGTGTGTGTCGGCTGGATGATCGGAAATGCGACGCATGGAACCTGTTTCACACAGATTTTGCTTTGTTAAAAAGCCATTCTAAAATTAAGCATCGAATGTGTGGGGTAGAGATCGTGTCATATTGGTTTCTAATAGGACACAAATAAACATGAGCATAAAAATACATACAATAGGTGCCCGTTTGTCGTGCGTTATGAATTTATGTGCGTACATGAAAACCATGTATATTTTCACAATAGACGAAAATCCCATTTCGCTGCCACAGAAATCTGAAAAATTGTGAACAAGTTGAAGCAAGATGTGTATATGTATGTGTATGTACATATGTACATTCACAGCTGGCGCCTTTTTCACTTTTTCACTATTTCACTTTAATTCAATTATAATTTTAATATATTTTATTTCATCAATTTGTATTTTTTTTTGTGCCCAAATGAGTACGTAAACAAATACAAGGTATCGACTACTGCGGGCGTTGCCAGATGTCAATAGGCCACCATTTAATTTTTGGGTGCCCATATTGCATGTTAATCAAAAAAGAGTAATTGGAATAGATTTTACAAAAAAATAAAAAATACAAAAAAAAAAATGCCTTTACACTCAGCCACTACCTGCTATTATTGTGTTTAGGGCTAAGCGTGTGATTTCATGCTTAAAAGTAGGCAGCTCTCGGGCCGGTTCTTGGCTCCTGTCGAGCCTTGCGCTTGATTGAGCAGCCAAGATGATGGATGTGCCTCGGGCGATAACCCATTAGTCGATTTGGGAAAATCCCGTCGGAAACCCTTCAACGGGACAGCAGCTCCCCAATCGGAGCGAAGTCTTGGGCTTGTTTAACACAGATTTGGCGTCATATTTTCTTCCAACAGAATGTCTGAAATGAAAAGCGCTGAGATTAAATTACAAGCCAAGACAAGAACACGTAAATCCGCCGCCCCAAAGGAAATGGAAAATCTTTGATGAAATGCGGCAGCTCAAGCGCCATGCCCAGAACCATAACCAGAACCAAAGCCCTGCACCCGCACCCCATCCCGCTGGTGGCACGCACAATCTCCTACGCATCGAGCCCGGCCGGAGAAAAGGGGCAAGGTGGGACGGAGGCACGTCTGGAAATGGAAATGCGCTTGGGCAGGGACGACAGCGTGCAACGCCCACGCATGAGATACATTTCAGATGCTGTGATGTGCCGTAATGTATGAGATACTTTGCTCTGTCTAAATTAAAAAATTCCATGGAGAGCAAGAAAATTATAAAGCGGCAGGATGAACACAGGGAATGATAGAAAGAGACCGAGAGAGAGAGAGAGAGAGCGAGAGAAAAATGTAATAAAGACATGAGTTGTGAAATTATTAAGATGATTATGAAAAACGAGACGAGTCTGCGAGTTGAGTGGTTCCACGCCAGGAGCCACGGGAACAGCGTTTTATAATCAGCCGGAAAAAAAATAATATGCATATATGTATACTTAAAAGCAACATTGCTCGGGCCTTGGGGCAGCTAGGAGCTGAGAAAAGCTCCTTAGGGAACGATTTGTTTCTCAAAAAGTCTCTCAGGAACTCCAAACATGGAAACATGTTACATGGATATTTAAAGAAACCAACTACATAAAAAAAAATAATAATCTTAAGCATAAGATTTTTTTTTTCTTTTTGGGAGGGTATTATTACTTTGTCAGCAAATGCGTAACGCCTTGAAGGAGATATTAGCTAGCTTATGAAGTATATATAATCCTGATTAGTATTTAAAGAAGCTTTATATAGCCAGGTCCTTTCGTTTGTGTTTTTTGTATGAAAACTAGTCGCTGTGTTTTAAAAAACAGTTTTTAAAAAATGTTTTTGTATGAAAACATAATTTGTTTTCCATACTACCTTATATAATACCTACAGAAACAGTTGGTCGAAAATTGAAATTTTTTATGGAACACCTCTTTGGTGGCTAGATTGAACTTTGATTAAACCAATTTCGAGTTTTATTTTGCTCCTAATATTTGGTCCAAATTGATCTGTTAACAAATTCTGAATGAAAATGCAGCCTCGAGTTTCTGTTAATATTTTCCCTTCTACAGTAATTAAACAAGAGAATTTAAAAAGATAAATTGGTTCGATTTGATACAAAATTTGATTACAACCCTGATCAAAATCTATTTAATTTCACATATCTATATAATATGGGAACAACAGATAAAGAAGTTTAGATTTTGTATGAAAATCTAAAGTTTTTAAAGATATCTTAATCTAAATTTAAAAAAAAATAGCTTTATAATGTTTTTCATAAAGTCTGAACAGAATTGTACCACTAAATCATATAGCTCCTGTAGGAACAATTGATCGAAAAATTTGTTTTTGCATAAAATACCATTGTTTATCTAAGTAAAGAAAAATATAGCAAATAACTTAGGTATCTGAAAGAGTGTTGAATCCTTAGCATCCCGAAGTCAATTAATGTTTTATGTTTTCAATTCCAAATTGATTTCCTGCTCTAATTTAGAACTGATCTGCATATCGATTTTATGGCACTCAACTGGCCGAAAATCGATTCAGCTGAATAAGTGAATATTAATCGTGAGTGGATGTCATATGAGCACGGATATTAACGAGTAACTTTTACCATGCGAAACGCATGGAATTTTCCATAAGCTGCAGCAGTCGCCGAGTGCGCAGTTGGCAGTGCTTGGGGGTTGCTCGACGTACTATCGAAACGGGGGTGCATTCACCACAATGCCAGATGCCCGACGAAAAGCGAAATTATTTTTACCTTATAGCATAGGGCGAATTTTATCGCTTGTTGCTAGGCGCATGGCGAAAGGACAAAGGACAATGGCGGCATGAAGGACTAACACTCGTAACTGGGTGAGTGGGCTGCCTCTGCTTTTCCACTGACTCACTGACTGACTGACATACGGACGGACGGCCGGACGGACGGAAGGACGCATATTGGGGGTTGTTCAGCGTTGCAGAAATCGCATCGTTAAAATAGCTGAAAAATCTGTTTAAACGAAATGAATGACAAGCCGGCTGCATGAATGGGTGGCAAAACAACCCTCTAACGATGGGCAGAGTGGGAGAGGGGGCGACAGCGGGGAACGGCAACAATTGTTAGCGGGCAGGACAAGGACAACGTGCGGTTGTGGTTACTGCACCTTTCCTTTACGTACATACGTGCGTGTGTATTTTTCGGTTGCAAATCTTTTAGAATTTGCGTCATCAACATCATCATCGCTTCATCCCCGGGCGAGTGCAGAGTGGTGAACGTGCCCGGCACGCATCGCTCTCACTTTTATCCTTTGGCCCACTCACCTATCCGCAGGCTTAGCTGCATGCCCCTGACTGGCAATCTCGTTCGAGCAACTGACATAATTAGGTCTTAACTGGAAGTCACGCGCGGCGCATTCGTAATCTGAGTCCGGGCCTCGCCGCTGGATGTTGCGATGACGGCTGATGACTCTTTTCTTCTGTTACTTTTTTTTTTTTTCGATTTTCTATTCAAGGTCACATTGCATATCGGAGGGGTGGGGGGGGGGGGGTGGTGTAAACACAATTAACCACTCAGCTGGCTCACAACCCACGACTCCAGATCAGTCCCAGCTGTTCAACTTTGAAGGTCAAACTAATGACTACGTAAATACGTACTTGAACCTAAATAGTTACTGAATTTAATATAAACTCTAACTTTGGCAACTGTTTTCTATTTATTATTTTGATTTATATAGACAATATTACAAATTTTTTAATGTACTTAATGCTTGATTAATAATTGATTGATTAATTGATTAATAATATTATATATTTTATTATTTTGAAATGCTATACATTTTTAAAGACAATATAAATGTTACGTTAAATATTTCAGATAGTAATTGATAAATTAAGTTTTGATATTTTAATTGAAACAATTACCATTAATTATAACTACTTACTGGGCGGTTCTCATATGGAGTGTTCACTGTATTTAATAAGCAGTTCTTTGTAATTCTTCAAATACTTGATATATAAGTTGAACAAATATAAGAGATTACTTTGCTTATTCTATGATAAATAATTCTACAATATAATCAAGTACACGATTAAATATCTTATTAGTTATCTAGCCTTTTTCAAGCCAACTAACGTTCACATAGCTGCATACAGAAATTGAAGAATTCCAAGCGAACATGCACTTTGTGTGTTCCCTGCAGTTGGGAACTGGCGCTGCTCAAATTCCACCCACGCACACATACACATTCAACACACGCAGATGTGCTGCAAATAAAAACGTAATTACTTAAATTACAAAAACAACATTTCGGTGATTACATATTTTACATTTACACACGGCGCCAAGGCAAAGTCGTATTCATATCCAAGTTTTCGCCTTGACGCCGTCAATTCGCTGCTGCCGGATGTGCTGGAGTGGGGGAAGAAGGGGGGGGGGGCGGGTCGGCGTGGAAGGAGTGCGGGACACACACAGACCTTGAAATTAAGAACAGGGCGCACAAAAGAAAAGCAAGTCAGCAGGCGCTCGGAAACACACGCACACACACACACACGTGCAAGTAAACTGAGTGTGTGTGTGTGTGTGTTTGTTGTGTGTAATTTAATTATGGGAGAGGCCTGGCCAGCGACGTTCTATGGCGGCAGCGACGCGTGCGGCGGCGGGTGGCAAATTGCCAAAAATTGTACGCATATCCTGCTGTTTAAAAGTTCTGCTTCCCCACTCCTGGCCCTTCTTTTCTTTGCCTTTCCTTTTTTTTCCAGGTTTTTCTGCCCCTTTTCCTCTCGCATTGTTTGCCTTATTTTGACTCAAGCTGTGCACATTTTCGGTTTGATTATCGAACACAATATTTTTTCCGCTTTCGTCGCTTCCCTTTTTTTTATTTTTTTTCTATTTTTTTGCCATTATTTCTTGTCGGTCCATAATTGACGATTGCGCCATGAGTTGCCACTATTTGCGCTCTTCCTCTTGCCCTTTTCACATGGCCCATTTTGAACATCCAGCGGCAGCCTCGACTTCAGCCTGCGCCTTGTCATTTAGATTTTCGTTTTAATAAAAATGCTGATTTTAAATTTTAAATATTCGCATGCGACGGTAAATTGGAAATTAATTTCCCATACGGAAATTGCAGAAAGTAATGGAAAACGGCGACTGCAATGTGATTAAACTGACCAAATTTTTGTTGTTTAACATTTAATAAAGTCAACAACGTTCTTTATAAGGGCTATCATATTGTTTCTAAACGCGGATACCTAATGAACTTGGATTGAGTTTTCGGAACTTATTGAATAAATATTTAAAAAAAAAGTGTTTATTATAAAATGTTCTGCAAATAAACATTTACAATAGATATGTTTCTGTGAAATATATATCTCGATGACATTCGATATGGCCATCAAGGAATTGTCTAACTTGAGCTACAAATTTGATTACCGTTTTGTTTGATATGCATAAATTTCAAGTTGAATACAGAATCGAAACCAAATTTGGATTTTTTGTTGATGGTTTTTGCGGCTAGCGCTAACAATAGATCATAAGCCGAAAATGGAAAATACATGCATTAATAATAATAATAAAAGTCGTAAAAGAGCAGTAACCGTTAAAGCCATGAAAACCCGTTAAGCGCACGAGCAACACCCACACGAAAATAAATAAAAAAAAGAAGAAAAAAATCCAAAATAAAAAAAATAAAACCGAGTTGTGTTTGTGATAAAAAAGAAGCAGCAAGAAAATAACAAACAGCCGCAAGAGCTGAAAATATTGGTAGTACAATGGTTCAGCCCATAAATGGCATTACATATACAATGACAAGCACACACACACTTCAATAAATTCATGTATTTTTTTATGGTATCTTGTGCGTTGGTTCATTCGTGCGTTTCTCAATGCTATTGATTTGTGACGCTGCCTAATCAAAAAAAAAAAAAATATATATATATATACAAAAAATGAAATAAAATAAAAACCATAGAGAAAAGGTGTACAAAATTAAGGAAGAGGCATAAAAAGCGACAGAAGCCCATAAAGCGAAGCGAGACGACAAAATCATCGGTGCGTACCTGGAAGAGCTCTGCGCCACATAGAAATGTAATTCGGTACTCCGGCTAGTCAAAAGGAAAATTTTAAATATTATACCCTGTATGCGGAAAATATGGGGATATGCAAAAAATAGATGTAAGCATAAAAGCATTGTCTACATGTTCTTAAACTACCTAACCTACCCTAAACTTAATCTTTTATCTTTTAAATAACATTTTTTAATTTGTTTAAATAACTTAAATTTTCACCTGACTTCTAAGCTAATAAATTGATTTATATTTAGTTTATTTTAATAGTTTTTAACTTTGAATATATTTAAAATAACATTTTTATTTAAATAGCTAACATTATTATACATCGTTACAACTACAATATTATTTTATATATTTTTTAAAACAGTTTTTATCTTTGCATATCTTTACAGCTTAAAAAATCATATAATAGTCATTTTTATAAGTACTCGTTTATTTTGTTAAGTAATTTTTGTATTCTATATATTACACACCATCAGTTCATATTTAAAATTTTTTTTTAAATTATAAAAAACAAGGGTTTTTTTTACGTAGAGCGAATAAATAAAGCACCGGCTCTGCTCTACAGGGCATATCCTAGTCGCACTCTTTTTGTCAACTAGACTCTTACGTTGGGGCTGTTATTGTCATTGCAGAGACTTTGCCAATCCATTTGCAATGTTAAACTCGAGCCAGGGCCTCAAATGTCAAACGTGTTCATAACCAATTCGCATTGTTGTTGCCGTAGTCGCATCCCCTACCCGTTGTATTGTCGGCTCTCGGCTTGACTTTTGTCACACCTTAAACGAGATGAAACTAGTTTTTTCTTTACCTTCGTTTCCAATTTTATTTTGCTTCAACGATATTTTCTAGCCTTTTCACTTGATTAACTTTTCGAGGGGGAATCAAGCGAAAGGTAAAGCAAAATAAATCCTCACTTTATGTAGTATTTAATTATGATAGAGCTATTATATGTGATCTTAGAGACTGTAAGAGGTAGACATATATTTTTTTTCTTTTTTTTTTTTTTTAAATTTAGTATTGTGTATTATGATGTTTACAAATCATCTCAATATCCCACTGACTACAGATGTCTTTCTTGAACTTGTTATATTCAATATATTTCCACATTATAGCTATTTTTATGTATTTTCTGCGTGTGCGTGTGTGTTTCTCTCTTTGTTTATTCCTTTTGTTTTACGGTCTGTATGCATTTTGAGTTTTATTTTAGATTTTTTGTTGTATTTTTTTGTTGTTCAGTTTTGTTGTGTTTTAGGGCCACTTAGAGGCAAACATCGTCGTCGTCGTCGTCGTCCAACAACAACAGACACTGTATTCGACTGACAGACTGACGCATTGAGTGGATGACTGACTGATTGCATGACGAACTAACGAAACTAACGAATCAACGGACCGAGCGACGGCATACACATAAGTACAAACAGACAACAACAACAACAACAGCAACAACAACTACAACCTCTTAAAAGGCTGGCTACGCCAAAGAAATACAATAATGGGCTCGGGCTCGGGCTCGGGTCCCGGACCGGGCCTCAGTTTACTTTGCCTTTTTCACTTTTGATATTTTGACATTTTCATTTGACAGCTGATTGAAGGGCCGCATGAAGGCAACGGCAACGGCGACGGCGTCGGCGTGTGGTTCGATTTCGATCGATGTGCGGCCCCGGGACGTTAGCGGTACTACGTAGCGTTAGCACGTCGCGTCGCAGCGCTGTTGCCAGGTTCGTTAGACGACGGTGTCAAGTGCCGCACAGTGGCACACAAACGGGCAAATGGTGCATGTAAAAGATCGTTTAAGTTATCAATCTCAAAAAAATATGTTTTATTATTTTTATTTGAAAAAAATATTAATAATTAAATAAATAAATTTAAAAATAGGCAAGTTTAAACGATTTGGTTTCAGCTCATTGTTATTTGCAACAAATTCTAAGTTCTGACAAAACAATATTTTGACATCTAAACGAAAAATGGTGAATAACAAACAAAATAAATAAAAAGGAAAAAGTAAACTATATAATAAATAATTTAATTGATATTAAAATAAAATAATAATAATATATTTTTACATTAAATAGTTTATTAATACTATATAATTAATATAGTAATTAATATATATTATATTATAGAATATATGCTGACTTCTATAAATTACATTCGGTCTTAGTATTTTATATATTCAAAAACTAAATAAATAATATTCTGAAATACATTTTTTTGTTTTGGTTAAGAGCACCTGTATTATAATAAATTACATTTCTATTATTATAACTATTAACCAAATAAATACAAATAAAATAATAGCTAGCCAAATATAAGTGTCACATAGTATTTTTTATGCATTATACTTAGATTTCTAACCACTGTGCGGTGGCCAGCGCTTGTTAGAGGGGTAAGTGGTGTGGGGGCGTTAGGCGTTGCCCATATGAATGTGTGACATGTTTGTCGAAAATGCTCAAAGTTGTTTGCCTGTTGCTGTTGTTGTTGGTTTGCCTTTTGCCCATTGCCTGATGGATATGGAAATGGAGGTTAGGTGTTCGTCGGCGCTGCAGGCCAAGTTGCGCCTAATGGCGTCGCCAGCGTTTACTTTTAGCGTCAAGTGTCGCATGTGTTGCTGTTGTCGTTGCTGTTTGCCTTGTTGTGCCTGGGTGTGTATTTTTTGTGTGTGTGTGCATGTTGTTTTTTTCTTTTATTTTCTTATTTTTGCTATATTTGTCTAACTGCACTTGACAGTTGGTGAGCATTAGCCTTATTCAATTTGCCGCTCTCGTCGTACGAGACCACATAACGACCTAGCCCCGTGCAAACTAAATGGCCAATACTTCATGGCCATAGCTTCATGCGGTCTGGCTTGATCTTTGCATTTAATTGCTAAAAGGCACAGAAATATGAACTCTTCCAATTATGTGGCAAACTTGGCTTTTAGCCTGCGAAGCGGGCGGGGGAGAGAGAGTCAACTTTCGAGTTCTGCTTTTACTTTGGGCCAATTAACTCGCCTTAGCGTCCGCTGCACTCGACATTAATTGCAGGTGACATTCTTACTTCAAAATGGGTATTAACGTTTATGCTAGTTGGAGTTGAAGAAAGTGGCCTAGCATTTTCTTAGGAGGGATTCTTGAATATTTCCTTTCTATGCGCTTTTCATCAATTTAAGTTTTGGTTGCCAGACTAGGGATGGAAAATGATAGTTAGTTGGCGACTTTTCATTAAACAAAGCCCTTCTATGCGATTTTCATGAGTTCAAGTAGTGTCTTTGGGTTTTTGTGGTTTTTTCGTATGTGCAAGTGAAATCGAGAGAGCGGAGGAGCGAGAGAGCACAAGTGTGAGTGAGAAGGGGAGAGAGATTGAGAGAGAGAGAGAGGGAGAGAGAGAGAGAGATATTGAGAGAGAGATTGGGAGAGAGATTGTGAGAGAGAGAGATAGAGAGAGATTGAGAGAGAGAGAGAGAGGGAGAGAGAGATTGAGAGAGAGAGAGAGAGAGAGAGAGAGAGAGAGATTGAGAGAGAGACAGGGAAAGAGAGAGAGAGAGAGATAGAGAGAGACAGACAGACAGAGAGAGAGAGAGAGAGAGAAAGAGAGAAAGAGAGAGAGAGAGAGGGAGAGAGAGGGAGAGAGAGAGAGATTGAGATAGAGAGAGAGAGAGAGAGAGAGAGAGAGAGAGAGAGAGAGAAAATGATAAAGAGGTAGACTTATTTGTAATATATTTATTACTGATATTAAATATGTATATAATATATGTTAATATTATTTAGTATATCCCATATAATTATTATAATTTATATTATGACCAGAGTGCAAGGTATAGTCTAGTCGAGCACTTATAATTCTTTTTTAAATCAAAATTGTTTAATTACGCGAAGCTTAAACTTTTCAACTCTATAACAATTATATGCTGACTTCCCATATAAGTATATATTATGTATGTGACGTGAAAGAAAGCAGAATGAATTACTTCAGGACGCGAGAGCAGCCATCACAAAAGTCTGCTCGGGTCGAGGGGTAGTTACATACATGGAGCTGCAACTGTGCGAATCTCCCACTGCAGTTTTCCAGAGTGGAGTACAAATTACATGGCCATTTCCACATTTTCACTTGGCCATGTGCTCGCCTGGGCCTGCCGACATGTTTGCGTCCTGTTTTTGTGCAATTCCTGAGTGCCTTGAGAGCGCCATAGGTCGTCGCCGGTGACTACTGTGCCGCCGGGGCGCATACGAGTGAGTGCAATCAACAACAACAACAACAATGGGCAACTCCTGCTGCGGGAGTGGGTCGCTCCTGTCGAGGTGGCTCCGTGGCCGGACGAGCCTTTGGAGTGGCGTTCAAAACGAATTTGCCACAGCACTTGAGCGCTTAACAAGCTGCCAAGCAGGACGAGCGCGAAGGATGGCGATGCTGGTCATGTAATATTAAACAACAGCAACAACAACTGAAGCAGCAGCAGCGGCGATAATAATGACGGCGAAAACAATTGCAACAACGGTAAACAAGGATTCGCTCGACACGCTCAACACTTGAAAGCAGCAGCGAGGACTTAGCGCAGACTTCACTAGCACTGGCTGAGATAGCGTGCCAAAGAGAGACAGAGACAGAGAGAGAGAGAGATAGACAGAGAGAGGGAGAGTGAGGGAGCGAGAGTTCACTGTAGTAGCACGCAATCACGCGCACTCGCTGCGCTTAAAGGACACAGACTAGTCGGAGGGAGGGTAGGCGGTGTGGTACCAAAAGTGCGGGTACACTTGGAGAAAACACAACCAACAAATTTTGTACACAATTCAAGTACAAGTATTATTTAAATTTGGTTAAGTTGGAAAATTCTTAACTTGAGCACAAAAATCATATTTAGAGAAGGTTTTTTATAAACACTTAGTTCTCAAATAAATGTCTTAGGCAAAGAAATAATATACCTAATTATTTTATTGCGTATTTTATTGTATTGCATGAAGAATTTTCATATATATTCTTTTTTAAATACAGTATTTAATTCAAGATATACATATACATTATAAATATTTGTATTTGAGGGGTTGTGGGAAGAAGAAGCACAGGTCGAGTATAGCTCGTAGCGGTGTACAGGGTATCTCTAGTCGGGCATTTTTGATCCTTCTTGTTTTTGCAACATTAGCAAATATCAATCAAATATTATTCAAGAACTTGAATTAAGAACGTCGTTCGTTATTTCTTTTAGTGTAGTTGAACTGGTTGGCTGTGTGCTCTTTGTTGTTGTGTAATAAGCATTAATAGGGTGCTCACCGGGGCGCTCACCGTGCGCTGCTCCTGCTGCTCAGCCATTGCCATTACCATGGCCGTTGCCGTTGCCGTAGCCATTGCCGGTGCCGTTGCCGTTGCCTATTCATCCCAAATGTTGTTTTTGTTTATCTGTCAACATGCAGCGGCGGCTGCACAAACAACACGCCATCGGTCGCGTTACCATGGGACACAGCCAGCCGGCGGATGGGTGCAAAATGGAGGTGGGCTAGCTCCCTAACCATGGGTAAAAGTGCTCACATAGTCTGTTTCTGTTGGCAATGCTCGGGGATTATATACTACATAGATTATTCAGAATGAATGCTATGAGTGCAATTTATTCGTTTGGAGTAGCTTTCTATATTTTTTTTTTACAAAAAACAAAAATGTAATCTAACTTTTTAACTTGGCTTGCACATGCACAAGAAAATATGGTTTTATAAACGCATATTAAACAATACAAATATTCTGAGAAAATGATTTTTATAATAATGCAATAGTACGATTACATTACATTAATATAAGTCAAGGCAGCAAACCGGTTTTATAAACCGGTTCGAGCACGAATATGCTTATATAGAAAACAGTGGAATTGATTATAAATATTTGATCGATTATAAATACTTTTTCTCTACTAAATTCTTTCATAATATATAAAAATATTTTAAATATTTATAGAGAATATTATACAAATATTTCGGTTCGAGTCCCGAACTAGTGTATCGAAAGAAATAGTAACTTTTGCAGATTGTAAGTTAGGTCGATCGGTTGTAAACATTTTCTAAACTTATTACAATTGTAAAAAAAAGTTCTCGATGCGTATGTTTACAGTTCGCACCTTGTCTTGCCTTTAAACTCGGTGACTAAAACCGGTTCGAACCTTGGTTCATAACATTCTTTTACATTTTCAAGGAAAAAAAATATTTATTATTTTAAAGAAAATTTATTTATATACCTAAAATATCCTTTATGATATTTTTATATGTTTGGCAACATTCAAGAGGAATATTGGGCCTTTTGGCCCAGTGTGCCACGTCAGCATCATCAGTCAGTTGCCAGTTGCGAACCCATCGTCAGTCCAATCCAACCCCAACCCCAAAGACGTATCCATCTACATCTCCAGTATGTTGCCCCAACCATTAGCGATTTTTGTTCGTGTTTTCTGCCTTGAACTGACAATGATAATAATAATGCTGATGATGATGATAATGGCGTTGATGATGATAATGACGTTGATCAAAATGTGAATGATGAGAATGACGTTGGCAACGCCGCTGGGCGTGTGAGAAATCATCTTTTTAATTTTCACAATCAAATGTTTTTTTTTTCGTTGTTATTATTAATTTTTTTTCCTACCCATTCTCATTTGGCAGGCGACACGGGTGTAGAGGGAATGGCAGCTGGCCAAAATTATAGCTGTCAAGTTGCAAGGCAAGGGGGTGGGGGAGGGGGGGTGGCGGGTGCGCAGTGCGAGGGGGGCGGGGTTTCGCTCATTCGAGACACACGAGTTTTGTTTGTGGTTTATTACACGCAAATAAATTAAATTTATGTTTGTTTCCATTTCCATGCAGTCACCTATTTCGCCCTCCCCACTCCATACTTCCATTTTGGTGCTGTCATTTTTCCTATGCGATTTTCCCAAAACACTTTTCCCAACTACCCTCGCTGCCTCCATCTCCTGCTTTCTCTCTCTCTCCCTTGCCCCGTGTGTTCGTGTTTGTTTCGTTTTTTGATTGTCCGCAGCTCTTTATTAATTTGATCATTTCATGATTGTTGTTGTTGTTTTTGTTGTTGATATTGTTGTAATTAACCTTTTGTCTTTTGCCTTTGGTAGCTGCTCATTTGTTCGCTTTGCTCTATTTGTCTGTCCAGTGGCACTTTCTCCCTGCATTTCGCCCTTCCCACTCGTCCGGGCAAAAGGTCCGAGTGGGTCCCATTGTGTTTACGACCTACTGCGGGAGGGTCGCATCGGCGCAAGGGTCGCAGCCTTACCTTTGACCATTGCCATTGTTGTTGTTTGACTTTTTTTTTGGCTCTTTGTCGGCTAAGATCGACACACGAAACACTTTTTAGTGGGTAATTATGCACTTGACACTTGATGAGGGCGTCCCCTACTTAAATACCAGCAGTTATTTTATTTCTTGTTGTTTTTTGGGTACCTGCTGTGCAGCTTTTTGAACTACCTTCACGTAATTATCACCTTGCTAGACATAAACTTATAGGAAAAGGTTGAAATTGGTATTAAAAACAAAAAGAAGAGGAAATCATATTTTTTAGAAGTTTTTTTTTTATTTATTTGCCTGCGTTTTAAAGTCTTAAAACACTTTTGAAATATATATTTAATTACAAGTTTGGGTTTTTTGTTGTAGGGTCAGAATAAAATTATTTTTTCATCCTTGAATATAATATTATTGAAAAAATAAAAAACATAAGAAATACAAATATTATAAATGTTTATGTATCTAAACTAAATACAAATTAGATTTATAAAATATTTCTTGATGTATGTATATATCTACATTAGCCCCAGTCGAATCTGCTAAAACAATTAAAAATTATTAATCCGCCACCCACAAAACACGCTAATCACCCAAGTCCTCCCTGCCTACCCCTCCCATAATTCCGTCAACAATTTAATGAAAAATCTTGGTAAATTCATTAAAAATTTCACGCATGCGACAAAAGAAATAATGTCATCAACATTTTCCGCTTCATTTTCCATCCCCTGCAATTTTGGCTGATAATTCATTGAAAAATCTAAATTTCTTTAATTTATAAATGACATTTATTTTGTGCCCAACATTTGAATTCTTATATAAAGTTACATCACCATTTTCTGCTTGGCGTTAATTGAGCATTAAAAAGCTGAAGAAAACCAAACGCAGGGAAACTCATTAAAATTTTACGAACTTGGGCGCAGTTTTTCACATTTTATGAGTTTTGCGAGCGTCTTTATATAAGTATATATACGTTTTCCCGTCGCCCGGCACTTTGTCTAATTTCATAGCGAAAACGACGTTCAAGGACCTTAAAAGAAAATTCCAAATTTTGATCACGTTACGTTTTTTAATTGTTCCCCTGCGGCGCGCTCATTTAAAAGTGCACCCTCTCCTCCGGCCTCCGGCCTCCCCCTCCGCCCAGTATCAAGTTTTCCAGTTTTCCTTTCGCATGTTCTCATTGTAATTGAGACCTTGGCATGCGTGTGATGAATTCTCCTTCTCTTATTTAAAATAGGCAGAAATTACTTCAAACTTTTATTGAGTTTTGTTTCTCCGAGCTTCCACCAGATATTTTATTATTGCCTTTTGGTTTGTGTTTTATTATCTTTGCTCTGCTTCCTTTCTGGCTTTCAATAATTGCATAAGAGTTTTATGAGGACACTCGACACGATGTCGGCGCAATTTCAAAATTAGCCTCAAGCAATTTAAATGCTGTAAAATGTAAAATAAAATAAAAATAACTTGACACCCCACACGTTTCGTTTCTCCTTACTCAACTTATACTATATGCTTTTTATGGTACTCAGCTGCGGGCTAGTGCCTCAAATCCTGGCAAGGATGCAATTATTCTTAAATGAATTGCCTATTAACTGACAAATAGCCCCATTTCAGCCAGATGAGTCACTTTTAACGCTGACATAAGCTTATTAGCGATACATGGCCTCTAAACATACTCATTTATTGCTACTCATTCTAGACACACTGAGAGAAATTTCATTATTCCAATCATTGATTTTTATAGAATATCTAAAATGTGTAGAACTAACATAGCATTAATTATTATTATTTATTGCATAAATATACATATAAAACACAGAGAGAAATTTCATTATTCCAATTTGTATTCCTATAGAATATCTGGAAAGTATAGAACTAACAGAACATTTCAAAATTATTATTATTCATTGCATATACATATATAAATGTCAATTTTTTCTAATATCTGTGTCAATATTTATTAACATATTTCATCAATATTTATTTCTTTATTTACTGCTTCATTATGAATTTTTAATTTTGGAATATATATATATATATATATATATATATATATATATATAATTATTTATGAATCTATGTTATCTATATACATATATAGTTTATTTTATATATACACATTTTTTTCGTCCAGTGTAGTTACTATTTGTGTAATATACACATAAAATGTAGTCAGATTTTACGATTTAGTCTCTGTATTCGGCCAAAGTCTAAGTATTGTCAAAATTAATTTAATTTCCTTAAATTACCATATCGAACTCAATGTTTAGTGGATAGTTAAATTGAAATCTCTTTCGTTATACGTGTGCCATAAAATTTATATTCGCTTATTTGCATTAATGTGAGCTAGTTTATGTGCCAAGCAACTCAATTAAAATATTTTCTCATATGAATTTATCGATATACGATTTTATAGGAGCTAAAGGCACAAAATTGGATATGTGAGCTCTCATAGATTAAATATCTCTTAGATATAATATAAAATGTATATGATTAAGCAATAATTATTATGGGGTATACAGAAAGAGTAGAAATATATTATTTTTAAGTTTTAAAGTTTAAATACGACTCTGCAGAGGGTAAACTATGGCAAACGAAATTAAGCCCGGCTAATTATCTCTGGCAATTGGTAGCAGCTGCTGCTGCTGCTGCTGTTTTAACATGAATGTTAAACAATTCGCCTAGGACTTGGGGCAGGGGCATGAGAATTATGCATTATGCACGTGACTTGCCACACGGACTGGGCAAAGCTCGTTGTCCCCGTTCGATTCACGTGCGAATTTATTAGATTTTCATTAAAAGCAAACAATGAGCTCAACGCATTTAATTGCTTAATTTATTAATAAACAACTGGGAGCACAGCAGCTCGGGAGCCAGCAGCTGCCGCTTGACAGGGGGAGAGGAGACGGAAAACTTGCGCAACAACAAATTGGATTTTCATCACAGACACGAAAATTTTCGTCAATTTTCGCATACGCTCAAATGAGCTTTTCTCTGCGAAAAATATGCCTGAATTATTAGAGAAGGTCTGCGGGGCAGCTGTAATGCGAGGCGAGTCCTTTGGGAAAATTAACACTCTTTGATTAGGCAGCTGCCTGCTTATTACGTATACGCCCTAATGGCAGTCAAT
Source organism: Drosophila colorata (assembly GCA_035041545.1). Classification (NCBI taxonomy): domain Eukaryota; kingdom Metazoa; phylum Arthropoda; class Insecta; order Diptera; family Drosophilidae; genus Drosophila; species Drosophila colorata. The sequence goes on from JAWNLD010000222.1 coordinate 602,246, forward strand.
CAATGGACACTTGAGCCTAGCGTCAAGTCGACGTTAAAGTCCGCACGCGGATGTACTTAGTCCTTGCTGTTGTTGTCTTGTTCCTATTGTTGTTGTTGTTGTTAAGGCTGCTGCTGTCAGGCAGAAAGTTACGCAATTTTTGCTTATTATTTTCATAATCAATATTCAATTTGGGCGAAACACTTGCCAGTCAACAGAACGGCTGCTCCTGCTGCCGCTGAAATGAGCTTCAAAGGATATACAAGGACACTGCACAGTGGGCCGAGGCTTAGCTATTGAAGCTTACAAAATCCATATCCTTTGTAACGTTTAAAGCTGGCCATAAAATTATGACTAAAGAAAAAAAGAAATAAATAATAATAAAAAAATTAATAAAAATAAATATTTAAAAATAATTATTAATGTGACTGTGACTTAATTATTTTGTGGTAATTAATTGATGTATAATATTGTTCGATTTTCTTTATCATCATCAATTATTTTTAAGCCAAGGTTTTTTATTGAGTTTTTACACCTCTAGCCCACTGTGCCGCCCTTGGTTAAATTTCCCTTGTGGCAGCTTCAGTGGCTGGGCGGCTCAGGCAGCGGCACCAGGCTTATAATTAAACATGGAAATCGTGGAAAATGTGGCAAACGTGAGCGCAAACAACAACAACAACAACAACAGCAACTGGATGGGAGGGAGTCAACAGTCGAGCACGGCGGGCGTCCAAATTGAAAAAGTTATTTTGCATTCGATTATTCCACTGACAGAGGCTACACATCAACGGGCGTCATATTACGGGGAGCAGAGCACACAGCCCCACCCACCACTCGATGCCATCTATATGTGTATATATACATGTGTATATGGCCGTATATAGAGGCTGGTCCACAGATCATTTCATTTGCTGTGGCTTTTACATATTTGCGACTGCCCGAGGCATATTTTTGCAATTTTGCGTATTATTTTGCTCATTTACACTTCGTTGCATAGTCAATGGCAGTCTGGGGTGTGGTCGCCGTTGTCCTTTGCCGGACCATAATTGACCATTGCCATGGCGAGGACAACACCAATAGCTCCCAATGGAGCATTTTCATTGTGCCGCGGCGCTTTCGAAACTTTTGATTGGCAAACACGCGATTGAAATGTGAGTTCCGTCAGATAGTTAGTTGAATCTGTATCTAATGCAGTTACCCTCATACAGATAGAAAAAAAATAGAAAAAGTGTTGCATGCAGTTTTTAATAACCGTCTACTTCAGTTAATTATAAGTTAAATATCTAATGTGAATATTATCTAATTTAAGGACATAACAATTTAGATAGAAAATCTACTCACTATTAAAAGTCATTTAGATAAGTCATAAGATCTACTACTACTAAGGCATAGAAATAGATTCATTGTTAAGCAGAACAAAAAATACCTCAGAAAAACTTCGATAGTGGAATCGAAAATGATAATACTTAATACTTCAAAATAAACTGATAATTTTCAAAATATATGCAACTTAATTTGAATTTGACAATTTTCATTATGTTTATTATTTATTATTTTTATTATCAACACAAATGTAAAATATGTGCCAACATTTCATTAAATGTTAATAGTAAACATGTAAGATAGTCATTATCTTTAATGATTGAAAGTCTTAATTTTAAAAAATATTGATTAATTATATTGTGATATAAGAACATTTTTCATTAGTGAATTTCATTTCAACAAGTTTTTTGTTTTGTTCAATTATAATGCAATTTGTTATTCAGCTAAGGCATATACTTAAGATTAGAATGCTCAATTTTGTATTCCCAACGGAAACAAAAACAATGAAATAAATCTCTGGGGATATGCGCCCCGGTACCGGTACCGAAACCGGCCCCACACCGCCCCCGACCCCACCCCGCCCCTGTGCTGGTGCCATTAAAAGTGTTTTGTGTTTGTCTTCAATAAATTTTAGACGCTGCCTGAAAGCAAATTCAACACCCGAACGCAAGTGTAATTAATATTTCAAAGCGCAACATTTATCAAACAAAAAACTAACCAACATTTTCGAAAGTTGGCCACAACGGCGCGTCGTTGGGCAAACAAAAAGCCAAAAACAATTAATGGCACACTCTGAGGGGCCCCGACTCGAAAGCGACAACAAGCCAAGAGAACAATAAACTCAAGTCCAAACTTGGAGTTGGAAACTTTTAACAAAATGCATACATTGATTTGTTTGCAACCCAAACTTATTAAGGGCCCAGCGAACGACCCGCCGGCCAGTCCGACAAATAGACAAATGTCGAGGCCCAGGCACAGTAGCCACCGTTCAGATCCCAAAAACCCAAAAAAAAAAAACAAACAAAAATACATATACATATACATAATACTCCAGGTGCCCACTCCAATAACCATATGTAGCCGTCATGTATCTATTGCTTACATAAAACTAAGCAAAGGTCTGGAACTGATAGTCTGCTTAAAGAAACAACTGTGGTGGCAGGGAAGGGGGGATAGAGGGGCGACGACGACGGCGACGACGGCGACGGCCTGTCGAACCCGTTGAAGCCAACTGTGATTAGTGTAGCAATCATAAATTGACCATAGGGTGAGGTTCGCTTGCAGTTGTTTTCACTGTGCTTGCCTCGCATTTAAGTTCGCTTTTCGGAGTGATTTACGGGTCTGAACAAATTCGAGTGCACTCTACACTTGCTTTGTGGACGCTATGGGTTACTTTGAAAATCTTAAGTAACAGGGCTACAAAACGATTTTGAACTGAAGTGCCCAATTTTCTTTTTAATATTTAAAAAATATATTTTCTTGTTTCATTCTTTTTTAAAAAAAAATAATAAAAATACTGGCTTGTGCACTTCAATGCAAGGTTTTAAGCCGAACTGTGAACTGAACCATCAAACCATTTGTTTGGGGTTTGCAGCCAAGTTTAGTACCTTGTGTAAATAATTATATAAAAATATAACTTTTATATTTATTGTGTTGAAAGTTCAGATATTTAGTTCTATAGATACAACTGATTATTTTTAGCAAAATTTGTATGAGCCTTTTCAAACAAAACTAGTAAATAACTCAAAAAAAAATTTTTAATTTTAGTTAATAACTAACTAAAAAACGTTTTTCACCTTTAATAAGAGTTAAAAAAAAAAGGAAAATAATTAGAGATACGAAAATTGTAAATAAATTAAAAATTTTATCCAGATCTTTGGCAAGTTATATGGTTACATATATGAGGAACTTTTAACTGTAAAAATACTAAAGGTTTTGTGAGCCAATCTGTGCTCAGTCGGAACTAATTAACAAAACCTTCGCTAAACTAGCATTCGAATTTTGTAAAACTGCAATGAGAGTTAAACCCCCGAACCTGAAACATGAATTGATAGCGTAAACAAAAACATAATAAAAAAAAAAAAAAAACAATAAATACAATAACAGCGAATCAGTTTCATTATTGTCAGTTGGTCATTTATCTACCTCTGTGTCTGTTTTATATTCCGTTTAGCCGGGCCGTCCGACAGACCCCATCTAACTCTTGCCCCTCGCTTGGTTCCACTGTGCGTGTGTGTGTGTGCGTGTGTGTGTATATATATCGTGTGGTACGTGGTACTCGTATATCTTTAATGGCATATTCATCAGTCACTCGTGATAAAATCGGTGTTCACACACACACAAACACACACTGTCTTTGGGGTCTCGGGTCTGAGTCTGTCTGCGACTGGGTAAGTCGCACAGTCATTTAGTTAAGTGGCAGTTGATTGGAACCAGTCGCAGTCATCATCATCCTCATCAACAACAACATCATCATGAGCGCGCTTATCGTCATTATGATTATTACGTACCCAAATTTGAATTCCTATTTGAATTTCTTGCTGTTGTTTTCTCTAACAGATTTAGATTCTTATTTCTTTTTTTTTCATTTTTATTACTATTTTTTTAATATCATCTCAGTCTTAGTTTGGTCTTTCTCTGAGTTTTGAACTCCGCAGCTCGAACAGTTCCTTCAGTCTTTGTGTCTTAAATTGCTGTCATTAATGAGTTACAGATATTACACTTTTATAGCTGGCAGACACGCTTATCCACTCTCCATTCTAATCGTGTTTTGTCCGTCCATCCAACCGTCCGTCTCCCTGACCGTCTATCTGTTTTCCCCCCCGTCCATCCCTATCAACCACTTTACCACTTTGGCTGGCTCTTTTCAAGCTCCTCCAGTTTTACTGGCTACTGTTTGGTTAATGATGACTTGTGCGTTGTCTGTTATTTTCCGATATTTTTTCCTCTTCGTCTGCGTCTTCGTCTTACGTCTTTCGTCTTATGCCTTTGTCTCGTCAACTCTTTTTAGCTCTTCAATCGATTTCGTTGCTACTGTTTTCCTTTTATATACCCTGTACAAATGAAAGTGGACAAGTGGTGTATTGGTTTTGTGCATGGGGGGAGCCTCAACGTGATCATAAATTATATATATCGATCAAGCCTACGAGCTGAGTCGATATACCCATGTCCTTCCATTTGACATTTTACTTTTTTAGAAGTTAATGATTATTATCCTACGAATTCCCTTAGGGGTTTCGGAAAGTGTTTGAAAATTTTCTAACTTTGCTTTTCGATACAGATTAAGTTTGCATTTTTATGTGGAAATGGAATATGGAATTTTTCATTGGAAATTCATATACAATTTTGTCAACACTCAATTTCTGTTTAGCCGGCATGACTGCTTGTGAATGGTTGGGTACAGGGTATCTCCTAGTCGATTTGAGCAGGTTTACCTGTTTTTTTTTTCCTTGTAGCTCATCCAATTTTAAATTTCGTTGTTGTAGTTGTTGTTCTTCTTGTTGTTATTTGCCTTGGGCCGCACGCTTGTCTTTCTAATAGGCTTCTTGTATTCTCCCTGAATTCCCCTTGTATTGGCCGTGTCTTACTCTGCCTCGACTTTCTGGCTGATTGATTTTGAGCTTTTTGGATCTGGTTACGAGCATTCGCTCTCCATTCTTTCAGTTCTCTTATCTCTGTTGTTGTCGTTGTCGTTGACTATCGCTTGATTCCTTTAAATTACTTTAATTGATGGCAGCTAGCCGCAAAGTCAGCTCCAATGTTCGGCTCAATGATTTCCTTTCATCGCAATCTGTCGTGCATCACTTGTCCGGATCGTTGAATCTCTAGTCGGGCTCCACTTCTAGTCCGATGCCAGAGCCATTGGCTTTCCAACATTTACAATCTCCGGGGTCAGCCCGATTAAGTGATCTTGTCCATGTTGTTGACTGGCCTCCGATTCTCGTTCTTTTGAGATTTTTGCTTTTTTGATTTGTGATTTGTGATCTGTGATCTGTGATTTGTGATTTGCAGCGCATGATTTGTCACGATGAAAGCATAGAATTATCAACTTTACATGCATCTACAAATTTGGGGCATAGCCGAAGGCTGATAAAAATGCTAGACAGGCCGAGAGGCAGTTAGTTAGTTTGAATTAAAAAATCTAGTTAGTTTCATATAATTGATTATTTTTTGTGGTTCAGTTTTATTTATTTTATTCTTCCTATTGTTATTTTGTTGTCTAAGTGATCAGGTATTGTCTTTGTTATAAAAGTTAACGTAGGAGATACAAAGAATATGTGTGTTATATAACTAGAGTTAAAAGACTAACAGACATTTTTTTAAAATATATTTTTTTAATTTACTGGATTACAGGATTGGTAATGTACCTTAAAGAGTTCGTTTATTTGCTTATTGTCAAAATACAGATCGGAAATTTAAATAAAAAAATAAAAATATAAATATGTATATAGTATTTATATAGACTTAACCTATTGGGAACTACAGATGTAGTAAATAAAGACTGTTAATTCTAAATCAGAATATCTGATCAATAATATGGAGACCCAATCTTTGGATTATACATTTCGTGACAAAATTCGAATATCCATAAAAAATATGTTGACTTAAAATACTATCAATTACTTGTCGAATACCAGCTGTCAATAGGAACATCAGAGGAACTAGCTCACAATTAAATGCAAGCTTTCGCCATAAATCAGGCCTGTAAAACACACATATCTGTATATATATGTAATTACCCCATTCTGTGAGCTTCAGGCCGTCAAGGCGTAGCTAAAGTTAATAACATGCAAGAGGGCAATCCCAAATTGGCGGCAAAGGGAAAGGAGAGGCATAAGAGAACTGGAACTCGAACTGGATGCGGAACTGCGGAACTGGACGAGTGGAAGTTGGCTGATAGAAACATGTGCGAACTGTACCTCAGGCCAGCAGGCAGCAGTCGTGGCAAGGACAAAGCCGCAGGGAAGGCAGTGCGCATATTAAAACCGGAAATAGTCGGACCAAGTGCCAGGCAACCGACTGACACACATTTCGCTAACAAAGGACGCACAACAATAAAGGAGTCGAATTTATAAAAAAAAAAAAAAAATGAAGAAAATAAACAAAAAAAAAACCGAATTGAGGCGAATAAAAAGCTCAAATAAAATGCTTTGTCCAGGGCCTAACTAACCGCCGGCGGCAGCGACTGTTTGGCAACCACCCTTAATGGCAGAAGGACATGCAGGACATGCCCAGGGCTGCCTGGCAACAGGCATGAAGCTGACGCTGACGGCTGCTGCATACCACATACACAAAGGACACCGCATAAAATAGAGATCATAATAATGCGAAAACTTGAAACCAAGGATACCCGTCAGGATACCTGCCAGCAAGGCACTCTCCCTCTCTCTCGCTCTCTCTCTCTCTCTCTCTCTCTCTGTTTAACACACAACCGGAATGTGCAGGGAGATTGCATCATAAATTCTAAGGATATGAAGCCAAAAGTGAATCATCCCATGCAGGAAAAAAGAAAGAACGACAGAGAGAAAGAGAGAGAGAGAGCGAACGAAAAAGAGACAGAATGAATGAAAAAAGAAGAATAAATAAAAATTAACTTATTTGCATATTTCAGTGAGCGGGTGAAAGGATACGCTGCTGGACACACACACAGACACACACACACACACACACACACGGGAACAGGGACATGGACATTCATGTAGCTGAAATTAAATAAAAACCAAACTTACTCGCGCCAGGATGTGCGCAAGGATGTGCGTGCAGCGGCTTAACCAAGCGTATGAACATTGCAAAATCCTCGCACGCAATTTCTGTATTTTTTTTTGCGCGCAAAGGATGAGGTCGCTACGAATCCCTTAGCACCGTACGAAGCGCAGTTCTAAGCCTGTCGATCCGGCCAGATGGGGCAGGACAATGAGCTACTCGGAGTGGTTGATCTTGTATAGTAAAATAAAATCTTTAAAATATATGGCAAATTGCTGAAAAAGCCTAAAATATATGGCAAATTGCTGAAAAAGCCTTAGCCTCTAAATTCTTTACATAATTCCAATTTGTTGTTATTAAAACGATCTATACATTTTAAAAGAAATTTTTTTAAAAAAATACAAACAGAATATTTTAACAATAAGTTTGTTGAGTGGAAAAGTTAAAAATTGAGGAGTTTCACAAACTAAAGTAACCAAATCTTTTATTATATTATAAGATATGGTGTCAAAATAAAAAAATTTTAATTAAATATGTATTAAATTTATTTATTCTAAATATATTATGCTTTTTAATAATAATAAAAAAACATTGCTGAGAATTGCCTACTACGAAAAAAGGATCACATACAATAAAATAAAAAACATGGTTTCAAAATAAATTTTTTTTAAAATGTCATAAATGTATCAATGTATATAAATATTTTTAAAATTAAAAAAAAAACCGAACTGAGAATTGAGAATTGCCTCGTACGAAAAACAGGATCAGCACACAAATCAGCAACATCAAAAACATGTGCATAAAACTTTAAAAAAAAACGAAATAAAATAAAAATATAAAACAAAAATAAAAATAATAAATTTGCCTTTTGAGCACGTGTGTTGACTAAAAAAACAAAATTACTTGTATTTTCTCTGAGTGTAGTTATCAAATCGAGATGCCCAGCTGTAGAGTGCTCACCGCTGGCTGTTGTTTTGTTTTTTGGATGAGGAGCAAATAAAAACTGTGAGTGTGGTGGCGTGATTAAGTGATGGACGTGTATGGACACATGCAGCGTTATATTTAGCATACAAAAACCCAAACAGGCTCTGCCTCTCAGCTGAACACATACATATGTAAATGTGTGCACAACTGCGTGTGTGTGTGTGTGTGTGTGTGTGTGTGCACTGCTGACGGGTCCTTGCGCTTTTAATCATAAATAACAAAGGACACATGGCGCGTAGATTTTCGTATAGCATTTAGCTTGCAACCAACAAAGCGCTGGGGCCACCCGCCCTCGAGAGCTCGGACCTGGAGCGAGCTTTATGTTGTCCAAGGATATGTGCATGTGTGTGAGCGAGTGTGCCAGCGAGTGCCTGTTGATAATCCTCCCACCACTGACCAGTTTCAACCATTCAACCCGCACTGTTGCCAAGCGCCATTCATTTCCGCCTCATGGACGCCAAGCGATTCATAGGCTGACCTGGCCCCAGGCTGGGGGGGAACGAATTCGGTTCGTCCTGGCAGAACTAAACAACTGCGCAGTTGCCATAACCGCCGCCAGCGCCGGCTTCGTCTCCGTGTCCGTCTCCGTCTGCGGCTCCGGTTTTTGTGCTCTCAATGTTCTCCTGTTCGCTGTGCACTCTGTGTGCGGAATTTTTGATATTAATAGCTTTGGACAGTTTTATAAACGCCTTTCGGGGTTAACATGCTCAAGTGGTATTCATATTTTCCACTGACCGACCTGTCACTATTGTGTGTGTCAGCAAACTGTGAACATAAAAACCATTGCCCACTGAAGCGGCCAAGACTTGGTTTAGATTTACTTGCTGGCCACGTTAGTAGCCGTCGGTTGCAGCGGGGCGATGGCCTAGAGTTGAGGGCACAATATATAAAGTGACATACAAGACGATTTGGGAGGAGGGTTTGCCGTCAACATTACACTCTTAATACACTAGATATGAGTTCACGGATCTAGTTTATGGACTTTGATCGTTTTAGGCTAAAATGGCATTTATTATACCCTGTCAAAGTTAACATAAATTGTGTTACAATATATGTAATGCATTGTAATGTAATTTAAAAATTATTTGTTGTAGATAGATATAACCAAGTTGTAGATATTTTAAGCATTTGTAAACTTCACAACGCTCTGAACACAAAATTGAACTAGTCGACAATATTATATATGCATATATTATAAACTTAATGTCTGCTAGGGTATCCAATCTACAGGTATTTAATATAATCTTTAATAAATATACTTTCTTCAAACAAATTCTGTACATAATAATAATCTATACATTGTGTTTGTTTTAAAATAATATTTCTAGTCAAACTTACTCTTATATTAGAAACTCTTTTACAAAGTTAAACCAGAAACGGTGCTCAGCAATTTTATTTAATAATGGGCGATGGGTTGCTTACAAATATATATAATAAATTGGTTTGAAAAAAAAAAACTTAACTCCTGGGAAGTCAATTCGGATATATTGCCGGAGTTGAGAAAAATCAGCTGAAAATTCATCTAATATCGCTTGGCCAAGTACTACAGAAGTACAGCGAACTGCAGGCTGGTAAAAAGCTGGGGAAAATATTATAACGAACATCAGTTGAATTCGTTTTGGATGTTAAAGTGAAACGCTCTGAATGGGCAATTGGCTACACTTTCAAAACTTACGGTATTCCGGGGTGTAAAAAGAAAAGAAATTATACAGGTTGTGAAGCCTCAAAGTATGCTATTATTATAGCTGGAATAAATATTTGTACACTGCCAGAAATCAGTAGAATTTGCTCGCGAAGTCTCTGTACGATCTATGCCATTTTCCCATTCGATAAAGTCCTGTAACTGTACCCTCGAAACGCTTGATTGAATTCAAAGGACGCTGGCGCAAAGTTGGCAACAAGCTGACTGTTGACATGCCCGATAAAATCGAACGGTAGTCGGTCCAAGGACGACAATCAAGGCTATATAACTTGGGGGTTGTTAAGCGCTACTCTGCAAAATCGGAGGGTTGAACTCATCTCCGCTTGTGGCAAAGACAAAACGCAGTTTCCCGAACTGCGTCTCAAACGCAACTTCAAGGTGGTGTCTTTTCTCTGCTTTCCATTTTTAGGCTGGGCTATGGGAAAACTGCAAGCTTTACGGCCTAACGGTACAGTTACGGAGCGCAGCAACCACCCGGCGTTAATGTTGGCTTTTCGTCCTGCGCAGCATAAATTACGCATTTCCCGTTTTTATGTTTATTTGCCGTTTTTCTTTCTTTTGGCTGCGACGCAGTTGGCGTTGTTACTTATGATTTATGCGCTGTGATGACACACACAGGACGAACAGGCTCTGGGCTCTGGGCTCTGTACAGTTGCAGCCGCTGCGCAACGCACCGTTCTGCCACGCCCCGCCCCGCACCGCCCCTTCCCGTGCCGTTTGTCGTGGAAATTACACGCAAATTGCACGCAACACGCGAAGCCCGCAAAACTTCGCTTGGCACTATGACGGCGAAAATGCCGCTCATGCATGCGCGATAGGTCCTGTCACAGCCAGCAAAGCCCCTATCGGCGGCAAAGCCCCTACTCCCTATCAGCATTAAGTCATGCGTCATCCTTGACGAGCGACACATGCGTGCAGGCGCGACTATCGCCCCCGTTTCCCGGTCGGGAGGCACTTTAAATATCTTTATGCATACCATAAATGCGTTCTTAAATGCTAATCCTTAAATGCGAGCACCCCACCCAGCCAGGTAGCTCTGGGCCAGGGCCAGGGCCCGTGAGTCAGCTAGCAATCCAATTGCAGCTACTTTCTTGTAATTGTTGGCCGGGCTAGGAAATGTTGCGGTTGCGGTCGCTGGATTGGCTAGGAGGTTCCGAAAGGTCCTTCGGTGTCAGGTCAATAGCCGTACTTAGAGGTGTGTGTGGATTAGGGAAATTTATTATATTTAATGTTATAACAATGTGCATATTTTTATTGGAAATGTCATATTAAAAATATATATATAAATCTTTGCTTAAATCAAATTAGTTGATAATTCATCTTAAGTTGATCTTCAAGCGATCTTAAGTCGATTCTTTGTTGATGCGTTTATTTCTCATAACACTTCAATAGAATTTTCTAGATATATAAGTTGTTGATCAAATATATATTAATACTATAATATTTATAAATGTTTAATAACATACATGTACATAGTATATGTATATTTAATATTTATTCAAAATATATAAAGATTAAAAAAATGTTTAAAGTGAAATTTATTTTGTAGAATAAAACTGTTTTAAATATATATTATTTGTTCTTAATCCATATTGTGACATTTCCAATTGTGCAGGCTTTAAAAAATATTATTTATATTCATGCATATTTTTTGAATATAAATAATCTGCATATAAATATGAGCTTGAACCGTTGTTTCCATTGTTCCGTTTTGGATTTCGGCTTTCGCATTGAATTTTTCCAGCATTTTCGATGGCCGATGCTTAAATCCCGATATATTTTCCGTGTGCGCCGTTAGCAGCTGGCTGCCCATTTTTTGCCCATTGTTTTTGACATTTTTATGGCAGGAAAAATACCAACAGAAAAAACAATTTAATAAATATGCGTGTGTGTGTGTGTGTGTGTGCAAGTGTGTTCATATGGCACATGTGTGTGGCGGTTGGGCGGATGGGCTGCTGGCCGCAGTTCACTTTTTAATCACTTTTCATGAGCTTTTAATTACAAGCCCGTCGTTGGTCCGGAGACCGAAACGTGTCCGTCCGCCGTTGATGTCCAAAATTTATGAAAAAACCAAACGCATAAAATGCTTAACAAGCTCGGGCGAAAAAAAAATGAAAGAAAAAAGCAAACAGCGAGAAGGGCAGCTATAAACAAGGGGGCGCTTGCCTAGGAAATACCCTGTAAAAAGACGTTTACGTATACATAATTTTGTATTATTTTTGTTTTCATTAAAGTAGTTGCAATATTCAATAAAATTATTTTATCTGATAGATCTGTGATCGAGAATATATATATGATATATGTATATGTATTTATTTATATATGTCGGTTTTATAGTGTGCGAAATGTGTCCTTTGGCGTTATTTTTTTCTTTCAGTTAAGAGAGGAGGTATGTTTATATACTATGTACAAGCAAATGTATATGGGTATGTAATGAAATAAATGTTATATGTACGTGCGTATATATACTTTTATATATGTGTAGCATATATAAATTCTCCTCTCATTTCCGTAATAATAATGTGTGAAAGGATATTAATTATGAAACAAGCGAGAGGCAGGAAGCGCTGGCAATAAAAACAGCAAGCGACAGGCAACACCATGCGTGACCAACAACAACAATAATAATGGCAACAACAACTCATTACAACAACAACAACTGGAACAGAACCAATTTTGTATATATTGTATTTTATGCGAGTAGCCACATGGCCACTGCGTCGGGCTGGTTAGCGGAAGGGGCTGGTGTTGTTGTTGTATGTGGCGCAACGGAAACGGGAGCAACATGTGCAACATGTCGAACGGAAGTGTCGGCCATATTCCTAACACGCACACACACAAACACACACACACACACACACGCACACCCACACACATGTAAGCCTAAATAGGCGCACGTCTAACGGAGGCAGCGCCAGGACGAGAGTCATTAGGAGCTGGGCCAAGTAGATTTTTATGTAATGTCGCTTGGTTATTGCTTTTGTACATTTATTTTATTTCATTTGCCAGACACACTCACATACACACACATGCATACATACACATACAATGTGTATGATGAAATTTCATATTTTAACTGCTTATTTTTGTTGTTAACTGTAGGGTATCCAAGATATATAATCATATTATACGAAATGTAACAGTACAAAATTAAAAAAAAAAATCGAAAGGATAGTAACCCAAAGGATATCAGGCTAAATTAATTATCCACCCTGTGTCAACAAAAACTAGCTGGAAATGGCACACAATTTATAATTGTATAATTAGCACACATTTAGAAACAATTGGAATTGAAATGAAATTTGTGTAAATATTTCGCAAGCCATTAAATGGAATGTCAGAATTAAACAATTTGCGTCAACCTGCAGCAAATTGCGCAAGGTATTCGCAATTCGAATTCTTGGGTATGACGTGAATCCGACCGGGTAACCGGGCGAGGAGCAGGAGCTGGAGCAGGACTAGTGACAGGACCAGCAGTTCGCCTGTCAATGACAGCGTCGACGTCAACGTCAACGTCATCGCTGACTGTCGTCCGTCAGAGTTTTGTGCGTCAGTCCGTTGAGCACGTTGCCGCTTCACGTGACACTGACGAGGATGCCAAGGACACCAAGGATGCCAGCAGGCCGCAGTCCCAGTCCCAGCACCAGTCCCAGTCCCAGTCCCTGTCCCCAAACAACCAGCCCACGTTGCGGCTGCCTTCTGCGTGTAATTGCCGTTGTAATGTCGCCCGAACGCGAATATAATTGCTAAAATGTTGCCTCCGACCCACAGACAGACCGCCAGACAGACGTGCCAATGGCCAGTCGACAGTCGGGAGTCGCCGGTACGACACTTTTCCATTTGAATTTAATTTTAATTTACGCCCAACGGCCGTTTCTGCCCCGGAAATTGGCAATGGCAATGCCAGCGAACGAACATTCCGCACATCCACATACCAAGGCCCAGACCGCGTCCTCGCCCCTCCAAGCCCCGCCGCGGGTCTGACCAAATTCGAGAGGTCTGTCCGCACCGTTGAGTTAATGAGCGAACCGCCGGCAGACATTTGTGCAACTGGCCAAATTGTAAAAGGAAGTCTAATTGAAGCAGCCCCAAGCAATTAGTCGATAAATTGAAACTACCAAATTTAAATACAGTCAACAATTTTCGCTGCCATAACTTCGACAAGAATTACTAACTGCCGAAGATTAAATGCCCCTTCAGACAAATGAATTTTAAATTAAAAAATTATTTACAAAATTTAATATATTTCATTTTGAGTGTTCGTCGGATTTTTTTTCTACCTTAACTGCGATGCAACCCTTTTGGAATTTGGATTAGATTTTAATTTTCCACACCTAAAACTTTGAATATTTTACTGCTGCAGCTACTACTATTTCTTTTAAAATACCCCCACATTACGCTCATTAATAAACATGTTGGTGGCTCTACGGGTAATTTTCCGCTGTTCAAAAATCGTGCAGACATACGCCAACTCATTAATTGTAATGACAATTAACAAAGAAATAAAACTAGAATGGAAATTAAAAAAACCTCCATAAAATACACCGAAATTTGCATACCCTTTAAATCAAACCCATAAACTACCTCTCTCTTCTGTATTGAACACATTAAATCTTTTCAACTTTTCTTTGTGCGCCATCCTTAACTTTTCTGCTGCCCTTTTAGCCGTTCTGTAGATATCCACTAATGTGTAGGGTATTTAAACTGTCTTAATTTAAGAGATCTCTGTAAATAAACAACGAAAAAAAAAACAACAGAGCCCATCAAATATTTATGTATGCAAAGATGAAGAAAATTTGTTTTCAAATTTAGTAAAACTATTAACCACGCTATGTTAATTTCATTAGCGTGTCTCCGTCTTTCTTGTTTTAGTGACCGGCTTTTTATATTTATCTTATTAATTGCGCTAATTAGCTGTCCACTTAGCGTATATTTACCGGATTTTCGGCATGTCTGCCACAGCCGAGCCAGATCTTATTGTCTGACGTCAACGCCTTCGATCGAGCGATGTCGCCACATTAATAAATCAGTTTAAATTAATTTAGGCGACAGTTTTTTTTCTGATGATCCATCAGTTGCTCTTTAGTGCTTCTTTCTTAGAATGACTAATGCTTAAATAATTAAAAATAAGTCCATATATATCTAGATACAGTTTAAGCAGATCTCTTCGGAACTTGTCATAGTAAACTACTTAAAACCACTTATCTAATTAGTTACTTAATTGTATAAACGTGGATTATAGTTCAATTTAACAGCTAGAAACTGCTTCATCAGTTCGTTTCTCTCCTGCAGCAGGACATTCCGTGCCCTCTGTATTACGTTGGCTTCCTCCAAAGAAATTCGAATCGCGCGCAATTCCTGAAGCCGCTGCGTCTCCAAATCGTCTGCCAAGCTCGCAGTTTCGATATTTACTTCGCTCGGCTCCTCTTTGATGTGGCTGGATATCAAGGCATTGAAATTGGGCTCGTCCATCAAGACTTCGGGATAGTCGGCCTCGAACTCTTCGGTCTTTATCTGAAGGCTTTGCTGACTATCGTTTGTATGTTCCTGGAAAGCCAAGGAATCGTTCGATTCTGGTATGGAGGAGCCTGCAAATATCTCCTCCATGGTACTGTAGTACTCCCAATTGGAACCCGTGTCCTTGTTTTGGCGTTTGATATTGAAATAGGTGCGGCTCATGTTGCGAAACTTTCTATCCAATTTAATGTAGTTGGCCTTGAAGCCTTGCTGCTCAAATTCCTTAACAATATATTGCCATATCTCCGTTCTCTTCTTGTGGCGCTCCCGAAAATCCTGCTTGTACTTTAAATAGAGCCTCAAAAGTAGCGTCGTCTCTCTGGTCGACCATTTGCCTGCAGCCAGAGAGCGCCATTTAATTAGCATATATCTATGTATATTATATCAAAGTACTTATTTATACTTACGCGACATTTTGAAACAACTTGAAATGCTACAAAATATTTGATCAGCTGTCAACTCTTGTGCATGATTAGTATCGATACTTTGCTGGCTTCTGTTCGTGCTACTATCGTATCGTACTATCGATATGCAACTTCGTTGGAGATTAAGCATGCGAAGCAAAAATAAAAAAACAAAAGCAAAAATTGCAAGTTAAGTGGCAGTGTTGTAAACAAGAGGAATGTTTTTTCGAGCTACATATATTTATTTATTTGTGATATTATTGACGCTTGCAGGCATGCAGGTATGTAAGCATATATTTGTTTATAAGCCAAATTTACGGGACCTATTGCTACGCTCCTCCAATGCTTATTTATTTTTGACATTGCTGCCAAAATTCTGACCATGTTTGTGAACTCTTTATGTCATTCTCAACTCCATCCGTGGTTTCCTTTGCATTCTGCGCATTCTCAAACTCGGCGAGCTTTTGCAGCCGCAAGTTCATGCGCTGCTCCAGCTCTGCGGTGCTCAGTGTCGAACTCGGACTTTGCTTAACCTCCGCCATGATCGCATCGCCCCCGGACATGTCCTGCTCAAGGTTTTCCGGTGGGCTTTCGTCTTTTATTAGCTGACAATCAATCTGAATTCCATCCCCTCCGCCTATATCGTGAATAATCGGCAGCACAGTGGGCTGTTTCTGTGTTTCGGTCTCACTGCCGGACTCCGGTTCCTCGATTATTGGTACGCAAGAATCTGCCATCTTACAATTAATAATTTCCGTTCTTGATTTATTCAGTATATGTATAAAATGTGTCTATTGAAAGGTTTTAGTTCTGTTTGAATATATGGATTAAACATAAACTTTCGAAGCTTGCTTAGTTATAAATTTTCATTACTTTTCACATTGACTAATAAGAATTATATTTAACCATCAAAAGGGCACACAAATTTCGATTCTAAATATATGTTTATCTTCGAACTATAAAAAAAGGTATATAAATATTTATATATTTTATTTATAGTTATGGGTTAGTTAATAATAAAAAATCTATACATAATAAATATATTTTATCCAATTAGGAGCTCCAAACATATGAGCCTTCTCTTTATGAAATCGAATAGTCATGGCTTATATATATTATGCACAACTGCAATATGTCGGCAAGAGTATTTAATATTCACCAAGCGGAGCATAAATGTACCCTCTCATTTTTCCTTAACCTATTCTCTAGGTAGATTCAAACTTAAATGTAAGCCCAATTGGCTTAACTCGTATTATGAATTACCACATAAACAGATCATAAGCCTGTGCATTGGCTGCGCCACCTGCTCTGAGACAAAATGCCAAGGTTCGCATATTGGCCAACAGCAAGCAATTTACAGTTAAAGCCAACTAACTGAAAAATATCAAAAGTTAAGCAAACAAACAACTGTCTGGACATGGAGCCAGAGCCGGAGTCGTCGTCGGCATCGGAGTTGGTGGCTGGTTAATGCCTTGGTTTGTGTTTACTTTTGGCTTTTTGGGCTCGTTTCGACGCTGTCTCATAGACTGTCTGTCTGTCAGCCAGCCAGGTTCAGTTGTGGCTTGCTGGGCAACATTGGGCAATGGCAACACACACCCATATTTCGTAGAAGACAAACAAAACTGAAAATAAAAATAAATTTTGGGTGCGTTTGTCAAACACTGATAAAAATCATGAGCCAAAGATGAGGAGTAGCTGCTCACAGCGCACACATCGTACGTGTCTGCGGGCCAGACATTAGGACAAACCAAGCCAAAATATATTAGGCCAATTATGTTTAAAAAAATAAAATTAAATAAAAATTTACATGTACTGGCGTCAAGTGGCCTCTTTTCCCGCTTCCCCAGCTCTGCTGGCGATATCACGATGCAGGCCTCGAAACGTGCAACGGCATAAACGAACGCAGTGAACCCAACGAGAGCTGAGCCCATGCTTCCTAGGGTGTTGCCTATATTCTTTATTTTTCATACACTTTTTTGTTCTTTACTTTTTTCTTTTTTGTTATTATTATCGCACACTTTTCTATTCGTATCTACGGTCATGTGCTGGGCCTATCTCGACGTTAGCATCGCCAACGTCTACGAATTTTTTCATTTGTTCCTTTTTTCTTACAACATTTTCTTCTACGAGGTGAATAGGAAAAAGAAACTCTGCATTATGAATGAAGGTACCGGCACAGTCGTGCGTAATTAATTTTGAGGATTCGAATTCAGATATTTGGCGATAGCAACGTGTATAAATAATTTCCATATCGCATGGCTGCCTGACACGTACAGCGTACCTGTCAATGGGTCTTCAGATCAGATCTTGATGGCTCGGGCGGTACTTGAGTGAAAATGCATTCATTTACTTTGTGTGTCAACTATGGGCACACTTGTTGATAATTGGGCATCAAATTTCTCTATTGGGTGTGAACTATTTCTGGGTTACACGGGTAACATATTTAAAGAAGTATTTATAATTATTATTAAAAATTCAATTATTACAAATTAATGTATATAATTATGCATAATATTCATAAAAAATAAACCCTTATGATTTTTATATTATTTGGGCGTTAAATAATAATATAGTTAAAGAGCTATTTCCAATTATTTTTAATAATTAAATTATTACAAAGGAATTTATATAGTTGTGCATAAAAAACTCTTATGACTTTTATATTATTTATATAAATATTTAAAGTGGTTAGCATCTGGCGATTTCTTCTGAGTTTTCACATTCCCGTCAGAATGATAAATGCGACCTATAAAAGTGGCTGATAAGTTCAAATTTATCAAATCGAGAGCCCTGCAGTTGTTCGGGCATCATTTGCAGCGTCGGGAAATAGAAAATGACTTTCGACACGGTTATCAATAACCGGCTATCGATATTTTATGAAAATTGATACGGCACACGGCCCGCCCCCATTCTGCCCCCCATGCTGCGCGAGGCCCAAATAAATATAAATAATAATGGACATTATTACAGTTTATATCATCCTAAATAGTTTTTTTCCTTCGCTGTCCTTTCGCGTTCTCTGCTTTGTGCTGTTGTCCTGAAGTCCTTTACCAATGCCACTCATAAGCGCACTAATCCGTCAAAATTTATTGCCATAACTGTGCCGAGCCGAACTCAGCCGGGATGAGGTTGTGGCATGTGTAGACGAGAACGAGGCAATTGATAACGTGCGTGTGAAATTTATCAAATAAATGGAGGCCATAAATGTCATAGCTGCGCATGATTCATAGACAGAGAGGAGGAAGCCCACACAAAAGAGAGGGCAGATCCGCTGCTGATGCTGCTTATTAGTATTAGACAGCTTCCGTTGCCAATCAAGTTGCTTGCCAATTCCCAAACTCCCCATGGCAGAAGTCAATCCGCCTTGCCGATGCCATTAGCTGACAAATTTGTCGGTCGAATTTCGCGAATGTTTGCAATTTATTAAAAAGCCATCAAAAAATTAAGCTTCATATTTCATAAGTGGGAAGCATTACAAATGGGGTGCGATTTGCCTACCGCCTGCTCTGTGTATATACCCTGTACTAAGGAGAGACGTATACTAATACTATACGTATACCCTGTAAAAATAATAATATGGCAAAGAGATTACCACAAAGCTATAAGATTAGCTATTAATCTGAACAAAAAAATGGCTGTGAAAGGAATAAATTTGCGATATAATATATCTAAATCAGCTTATTTTTTAAAATTCTATTTCGCATTTAAGTTTCCATACAAAAATATATAAAAACCCGGCTGCAGAGTATCTTCAAGTCAAGCAAGCTTAACAAAATTCTTACGGGTTTAATTTTGTATTTTTTTGTTTTGTTTAAATCCAGAAAGCGTAGCGAAAAGGTGTAGGCTACGATTGTTTGAATACCAAAACTGAATTTCCAGTTCGGCTCTGAATTGCGGCTCAGCACAGCGTGGCTATCATTATTTCGAATTCTGACTCGTTTATTTTTGCACTCAGATTGCACAAAAAATAAGCAAGCTGAACGCATTTTAACGCTATTATTAAATTTGGCTTTCTGTATTTTTTATATATTTATTATTATTATTTTTTTCTCTCTGCTGCGGGTGGAACGTTGGTAATGACAATGCATTGCCGCAACACAAAAGGCAGCGATTTTATGAATACACAAACATATGAGTGTACGAATACACTCATGAATGCATGCAGCTATTCCCAGTGCACTGTGCACTGAGCGAAAATTGGCTGTGACTTGCAAGCTGATTTGTTAGTTTGGCTGAGAATGGAAATATTTATTGTTTGCCGAAGAGTTTGTTTCATTTTTAGTAGATCTTTAAAGTTGAAATATGTTTATTATAATCACAGTAAGTCTTATAGGCTTGTAACAACAATTATGAATTGTTGAATAATGTTCTGACCACGCCCTTATTTTGAAGCTGACCTGTTTACCAAGAGTTCTTACCTGAAAACAGGGTATCATAAAGTGGGGAGATTCCCATTTGGTTTTTTAAATCGTAATTTAGGCAATTTTATTGGAATCTTATTTACTAAAATAAATTAAAATATTGTTATTACTCTTGTATCTGGCTATTTTTATGCATAATATTAATTTTATTACTATCATTATTGTTGATTTTAATGTATATAATATAGTATAATTATTAGTATAGGCTATGGTTATTCAGTAAAATAATAAATACCAAAAATTTAATTACATACTATTTTAAAAATAATAACTTATCAGGTTTCTTTATTTTATACTAAAGGAATATTTAATAATATAAATTGAAATGTATTTGTAGAATAACATGCAAGAACGCTTTGGTGCCCTTTCTAAAAATTGTAATAGCGTAATATATTATTTACCAACTCCTCTGCTCGTCTTCCCCGATTGCCATAAAATGCCCAACGGACCGTTAACTATTTAAACAATGACCTCCGCCCGCTCGCCTTGCCGCAAAACGAAAACAAATAATGTGCTTATGCAGCATCATCAATTAGATCTGAAAACTGAAACCGATTCCAATCATAGCCCAACAAATGGCCAGCAATGCGACAGAGAAACCGACCGAGCTCTTAATAAAAGTCAATTGGCAACCACACACCGGAGGAAAGGGGGGTTGAGGGATTGGGCGGTTGCTTTTGGGTCTTGTGCACATTTGAAATTTGAATAAAATGTCTTTTTATCGCACTTAGAGGCCATTTAGTAAGCTAAATTATACCGGAAAGCAGGGTATTACAAGTACGCAAAACAGAAATGCTAAATCCAAAAAAAAAGCAAGAAATACCCCCCAAACTCCAATTCAAACCCCAAAAAATCGCAGTCAAATTGGCCATGTTAAACCGCGGACCATTTGCCTTGGCTATTGTTGATGTTGTTGCAAGTTGTATAGTTGACCCGACTTATCTTCAACGGGCCAACCTAAACTTGCCACAAATTGGCTGAGAGTTGTTGTTGCTGCATAAGTCCAATTTATTTTTGGTTTTTTTGTTGTGTTACTTCAAAGCAAAACCAAATCGAATTAAACCGAAATCTACATAAGCTTTTTCTCTCTGTGTGGCTCTATATATCTATGGCTCCCCCTTCCACTCCCCTTTCGCTCCATTTGTCCATTTATTTGTTGCTGTTGTTGTTGCTGGGCATGAATTACATTTCTCTTTGCATTCGCTTTGTAGCTGCTGCTGCCTTTTTCCATGCTCTATCACAGAGTATTATGAATTTCTCATGGCATTTGTAACGCCAGCAAATGGCAATCATTTTTAAATTGTAATTTATATTGATGTATAGACTTAAGTTGTATATATATTTTATATTATTTCTGATATCTCGGTACCTGTCTTCAACTTTCTGTATACTCGAATATATACGAACTATGTTATTTTGTAATACATATTCTTTAATTACATATAATAGAATAAACCTGATCGCATGATTATATCATATAGCTGTCATGGGAACAATTGATAAATTATACAGATTTGGACATAATACTCACGTATAGCATCTGATATAATGTTCAGATGCAATCCAAATGGTTAAGTTCTAATCAGAAAACTAAATTGCATGCTGAAATTAAAAAAAAGTAAAACTCTGCTAGGGCATTTGAACTTCGGCTATTCGTATATTTCTTTTCTTGCTTGTTTTGTTTTTGCTTTTTCTCGTTTTTTTGTATTTTTTCTAAATGCTAATTTATGGGCATGTGTTGCCATTTGGTTGCCGTTGGGTAATTTTAGTACCTACCAGCAGCAACAACAGCAGCAACAGCAGCAACAATAACAACAACAACAACCATAACAACACCAACTGGAAACAGGAAATGCAGCAAAGCGAAATAAAAAGTTGAGTAAATTGCATATTTATGAATCTGTCAATTGTTTATACTAAGTTTTGGATGGTTGTTCTTGCTCTTGTTTGCTGCCATTTCCCAGAATTTCACATTTTGTTATTTTTATTGCTAGTTTGTTTGCTTGTTTCGCTGTTGACTGCTGATGCCCCTCCACACCCCTCCCCGTCTGTTTTTTATGCACTCCCGAATCGCCCTAATACATGGCCATAGCATATGATACGATTGCCATTCGATTCGCTTGCTGCCCTCCTCTTTGGAGTTGCAGTTCCAGTCTATAAAGCAAAGGAACATTGAATCCATATCCTGTTTATGATCCTATTTCAATGAATTTTGACGTTTCTGCGCATGTCATAATATAAGGGGTATTCCCTTAGTGTGGTATTTGGATAGTTGATTCTTAAATTAACTATGTAAGTGTTTTAAATTAATTTAATAAAATTAGGGCCTTTATTAATTTTTCTTTGTAAAAAGTTAAGAAATTTAAACAAGAACATACTTATCACAATTATTTTAATAATAGAAGTTGTACTTTTTACTATTTATACTGAAAAGTTGTAAAAAAAAAAAATATTTACACAAATTGTCGAAATTTAATTATATGAAGGGTTCTAAAAACTAAAGAAAAACAAACAAACCATTTGATTACCAACAGAATTGTTTAGGCTAGTGCTTTTAGCTTGATTCGAGTGTGTGCAGATGATCACAACTGCGGGCATATTATTAGAAACCATTTGGTTGTTCGTGGCATTTGGCTCAATGTGTGGGCAATAAACTTAAATCAATAAACCGAAAAACACAACTTGCATTGTATCCAACCGTCTGTCCGACCGTCTGTTGGTCTGTCCAAGCGTTCTCCTGGCCTGGCTGTCTATCTGGGAGGCACCCCAGTTCGTTTGGTTTGGTTCTGTTTGGCTCTGTTTCCCATTTCATGCGAAAGGCATTAAATAAGTCCAAAAGGTATAAACACAAACCGGCAAACAAATAAGGCCGGGGCCAAATGGTTTGCCATTGCGATTGTGGTAGGTGGGAGGGGCCGAGGCGCAAGGGGCGGGGACGCAACAGCCACAGTGAAAACAAAAACAGTCGAAATTCCTTCACAGAACATTTATTTCGGTTGCTTTTTCGTTACACACATTGATTTTCGAGGCGGTAACAACAACAACAACAACAAAAACTACAACTACAAGCCCTGCACAGCCAAGTTCTTCAACTAGGGATGCGATGCTTGGAGAGGGAGGAAAAACAACACACATGCAATAAACTTGAGTAAGGTAAATGGCAAACGTATTTCGTATCTTATAGATACCACAAACTACCAGCACAGACTGCAACAAACTCAAAGATTCGAGCACACAAACAACAACAAACATACAACCTACTCTCTACCCTTTGCTCGGTTTCAATAAGTACACATAGTATGTGTATTTACATATGTATTTGCATTTCCGAGACACTCGAAACTCAAACAAACTCAAACTACGCTAAACAGTTCCAGCATCTTTTGAGCGCTGACAGAGCTGAAGAGCCCCTAAAAAAATTCTCAAGTGAACCAAACAACTTAGTCACAACGCTGCGAATACTTAGAAATGGTAAACTTTTTATACCCTAGCAGCGCACATTATATTTTTGTCATAGCATATGTAACACATATAAAAAAAAAAAAAAATCACTCAAAAAACAGCTAAAGTTGTATCTGGCCAAGTAGGGCCAGTCTAGGCCGATTAAGTCTAAATTGTGATCAATATTTTGAATTTAATAAACGAAGTCAGAACATATTGTTTAATAGCATATTGTGAACTTTTTAAAAATTATAAATAGATGTAAAGTAGTATAATTAATTGTCTGAAAATCTTTTATTAATTCAAAATTGTCACCAATTTTTGTTTTAATAGACCAGCTCAAAACAAAATATTTTATATAATTTTGTGACTTTTTAAATGCAAACAAATGTAGATGTCAATCTTACTTAGAGATAATACCTTTAAGTATTCATTTAAAAAAAGTCTCGATTTGAAATTTAGCTTAACGAAAAAATACCTTTGTCTAGTATCTATTATATAAAATTTTAAATTTAAGTCAACAAGAATTTCACTGCATCAACACCGCAAAATATGCAGAATTCTTTGCACAAAAGCGGCAAAGTCAAATCCAGAAAACATATAAGGGTAAACAATAAAATACACTGTAATTCAAAGTACGATTTTTAAAATCGCTTTCGAAATAAAACACATTTCGCATAACTAAATTTTCCTGTTATCATAATTGCAAAGATATATGAACCCTAGCCCACAATCCTAATCTACCCGTTAGAGCAGTCAGCCACTGAAAATAATTACTCCGCCATACCGTTAATTGTGAACCACATCCGCAAGCATTAGTCGCAATGCGCCAACAGCGAAAAAAAAACTGACCAAAACATAAAACAGAATAGTCCAAAAAAATATAAAATTGAAAAAAATAGAAAAAACCCCAAACAGAACAGAGCACAACTTAGTAGTTGGTAGTAAGTACTTTGAGATAGCGATAGGGAAAGAATCAGCGAGTGAAATTCATTGTGAATTCTCATTAGCAGCAGGTAAACACATTTCTGGAACATTGCTTTTAATTAGTGAAACAGACGGGCCCTGTCACGGCCCCAACAAGGTGACCAGAAAAAAAAACAAAAAAAAATACAAACCGGAGGGTGAACACCCGGTGCCTTTTTAATTGCGAGAACGTCAAAACATTTACCAGATTAACGCAATCCAACTTGAAGTAAATTGTTGGACAACCAAAAAAAACTACACATTGCCAAAAAAAAAAAAGAAAACAGCGTAGAAAGAACGAAAGTGGAAAGAACGAAAAAAAAACGTAACCGAAAAAAAATGTCTGTCAATAGAGTGCAGGAACTTTTGCAGGGTGCGCTAGGTGAGAGCACAGCTCGACTTTTATCTGATAAACTTGCACTAATTTGTGTACACTTAGCGAGCTGGTCGATGGGAATGGAAATGGAAATGGGACTGGGACTGGAAATTAGTGAAGGAATGAAATTTGGCATAAGGGTAAATCTACAGGAAGAAGGGGAAATGTAGAGGAAGGCGCACAGATGATCGTGACGCAAATCGAATCGTCGAAACGTTAAGCAAAACGAATAAAGCAAGTAATTGTACAAGAAAAATAAATATTGAGCTCATAATGAAAAATGTTTTTCATTAAATATCACACTGAAATGTTTTTGTTGTTGCATTTTCCATACAGAAATATATGT
Source organism: Drosophila colorata (assembly GCA_035041545.1). NCBI lineage: Eukaryota > Metazoa > Arthropoda > Insecta > Diptera > Drosophilidae > Drosophila > Drosophila colorata. Next base: position 627,408 of record JAWNLD010000222.1, read on the forward strand.
GTACGTACATATGTTTCTCAAATTATTCTGAATAGTTAATGAAAATTAATGTTTCTTTAATTTAATACACTAAAAGATAACGACGAAAATATAAAATATTAAAATATTCTCATAATATTATATTAATAATATTAATGTTAATTATTAATTAATTATTAAATAATAATAATTTAAAAAATAATCAGAAATAATAATGCTATTATCATTTTATCTATATTTTTCTATATTTGTAGGTATATATAAATAAATAAATGTCAGCAATTTTCGATAGAAAATTTTAAAATTCTGATATAGTCAATATACATAATATTTTAGGGTAAGTAAATAATATATTATGCATATAGGGTCTTTGATTAATTGTAAAAACTAGTTTGTTTCTTTTTGAAGAGTATTTTGGTTTCGTTTGGAACATATGTTTTTTGTTACACATAATATATACATAAACATACATATGTGTATGTTTATTGCTGGCCCTACACATACTATTGCTGTGTAAGTTGTTTTTTCCCATTTTTTTTTTTTTTTTTTTGTCTCGCTCAAGTTTTTTTTTCTTTTGGGCGTAAGTAAAGTGTAATATATTTTTTCGGTACTTTGCACCGAACAGATACATTTAAAGTCATTCGGTACAGATACGCCAAGACTGAGCAAAAGAGAGGGGGAGGGTTAGAAGGGAACGAGACGATTGCAGAGAGGTGTTGCGGGGATAGCAACGAATTAACTACAAACGACTACACATTAATGCCAACTTAACAACAGAAGCCGTCCAAGCGACACTCGGACGGACGGGCAGTCAGGCAGAGTGACCAACGGAAGGGCGGGGTAGGTAACGGACTGACTGACGGACAGAGGTTTGTTGGGCACCAGAAAAAAAACACCAGAAGCTAACGTGGCAACGACGACATGCAAACAGAACGGATATACGAACGACTGAAGCTGCGACTGTGTCAAAAAGGGACAGACAGAGACAGAAAGAGTGAAAGAGAGAGAGAGAAGGTAAGAGAGGGGAGAGCGCGTAAGAGATACACAGATACAAGATACAGATACAAGATAGGGCCATGGACATGGTCACGGCATGGTTTTGTGCTTGTGCTTGGGCCTGGCCAAAACACAATATATTTGGTGTGCGTTGTGTGTTCTTCTTGTTTGTTGCTTTTATTTTATTTTTTTTCTTTTCTTTACTTTTTGGTTTGGTAACACACATTATTATTGTGAACGCTGCCTCTCCCAGGCGTAGCATTCTTTAAAATTAACATATAGACTGTATAAGCCACCAAAAAACGCAGTCAGGAAAGAGAAAACAAAACAAGTATCAGCTTAAACGCATCGCTGGAAGTTAGACATTGTATATAATATAAGTACATATGTGTATATAGAGCAGATATATATGTTTATATAATATGTGATATAGGTTTATCTGCTCTATATAGGCATATATACATACATATATATTATATATATAAAGTTTAATAAACTAATAAACGAGGGAGTACTTAGGTGAAGTTAAATTTAATATATTTAATATTAATAATAGTAGATATATTTGCTTTTGTTAACTATATTTAAATTTAATAAAATATTGAAAATGTGCTCTGAACGAAAGATTGAATTTCCTCTAACAATATAAAAACTGCTTGAGAAAATATCAGACAAAACAACTTACATGAAATGGATTAAGGCATTTCGATATTAAGACATATAGATAGATTTTGTTCAAAGAAAAGCCAACACATTTTCTGTGATCAGCTGAGCTGCTGCTCCTGAATCACTTGCAAGGACTATCCCACCACTCAACTGTAATCAATGGCAATCCAAGGCGAATCCTTGTTGCGTGCAGGGATTGCCCTCAAAGCGCTTCTGGCCTAATCCCTGGCATCAAAACAAACCACAGAATCAGCTTTGACAACGGCAAGCGCATCCTTCGGATCCTTTGAACACGGTTCAATTATATAAAATTGCACAAATCCTGCAAAGTTTTGACTACACACACACACACAGAAAACCAACAGCAACAAAGTATCTGTAAGATGTACTTGTATCTTGTATCTTATTAGCGCTCTCAACTTGGTCTGACATTAATCCCCCCACAAGAGCTCCGCCTCCGAGAAACACAAACAGAATTTAGCCCTGCGATGAGTCTGAAACTGTTGCAAGTTGCCTGCAACTTCAACTTTAGCTTCAACTTGGCTGCACATAAGCCGATGAGGCAGACGAAGAGGCAGACGAAGAGGCAGACGAAGACGAAGCTGAAGTTAAAGTTGAAGCCGCTTTGGACCTGTCAGTTGTACCCTCACCAACAATTCTCTCATGAAAACAAAAAACAAAAACATATAATAACAACAAACGGCAATCACAACAAGTAGAAAATTGTCAGCTGGCGGCTGCCGAACTTTAAATACCCTTTCAACTAGGTTTCATACCCGCTTGTAGCTATTGTATAGGTATAAAGTAATCGGTGATTACCCCACATTTGTCAAAACTAGCTAATCAAACAAGTAACAATTAAGAGCATTGCAGTCGGGTGTAACCGACTGCGCAATACTCTTTCACAGTTTAAAAACATAAATTTATAAAAAAAACATGTTTTATATTTAATATAAAACACATTTTTCTATAAAATTTACTAAGTAATAAAAAAAAAACATTACATAATAATCAAAAAACTTTTGGCTTCAAGATTTCAAATGCATAATGAACAATTCCAATTTCTGGATGCTGATTTTCATTGTTGATATCTGTAAAGATACTTTTAAAAATAAACAAGTTTTTTGCATCAATTTTGGAATAATAGTTTTTATGGTAGCTATATGATATAGTAATCTGATCCAGCCGACTTATGCTTGCAGCTTCAAGATCGAAAGACTGGGTTACACAAAAACAAATAGACAAACCGACATGGGTATATATCTATGCATATACAAATTTAGACGGATATTTCTTCTACAACTGCATATTTAGTAAACGAACTAAAATACCCACGGTAAGGGTATAAACGCCACACAAGAGCCGATTCCGATTTCGATTGCCATGGCCGTTGCTGAAACAGATTAAATTCCAATTCAGAAATTGTTTTTATGCCCGTGCAACAGGGCTAATTCCCGCATGCAATGAAAACAATTTTTAATCTACGAGTATTTTCAAACAAGCGCGTTGATTTTATCAAGCTTATTATATGGGTCGTGGCTGGCTGAGTGGTGGGGCTGGCGCATTGCGGGGTGAGAAGAGCGGGATGCAACCCTTTATTTCTTACATTTTTTGTTGTTGTTTTTTTGTTGGTTCTTAAGCTGCCTGCAACAATGACAAAAGGGGCAACCGCAGCAAGTTGAATGCCACATATCAGGCAGGGGCTCAGCTGGCAACGTGCTGCATCCTGCGCGCCCGCATACCGTTGTCCCCTCGCCCTGCCCAGCCCTTGGCCGGCCCTTGCCCCAAGTGCAGCGCAGCGCGAAATTCCACTCATTTTTAACAAGTTCTCGGTCGCTTTTGTTGCCCAACAATGCGAAGGTTAAGCCGGGCCCGAGTCTCACTTCATATCACAAACTTGAGCACTAGCAGTGGCAACTGCCACAGCGGACAGGGGGCCGGGGGCAGGGGCAACTTGCCGGCTTCCTCTGGTATCTCATTTTTATGCGTAGCGCTTGAGGTAACTCGAAACGCCGCCAGCAGCCAGCATAAGTTCGAGTACTTGCCAGCAGTTTGGCCACATTGTCAACGTCAGTGGCTGCTGTCGGTTGCCTATCTCCCTGCCCCAGCCCCTGCCCCCGGCCTCTCCCCTGTGCCCCGTTAACCGCAATCAGCTGTTGCTTTGGCCAGCACTGGAGACGGGTCTTCAAAGAGCTACCTACGGGTACTTACAATGTTTTGGCACAATTAAAGCTGCCGCCGCTTGCCACTCAGCTGACATTGTACAGAGGGCAAAAAACGATAGTCGAGTGCTAAAAAAATTATCAAATGCAGCTGGTAAAAAAACTTGACCGTAATTGAAATACGTTTTTAATTTAAAAAGAAAAAAATAAAATAAATTTCCGGTATCATGGATATTTATGGATATATATTTTTGTGTATCAGTATCAATATTTTATATGCAAACATTTCTCATCATTTCAAGTCAAGGTTCATTTACATATTGGTAATATTAAACCCGTTCCTGGCAGAGTATAAATAAAAAAATGTTCTTCATCAAATCAAAGTCAAAATTATTTTAAAAATGTTGAACATATTTTATTTACATTATACATATACAATATAATATTATTACAATTATAAATAATGAAGCCAGCTTAGAGATAAATAATCTTTTAAATACTTTTAAGACTATTGATAAATTAAGGCTTTATAAGATCGCTTAATTTAATTTATTATAATATATTATTTGTATACATTGCTAATATACTTACTTATCTTATGGCTTGAAAGAAATGTATATTTCAGACTGTACATTTAATCATTGGCCCATTGTACATTGTAGCTACAACATTGTAATAATTGTTGCTGTTGTTGTTGTTAGTGTCATTATTGTTTGCTTTCTTGTTGCTGTCGGAGGTATTTTTTTTTTAATTTTTTGCTGTAACCTTAGAACTTCTCAAGTTGTTGCTGCTGCCTTTCGCGCCGCCTTTGTAAATGGGCATAATACCGGAAACCCACAACAACGACAACGACAACAACTAAACACACAACAACAACTAGAACAACAGCTGAGCGCTTCGCATGCGGTTCAGCCGCTGAGCGGTTCGATGGTTCAGCGGTTCAACGGTGCGCTCCGCTGCCTATCACTCATTTGAGAACAAAACGTCATGTTCAAAGTTTCGGGCGCAGTTGCCCCAGAGCACCGGGCTCAAAACGCCCTCCCTCCCTCCCCTTTCTAAAAGACAGTTGCCAGTTGCCTGTTGCCAGTTGCCAGTTGGTTGGTATGAAAAACTTGCCACTGGTTCCGGTGAAAATCCACTGACCTTAAACTTAAACAGCTCGTTTAGCCCAACAATTAATAGAATCCACATCCACTCGACAACTCCGCAGTTTACAACATGTCTTCTGTCTGTCCGTCTGTCTGTCCCATTGTTTGTTTGTTTGCTGTAACTGGCAGCATAATTACCACATATTTTCTGTAAGTGGCACAACGCAAAGTTCCCATTTAGTCCGAAGTTGTTGCCACTTACCACTTACCACTTACTGGGCACTTCCCAGCGACAGCACGGGAAATGAGATTCATTCTTTGCTTTTTGCCATAGCATTAAAATTGCCCACAGTTGAGATGAGTTCAGATCTATCTGACACATGTCTATCCACTGACAACGGGCCTCCAACTTAGCTAAGCCCAACTCAATATTGAAAACCTCTTTAATATTAGCCAAAAACTTAAGCTAGCTATTCAATATGCATGAGAACTCATGCCATTTTCAGTGCCAAATGCATGTGTTTACGACTGGATTTGTATATTTTATTTTATTATATTTAATTTAAATTGTGTGATCAATTTTCTTTACATATATCACATAAATATTTTGTAGTTATTATTTTAGAGCTTTTATATACTACAGTAATTACTCGCTACTAAAGCCCAGCACATTAAACGGAAACTAATTAATGGGGGTATTTTGTAATCGGGCAACGAAAATGTTCGAAACTATAATTATATTTATATTAAATTAAGCCGCTCCATATCGAATTGACCCACCGCACAGATCTAAATAACATAATTAATTCCCTCACATCGTTGGCGACTACTGTTCGAGGTTTTTGATATTCTTTTTTTTTTTTTTTTGTTTGGGGGCGGAGGCGAATGCCTTTGCTGCATTTAAAGTCATTTACATAATTTCATAAAATGCAAATTGGCGCCAGAGAGATCGAAGATAAGACCCATTAAAACCAAGCCAACAAATCAGCAAACTTCTCTGCGGGTTGCCGGGCTGGGGGAGGGGTTTCAAATAAATTGCCGATCGGTATCTTTTGATGCGTAATTAATAACTGCGCGTGAAAAACAATAAACCGACGGGAAAAGGGGGTAGGCGAGGGGAGCACAAGGGACACGCATGAGCATTGGGCAAGGGTTGGAGGTACTTGAGTTGGGGTCTTAGGCTATGGACTGTGTCCAGGTAAAACAGCCGTTCCTCTCTGCCTCGCCCCTTCCCGCTGCCAATGCATTCGTATTTGTAATATGAGAACGGCTGAGCCGCGCCTACCAAAAGAAAAAGAGAAAAACTGGAAACCACAGCCGAGACGAATTCAATAGAAAAATCTTGTGAACACAAAAAAAAGTAGAAAAGAAAACGACAACAACAAGTTGTAAGGAAAAGTTGCTACGCAGAATGAGCTGCATTGTTGTTGTCTTGTACTGCCAGACTTTTCAGATACTTTGGCCATAGACACAAAGGTGAGCGGGGAAGAAAACAACAAAAAAAATAAAATAGAGAAGAAAAAAAGAAACCCTTGGGACATGTCGTGGAAAAGCCGGACCAGGGCAAGGAAAACTTTCTTTGGCTCAAGGGTGAGCCTAAGTCTTGTTTGTTATTGTTGTTATTGTCAGCTAAAAGGAGAGAGAGCGAGAGGGAGAGGTTACACGTAGAGGGTGCTCCCTATGCGACGACCCTTTCGAAAAAAATAAAAAACTGTGCGAACAGCTTTATTGATAGATTGCAATTTCTCAACAATATTGAGGAAAACAAAAGACAGCCTTTTGTTCCAAACAGAAAGTTGGATTTGTAAAGAACTATTCCCGAACTAAATTTGCGTAACAATAAACTTTTGGCTCGCTGATTTATAGATATTTAATAAAGCGCTTTCCCAGGCCTATCCTAAGCTTAAGGATCTGCAACATTCGCATTTGCATGATAAAAGGTGCGCGGCTCAGGGAGGGTTCTTCTTCTTCTCTATTTTTATATGAGTTTTGGGTGTGTTCCCTGGCAATAATAACAAGCATTTGCTGATTATCTCGTCAGGAGCGATGCATGCGGCTATGCGATCCCGAAACCGATGGAAAACCCACCCCAGCGCAGCGCCCGGAAATGCAAGTTTTTCACAAATTTCTTTTCTTTTTGTTTACTCGCCGCCTTTCAGCGAGCGAAAATTATGACGCAATTTATAGTTTTTATTATCGTTCTATGATTTTTCGGCGCTTTGTTGAAGGATTTAAAAAAGCATAACTAAGATTTATTTCCGGCTTTGTGAAATTTACACCATATGCCGCAATACGGCGCCGACTTTCCCAGCTGGCCAAGCACCAAAACTCTGGCAACTTCTTATCCAGTCAGCAAAGAGCTGAAGGGCGGTGCCATTGTAAAGAAAAACTTTTCCGTTTCCCTATGCGAAAATGATTTAAAATGGGGGGAATAAAACGTAAAACACATATATTCCAAATAAAGAAAAGCTCTTTGGGCTTTCTCAGGCTTAAGTCTTGCTTATGCTGACACACAAATTCAAAGTTTGGTCAACAAATCCAGTTCTAGTAATAAAATACATTTAATTGCGTCACACGACAAAAGAACAGTCTCTCAAGCAATTTTTTCAGCATGTTACATGTATTTTCAAAAGCTTACAACAGGCTAAGTGCTTGAAAATCACCTTAAAGCTTTTAACAAGATTAATTGCATTTTATGCAAGAGATTATTTTCATTAAAAGCTTTGAGCTATGAAAATTTGTCAAGTGCTTGTACTTTGTAATAAAGCTTCAACTGATTTTTATCCAAAAAAAAGTCAAAAGCAAACCATTAATCAATATAATTGTTATCAACAATATAAACTTCCTTTCTTCCGGACTATATGATAAAAATCTTTATGCATCAAGCATAACTTTCCCATTTTCATATATAAAAAAAAGAGAAGAAAATCTCATTCTTATCTTTGGGAAAATTGCTGAAATGAAAAATATCACGACAATTATACATAATTCATGTGTGAAATTTTATATGCCTCCGACAGGCCGGCCACATTACGTAATGGAAATGACGAAACAATATTTCAACTCAATAAAATATGAAAAATTACGACTACATAACCCAAAAACTTAGTTTTATCGCCGACTATAACTCAACAAGGCCTCATCGGAAGAACTTGTTTGAGGCCAAATGTAATCCAATACCAGAACATAAACTGCACGAGATATGCGACTCGTTAGAATGTCCGCCGTATATCTATGTAAATATCGTACGGAAATTTATGCTGCTTGGACTTGGATTCTGGTGTCAACGCTCGGCATATAAATAACAAATTTTAGTTTACGACTCGGCTGACCTTCGACTGACCTGGGTAAACACACACAGAAACACAAACCCAAACCCTATGTAAAGCCATAGCATAGCAATTTGTAATATTTCAAGCAAATAAATAGATCATTCAGAAAAACGCGTCACAGCATAAGTAAGTACGCACCATTTCGGAAGACAGGGTATGGCATTGCTTACTCTGAAAATATAAGAAAAAATAAATAATATTAAATACACAGTCTCTAATTAGCCAGTGCTGAAAATCTTTTGATTTGTGTGACAACAACTCAAGCAAACGCATTTGGAATGGAAATACATAAATATTAAATGGCATAAATGCCATTAAAAATTATTTGTGTAATAAATATCTTGGCAGCTACTTATTTCAAAAATGCTAAATACTTAAAAGTTGGAAAAAAAAAACACATATTTTCACAATAAAGAAATGTGAAAATTACTTTTTTTTATTATTTGTCAACAGCAGTTAATTTCATTTATTACAATAGAAAACTAACAGGCTAGATTAACAGTATCCCTAGCCGATCCTAAAAGCAGTTCTGTAAAATAATAACAAAAAATGTAAATTTAAGCCTATGGCACCTGCATGATATGGGAAACACATTTGAATGGTTCCGACAATTACATGCTACCAAAAAAGCATTCTTCAAATTTAATAATAATAATTTGTGCTTTTCAATCAATCGAAATATTACAGATTAATTATTTATTAAGAGGCATATTACGTTAAATGGTTAAATTTTATAAAGATTTATGTATTGTAGTAAATCTAAAAGCAATCTTATTTACAGGATAAGATCAATCAGATACATTATGGATATAAGATACATAAGATCAAAAAAGCGGAAAGATCTCATCACATCAAATAAGCTCTTTCTGATTTCGGAAAATATATTATATTTCGTGAAATATTTACATAGCCCAATGCCTAAGTTTGTCGTTTGTTTTTCAAATTATTTCGCTCTGGCGTCTCGCCTATGATATTATCCATTATTTTTCATTTTGGCATTGTAAATAGGCCTGTTCTGTTCTAATATTTTTCACTATTCTTGTCCATCTGGTTAGATGTCTCTGCTGCTTATGTGTAATAAATATGTTGCCAGCAATTTGAAAATTAAGAAAAATATTTCAATTTATTGTGCAGCCGAACCGCAGTTGCGCAGCTAGCTAACTGAGCGCAGAACCCCCTGTCCCCTCCCTGGCCGAGAGCCTTTCGCGGCACATGCTGTCGACAGACAGTTGGACGAACAAACTGCAGCATAAATCATTTTCATCTTCGTTACAAGTTGCAGCGGAGCGTTTGAGTTCGCGTACTTGCCACATGCTGCCAAATGTTGAGAGGTTTCACCTCCCTCTCTTCAATCACACTCTTTCTCTCTCTCTCTTTCACTGCATCGCTGCATTTTCCAAATATACGCCGCCCGTTCGTCCGGCCACCCGTACCATTGTCGAAGTGCATCTTGCAACGCCCACGATCCGTTCTCGCACTCGTTCCCGATTCGGTTGCAGTCCCAAAATGTTTGCCTTTGATTTATGGGCCAGCTTCCAATATAATTATGTTGTATCCAAAATATTCGAGCGCTAGAAAATGTGGCCATGTATTTTCGAAACTAGCAACAGATTTGAACAAATATTCTTTGCGGCTTCTTGTTTTCTTTCGAAAAATTGTCATTTATCCTGCCCTTGGCATGGGGCATATTGCCTTTGTCATGCGTTGGGTAACGCCTAGATAATCTGGCTGAATATATTTACGTGTCCGTGACTGTATATATACATTTTTATTAAGTCTATGCATGTTAGTTTTTGTAAGCTAGTTTAAGCTGGCATTGCTTTATAGTATACCACCAGTTTCTAAAAGTGTGTTTAATCTTCGGCTATATGTGCTGATTTACATTCGAACTGGGTTATCATTGGTCGGGCGGAGCGGTTGAGTGCCCTGGGCTATTCCATTCTCGATACCATTCTATTTTAATTAAAATTCAAGTTGCCAAAAAAAAAACAACAAAAAATGTGTTGTGATTTATGTGGGCAGCTTTGATGCACCAGCGGCAACGCCTAATCGAAGCCAATGAAATTGGGTGCTAGAAATATGAAGTTGAAATTATCAAATATATATGAACATATTAAAAAAAAAATAATAATAAAAATAAAAGTAATAATACACATAAAAGTATTTCTTGGTTTGGCCAGAATTTTAGATATTTACATGAACGCATGCCTTCTGAAACGACAGAAATTTAAATATTTATTTAAGGCTAACGAAGAATGCCGATGCAAAGTTCGACACAGGGGATTACTTTGGCTTAATATTTATAGGCTTTGTGGGAAATACTTGCTGTGGTTGAACTCTTAACAATTATGTAGTAAAAATGATTTGAAGAATTTTGTATTTGCTATGCTCAACTAGCTGCGAGAAATTTCCGACAGATTCTTTAAAGATATAAATAAGGAGTACAAAATTAATTTAAAATTTTTCGATTGTAAAACAATAATATATAAATATTAATTTCAGGAGTTTGTCTGTTATGTTGAGCTAGCAAAAAAGCATAAGACATTAAAAAACTATTTCCTAATTTCTTATGAATCGTGGATAGGCATTTTTTTTTGTTTATTAAATTTACTAAAGAGTTGCGGAATAAACGATATCGAGAATTATTTATATTCTGAACTAGCTAAAAAAAAAATTCGAAAAAACTAATAAAATATATTTAAACTGGTTTATTTTAAATAATTTTCAAAATATTTCTTCTTTTTATGAATACAGAAAACTATCAACGTTTAATTGATTTCAGCAACAAACTCTTTTGAAATATATGTTAGGAATTAAGACATCCGTTTATAATTTTGCAATTAGATTAAATAGTTCTTGTTTTTCAAAAGATCTAAAGTACAAGCTGAAAATACGTTTATTTCAGATGCCTTCGGATATCTCTCCCTCCCTCACTCTCATTCTCCTCGTATTTTCTCTACACTTATTTCGGGTTCGTTATGTTAAAGCTAAAAGAAACAACAAAAACATAACCTCAGCATCGCATAAATAAATCTGTCAAGTGTTGCGCATAAATATCTCGGCAACATGTTGTTCAGTTTTTAGTTGTTGCCTCAGGATGTTGTTATTGTTGTTGTTGTTGTTTTGGCTGTTGCTTTAATTAAATGCTGCAATCAAGTGCGTAGCGCGATATTTCCAATGAAAAATTACAAAAAAAAAAAAAAAAAAAAAAAAAAAACAAGAGAGCATGAAATGGCAACGGCAACAAAGTGGGGCGGACGGCGGAGGGCGTGGAGCGCTCGCCATTTGGCCGTGGGCCCCGCCTCATGTTTGTGCATTGAGAAAATTGTGTCCGTTGCACATTTGTTGACTTTGCCACTTGCCTGCGTATCCCCCCACCCCAGCCCTACCCCCTTCCGAGCCTCGTCAAAGTGCCGTTTGCCTGCGACCGCATCGCAAGTGGCCTCCCCTTTCCACAGCACTTGCCCCGCTGCCCCCGCCGAACCGATTGTCCCTCAATGGTAGCTGCCCTAACGAACGGCCCCAGTGAATTAAATTCATAATTAATGCGTTGCATGCACGCACACACACACACACACACACACACACACACGCACGCACACACAGCTTGCGGACCACGGACACGTAGCAGCTACCGTTGCCTCTTTGTTGCCTGACACGTTTATTAAAACTGATTTTTTACACAAAAATGTATGAGCGCGCAGCGGGTTCATCAGCTATGTCATGCGGCCAATGCGTATATCAGAAAAATTTAACAATACGTTCAATTCTCACTTTCCTTGTGTTCAGTATATTTAGATTTAGATTTAGATTAGATATTTAAAAAAAAACATTCAAACTGAAATCCCTTAAAAATATATTTTAAGGCAACACTTGAGCTTCGATCAATCTGTCTCATTCAGTCTGTTTACAAAGAGCATACACTCTTCGCAGTTTTGCAAATTCTGATTTAATTTCTTTTTTTTTCTTATTTTTATTTTGCGTTCGCTTTTAGCATATTTCATGCAATTTGAGTGTTGTTGTCGTTGTTGCTTTTTGTATTTATTTTGTTCCTTTGCATTTCACATTTTACATTTTTTATGCTGAATTTTGATTTGGTGCCAAAAGCACGCAATTTGAATTCATTTTTTCATTCATTTTTTGTTTTTGACCTTTTGACAATTAAGAGAATTTCATAATTGCAGATTAACCAGCAGAAGGAAAAATAATAAAACACAAGATTTATTCTTCTAAAAAAATAACTACAGAAAATCTTTAAACCTTATTGATAGAAATATGTGATAATTATGTTCTGGCTAAAATGCTTTGAAAAAAGCGAAAAATCATTTAAATTATAATCTTGATAATCATCATAATTATTATTATTATTTTATTCTATAATACATCATTTTTTTCCCATATAATTTCCAATTTCCGAAGCATAAAATGTTGAAACAAATGAAATAAAATAAATATTTGATGGATTTTATTAAAGTATTTATTTTTAGATATAATAAAATCTAATGATACCTTAAATTATTCAACTACTTTAATGGATTTAATTGTAGCTTTGGCTGCAGTTGAACTCTGCAAAAGGTGTGCAATTATTTATTTGCATAAAGAAAATCCCAAACGGGAAAAAGGCACGTAAAAATGCATTTAATTATAATTATTGCGCTTCCACTTAGCGGCCCATTCTCCCAAAGGCCCCACCTTCTTTTCGAGCAACAACTTTACAATAACAACCAAGCTGTGCGTTTTATTGCTGGTTCCAATACCCAGTAATATCTGGCAGCATAAAACCGGGCATACAAAGAGACAATAACAGAATCTGTTGTTAGAGCGAAAGTTAAGTACAAATGTTCTGAATTTAAGATGTAATACATCTATCTGTACTTATTTACGGAACATTTATATACTCAGAAAACCAAATTCTCATAATATTCATGTAAAGGGCGATTCCCCATAATTTAGAAATATTTTTTTTATATTTTTCTTCATTATAAGTAAATAAATTTCTTATATTTAGAAAACCTTAACCTAAAATATGATTTTCAAATTTTTTATTCTAATTTATTTGTTAACTAACTTAACTTAACTTTTGAGTATATTAATTGTAAGTAATTTTTTGATTCTTAACATAACACCAAGTATATATTGAAACCGCATTTTATACCATGTAAGTTTCAAATTATCGCGAGGTATCTTAAGCTCTCGCCATGCGTTTTTCGCCATTTTTACGCCAAAACGAAAGAGGAAAATTATAGTAAATATAAATAATAAAACAAAGTGCGCAGCAGGCAAATGATAAAGTGCATTAAAATGCACGCAAATGCTGGGACGGAGGTGGATGCGGCATGCCACGCCTCCAGCCGCATTTAAATTGCATTGCACGCAACAGGACGCACGAGTCGATAAATTTGTTGTTGTTGCCGCTGCTTCATTTTTGCCAAGACTCTTCTATTGCCAACTTGGTCACTGCTGCTGCTCTTTGATCGAGGGGCAGGGGAAATGCACATGAGTGTGTAGCCACTTATTATCGCAACTAATTTATTCAACAGGCAGGCTGCCAGGCCAAAGAGTTACGAGTTGCGAGTTACGGTGAGGCAGCAAAATCCCATAAATTTTACTTATGGCTTTAAAGAATTGCCCGCAATCCGGAATGACCCCATTTAAGTCATTCCGTATAGTTTTTACCTCCTGGCGATCCACACACATAAATACACATACAATAATGTTCCATTTTATGATTTTCTTCTTTGACTGAATGGCATTTACTTCCAATTAGAGTGTCTGACTGAGAGAGGGGAAGAAAGTAAAAGTAATTTTATGAAGGATATACATAAAAAAAAGAGAGTCAAGCAAGATTTATTAAAAGAAAAACCTTTTTAAAAATTACTTATGTCAGAAAGAATATGAGACTGAATAAGCGCTATTTGAAAATCGCATAGAAAGGCCAAGTAAATGAGAGGGAGAGTGCGCTAGAGTGAAGTAGTCAGTGTGGGGTGGGAAGACAGAAGTTAGAAAAAGCTGAGAGACTGGTAGATAGCGAACAAATGAATATGAGGAAAGGAGAAAGGATAGAATGTGTGAAAGAGAGACAATGAGTGAGTGAGAGGTAAAACGAGAGTGGGAGAAAAAAAGAAAGAGAGAAAAAATATGTTGAGAAAGAGAGAGAAAAAGGGGGAAAAATTAAATGTGCATGAGAGAGAGAGAGATAAATTCTACGTAAGATTACTAGTAAAAGTGATTATAACATGATTTTAACTAATATACACCTCATGGAGCTGAATTTGTCTCCGTTTGCCTGCCACATACATTATCACAACTTTAGCATACCCTTTTAAAACCCTTTTAATGGGTATGTAGGCCATACAAACACGCCAGAAGTTTTTCGTTTATGTTTAGTCTGCTTGCAAAGACGTTTTCTTTTAGGCAGAGTGTCAGAAGCATTTAATTGATCATCAAACGGAGCTCATAAATGAAGTTCAGTCTCCATTCTCGAAAGTCGCCACGGAAGGTAAACAAACAGTAAAATGCTCTTTGCTTTTGGCCAGTGCTGTGTCGGGTCGTCTGTTGCATGAGGCACCCTTGCGGCCCTTGTCACCCGCTGTGTCTGCTGGCGTGCAACAGTAGCCGGTGGGTAACAGGCCGAGTTTCATGTTGTGTTCGCGGCCCCCAACCGCTCCCCTCTCCTTCCCTTTTTCCCCATTTGCGGGCCACGCAAACAACTTGGGATCGCAGCATCTGCATCTTCGCGGCATCTCAGCGCATGTCATGTCTCGTATCTTTTGTGCTAATCGTAAATAACTGTCGAAATTTTTTGCTACTGTATGTGATTTGCACATGGCACATGGAGGATGAAAAGGAGTTGGCCAAGTGGCTTTCCGATTGGCTTTCGGATGCTGCAAGCCATAATTGTTGTTGTTGTTGTTGTTGTTGCTGTTACTTTTGCTGGTGTTATCTGTTGACGTTGCCTGGAACTGGCCACTGGTATGGGGCACTTGGAGAAGGGGGGGGGGGGGGGCTGTGTTTGGGGAACTGAAAACTGGGGTCTGGGTCTGGCAGTTAAGAAGGCCTCTTTATACGCGCACCTTAAAAAAAGAAGAAAGAAACGACAACAACAACAAGATACTTAACTTTTTGCACCGTCCCGTGAACGGGCACACTTATTGCCACGCAGCCCAAATACACACACACACACACATTAAGAACCAAAACCGGAGTTGAAGCTGCGACTGAAGTTGGGCCTGACACTGGGTAGCGAGAGCTGAGTGAAAAACATGTTTGGTTATAATTCTTTTTATTTCTTGTATCTTTTTATACCCTGTACCCAGGGGAAACCATTAAAAAAGGCTATGATAAATCTGCACAAATATATTATTTATAAGCTAAAACAAGATATACTAAGCATTAATACTATATAAAGCCATATCCTACATGTCTGCAGCTCAGCTCAAAATATCTTTTTATAAAAAAAAAACCTTTCAATTTTTAATGCCCAACTCTTAACGAAAATGTGTAAATTATTTTCGACTTCGGGCACGGGGTATCATTTAGGCGTTTACCTTTGACAAGCGGATTCTTACTTGTTTATTATTTGTATATATATATTTTTTCTTACCGTCGTCGTGCGTTTTTTATGCTTTGCTTTCTTTGCGTTTTGGACATGTATCTGAAAGATACTTTTTTCTTTCTTGTTTGTTGCTTGTGTGCCGTGCCTGATGACGCTGACAAAGGTCTGTCCGCCCCAGCCACAGATGGCAGGCATCAGACCCCAGCAGCGACCCCAAAGCCGTAGCCATACGCGATTTTAATGAAGCACTTAAAAAGCATAAATGAAAATAAAAACCCAACAAAGGCAGCATACAGCAGATAGCAGAGAGTGCAGATAGAACCCTCCACCCCAACCCACTCCGTGCCCAGGTCCAGGCCACGGCCCAGGCCCACGCCCAGCCCCAGCCCCAGTCCCAGTTTCAAGCCCATCTTCAGAACGACAATTGATGTGGAGCCTGTGCCTGCCTGCCAGTCTGTCTGCCACCCTGCCCCCATCTGCCCCGCCCCTGATGTGCTCAGCTCAGCTGCCGTCCAGCCGCAGATACATTACATTTTTTTTTTTTTTTTTTTTTTTTTTTTACTGCCCAAGTTTTGCCTATGTGCCGAGTACGAGTTTCTCGTGCCTGCGCCTCGAAATTAATTCTAATCTAGCAAATTACGTTGGCCCTGTCGGGTCGGGGCGCTCAGGACCATTTATGCAGTCATAAAAATTAAAGACACCGCTTCCAGATAAGTGCGTGTGCGTTCACATATCTCGCAGATACCCAGCCGAAAACAGTAGCCAATAAAACGACAAACATTAAAAGCATTAACAACAGCATTAGAAATGCAGGAGGAACGAGCACGGGAACGGGAACGGGAACGGGAACGGGAATAGGATCGGGAACGGGACTAGGAACAGTACGCAATCGTTCCCATCCCGCAGCAATCGGAACCAGTCGCCAGTGTCATGGCATTGAATAATTGATGAAGACGCTGTCCGTTCCGACGATAGGCAATGCCATGATCTCAGGGTGTCCCAGCCGGCTATCTAAATCCAATTCATGACCAAATTATTCCCAGCAACGACGAATAATCACGTACCATGGAAAGTGGGAGGAAGGCTTCAATTGGATATCTGTGCTTCCCCTTTAATCGGTCAATTGTCATAAAACTAATTAGAACTTGAGCCCACACATCAAAGAATCTAAATACTTACCCAAGCAGAATATGTTCTTATTTCGGCTGATTTAAATACACTGAAAGTGATTTAAATTCGTATATCGAGTCCATTACTACTAATATTAAAACCTAAATTAATCACCAACTAAATTCGATTTCGAATAAATTTTTGTTTTCTGTTTAATCTGTTATAGCTTTATCCATCACATTTCTTAAATCAGATAAATTATATACAAGTTACATTTTTATTATGTCAATATTAAACTTTTTAAGCGTTTGAATAATTCATTTTATTTACTTTTTAAAAGTACTTTTGAAGAGAGTAGTTTAAGTGTAAAGATATTTTATTGGAGTCACATGCGTGTTTTTTTTCTGTTTTAAATTATAGCTTAAGGTTAACTAAAAAAACTTTTTCGTTGACATTTTGCATGTTAGTTTTTTCGTTAGCATAGACAAATATAGTAGCTGTACCAAGACATTATTCGTGTACTGTAAACCATTTTGAAATTAATTTCCATACAACCTCTTAGCTCAGTTTCTGTTAATAGTATTTAATATGTAGTATGTAATTTTTTTGCAAGATCTTTTAATTATCTTTAATTTAATATTTAAACAGCTGGCAACTCTGAGCCGTTTTGTTCCTCAACCTAAATTTGCTTCCGATGCGAAGCCCCCTACTAAAAAGTGAAGCACCTTAATAAAATGCTTAAACTTTTGGGACGATTTCTCGCCTAGCTTTTGTTGTTGTTGTTGGCTAAACGAACGCAGTGGGTGCGCTGTGCACAAAAACAAACACAGCCCAGTGCGCCTGTGTGTGTGCGTTTGGCTTGTGCGTGTGTGTTAATTGTGCAGTTTCAGTTGCAGTTGTAGTTGTTGTTTGCTGCGAAATGGGTTCATTGCACGTAGCCCCCAAAACCGAACGACAACTGGCCGACAGATCGACCGAACAGCCGACCCACCAGCCGACCGACTGCCCGACCGCCCATTCGTCAGTAACTAGGCGTTTGCTGTTGTGTGTGTACTAGAGATGGGCACGGGTCGTTCCGTGCCTCGTGGCCCATGGGCCTTTATGCAAAATAGTCGGGCTCGTGCCTAACTTTAAGGCACGAAGCACACCAAAGTCCTTAATATTAACGAAATAAAATTACAAATAAATCTTATATTTTTTAGATTTTTCATACAACGGTCGCATTTTTAGTATTTTAATATGCAAAATTCTTAATTTTTGACCCACCTAAATTCAGTCAGAAATATTTGACATCTCCTTGGAAAAAAAAACCAATTACCTTAAATGATAACAAGCTCTAGCTCGTACAATCCTTGCTATTCTAGCGAGCTCTGCCACCAGCGAAAGGTCATTTTGACATCTTGACATCTGGAAACATTCTTAGTTATAGACGAACGAATTAAGGTCTATTAGCGATAAAATTTCATTTCTAAAAAAAAAATATGAACTAATAATGAATAAAACATAATTTGTTTTTGGAATATTCGGGCCCCCCCAGGCAAGGGCGTGCTCGTGCTTTTTCTGAATCGTGAATTTCGGGCTCGGTCCGTGCCGCCCGTGCGCCCACCTCTAGTGTGTATGTATGCATTGTGGATGCATACGTATGTATGTATGTACATTAATATACGGAGTTGTTGCTGTTTAGACAGCCTGGCCGGGCTCTACTTAGCTGCGTCTGCGGCCTGTGCTTTGGCGTCGCTGCCGTTGCTTTTGCCGTTGCTTTTGCTGCTGCTTTTGCTGTTTCTGTCGCATCGGTCATCGTGCATTTTGCTCTGTTTGCGTGCCTGCATTTTGCCCAGTACTCTTCGCTGTTTGCCGCTGCTCTTTTGTTTCGCATTCGCGTAGAGAGCGCAGCACGAGTTTTGCCTCTGCTGCTGCTGTTGTTGCTGCTGCTTCTAATGCGGCCCGACCGACCGCTGCTTCAAGCCACCTTCAACAACGCGACGAGGCTGTGGCAAACACAACACCAACACACACATATATACACACAGGCACATGCAAGTGAGCCCCAACGTTGACGTTGGCGTCGGCGTCGCTGTTGTTTATCGTTGCCTTTCTTTTGCGCGCTGCCGTCGTTTGCTTCAATTCTTATTTTTTTGTTTTGTCTGTTATTTTCTTTTGCTGTTGTTGCTGTTGTTGTTTTCTTTATTTTTGTTTTTTTTTGCAGCCATAAGGTTCGCTGTTGTTGTGTCTCTTTGTCTGTTTTGTTGTGTGCGCTTTGGTCGTCGCGTCGTCTTATGTATGGATGTGGCACAGCACAGCACAGTCGCCCCCGCCCCCTGCCCCACAGTTACCTCTATCACCGGCACCTACGTATAGCCGACACACACACACTGTAAAGCTGACGTCGCCGTCGTTGTCGTTGCTGCTGCCGAACTGTTGCTGCCTTTTTTGTTTTTGTTTTATTTTTTGTGCTTTTTTGTTTTTTGCACATTCTGTCTGTTCTCTCTTCTCGCTTGCATTTTGTGTATCTCATCTCGTGTGCGCTTTCGCCGTTTTTGCGCTGCTTTTGCCTCTGCCACATTGCTTTCCAATCTCTCGGCATCGCTGCGCCCCAACAACAACAGCAACAATCGCCGCCGTCGCTGTCGCTGGCGTCGTCGTCGTCGCCGTTGCCGTCGTCGTCGCTGCCCCGACGTCGTCATCGTTTTCTCTGTTTTCCTCAATCGCTTTGCCTTTTCATTTTCAATTCGCATATTTTGCAAACTCTACTTTCAGTTATTCGCCGATAATTGATGTCAAAGGACGCAGTTGTGCTCCGCGTCCGCTGCTGTCGCCGCCGCCGCCGCCTGCGCCTTTGCCTTCGCCTTCGCCTTCACCTCGCTATCGCCTCCAGTTCCATAACTGCATCCTGTCGCCATGCCCAAGGAGGATCCGTTCGTGAATCGCGCTCAGCTGCTGAAGGCCATCAAAAAGTATCCCGAGATTTGGGACTCCAACAACAAGCTGCACTTGTGCCGCAGCGTCACGTCGCCCATGTGGAACGAGATCGCCGAACAGTTCGGCGGTCATGTGCCTACAGGTGAGTGCGACCGAGATAGCCATACGGCGTATGCTCGTGTGTGTGTGTGTGTGTGTGCTGAGAAGCAACAACTAAAACATTAGCCAAAGCTTCCACAGGGCTCAATTTGTTTTTGTTTTGCATTTCGCTTGTTGCTGCTCTCTCGCTCCCTCTCTCTCTCTCTCGCTCTCTTTCTGTTCGTCTGTCTCTTCTGCATTTGTGTGCATTTGTGTGTGTGTCGTCTAAAAATAGATGCATGTCACAGGTTGTAAAATGCTCGTTCAGCCAAGGGCTTGGCAGGGTAGGGTAATTAAGTATTAAGGGCATATTAACTTATTCACTCAGCCAGCGATATGCGATACATCCACCTTGGATAGTGGGATCTTCATTGTATTGGCTATCGGGCGTTGGGCATATGCAAGTTCTTACACCCTGTAAGCATTTGTGTTGCTCAAAGCGGGTTTAATTAATTCGCGAAGACAGT
Source organism: Drosophila colorata (assembly GCA_035041545.1). Lineage (NCBI taxonomy): Eukaryota > Metazoa > Arthropoda > Insecta > Diptera > Drosophilidae > Drosophila > Drosophila colorata. The sequence goes on from JAWNLD010000222.1 coordinate 647,820, forward strand.
AAATATATGCAATAGACATCCCCTGAGGGTATACATATTACGTATGTATACATTTTTGATCTGGATGGTGAGCCAAGTCGTTATAGCTATATGCTTCTATCTATCAGACATTAGACTGCACGTATCGATCTCCCAATTTTTTGGGTAGGTTTTCTTATTGCATACGCAGATCAGGTTTATTTCATCATCATCTTTTTAGCCATCTGACTACGCCGGAAATTCCTTTTTCTTCCTTAATATATATTTAGTTACTATGGGATTGTTATGATTCTAAGAGGGTCTCATATGGCTTAATGTATTTTTTAATTCATTTGTAATAACAAAAGTTTTGTTAAAGTAATATATATGTGCTCCCTTAGTCTTTTTTGTTACCTACTGCCTTTTTTTACTCGTTCCATCACTCTCTTCCCTGCCTCCACTCTCTACCTCTCTCTCACTTTTTCTCTGCCTCTGCCACTCTTTTTTAAATGTCGCCTTTCTTTGCGATTCTCAGAAGTTCAATTCAGACTTAAAGTGGTTAACTCCTCTCGTTTCCATTGCTCCACAGTTAAACTGCAATCGATTTGGAGCCAAATGAAGTATCACTACCACAATCTGGTGCATCGCCAGATCCTGCACAAGGAGCGCTTCAACACCAAGTGGGAGCACTTCGAGCCCATGTCCTTTATGTACAACATAACCGTGGCCAAGATTGTGGGCGCCCAGTCGAACTCGGGCAACTCGGAGAGCGCCTCGCCCAGCGATTCCTCGCTCCAAGTGGGCGGCTCGCCGCCCGCATTGCCGCCTCCGTTGCCCAGCGCCACCCACGGACGCGGCCGTCCCAGCGGCAGCTTCAGCTGGCTGCAAGCCACCGCCCCGGCGACGCCGCCAGTTGCACAGACCGCCGCCGAGCTGCCGCATCTGATTGAGCAGCCGGCTGCGCATGGCCTGACCTATACCGCCTTCACCGGCCTGGTGCCGCCGGCGGCCGTCACCGTGGAGGCCACGACCACGCCCATGCGCAAACTGGGCCGGCCCAGTTCGTTGCACAACAGCATGCGGGGACGCATCATCGACGCCATTAAGGCGCGCCCCTCCTTGTGGGCGGGGCGGCAGCGCAGCGAGAAGGGCCAGGGCCAAAGTCGCACCTCGGCAGTGTGGAAGGAAGCGGCCAACGAGATGGGCCTGACGCCGAGTGAGTGAAACTTGATCTGCAATTTCTTTCAATCAGTAGGAAATTTAGATTAATATTAAGTGAAAGATAACCAATTTACAAGAACCAATTGGGAATTACAATTTATTTGCAGGGGGTATTCTAATAATGATACGTATATACGAGACGTCTGCGATCCTATATAGTATATATGCAGAACAGTATCAATAGCCAATTTTTTTATAAACAACTTTTTTCTTTTATTAATAACATAACCAAACTTGGTAATTGTGATATTGTGGTATTTAATATTCAGCGTTAGATAACGAAGATAACGGTTTTTTCCCGTACATATAATATTATTAATAATATTATATTATTATTAGATAAAATGGTATATAGTGATTTTTAGTTTACTAAAATTATATCTGATTTTTTTTTATTTATCTAATTAAAAAGTAAAACGGAATTAAAAGTAAGCAGGCATATAAGAAATTACATTTTCTTATATAATATTCAAAATATAATTCGGTCTTCCAATTTAGGCCATTCCAAAAATCCTCTTTAAAAGCGAACAAATCAATTTCATAGACCATCTAATAAATTAATAATATAATAATTTAAAATACATGTAATTTCATATTGAATGCAGTCGTTCCGCTTGACCCAATCTTTAAGGAATTATGTGCATTTAGAATTTAGATCTATATTTCATACAAGAAAGTAGGGAATTTTGAAGGATCTGTGCGCCTTTGCCGATTCCCCCAATGGGCTACTTACACCCTCACCTTCCGCTTGCAGCTCTTATGCAGACGCGCTGGTCGATTATCAAGCAGCGCTACGTGGACGAGCTGCAGAAGGAGCGGCATGCCCAGTACGCCCAGCAGGGATTCCGCTCCAATTGGGAGCACTTCGAGCGCATGTCCTTCATGCGCGACATGCTGCTGCGGAAGGTGGACGAGCGCGAGCAGACCCGCGAGCACATCCAGGAGATGGTCAGTGAGCAGCAGCAGCAACAGCAGCATCAACATCAACATCAGCATCAACAACAACAACAACAGCAACAACATCAAGCCCAGCCCCATGCGCAACACTTGCAGCTTTACCGGCCACCTGGTCTGGCCGAGCACGCCCAGGACATGCCCATTGGCCTGGTGCAGCAGCAGTTGGCGCACCATGGCGCCCACCCAGCGCTGGCCATGCACTCGCATCAGCATCAGCCCCATCCCCATCATCATTCCCATCATCATCATCCGCATCAGGTGCCGGCGGGCGGTCGGCGACGCGTGAAGCACGAGTCGGATCTGGAGTGGGATCCCTTCGAGATGATTCTGCATGTGCAGGGCAACGGCGAGCCGGCGGCCAACTGAAGCAAGACTGAGTCCGCTGTGAGATAAACGGAGAGCGAACCACAGAAAACGAGAGGGAACAGGGGAGCGCGCGCGAGAGAGAGAGAGAGAGAGAAAGAGACAGCTTAGGTCTACGATATATACGTATATCGCCAGATGTAAAACTAACTACATTACAAACCAATTTGTATTTCCAATTTTCCACTTTGCAATCAAATAAACATCACATAAAATAAACACGCAGCATATTTCCAATGGGGCATTCCGAAAAACTTTTGCTTTGAGCAATTCGTCTTTTGAGAAAACCGATTTAAATATATCTGCATAAAAGTTGAAATAAATGGCTAGTTATATTTTTAAATAATTAGAGATTAAACTGGCCTTTCTTTATATATTTTTAATAATGGAGATTTGAAAGGGAAAAAAATATAAATATATTTTGATTTATGTGTGATTTAGAAGTGAAATTAAAGACAATATATTTTAGTTAAGTCTTTGACAGGAATACCCAATAAACATGTTCTCCCTGTGAGCAGTCGCTTTTGGAATCTCACCTTAAACGCTTGTTTTTATAGAAGTTTCTTGGAATGTCGAGCCATAAATAAATGTATGCAAATTTTTTGCGCAATGTGTGCAACATTTGTCGATTGCCAAAATCAGAAACATGTTTTGCCTGCCAACCCAACTCCTCCACACCCCTCTCTTCTCTCTCTCTCTCTCTCGCTCTTCTTTTAGTTAGACTACCCTCTTCTCTGACTTGCATTTAGCCCACCTTTCACACAGACTCGCAGCTCGTGTAAAATTTCCACTTTTGTGTTGGGGCCTGGGCCGCAGTCGAGACGAGTTGAGTTGAGTTGAGTTTTAGTTGGCTGTGGGCCATGCCACGCGTAATTCCAATCACGTGCCACACAGCAGCAAAACTTTTCAAACTGTAAAGCGTTTATCAAAATATACACCCCGTTCCCCGTCCCTGAGTCTCGATGTGGGGCTCCTCCGCTGAGGCACTCATCAGGCGCACATAATTGGTTGGCTTGTCAGGCGAAGGATTCCACACGAATCGCATCCATTTGACTACAGCTTCAACTTGGCCAGCTAGCCAAGGGAGGCGAGGGGTGGGGCATACTCGGTATCTTCAATAATAAATGCATTTCACTGTCGAATTTGCCGCATTCTGCACAACACACGTGCCTTAAATAATTCACATCGCATTTAGCGGCGTTTTTGCCAAGCTCTAATGGCCCCAGCGATTTGCGGGGCAGCTGCAGGCGGGGCTGATTGGGCTGGGCTGGGCTGGTCTGGTCTGGTGGTGAAGCTGGTGAGGCGGGTGGGCGTGGCACGCAGCCAGGTAAGTGGAAAGTAGTTGGCTACGTTTTTAGTTCTAGGCGAAAATTTGCCTAAAAACCCAAAGTAGTTTGCTCCAACTTTTATGCTCGGTGCATTTATCAACGCCAGCCCCCACCCAAAAAAAAGGGTCATGCGGGGCAGGGCGCAAAGTCCACGAAACACTACAGCAGCCCATTGCCAGGAGCTAAAAAGTGGGCCGGGAGTGGGGGAAATAGCTGAAGCGTGGGCTGCCGTGTAAAAGTTTCTCTCTGATTGTGTGTGTGCGGGTGTGTGTGTGTGTGCCAGATGATGGAGCGTTATTTAAATGGTTTTCGGATGCGTGCGTGAGAAAATGTTAGTAAATGTTACGTTTTCTCAACGAATCAAGAGCGAAGGCCAACACAAAAATAAATCGCGCTTTCTGGGGTTGAATATTTCGCATTTCATTTAAGTTCCTTTTTGGGCTTAAAAATAATTCTCGTTTAACTTTTTTAACTCAATGTAATTTTGAGAAAAATAAATCAAATGGTTCATAAGCAACAGTGTCCCGCAAGCGGTTTAAATATTAAAAAATAATAATAGAAACAGTTTAGTTAATATTTGAAAAAGCTAATGTCCCATATTCGAAAACGCCGGAGTTTCTAATGCATAATAATTTAACTAGTTTTTTTATAAACAAGCAATGGTAACAGGTAACGTGTCGTAATGTATAGTTCTGATGAAATACTTTTATACGTATTAAGAACGCGTTAAAAGCAAAAAACGCAAACATGTAAATTGAAAAATTCTTCTCAAATATTAAATTTTGCGATAAAATTTCTTAAGATATGAACAGAAAAATTCTTGATTTTTTATTAATTCAAAATATAAATTTTTTCAAATTTAGGAGAGATTTTGTTTTTACAGAATTGACAACAAATTTCTTGACATACTTACCTTTTAAATAAAAGCATTCATCTCAAATAAGTAACAACGAATACAAGGGACAATTTCTTAGCCCAGGGCATATAAGATATCCTTAAAGTTAGGTTTCAAACTGTATCAGAGGTGGTTTGAGGCAAAATTTGTAGAACAGCTGCCCCTTTTTATCTCATCAAATGTATTGCAATAATGTATAAACTGCATTTTAAGGAGGAAAGTCTGGAGCTGTCTTCGTTCTCACTAACATTTCTCGTTGGGTGTCCTAATTGCTTTCGAGTGGAACGTGCCGCAAGTGAAAACTTTGCATGCCTAAATGTTTGGGAGGTGCTTTCTTTCCGCAGGAAACCCATGAGCAGACACATTCTAGCACAACATCATTTCACAACGCAAACACACACACCCGCACACACACATGATAAGACTGCTTATGTGAATTATCGCACATTTTCTGGTATTGCGAGCGAATCTCTTGCCATCCACGCGCTTCACGTGCCCGAAAAACTAGAAAACTTGTCCAAAAGTGCGCGCTACTCATATCTTTTAAGCGGACGGAGCGACAGCGGCGCAGGGAAAACTTTTAAATTTACTTTTGCCAAGAGTTTTTCCGGCACCGTGGCCGTGCCACGCCCACATGCCCATGCATATTCATTTCAAAAATCCACGCACACATAAACATGCACTCACATGTTTAAGTTTTCTTTAAAAGTTCTCAGCCCCCTCCCCCCGCTATTCCCATTTTCAGCGCCTAGTGCGTTGCCCAGGCCGAGGAGGAACTGTTTCGGTTTTGGATTCGGGTGGCAGCGTTTAATAGAGCTTCCAAAAATTTGTGTGTGTGCCTTTCAGGTTGCATCGCTTGTTGGCAAACGCCGCGTTACATGTGCTACAAATTGCTGCCTCCCCCGCCCCATCCCCCTGTTCCTCGCGGCGAGCGCCACGAGGCTCGAACCCCAAACCAAGCCCAAAGGCAAAACCAAGCCAATTCCAATTCCCCCAGCTGTCAGACAACAAGGTTTTTCGGGGGTCTATCTATGCCTATGCCTATGTCCTATGTGCTGGCCACAGTGGGGCCAATTCATTAGGAAACTTGTTAGTTGCAAAACTAAAAAAAAAAAACAAATTTGAAGTAATTTTTATATCTTAGTATATATACAAAAAATTCACTGATATTAATTTAGCAACATTAAAAAATAAAATGAAATTAAAGAAAAATGTATATACAAATATCTTAACAATTATATTAATCGTAATATACACTCAATTATATTTTTAGATTTATTAATACTTTTTTTTTTATGTTTTAAATAATAATTTAATGAAACAGCAAAACTACTTTTAATCTAAAATTTTTTTTTACATAAAAATAGAATAAAGTTGAGTATAAATATGGACAAAAAATCTTAAACGTTTTAAAAGCCTTGTTATTCATTTACACTTAATTGCATTTATAATTCAACGAGGAATTCTAAATATTAATTTAAATATTAAAGATAAAAAGTAACATAAGGATATGTATTTGGGTTAAAATACCTTATTAGTTTTTGAAAGGGTTGCTATAGTAAATTGAGACTTAACAACATTTTCAATAAAAGAGATAATTTTCAATTTAACTTCTGTTGAATGTTCTTGTTTATTTAAAAAAGATTTCCTTTGCTTTATCCCCGCCCTTATCCCTCTGCACAACATTAACAATACGAACAAGTTCTTAGCTCGTTATAAGAAACATTTATTTCTGTTTATTTGATAAAACAACCCATTTAAATAAAAAATAAAGTCCAACTTGTATACAAGTTTATTGAATTCCGGCAACCCTTCTCAAAAGTACAACAAATAGCCCGCGGCACGCTCAGTTTTGTGCGCACAGCTTTGTCCATTGATTCCACAGTGCAACTGACAGCGTCTTTTGGCTAACTCGACGTCAGGGCAGTGCGGAGGGGGCCGGGCGGGTGCATTGGGAAATTGTTTGCTGTAAAATGTTGCGCCACGTATCCTGCAGCAATTCGTAAACTAATTCTACATACGTGCCCCTGTCAGCTTGGGCCGCCCACGCAGCCAGCGCCCGCCCTGCCCCGCTGGAGCTGCCGTGTGTGCGTCATGTTTTGATTGCGTTTGCCGTCGTCGTGTACACGGCTGGATTTGAGCGGGGAGCGGGGCACTTTCTCTTTTTTTTTTGTTGCTAATAAATAATTGCATTTTCACCTCAAGAACCCACTGACAGATGGCCAGAGGAGAGGCGGAGTTTCGGGCGGGCGGGCAGGAGTTGAGCAGTCGGGGACACAATTCAATTTGGACGCGTATCCGTTTTGGCAGCCACGTTTAGGGACTGGTGAGATGGAGCTGGGCTGCAGTGCGGCACCTGCCAGTGCTTGTTTTGTAATTCCATTTCTGATTTCATATTTAGCTGTCAGTGCGAAATGATTCAATTTCGCAGATTTTGTTGTGCACCAAACAATTTGCATGTCAAAAATATGAAAATAAAATATCTGACGAATGCAATGGCATTTGCAACAATTTGATGTGTTGCAACAGCCATGTTGCAGACATGAATATTGGCCTAAAGTCACAATATTTCTGCTCTGCTGGAATTCAAAAGTTGTTAAATTAAGTATTGCGAAAAAAAAAGTGTTGCAATAATTTCATAGATAGATAGATTATATTTATTTAAATAAATATATTTATTTAAATGAATATATTTTTAAGGTACATAGGAACTGTACCAAAGACGTTTTTTTATATTTGTTCACGAAGTATTTAAATATGAATATTCTTAATTTTATTTACAAAAGACAAAAGTAAATATTAAAAAAAGCTTTTAAATAATTGTAGTAAAAATTGTATATTGCGTATGAATTTAATTTTTGGCAATTTAAATAGTTTTTGTTTGATAATTTGATTATTATTATCATTTTTACTATTATAATTATATTTAATTAATATATATATATATTAAGAGCACCATATTATTTGCCTTTAACTTAGACATAAAAACATCCGTTCGCTGGGACTCGGACCCGGATCCTCGTTGTTCAGTTGCCCGTCCGACTGGGTAACTTAGATAAGTCATCTCATGAAAAAGGCAGTTATATTTTGTAGTTACTTATAATACGCTATTATGCCCGTATTAACATGAGCATTTTTGTAGACACAATGAGAGACCATTAAAGGGAATTTATATTGCATTCAAACGGCATGTGAATTCCTTTCATTGTAAGTCGTAAAGGCATTTTAAGTACCCGGCTAATTTCGACTACCCAACCGATTTCCATGCAAATCCGAAGATGCACGTTGCACAGTCTTAAGTAGTTTCAAGGCGGGGAGAGAGAGAGAGGAGGAAGTGAGCAGCGAGGCGAGGAAGTTGCGCCGTTCTGTGAGTGTGTGTGTGTGTGTGTGTGAGTGGTCTGGTTGCCGGTTTGCGAGATCCTTGAAATCGTTAATGCCGGAAGTGTCCTTCGTGCCGGCATAAAACGTTGCGACATTTTTATGGCCCAAACGAGTGTCAGGCAGGCGACTTAAAGCGCTGTTTGAAATTTATGAATGAATTCGAGGGTAGTTAGGTGCCAAGCACCAAGCACCAGGAGTCGGCCGGGATAGCTGCTGCAGTCGCTCAGGTAGAGCTCATAACTCAGCCTCAGCGAGGCGTCTCTCTCTAATTTCTTTTGGCCAAGCTACAGTTGCATGCTCCTTGCATAGTAAAAATGCTTCGAAAATTTATGGTGCAACGTGCGGAAAATGTTGCAGCTAATCCCGAATGAATGAATTGCCCACTTGAATGCCGAATTTCAGCTTCCAGCTAGCAGCCATTTCTTTTCCTTGACAGCAAATGCCAAACTATTAATATGCATGTCTCTATCAATATGCTGAAGATTCTCAAGGGGATTCCAGTTAAACGATAGAGAAGGAGAGCGAAAGGGAGAGCAAGAATATGATGGTTAGAGATTGCTCAAGAATTTAAATTATATTTATTTTAGTTTTATTATGGCAAACAGGTGGAAATTTAAGTCTATATATCCTAGAGAAGGTCACGTGGTATACCGATATATACTTTATGATGAAATATTGAACAACAAGAATCGTTAAAATCTATGCATTTTTGGGGACTTGCTTCTAAATATTGTAATATTCATATTCTAAATTAAACTTAGAGGACGAGAAATAAAAAAATTGGTTCTTAATTTTACTTAAACTAGGTATAAATTAGTTTTGATTTTATAAAAATGGCATTAACGTTTCATAGATTAGGAATTACAGAATTATGAGAAACATGGCAAAAAATTCTTAAATTTTTTAATCAGAGTGTAGTACAGAATAACATAAAATGGTTTTATTTGAAACGAAACTTTATATTATTTATATATTTATTAAAACTATTCATATATGTTTGGCATGCGTATCAGCTATGAAAAGGTTGAGCTAAGAGTAAAACACTGCCGTGCTTTGCCTTTAGAGATGGCCTTGTCTTAACTCGTTTCAGCCCTGAATCAAAATTCAGGAACTCTGCTTATGTCATTGTTCCATATGAGGCTGTCAAATAAATATCAGAGGAAAAACGACACGTAAGACAAGTAAAAGTATTCTAGTCAAGAGTGATGGACTGGGAGCTATCCTGTACTTTGGCTCACAATTTATATTAATTGATTTTAGAAAAACGAGAAAGTTAGAAAATGAAAAAGATAACACAACTACAATATAAACAGACTTCTGCCTGTTACCTTAATATGCATAACTCCACTATTATCATTTTCAATTTTGTACAGGGTATAGAACTGGTAGGCGTCATTGCAGTTTTTTGGTTTTAGGGCTTTCGTAGGCTAAATTTATTTGTGCCTTTGGCAAGGGGTCGCTCGGCTCGATGGTTTCTTTCTGTTTATTTGGTCCGTCATTATATTGTGTAAATATTGACGCTCTTGTCATGCCCAGTAGCACTCAACGTTAATTGATTTCGAATTGGAAGCCACTTTTATTGTTATTATAACAAACTCCTCCACTCCGATCCGCTCGAATCCATATCCCACACAATGCCACACGCTGGTAACACACCTCGGCAATTGCATAAACAAACAGGCGACAGACCAGCAGAAAAGCACTCACAAATACACTCACGCTCACACTCACATTCAATTACCATTGATACGCACAGGGCCAAGCCAACGACAGCCGCAGCCAAAGCCAAAGCCAAAGCCACGTCCAGCCAAGTGCCTACTTTGTGTCGCCCAAGCCTTTCAACTATATCAATCTTTTTACTCGATGTGTGCACATATAAATATATATATATATACAAATATATATGCCCCTTTTTCATATATATATAAATGTTAATATACTTTATTGTTTGTCTCCCACTCTGACTGTCTTTGGTCAGCAACATTTATCTTTTGCCTTTTAGGATTATTCCACAAAATAAAGCACACGAATAGGGACTCAATTCATAATCATATTACGAGTAATATAATCGGCTTCAAACACTATCCTCATATATATTTATAAAAAAAAACATATGCGTTAAAATAAATGATTAGAAAATATCTAGACTATTAAGATAATTTAAGTATTCTTATTTATTCATATTTCCCAATTTATTCCTAATTTAAACCGAAGCCGAAAAACCTTATGAACAAAATTAAAACTATAAAAATTGTAAAAGCCTGCAATTTAAAGCAAATTCCTAAGATTCATACAACATTCAAATAATTAATATAAGAGAAAAAGGAACGTATAAATGTACACTATAAATTTACTTTAAAATATACACTATAAATTTACTATAGGTTTATGTCTTTCAATAAAATTGCAATCCAAAAACCAAAAAAAGGAAAAAGAAGAAATTTCTGAATACTTTATAAAGTCTTTCTCAACATTTTTATTTAAATTTTTGCTAACGACGCTACCTGCTTAAATTTGTGGAAAAAAATAAGAACTGTAGAATTAAAAATAAATTTTTATGCTCGCATATTTTGTTTACAAATCAGCCTTGGCTATAAAGACGCAAGTCTGAGTTATCATGGGAGAGTGAAAAAAACGCAGACAAATGAAAGTAGAAGTATTTCCATAAATAAATGCGACCAGTTGTAAATATGTGCAGATAGACTAAAAGATACAGCTAGAGCTATAGATACAGATACAGATACAGCTAAAGATAGCAATAAATAGGTACATAAATATTTGTTTCTATTTTCACATTGCGCTTATCAATGTGCAAACAGTTAAACCATGGCCCACGCCTCGCCGCTGTCGCCGGCTCTCGGATTGCGTTGGGGCCTGGTTCCAGTTCTGGTACTGGTTGTGTTTGTGGCTTCGCTTGCTGTTTGTTTACGGTGTCTGTCTGGGATTTATCTTATCTTCTAGTTCGGTACAGGCCTTGTTGTGCCTCTCGCTGTGGCAGCGTTTTTATTTGCCACCTTTTTAATGCCCTGTAGCGCAAAAAGGCGAAAAAATAAGGTATATACATATATATATATATAAATAAAGTAATACGAATGTATGCAGCTGTTTATATCTGTTTGCAGGGTATCTAATAGCCTCTGCCTCTATTTTTTGCTATGCCTGTTTGCTCAATTAATACGAACTTTAATTGAAAAACAATGCAATTAACTAAATCAGTTAAGCGCGTCGCTGCCGTCGCGACGCTGGCGCCCAGATAAATACGTTGGCCTACGAGTACCTCAGAGGTCCCCATTCCAATATTGTCCAAAAGATACTTGTACAACAGATCACTGAAGTGCTCGACACTACGAATTACTTATGCTCTTACCTTAAGGCAAATATTACTTTTATTAATTGAAAGTATATGCTTAACTTTTAATTACTTTGACAGACAGGCAAGCATTGGAAAATAACAAAAACTAATATGCATTTTTTTTGGCTCGTTTCAGGGCTCAAATATGCCCAATATTTAGGTGCTGTTTTTAACCTGGTTTTCGCATATGTATATTAATATATTAGTTCGAGCTTCGAACCAATATTGTATCTTATTTTTTGATCGTATAAATATTTTGATTATCGAAATAATTTCATTCTGACAGGTAGTAGAAAGTGGCGCAATATTATTTTTAAATAAATATAAATAAACAACTCTGATAAAGCATACCTTTATATTAGTTTATATTTTAAGATTCATCTATAGATACGACTGTTTTTGGGGCAAATATTCGTTTCTGTTTAAATAATAAGCCGAATCATAAAACTAAAAGCAGAAAACATCAAGAAATAGATAAACTAAATTGAATTTGTTTGGCGTCCTCCTTGGACACTTTAATAATTCTCAGGCACTGCAAACTCTCCACTTAAAAGTCTGACAGTCGTTGGCATATGGCCCTATAAAGTTGTGATGCCCGAATTCAATTATAAAGCACAACCAGATACATTGTGCGTGCGTGTGTTTGTGTGTGTGTATTCTTCTTTTTCTCGCTTAACGCAAATGTTCTTGTGCTGCTGCTGCTGTTGTTGTTGGCTATTTGCTTTCAGTGTTTTTATCTAAATTACTTTTAATCGCCATTTAATGTTTTTGTTTTTCTTGTTTTTCAGTTTCATGTTTTATGGCCGCGTCTTTTGGGGGGTTTCTAATCTAATTGCAAAATGTAAGCACCAAACGAATACACACACACGAACACACACACACACACACACACACACACACACACACACACACACACACACTCACACACATGTCGGCCGGGATGTTTTTGTACATTTGAAGGCTCCTCACAACGTGCCGAACGCCCCTCTCCGGCCGTAGGCTCCAAATAGATTGCGCGCTATCTCAAAAAAGTTGCTTCGTTCTGCAAATTGTATAAACAATTATAAACAAACAAGCGAAAGCGTTTTTTATCATGGCCTAATTCTTGTTTTTTTGTTTTTCGTAGATATCGTTTGAAAATCCCAACAAAATACCTAACAACAATAATAAGCGTGCCTCCCTGGCCCTTCTAGGGGCTGCGTGTCCAGCTTGACGTGTGCCAAAAGCTACATTTTATATGTATTGTTTTCCCAGTGTTTTTTTTTTTTTTGGCTGTAAACAAAGTCATCCGTTATGTACGTTAGCCCTCTCCTCAATCTAACCCTCCACCTCTCTTTCAACTGCGTCCAAATTTTGCTAGCTACTTTTTCAGTTTCGTTGACGCATTCGCTGACGCCTGTCGCTTAGGTCGATTCTGTAAATGGCCCAAAAGCATTCGAATATTTTACACATCCGTTGACCACATCTTTGGTGCGCCTTCAAATAAATGTACAATAAATACGTAAGAATAAATATAGCTGAAAAATGTTTATTTTCAAATACAATTCGGTTCAGAAACATCTTATTTATGCCTCACTAAATACACGGAGTTTCTCCTTACTACCGAAGAAATAATATTTGTTTTACATTTTATCTTTAACATTGGTATTCCATATATTTTATATTCATATATCTAATAGCTCGGACGGATCTGCTTTCTAAATATTAAGCAATTTTTCTTTAGAATGAAAGCCTTACAAAATTAAAATATATAACAAAATTTTTAACGTCAAGAAAACTTGTCTTGAATAACAAATATTACTATGGCGATTTTTCTTTAGAAAAAACTTACAAAAAACGTTAGTTTTAAAAAAATGTTTACAAAATGAGGAAAACTTTTATTAAATAACAAATTTAGCCGAAGCTTAGTTTAGCTAGTTTCACTTTTAGCCCAGTTTTCGATAGTTATTCAGAAATCGATGGGTAGCATGTAGCTAATTAATTTAGAGGCTACACGCTTGTCGTTCACCATAAACCCAAAACTGTTCCCAAGACCTCCAACAACAACAACAGCAACAACAATAACAATGGACTCCGCTGTTTGCTTAGTTAATCCAAAAGCTGGTTTACAAACCAGGCGCCAAACATGGCGTACGAATTAATTGTTTCGTTGTCTGTATTCAAATTTTCAAAAGACAAATTTTTTTTTTTCATTTTTATTATAAGATTGCAAGCCCAACAAACAAAAATAAAAATAAATAAAAACAAAAAATTAACATACGCCCCGATGCGAACGTGAGGCAAAACAAAAAACCATTTGTTGTTATTCTTGTGACATCACCAGCAACAACAACAACTACAACAACACACATCAAAACAAACAGAAGCCAGGGCTGCGTATGATATGCTGCAGCCCTGCTGCCAGACCAAAGAGTAGGAGAAAGAGAGAGGAAGATGCTACCAAAGCCTTAGCCACGGATTTTATTTTACCTACATTCCAGTTGCCACTGGCTAACATTAATTTCATATGGAATGCAAGGCATGGACTGTTGCCGAATGCAGAATACCCTGTCATCAAATCACTTCAATCATCTCAATCGCTCATCGTGGCCTGAGACCCCGACGCCGCCCACGACCCAGCCACAAACCCCGAGCCGACTGCAAATAGGCGCAGCTGTGGACTTCGAGTGTGTGTGTTTTTTTGATATGTAAGTAAGGCTTCGGGTGTGCGGGCACTAAAATGCAAATTAGTTGGCAAGAAGCAGCAGCAACAAACAGCAAACAAAACAAAAACAATGGCGAAATGCATAAAATAACCAAAGCAATGACAATGTGTTGAGTGTGTTAAGCAAATCGAATGAGAGTTAACTAGTCTAAGGCGCAAAATAAGCAGACTGCAAGATACCACGTAGACATCTCTAAACCAGAAATACATACACATGTGCACATGCATATATATGTACTAAAAATAAACATATAAAAGGTACTTATTTTACTATTCATTTCAGTTTTTTAAATTGTATTTGTCTTAACTTTCGTATACAACCGAAACTCCCCTTTCCATGCGTTGGTGCACTACACACAAATCGCATTATTAGCGCTACTGTCGTTGCTTCTGCTGGTCCCTCGGCCGCTGCCGCTATCGCTGCCTCTGTCCCAGCTGCAAAGCACCCATTCCAATTTCCATTGCCTATTCCCATTCCAATTCCCAATTCATTTCAAAATTGAATGCCAGTGTTGACGTTGTAGTTGTATCATGCGTTGGGCGAGTGCTAGCGGCTGCGGCCGCGGCTGCCTCTATGTAAAGCTTTGGCTGCCGTTAGCTACATATGTATGTATGTTGTATGTACGTATGTAAAGTTTTGGCGCTGTCGTCCATTTGGGAAGCTTCAACAGATCGTTGCGACGCCAGCGGCGCGAAAAACAATGGACGAGCACTCATCAAGTGGGCCGCCAACTGCGGACTGCGGCGCGACGGCGCTGCCAACGCGTAGGAGGTGTTGGCGCGTGTGTCAGCATATTGAATAGGTCGACCCCCAGCTTTGGGCATGACAGCAACAACAACAACAACAACAGCGCGTCGAAGAGTCGAAGAATAAGCAGAAGCAGAAAAGAGACGGCAGACAGCGAGATCTGTTCGCAGGCGCAAGACGAAAACGAACAGCGATAAATGACAGTCGGCAACCTCTCACACTTCTCCGGCCCGCTAGTCGCTGTCTCCTACTCCCACTCGGTCTATGCCTTTTGTCCATTCGTCTCTGCCGAGCGTGACGAATTTAGCGGGCGCGCATATTGCTTCGCTTTATGTTTTGTTTATAATTTCATCTAATATGCATACACGAGCTTACAAACAACAAGACCCCGACAACTAGCTGGGGCTGTCGGATCTTGATTACCCTAACAAGTTGTTTCTATGTTAGCAGTATTTTAAACTATTTTAGCACAATTTTTGACAAACATTATTTTGATGATATTTGAAAGGGGGATTAGGATATGGTCTAGCCTTTGGCTGATTTTTATATTATAAATTATAAAATTATAAATAAAATTAAATATGATATAAATTATGTTTATGTTATCAACATGATTCAAAAGATTATTGCATTCATTAAAAATCATTAAAATACTTTTCAGAGTGTTAACATTAATCCTTAACATTTAATAGATATAGAATAGGCTATTTGCTGGTCCACTTTAACTAGGTTTCAATATAGTTGCCTGCACACAGTTACATATTTCATGCTACAGTTGTAATACCTCCAGCAAGGGTACAAATTAAAAACAAAACCCACATACTCTTACATACATACAGATATAATATACAATACATAAGTGTATAACTATATGTTGTACCACACAATATGGCCCATGCCGCTATTAGTGGACCCTCCGTCCCCGACCCCAACCTCGCCGTCGCCTTACCCCCAATCTATGGGGTTCTATTTGTAAACAAAACGCGACGCACACGCCGCTTGAATTTGAATTTTTGCCGAGTTCGGGTTGGACGCGATTTCAAAATCGCTTTCAAAGTTGCTTCAGCGCCGCTGCCCGAAGCGCTCAGCCCGCAGCCCGCAACGCACCCAGTTGCGATTTTCGAAGTCAGCCCACTCTGTTCCTCAAGCATTCATAACAATATTGTACAATACTCGTATTTGTCATATCATAAATTGTATTTTATTTTATGTGCTTGATTTTATATTTTGTTTTCTTTTTTTTCCATTTTGTTGTCGCCGTTTCATTTGCATATGAACTTTGTTTGCTTTTAATTAGCCGTATTTAAGTTGCAAGCTTTTTTTAACTTTGCTTGAAGCAACACCAAATAAAATAGGCCATTAAACTGGCGCCAACTTCTATATGAAAACCAAAAATAGACGTTTGATTTAAGGTTACCTTTTGTTTCGACGTTGGCACGTGCACGTGCTACATCTAGTTTGTGTCGATTAGTTAATTTATCTGTTTAGATCTGTTGATAAATATACCATTTTATTTGCTCATTTCGCTACATTATAATTTGTTGTGCATTTGTAGAATTGGAAGCTTCAGCCAAGCTTTTTCCAAAACCCAATTTTGTAGCCATATTACACGTGGAATTTGCGATTTAATTTATTATTTAAATCTATGTGACAATAACATGAATATGCCAGCTGTTCAAAATAAAAACCGCAAGAGAAAAACCGTCTGTTTGCGGTACCCAAATAATTTTCATAATAAGCCCTTTTGTGATTCACAACTGGTTAAGGCTTAAATAAATTTATGTTCTAGGCTTATTAAATCATATTTGCGAAGCGTGTAGTTTAGTTATTTTCAATATGGCTGTGCGATACAATAACATCCACAGATATGCTGATATTGTGCTAAAAATTTCGGAATAGAAAGAAAGATAAACAACGGATTGTTATATTTATTTCTTCTGTTTTTTTTTTTGATACGCATTTGTATTCACTTCTTTTGCTCATTCATTCATTGATTCATTTGCTCATTCATATCGTGTTGTTTATTTTCCAAAAACCAAATGTGTTTTTGTTTTTATATTTTTCCACTTTATTTATTTATGCAAAATTTGTTTTGCTTGCATGTTCGAAATACACCAGTGCGAAAATGTTGGTTGCATTGGGCTATAGAGCTTAGAAATAAAATTAATATATACTCAGGATAAAATATTAAAGCATATTCATTATTTTCTTCTAGTCAATATATTTTTCTGCAAGACTTTTGATTGCATTATAACTTTTATCATTTTGCATTGCACTAACATTTTTCTTTTGCCCACTGTCCGTCAATATGAAGCTGCCGAAAGTGTGCCAAATCTATTAAATTTCAACTGTTGATAAACTAGAAAAAAAGAATAACAAAAAAAAAGAAAACACAAAAATAAAGAAAAACGACACAAATTGCGCTTTATTTAAGTACAAAAATAACTAGAGACGTGGCGAGCGCACGAAAGAGGAAAATTTAGTTGGGAAATAAATTTAAAACCGTACTAAAATAATTTGCATTTGTTGGCGATTTGGCTAAATTTGCCCATTGTTGGGGGCGCCACGCTTGGGGCAGGGGGCAACTGCTTCTGGGCCCGTGCCTCGGGTAGCGTGTGTGTCCAAGGGGCGGGGGTCATTGAATGCCTCAATTCAAATTGCCAGCGGTGAATTTTTGTTTACCCATCGCCGTCCAACAAATTTTGCGTCGTCAAATCAAAGAAAGCGCGCAAAAGTCTTGTTATTGATTGCCGTCATTAAAATAAGTTAAGAAAGCACTATTTTTAAAAGCTAAAAAATTGGAATGAAATACTGGCAATATCTCTTGGCTTAGTCTAGTTTCAAGTTAAAAAAGAAAAAATATAAAATTTACTGAATTGTATTTATGAATATTTACTTGAGTTAGAAAACTTATTAATTTATTTCTGCATTTAAATTCAATTTTCATGCAACTAAAATTTCATAAAGCTTTTAATGACAAAATTTGTTTGTTTCGCCTTTGGCTCGGCTCTTTGTTAATTTAGTTTTTGGATAGCATTTGCGATGTGGTTTATTTTTGCATTTCTAATTATTTATCATTGTATTTTTTTTTCTGTATTTCGGTCCCAACCCACGGAAGTCTCCACAATGCAGTGGGTGGCCTTAAATTCGCATATTTTCGTTTATTTTTGGCGCCGTAAAAATCGCTTTTCGCACATTTGACATTTGTGTGAAAATTATTTGAAAATTTTGTTTACATCTCATTGTGGCTAATTGTGGATGGCACAATGCATATGCGGGAAGTGGAATCATTTTGTTAGGAGGTCGATTAAAATAACTAATTTATGATTAACTAAAGGGATTAATAAATTATTGTGGACGATATGTGTAATATAAAACTGAGAAAGCTAAAGGTAAAGTTGAAATATATTAAATATAATTAAAGCAAAAAAAAAACCAAATTCTTGCTAAAATGTAAATATAAATAAATATAACAAAATTTTATATTTTAATAAATAACATCAAGAATTAAGTTTATAAAAATAGGAAAAGCAGAAAGTAAAGCGTAAATATTTCAAAATAGTGTACAGGTAAACTGGCAAATTATTGAATTATTATTGAACCAACAACAACAATGTGTAAAGCACCAAAAAATGAACAGGTATATTTGTATATTTATTTCAAGTACATCCCGGTTCTATCATCAGCAGACCTTGCTCAAAATTATATTTATCGAAGTGATGATGTTAAGTGATGATAAGTTATGAAAAAAAACAAATTCTATAGCTAAACACTTCCTAAAATATATACATATATAATATAAAAATAGATTTATTTTAAAACTGGAAAAGCAAAGACTAAAGCAAAATTATATTGAAATTATGTTTACCTAAATGCAAGTGAAATAAGCAAAACTATTCCTAAAATAAAATAAGAAAATAATGCAAAAAAAAATTACTTTTTTCCTTAAATACATACACATAAAATATCTTAAGATTTATTTATAAATAAAATATGTATGGTTTAAGACAGATATTGATCACTCTCAAATAGATCTGTAATTGCTCTTATTGTTTGCTGAAAAGCTGAACTAACAGGAAATGTTGATTTGTTGATGCCTAATGATTGATCGCAGAGATCTTAACTACGTAAACTGTTAGGTACAGGGGAAACCTACTTGCAAATCAGAGAACAATTCTGCTTTTTGCTCATCTCCAGTTTCATTGCACATTTCCTGTTGTCTATTTGAAGATTTTTAAACATCAATAGAATCCAATTTAACCCAAAAGTGATCGCAAAGATCGCTGAAGATTGGTTGAATGCATTCGGTTCTTCTCTTCAATCACAAAAAGTGCAAGCCCAAAAAACAAACTAATAACCTAACCCCAAAGTAGAGAAAAATAGAGAAAAAAAAAACAATCCAAGGTAGAGGTAGAAAGTAAGGGAAGACAAATCAGATCGGCTTTCGCTTAGGTCACAAGTGTTTGGCAACCTGATCAAGGGCTTATCTCACCGATCGACAGGCATACAGTCAGGGCCAGAGTCAGGGCATTTGTCATGGGGGATCAGCAATAGGAAAAGGCCTTAACAAGCGCTCGCATTGTTGTCATAAATTACACTTCAATTGTTGGCCTGCCAGAGAGCTGGTCGGGACTTGTCAGGGAATGCTAGTGGTATTGGTATTGGTACAGGGATTGGGTTTGCAATCATCGTATTTTTTAATTTACAAGTCCCAAAAGAGTCTGTGGACTGTGGAAATGTGTCAAAAATATCAAATGTCCCTTTTTGTGCAGAGGTCCTGCGCAGAAGAGTGCAGGCGATTAGTTCACGCTCGCCTGCCTTTCAATAGGCCAAGAGGATCAGCTAGGAATAGGCCATGCTACCTGCCAGGCATAATTAATTTAATCATTGCTCACTGCACACACAAAAGGAGCTGAAAACCAGTCGCAGGGGCTGGCCAAGAGGCACAAGTGTACCCATTGTCTGCCTATCTCTGGCAACCTTCTGACGTGCCCCAGACCCACGACACAACAAAAAACAGCCTGAAAGAGCTGAAAAAAACACACAACACACACACACACGCACACATAATCTGCGCCTAACAAGCGTCTCACAGAACCGGCTACAGTTCCGATATACCTACTGCAAAACCTAACCCAGACCCAGACCCAAACCCAGACTTGCATCCCGTAGCCGTCATGACAGGCAGTTTCTCAGCTGAAATCCCTCTGATTGAGCGCTGAGGTTTCGAGTTGATCTTCATGATGATCGTCAACATCATCAACTCTTCATTTGTGTGTGACAAACAATGAGCGTGTGTGCGTGTGTGCGTGTGTGGGAGGGGTGGGGGGTGGGGGCAGACGTCTTGAGTGTCCCGCTGCGAGGGTCGAGGGCTGCCTGTCCCTCGCTCGAAGCCAATCGGGCATGCGGACGGTGCGTTGTGCGTGCTTACCCATAAAAATGGTGGCGTATTTTGGTAGTTCAATTGTGGCCCATTGTTTTAGCTCATGATCAGAGCGATCAGCGATCAGCGATCAGAGCCAAGCGAGCGATCGCAACTGGCCGACGGCCGACTGGCCTGGGCCATTTGTACAAACAGTCAACAGGCATAAATTGACGCTAATATCGGGGTCTCGGTTCGGTCGCCCAGCTGGGTCTGGCACCTCTGGGCACCGTCGAGCCGGCTCCGAAACCATTCCACAAAATCTCATGGCGCGCACTTTGCATATAAATCATGTTTATGACTTGTTATTTTTCACTATTTATTTTGCTTTTCGCCTTTTGTTTATCGTAAGAAAAACAAATTCTCTTTTTTTTGTAGACGCTGTAATTTACAATATTATTCGGATTTTTTTTTTTTTTTTTTTTTTGATTTTGTTTTTCTATAGGTTGCTTTGGCCCTGGAACTCAGCGATCGCTCAAGAATTGTGGTTGCGGTAGTGCCTTAGTCCATAATCAAAAGGCTGAAGAACTTTAAGGGACGTCGAAATGCTCGTAATTGGAACCGCTGGAACGCTTCTATTGCCGCTTTGTATATGCTTAATTAACGCATTTCGACCTTGTCGAGTCTTTGATAAACAAGCAAACGTACAAATGTACAAATGGTCCACAGATGATATCATTGGTAAAGATTTGATAATCGTTTCAGTGAATAGAATAGAATTCAATGGAATGGTATAAAAAAAGGCGGACACAGCAGATGAGCTGTGTAAGTGAGACACTCATTTGGCTAAATGCAGAAGCGAAGACTCGGATTCGAACCCGACAGCAGGATATGGAGAATGTCCTAAACGAATAGAGGTAAGATGTGCTCTATATTTCCTTACTTAACTGTGCTATCTGAGTTGTCTGAGTGTTTTGGCATTTGGAAAACTAAGCAACGAGTGTCCTGGCTCGAATCCCAGGCTAGTGTATGGAAATAGTGTTAGCTAAAATATAGTAAGGTTGATAATTTAAAGCTATTTCCTATGCTTTAAATAATAAAAATAATAGAAATAATAATAATAATAATTATAATAATAATAATAATACTAATAATAATAATAATAATAATAATAATAAAAACATTAATAATAATAGCATTAATAATAATAATAATAGCAATAGTAATAATAACTGTGCTCTCACAAAAATAAACAGAATTTTTGGGCGATTGTTTCTATGGAAACTTATATTATATAGAAATTCGATAGTTTGCTTATCCGTAAGCCTTGCCTGGTCTAACGCTACTTCGTAAAAATATATACAAATAAAAAAAATATAATATATCTGCTTTCCATGTGTATCTTACCAAGCTCCCAGTCGCAGCGTCCGATCCCTGAATCCATTATTAATTATCTGCCACAAATAACCTAAAGATTTTAATAAAAAGTAAATACCAAATATACAAACGAAATGTGGGTAATATCAGCAATTTATTGCAGTACAGTATTAAGGGAAACAGCAGAATCAGGCATGGACTATGCCGAACAGAAAGGAAAAAAAACGAGTGAGGGCAAGAAGAACAAAAAAAGGAAGCGATTTGGAAAAACCAAAAAATAAAATGGGACTTGCTTAAATTGTGAAAAGCCATTAAACGCAGCTGGGGCCTAAAAAACAGAACCGCAATTATCATGAACGCAATTTTCAAATGGGCAGAACTCCCGGCGTGCTAACATCCTCGGCCCTGGTAAACACTTTGGCGCAAAACTTTGAAACGTTAAATATTTATAAACAAGCTGCAGAGCAAAAAAAAAAAGAAGAGAAACAAAGATTTGAACCGGGCATCGCATCTAAATAGGTAGGGGCCCCCGGCATCAACACATCATAGTCCCCAAAGCATTTGCCGTACAGCTCCTTTAGAGGCTCAGCAGAAAATCGTAAGCCTGAGTAATATGGCTTTAATGAGCTGGTCAACAATCAGGCAGCTACTTTGGTGTGCCACAAAGCGCTTGCTCCAAAAAGGCTTCCATGTGGTCGCTGTTAGACACATAAAGGGATGACCCTTACGTAAGCCAACAATTTGAAAATTAAATTTATCTTGTTGCTAAGCAATTGATGGGCATTAACAAATGCTGAATGCTAAAAATCCAACTGAAACTTCTATTCGCTAAGTACTTTCTAACAATTGCATACATTTATCACCTTTGGGTTCAATTTATCTGCAATTTCGCAGCCCAATCCTTTCATAGCTTTATCAGCAAAACTGCTCACGAGGCGAATTCATTCAGAAACTGAAACATTTTCCAACTCTGATCCCTGGCTTGCCCTGGTTTTTGGGTTTTCTCTTCTCCCTTTTTTTTTTTAGGGATTTATGGCGCCCGAGCAGAGACAGCACTCAGGAGCTTTTTCAGAGCAACAAGCACTACAATAGTTTAATTAACATTAACGCTGACGCCGACTACTGATGGCAATAAAAAACCATTAAAAGGAATTTATTTTAAGGACCGAACAGGCTATAAATCACATTACACGCCGCTATAAAAACAAAGGCAACAAAAATCTGCGCGGGGTGCTAACGAGGGGGCTGCGAGGGGGTTGGGCTGGGCGGCCGTTAAAAGCTCTGCTTGTGGGCAGGTGCCTGTTGTAGCTCAAATGGGGCGTGGCAGTGGGCGTCCCCTTTTGGCCATGGATAAGAATGTTTTGTATATCGGAAAATCGATGCATCACTCGCGAGCAGAGGGCGAGGGCCACACACACAAAAAAAAAAAAAAGGGCTGCACAGCTGTTGCAAATGAGCGGAGGGAAGGTTGAATACATAGTAGTAAAAATTGTTTATATGCACAGTTTGTTGCCGCTTTTATTTGTTAGCTCGCTCGGGGGCTGAGGTGATAAAACATCAACGCGTTGCGTTAAAAGCGTTGGCATTAAAAAATTACGACGAATAGTTAATGCGAATACCGGGCGGCAAAGTCGGTAGAGCTATGTGCGTGTACAGTTGTTGACTATTACCTATCAATAGCAGCACTTAACGGGAATAGGACTTATACAAAGTATTACGGGCATCAGTAATTCACATCATTTTTGCCCATTAACCCATAATTTAATTGACAGTAAAAACGCTCATTCACTGTTTTTGATCTCGCTTGAGCATTTGTTAGTTGCATTCCGCTTTGTGCTGCATCCGCAAACGTTGTGCTGGCTACGCTATAAAAGAGACGTATCTCAACTAGTTTTTAATGTGCTGACATAAAAACAGAAATAGTTAAACAAAATTTAAGCAATATACGACACTTTCTTTTTTCCATTATTTACGCGATTGTCAGCTAGGACATGGCCATAACTATATTTTCCGTACAATATGTACGATTGTGGTTCGGGTCTGGTTTCCCCAGCACAGGATATATGAAACAATACAACCATAAAATTGACTGGCAGAAGGAAACACATTGATTTGCCATTTGAGCGCAAATTCATGCCAATAAAATCAGCGTTGGCAAAGTTTTTTTTGTTGTTTTTTTTTGTTTTTAATGCCACTTTCAATATTTGTTTTAGCACTCACAAGCAGACACACACACACAGAAAGGGACTTCCTGCCCCTGCCCCCACTTTGTGCCCACTGTTAGTTGTGGTTGTTTTTCGCGTTCCGCCCTTTTCCATGGCCCATTCCGTTGGCAATTGTAAAACGCGTTGTGTAATCGAAACTTTTAACGACTTGATGCGATTCGAAATTGTGTAATATTGAGGCACTAATACTCAACCAAATGGAAATCGAGTGCCCACATACACACACACACACACACTCGCGTGCATGTGTGAAGTGTGTGTGCAAATAAATATCAGTGTGTATATCCTCATTGAGAGTCCTTCAGATACATTTTACAGCGATAAAGTTGCGCTTCGTTCGATTTGGCCGGGCATATCGCTTCAGTGTGAATTAATAGTCACCTGTCTCGGCAGTCCAATTTCGTTCATACTACCTTATATAATTAACTTCAAAATTTAATAGAACAATTGAGAAAATTGTAATTAAAAATTGATTTATTAAAGATTTATTTAAGCTTTCGTTTAATAATTAACATTTTTTCATAATGTTAAATATAGTTTTCTTTTCTTTTTCAAAAGTATATATATTTAAAACCATGAATTATAAACTGACGCAAAATATGTATTATTATGTGAATCCTATTTTTATGTTCTCTTAGAAAGGTAAACAAAAATTGTGTTCTTCAATATATTTAATTTATTAAGTAAAAGTACAGTGGCGGCCAAAAAAAAAAGGAATTAACATTATATATATATTATATTATATATATTTTGTAATTTTAAATATTTACAGTATAAGGTTATCTTAAAGCAGAAGCCATATATTTATTCAAGCTCTTGTGACTTATATAAAATATATATATTTATATAAAGGGGATTCCGTAATTCGTTGCTGTTCAATAGCAAGAACTTGAAATGCCTTGGAGCTGCGAAAAAACCAATCCATGTAATTCGACGACAAAGATGTGCTAATAAATTTCAACTTAATTTCCGAAATGTGCATCTAACACATAAAAAGCTGAACACAAACACGAGCAGGCAGTACCGGGACCCAGACCCAGACCAAGACCCGGACGCGGACCCGGTCCCCGCCTCAAACCCAATCTCAGTCTCAGCCTGTTCCGGAAATGAACAAGAGCAAGTCGGATTGAAATTTAGAGGAGGTGAGGAGAAGCTGTGTCAGATTGAGTTGCCATGCGGCGTATTGTTCTTTGAGCGTTCCAAGGATGGGCCAAGCAGGCGCAAAGTTTCAAGTATGGTTTTTGCATAAAACTTCAATTTAAATTGACATTTGAGTGGAAAGTAATTGCATGATATGCAGAGAGCATAAAAAAGGCAGCACCATCGACGGGCTGTTACTTATAGCCCCGTCCCTGGCACTGGGTTTGGCTGTGGGTTTCAGTTTCCGACTCCGACTGCGCCTGGGACTGGGCGAGGTCTGAGCTGGGCGTGTTTAATATATGAGCCCAGTGCGCTGCCAGCTACTATTTTTAGGCATTTAATGCGATTTTCAAGCCATCTATCTCGCTCTCTCTCCCTCTCCCTCGCTCTCTCCTTCGTGTTGGCTTTGTCTGCATCCATTCATCCATCCATCCATCCATCTAAAGCATTGCGGAAGGCTCTATGGAGCTCATTATGCGCTCGTTTATATGCCGAATTTGTTGTTGTGGTTCGCATTGTTGTTGTTGTTGTTCTTTTCGTTCATTTTCTTTCTCTCATTGTTGTTGTTATTGCAAAGTTTGTGCACATTATGGGGGTCTGGGTTTGGTTTTTTACTTTCGAGTACCGCCTGGTGGTGCGGGATGTATTTCAACTGAATGCGGGCAACGCTCTGTTTTCCTCTAACTCTCGCACTCGCCCCTTCAGGCCCTGTTCTTGTCTTACTTTGAAATTAAATGCCAATAAATTTGCATTTTTCGTTGATCAGGGGGTGGGTGGGGGAGTTAAAAATGTCACTTTGTTTTTGGGCACTCGTGTCTTCACAATTGGTTTTTCTGGTTTTGCGCAAGTTTTTCAATCCAATTGACCAAGTTTTAATGCTTGCCAATAAACGTTGTTAATTCGTTTTCATTTCAAGCACATTCATTTATTTATTCATTTCCTGTCGAACGAATTGACTTTGCCCGCAGATTATAAATTGATAGCTAGTTTTTGTTGTCGTCTAATGACTATTCCAATATAACAGGCAATTTTCATTAAAGATTAGCTTGATTTCAGTTTCCGATTGTGAAAGCTTTACTAATTCATTCAGCACAGACTCTGAGACTCTCATTCTCTGATAAGACTCAGTTGAAAGAATTTTATATTTATAAATATTCAGATGATGACATTATCGAGGCTATTTTTAAATCTGTAGGAAAATGTTTTTACAAAAATAAAATAGAATAATTTTTCAGCTCCATTATTATATTTTATTTTATTTTTATAATAGAAAATTTGTTTTTTCTAATGCAACATTTAAATTGAACTTTAACTTTACTTATTAATTATATTCTTTATAATTAAATTTTAACTTTTGATACCAAACAACGTTCAACTATGTACGTAAATATTTATTTACATTTAATATTTTAAAATATTTATTAAAATTAAATATGTATAAAATAGTATTAGTATTTATTTAAGTTTAAGTTATATTTTAGCAAATATCCAGATAACCAAATTGTTCACACTTTGACAATATAAAAATATAAAACAAACAACACAAAAACGGATATGTACATACATACATATTTATTTTTGTGTTTAGATATGTATCTATGAGATACTTCTCGATAGTAAATAGTAACTTTTGACTCACTTTTATATTGTACTGTTATTAAATTAAAAGCTCTGCGTACACATACATCCATATATTCACACGTATACTCACTAAAAAACAAGGACCTAGCAGTACCTATTCTATCCATCCGCATCCACGGAATCGCTCCCATCGCAGTTGTCCATGGAGCACATTTTGTCGGCAGGCGGCGACAATGAACCGTCCACGATCTGAGGCATGAGGCTGCTCCGCAGCATCAGCTGCTGCAGCTGGGTAACATGCGACGGCATTAGCTGCTCCATGCACCCGTAGAAGAGCACGTCCGAGATGAGCTTGCGCGCCAGGAGCTTCTGTAGTGGCTGCAGCTCATCGAACTGGCTGCGCCAGGTCTGCGCCAGTGTCTCCGACTCGGATAACGTGGCAGCACGCTTGCGTCGCTGCCTGCCAGTGGCGAAGCGAGAAGCGGTCGACGTTGCGGGTGATGCGGGGAAGGCGGGAGAGGCCTCCTCTCGCGGTTCGGCTTTGACAGCCGTGCGGCGCTTCCTAAGACGCGGCTCGTCAAACGCCACGTAGCGCTGAGAAGCAAAGAAGAACGCGTGCAAAAGTGATAAAGCTTAGCGATTAAAAGGCTTACTTACCAAAGCTTCGGGCTGCGCTTCCGGCTCGGAGCTGCTCGCCTTGTGCAAGCTCTGGCAGGAGCCCCCATCCTCCTGGCCCTCCAGAAAGCCGAGCAGGTCAAAGTACCACAGCGTCGACTCGAAGGGCGCCGCCGCGGTGCAAAGTTCGCGTTTGCGCAAATCACGCCGAAAGTTCGTACGGAACGAGTTGATTTTCTTGACCACCAGCGCGCGATCTGCGTGCGGCTCCACCTCGCGCAGCTTGCGCACCAGCTGCTCGTAGCCGGCCGACTTGAGGGCGCGGCTGCTGTACTCCGGACTCTTGACCTTCCACACGGCCGGCAACGAGCGATAGAGCTGCAGAAATTCCGTCCAGAATTGTCTGTCGCGCGAGTTCATCGCGAATTCTTGATCTCCAGCTGGGATCGAGCCTCCGATGCGGATTTGGATGGCAACAACGGCAACGGCAACGGCAACGTCAACGTCAACGTCAGCTGTCCACGACTCGAACTCGCGCGCCGCACTGAATACTCAAAAGTACGCGCAGTGCTGAGCACAAGCTTGCATGCGCAAAATACAAAATGCGGAGAGCGCCGACGGCGGCCTAATGAGTGTGCGAGCGAGATGGCGCGGGAGAGTGGAGCAAAAATAGTTCGTTGTTTGTGCAAACGTTTGCGCTGTGCGTTTTGTGCTGGCATTCGTAATGCTCATTTGATTGCGCGAAGCACAACGCTAAGCGAAAGAAGAAGCACGGAGAATGGTATACAAATGTGTGCACTTATATGTATGCATGTTTTATGTGTGTGTGTGTGCGTGCAGACAGCTGAGTTGCCTTGCGGCTAGGCGCTAAGAGCGAAAGAGAGAGCGCGAAAGCAACTGTTGAGCTTATTTTTGCAACTTTTTGATCTGCTTTCTGCGGCGACAAATTTAAAAATGCACGCAAATATATATAAACATATGTCTATATGTATGTACATATATAAATATCGCAAGTCTCATTGATGCGCTTTCGTGATATAAGAAAGTATCGAACCTAATTCGATATTTTTTCTTTGGTGTTTCGATGCAGTGTACTAAAAATGTCTTTTTTATGAATAAGCATAAATTTGGACAGAGTTTTAAAAGTGGGAAATTTCGACCTACATATACCTAATTTCTTTATTTAGAATTCATTTTAAACATTATAGTAAAGCTTATAGTATTTTAATTTAAATACAGAATTAATCTAAAAGCTAAGCCAAGAGTCAAAAGACATTCCTAGTGAAATCCGATTGAGAATTGGACATATGCATGGTATTGTATGAAATTCGTGGTACTCAAGAAAAAAATTGGTCACAACTTTGTTAATTTAAATGCAAATGCAATCTAGATAGAAAAGCTATTCCGCGTGGAAATCAGTTGATTTTTGAGAAAGTTATGGAAGTGGGAAATGTTGACTTACATATGGCTATGTGGGATTATATAGAACTTTTGGTAAATATTCAAGAGCTTTGAACATATTTACATTTTTTTTTTTTATGGATATTTATACACTTAAGAGAATTTTAGACCTATTCACAGCATTTATTCAATGCATTGTACTCTTAAGTTGTTTGGATTTGCGCAAGCTGTGAACTGCCCTCTTAAAAAAAAATAGAAACTTTAAATAAATTTTCCAAATAATACAATTATTTTTATCACTTGGGCACGCCAATGCACCAAAAAATGAAGCTTGCAGCTTTGCCGAACTTTGACTGTTGCATAATGTAATAAGAAATCTATAAGAAAATATGTAAATCCGGTTTAATTCAATTTCAAACTGAGAATAAACTTTGGTCAGTGTCCAGTCAGGGGTTAAAAGGTTAAACTTCAATTTCAATTTCGCTGCCCGTTTCGGTTTCGGTTTTTGTTTTTGTTGGTTGGTGGCAGATCCTTGCCAGAAGCCAGCTGAAGCTCCAAGTTGTGTTTGGGCAGCGCAAACAGGCGATGCCTCAAGTATTGCAGTTCTTCTTTTATTGTTTTTTCTACTTTATCTTGGGCCCTTCATAAAGTAATTTAAATAACTTTATTGACATGGCAAAGGCCAAATATTTGCTGGGATACAAATATTGATGCCGCGAGGACATTTAAACATGGCAGCAAACAGACAAACAAACAGAGCGGACCGAGGACCAACAGGATAAAGACATTATGCACTTGTTTCAATTATGCGTAGGAAAAAATAGAAAGGGGCCGCCGCCCGGACGGACAAGGAGGGGTGAAATGAAAATGGAATTGAAGTGAAACTAAAGCCTTTTGCAAATAGTTGTTAAAATATGTCAATAACCTTCAACACTCGCTTACCCCGCCGACGCAGCGCCCACATCTGGACAGAACTTGTCCTGGACCAGCCACTGGGGTTCGGAATCAATGGCCACAGCAACCCTCCGTCCGGCTCTTTAGCCAAGAATTGCGAACGGGACAGTTTGGCAGCACATTGGTGGGCGGGGCAGTAAGCAGGGGATGGGGATGGTTAACTTAGTTGGTTAGAAACATGCCAAAAGGCAGTTGTGGAGCTGGAGAGTTGTGTTGTGGCCATGGGCCAGTACCAGGTCCTGCAGGACCAGGAGCCCCAGATAAATGTATACACGAATAAGCGCTGAAAATGTTTAATTAAATTCCGGGACACATTTGGCATGTTACATTGCTTTGGTCGCTCGAACTACAGTCCGCATTTCAGTGGGTCTGCAACAGGGAAGCGGATGCGGATGCGGATGCGGATGCCGACTCTTTGCCTGTTTTATTCTTGTCGCACCGAACTAACTAACAGAAATGGTAATAAAAATACCGAAACGTAGCAAAAACTAAGCAAAGCAAATTATGTTATCGCGCTCTCTGTCTCTCGCTCTCTCTCTGTCTCTCTCTCTCTCTCTCTCTCCTTGCCTCTTTCTCTTTGGTTAAGCTATTGACATTCAGCTGCGGTTCCTCGGATATGAAATTGGCACTGGTTCCGGCACTGGCTCTGGTCCTGGCATCAAGGGTGGGCACCTCCATTACCTTGTCGCAATTCCCAGTCAACTTTCCGGCACTGTTCGTAACGCTCGACAAATTCACAGTTCTGTGTGTCAAGATTGCTGCAAAATTGGAGGGGATAGAAGGAAGAAAAAGAGGCATAGAGAGTACACTGAGAGCAAGTCTTCAAGCTTTTTACTAAAGAAAGCAAAACCTTAAACATTACAACCATATAAAATGGATTAGAAGAGTGTTTCAAGATGCAAAATTGAAAGAGGTAGACAAAGAAGAACAAGCATGGATGGTAATAGAAAACTAGTACTAAAGATTATTAACTAAAGTTAATTACTAATTGTATTATCATTTTAATGGTATTCTTTTGAATCAAATGAGTAATTAGCATCATTAGCCGTACAAAAGAGAAAATATGAGTTATTCAAGACTGAAATAGTTATAATTTTATTCATTTCTGGCTAAGACATTCTATTCATTCTATTCACAAGCCTGGTAATTGAATTTAAATTACATTTGAAAAACTTTCATTCCAACTTCATCTTGATATTATATTGATATTATTGGATTCAAATTTAGATATTTGAAGTGCTGGATCTCATTTTCTGCATGCCGACTAACCACATCAACCCGAAACGGACATTTTGCCAACAGATTTGCGAAATGGAAAGGGGGAAAGCACAGAAAGTTTTCCAGTTGCCTAGAGTCCGTACTAGCCAAAGTATCTAATCAAATAAGCTCCGGCAAATGGCGCTTTGCTCGTTTCTGACCCATCTGACAATAAGCCAGGCCCGCACTCGTAAAATGTTATGACCATACGAAAATTTCAGTATTTTCTATTTTTTTAGTTTTTTTTAGATTTTTTTCTTTTAGTTCAACTTTTTTTTATGTGCCACCATTTGTAAATCTGAAAGACGGCATCTGTATAATGTGATGGCCTTTTAGAGGCCAAGTCGGGCATTGAGGCAACGGTTTTTATGAGTTTGGTGTCGGCTCGAGTCGGGTGTCTGTTAATGATTGATAAACCGCACGGGACCAATCAACACCCAAAGACCAGCTCCCAGCTCCATTGTCAGCTACTCCGTTGGCGTTTCGAGAAAAGGGGCTGCCTAAACATGGGGCTGCCAGCTTCGAGATGCACATCAAATTGGCTACCTTGTCGTGAGTCTGTGGCTGCAGCCGAGAGGGTCTGCAGTTGCTTTAAGTACGACTAGTTGCCATACCAGTTTCTTTATTACAAAAAGGAGCTTGGGTCAAAACCACAACAACAGCAACAATAACAACAACGAAATCGCAGCCGGCAGCGACGTCGTAAAAGAAAACAATATTGTAAATAAAGTTTAGAGCTGAAGCCCAAACTGGTTTCGAGCCAGCGAAAACAACAACCACAACATCAACAACAACAACTAACCAACCGAGCAACCCAACAACCCAACGGGCAACCAAACAACCAAACGTCTGACCGACCAACCCAACATCGTGACTGTTGTTGTTGTCGTCGCGGTTGTTGTTGTTGTTGACGTCTTGGTCTTTGATGACTTTTTAACCAAAGTTGTTGCCTGTTGCCCGCTGCTGTTGTTGTCGATTTTTATTTTTTTTTTATTAAAAAATATCTTTTTTCTTTGCACACCCTGTATTTAATAAGATTTATTAAATGAGTTAAAGCTTTTTAACAGGCGAGTTTATGTGCATGTTGTTTATATTATTTTAGTGTGAATTTAAGTTTAATTATGCTAAGGGCTAGAGCGAAAACATTTGGTATATGATCTCTACATATAATTTATATTTATTATTTATTTAAATTCATCAATATATGTGCCTATGTACCCTAATAGCTTCAAGCTCCTCCTAACTCAAGGCACTCAGAAACTTTACTACAAAAAATTTATATTTGTGTTTTCTTCAATTTTATCAATATAAAATTTTGAGATCTAGAGCTCGCAAATTCAGTACATGAGCTCTACGTTTAATTTATTTATGTAATTTCTTTATTTTTATCAACGCATCCCTATAAATTCATAGCTCCTCCTAACTTAAGTAATTTAGCGATTCCTAAAGCCAAAAAAATGTACAGGGTATATTGCATTCGCGTATGCGTAGTTGTTATTCAATGCTTTATTTTGTGTTTTTATTTTTGTTTACCTTTTGTTTTTTTTTGGTTTTTGTTTTTGTTTTTGTTGTATATTTTTGTTACCATAAAAGCAGTTAAACCACAAACCACATCCATTGCCGCAAAACTTCTTGTTCGTAAACAACAACGATTGGACTTTGGGACAGACGCTTTGTTGTTTGGCTGGCCC
The DNA here is from genome assembly GCA_035041545.1 of Drosophila colorata. Lineage (NCBI taxonomy): Eukaryota > Metazoa > Arthropoda > Insecta > Diptera > Drosophilidae > Drosophila > Drosophila colorata. Next base: position 680,330 of record JAWNLD010000222.1, read on the forward strand.
AACCACTCTGGTTGTCTTGGCCCAAACACCATAAACATGAAACGAATCTAAGTCAAGAAACAGGTCTCAGACCATGGCTTAGACTTTATCTCTGTCTGAGCCGAGAACTAACCTAGGTCTAGCAACTAGTTTGACAACATTGTTGTTTGTGCGCTTTTTTATTTTTCATATATTTTTTATGCACATGCTTATGGCTTATAAGATAAAAACTATTATGATTGGTGAAACGTGCAAAAAAAAAAATAAATACAGAAGAAATAACGAGAAAAAACAATCTTGACAGCTCGAATGGAGGAGACAAAGTACATTTGCACTCCAGCACACGACTAACAGCCTAGTGTGTGTGTGTGTGTGCGTGTGTGTGTGTGTATCTGTCTGACCGAGACGTGAAATTTATGCTTTGGCATAATTAACTTCAAACATGATCTCATAAATTCATCTCGCGTTCGTATTCGGCTGTTGTTTACTTTGGGCTAAGCTCGGATCTGTTGCCGTTGTAGATGCTGTTGCTGTCGCTGATGCTGAAGTGGAGCACACAGCTGAGTGCACTCCAATTGTGCGAGCCACAGCAACGCACAACACTTTTGAGTGTATCCACATAGTACGCATGTGTGCGTGTGCGTGTGCGTGCGTGTGCAGAGTCTGTTTCCTTATTTCCTGTTCCTCAGACGCTGGTTAGGCGATCTTTAAAGCGATTTTAGAAATTCCTGAAGTAATCAATGTTTATCAAATATTGCTTAAATATATATTATTTAGAGCTACAAATCAATTTCAAGCCGAATCAAATAAACCACAATTTTTTTGTTGTTTTTTTTTAAATGGTTTTATTTAATATCAATACTATTTTACCAAAAGTTAGTTGAGCTACGTTGGAATCTAAACTCGTGTATACACACGTAAGATAAGGTGTTAAGACTTCTGGCTACACCCACTGGGTGTGTGCCAATTTGATATAATCTATATATATCTAGATTCAGTAAATTTTTGCAAACAATCAATTTTTGCACAAAAAATGTTATGGATACGACCGATTTTCGGTTGTTTTTTCAATTTTTTGCGATTTTGGCAAATATTGTGCAAAATTATCTTGCATACTTTCTTGGTAACTATTTTAAAACTCTGACGTGCAAAAGAAGCGTACATACATATTTCTAGACCATATTCTCGAGCATATTGCAAGAACTTGGCGCTTTAGGTTCACCAGGAATCCACTTGGAATGATTACTAAAAAATGTGATGTAACCCCTTTGTTTTTTTTTTTTAAATTGGCCAAATTTTAGAATGGCAGTCGATAGTTTTGAATGCCAATTGATAGTGTCGAAATTCTTACGAGTATAAAGAGGTATATCACTCAAAGAAATGACCTTATTTAGCAGAGTTCGATTGCAGGCTTCTTAAGGGCTTCAATTGCAATGAGCTTTGAATAACTCCACCTCTGGCTTTTGTAGCCAGTAGCTTTAACTCTGACTCTACCTGCTTATGGACTAAATAAAGCATACATACGTATCTCGTGACCATATTCTCATTGCATACTTGCAAGGTAACAATTTGGCGCATCCGATGTGCAATGATTTTTATACAATATTACGGTCAGCTAGAAGACCAATGGTCTGAACAAAAATTCGTCGAAGGCTTGCGGATTTGGACTATAATTTAAGCAAATCCACCGAAATGTGCACAATTACGCGACGATTGCAATACTTCTTAAGGGCAATCAATGTGCAAGCCGTAATGCATATTACTACCGAACGTGTACATCTCAGCCACATGTACTCCAACTCTAACGCACCTGCTTATGGACAAAAGGGGACAGGGGTGGGGGCAGCTGAAACAGAAACATACATACATTATTGACTTTGAGACCTTCGCGATTTCTGGCAAAAATTGTGATGTAACCCTTTGTTTTTTTTTCAAAAGTGGCCAAATTTTAGAATGGGGATTTTTGAATGCCAATCGATAGTCCCGATCCTTACGAGTCTAAACAGGCATATCATTCGAAGATATAACTTTATTTGCCTGAGGTTTTACTTATTATAATAAGATTGAACTGAGTCTATCTTTGTTAAATAAAGTCCGATCTCGGAGAGATACACCTCTTCGACTAGTTTAAGTCTATAGCGAGTGCGTCAAAAGTTTAGCACAAACAAATTTTTGTTAAAGCAATCAAATTTAAAAAAAAACACAAAGTCATTCAAAGTTGATCCCGTTCGACATCCTTAGTGTAAAATTTTGTGGGTAACAATTTTTTCTTACTAATATTTACAGATGAGCGACAGATACCCTGAGAACCATTCATGCATACAATTTTTAAATTATTTGGGTTTTAGAATTGTGTTAGGTTTCGCTGAATTCTGCGTTTATATAGTTAGTCACCGAGAACCACTTTTATTTTTGTCACGCTCGAATCGCTTATTATTTTGCCAATATTTTGGAAACGGAACTAATTAGTGACTTATGTATATTAAAAAGGAAAAGACGAATTGAAAATCCTTTTTACTTTGACTATTTTTTCACTTTAAATGTGTAAGACGTCGGCGTTCGACATAACGGAAATGCCTATATGTATATTTTAAATAAATACCTCATAACATCAACCTCATAAAAATAAACAGCTTGCAACTCTCTTCTTTCATTTTCTCCATATATGGAGGAATATTTGAAGTGCGCTTTGGACTGCAACCCTGAAGCTATGAAGCGTAAAATGAAAATCGAGCCGAAAGCATAGGGGAAGCGTAAACTGCAACTTCCTGAATTTAAAGCGCATTTCAAAGCGAATGACACATAAATAAAGGTCGAGAGAGGAAGGCAGTTGCATGGCCTATCGTTAAAATCTATATAAAGAAATCAATGAACGAATTCGACAGCTAAACAAAAAGCATAGTGAAATTTATTGCCATTTTCCGCTGACGGGCTGCCGCACAATCCTTTGTCATGTCCAAAGACCCAGACCCCAAAAAATAAAAAATAAAATTGTACATACATACTTACATATATAAGAAAAAACCGGCCCCCGACGCTGACCCAAGCGACGGGCCCAGACCCAGAGCCACTTACGACTCGCAGCACAATGAAAACTCTTTCAAACGGTTCGGCGGCGAAAACAAAACGAAAAACCTGAAATACGGTGCACACAGCCATATGTACTTATAAAGAAAAATAAATACATTTTTCACGAATTAACGTGCCCATTCGAGCCGAACAGCAAAAGGTTTTTATAATTGATTTCCAGCGATTGCCAGTGCAGTGCCAAAGGAAAACAACAGCAACAACACCATCGACAACAACAACAACACTATAAGCAAAATCTAACAAGTAAAATTGCTCGACTGGCAGTCACCCAGCAGCCCGTAATTACTCTGCTGGTTGACTCTCATTGTCTCCTTCTGCTAATCGCTCTTGCTATATCGCTTACGCTATCGGTTTTCCTTTCTCTATTTCGAAGCTTCTATGTATAACCACTATTAAAACTGAGCACCTTACCTAAACTTTTGAAAATCACAAAGAAGGCGTATTCTTTTCAGTCTATATATATATTGTCTTCTTCTCTTTTTCTATCTAATTCTTCAACCTCTCTCTCCCTTTCTCTCTCTCTCTCTCTCTGTCTCTCCTTCTCTCTCTCTCTATATATCTCTCTCTCTCTCTCACCCTCTCTCTCTCTCTGTCTTTCTCTCTGTCTCTATATCTCTCTCTGTCCCTTTCACTCTCTCTCTCTCTCTAACTGCCCCTTCTCTCTCTCTCTGTATCTGTCCCTCTCTCTCTCTCTCTCTCTCTCTCTCTCTCTCTCTCTCTCACTTTCTCTCTTTTTTTCTTTCTCTATCTCTCTCTCTCTCTGTCTCTCTCTCTCTCTCTCTCTCTCTCTCTCTCTCTCTCTCTGTCTCTCTCTCTCTCTCTCTTTCTCTCACTCTCTCTCTCTCTCTCTCTCTCTCGCTCTCTCTCTCTCTCTCTCTTTCTCTCTCAGTCCCCCTCTCTCTCTCTCTATAACTGTCCCTTTCTCTCTCTGTCTCTGTCCCTATCTCTCTCTCTCTCTCTGTCACTCTTTTAATAAAAATCGTTTAGACATTTTTACATATTTCCATGCTTTGTTAATGTTTGCTTTAGCAGTATATTAATACCTTCAACTACATTTTCACTCCCTCTTTCCCTCCACATCTCCCTTTTCCACTGTTTACCTGCCTCCTTTCTGACCTCAACATAAAAGGACTATCAGAGATCATACTCCGCACCTCCGCACTCCCAGTACACCCTCACTACACACACACACACACACACATTGCACTTAAAAAGGTTAAAAATCGACCATAAACAACGGCCAAAAAAAAAAAAACGAAAACAACATAAAGAAGAAGGAAAAATAAAATAAAAAACAAGTACGACCATCAACACGATCATCAACGAGAACCATAAATAAGACTTAAATGGCATGAAAAAGGCAACACAAGGCAGCAACAATCACAACGGCAGCAACAACAACAGCAGCGACTGCAATCAAAACGCATGCTGCGGCCATTGCAACAACAACAACAACAACATCTACAACAACAAGAGGCAGTGCCAACCACAGCAAACAAAAACAGACAAAGAAAGAGTAGCAAAAAAAAGAAGTTAAGAAACAAAAATAATAACAACAAATCCAAAGCCCAAACGGACTCAACGAAGCTATATCGACCATAAAGGCAACAACAACAACGATACCAACAACGACAACCAGCCGCACCTTCAAAACAGACAGAGATGTGTGTGTGTGTGTGTGTGTGCGTGTGTTGTATCTCTCATTTCATATAGCTGGCTTGCCACTTGCCTTCAGCCCGTTGCCAAGTTGTTGTTGTTGTTGATGTTGCTGTTGTTGTTGTTGCTGTTGTTGTTGTTGTTGTTGCTGCAACAGCAACCGCAGCCGCAACGCTGATCAAGCGAGCCCAAGAGACACCCAAGAGACGAGGAAATAAAAAGCAGCATATAAAAACGAGTAAAAGTGCTCCAGTCAAGCGTGCCCGACGAGGAGATACCCTGTACTTAGAGAGCTGTAATATAAATATAGTCAGACATAAGCATCTTCTCTCTTCTGCATCCACACTATGAAAAATGCATTTTTGTTGTCATATATGTAAATGTAAAACATATATATAAGCATATATAAAATGTCTGTAACTACCTAAACACTTTGCCTATCCACCGTTTTAATGTCTGAGACAAGCTTATAAAACTAAAGCAGCCCATCGATATTTATCGATTTTAGAAAGACAAAATGGGAAATAACTATTAAATGAAATAACATAAATCTACTTTTGGCTTACTAGAATCAGATAGCCTCTAAATATAAAAGACATGACTAGATCACCTCGACTACAGATGCTGACCACGAATATATATACTTTATACCTGTCCCCTGTTACATACACTTGCACACCCGCAATATACCCTATTTATACCCATTTTCAAAAAGACCAGGGTATATTAAAAGAAAAGGCAACAAAATATCAAAACCGACGCGTGTTGCCTCGTTCATATCTTTGACTCGATCTTCAAGCCGCTTGGCATGCATCCAAAACCCAATTCAAATCCCAATCCGAACTGGGAGTTGGAGTTGGAGTTCGCATTCACCTCACTCAGCATGCGAGCATGGTTCTGCCTTGGGGGCGGTAATCCGTGGGTGTGGCAACTGAGCTGAGCAATGATAACCCCAAAGGTGTTTCTAACTCAACAGGTTTTTTTTTAGTAATATTCAGTATTGTATATGTAGATCTTACTCAGAAATAATGGGGCTTGGTTATGTCAGATCATGACGAATCATCTAATGTGTAAAGAGAAACTTTTTTATACAAAATTAATCTGGAGAACAATTATAAGGGCTTGATATAGCAGAATATTTTAAAGTATGACATAGTTCATATATATTATATTAATTATATAATTGATATCTTTTAAAAATAAGCATCATATTATTTTGAATTATAAAAGCTTTTTTAGTGGCGATTTACTCATAAAATACTATTCACAAAAATGAACGGATTGTCTTAGTGGCCTGTGGGTTAAAAGTTCGAGTCTCAGGCAATTTTATGGGGTTTGTACAAATTTTGGAGTACTTACAGGTTTTTATTAACGCTGAGGAAATATCTCAAAATTTTTACGGAATAAGATTTATATTTAAATAATATTATATACATTATTTTACAATATCAATATATTTAAAATATAATTCAATTTTAAAGTACAAACGAGTTTTTTCTTAATAATTTTAGCTTAAGCACATTAACACAAAATAGTTTAATCTGACTCAGTTATAGAACAAATTTTTCTTTATATAACTATGTTAATTTGTTAACTCTGAATTAAATTTATATTTAGCTAGTTAATTCAATTAATTTAATATATAATTATGTTTTTTAGTTCAAAAAAGCGTTTTCCTGACATGCATTTACATAAAAACGTTTAATCTGACAGCTATAGAACATTTTTCTTTTTATAACTACATTAATTTACACCAACATATTGGAAACACGAATAAATCTCAAATACAGTCGTCTCGCTGACACTTGCCCAAAATGAAACCAAACTCAGCGCCCCAAAGCTAATAAAAAAAAGTATTCAAAAATATCTCGCCAAGCTGGTAGACAATACCTGTTTGTTTGCTGGACTTAGAATCGCTGTAGACATAAATCTCAAAAGCTACAGACAGGCCAGATCAGCGCTGGTTGCGCTCAGGGGAGATCCCGAGGCAGACACCAAAAAGATAAATAAATAAAAAAAAATTGCCCACGGCTTAAAACAAAGAAATTAACTGCCATCAAGAACTTTTGTTTAATACTGATCAAAAATTAGAATTAAATTATATTATACCTTTTTAAGAATTAGCTCATCCATAGATTTTATAGACATGGAACATTTACAAGGCTGTAAAATATTCTGTGCCGTAGGAAACATTTTCGGCATTTCTCGAGAAATCTTTAGATTGAGATCCATGTATATTTTTTTACAGATTTTTGGTTGGGTGCAAAAGTTGCTTTATATTCTATATATTCCTTTTAAAAGTTATTATATCATCAAGTTTTTGTGTTTTGTTTTTATTTTTTCATGCCAAATTCGAGATCGAAATTCAATTGTTCTTCAAACTTTTTTGTTCAAGTCTTTAAATGTAATTTTTGACTGAGTCTGTCTGTCACTCAATAAATGTATTCATTTGCTGATGGTTCGAGCTTGGGACAGAGGCAGAAACCAGAACGCCAGTCTCTCGAGTCTCTCCAGTTGAAGTTCTATCGTAATTGCGTATAACTTGAAGTACAATCGCAATACATTAAAGTCTAATTGACAGATGGACTGACTGCCGGTCGGAACCACCAGAGGGGCGGCTGTGGGGCAGGCAGGCGCTTTGAAAGATGTTGGCGGAATTATTATATATGCATACAACTACAGGCACATGCCTACAAACATATATGTGCACACTTATAAACACGAGTCGGTTATTGTATCAAGCACAATGCGAGTGCGAAATTACGTAAGCTCTTGTCGAGCGATTTGCCAATCGTCAATATACCCTATGTGCGGGGTATTTGAAAAACATGTTTAGCTCTAAAGCGAGTTTTAGAGAGCAGATGTAAAGTGTAAAATATATAGAAGATGCTAAATCTTTGTGCTTATCTGTACTAAGCTGGACTGAAATAAAAGAGAAGTAAAATTAAAACTATTAAAATTTATATATGACATTTTTATACCCTTGCAAAGACTATTCTAATTTTGTTATGAAATGTACATATTACATAATATTACATATTATAACTTCTTGTAACCATCAACAAAATATATAAAAGATAGCTAAAAGAATTTGTAAAAACAAATGAATGAAAGAATTCTAGTATATACACGGTTAATTTTTTTATATTATTAAACAATTTTTTTAAGTGGAAAATAAAATTTCAAAACTTATTTTATTGATAAAAGTGAAATTCATTTAAATAAATAGTATTCCTCAATATTTATTTATACGAATATATTTATCTTGATTAAGTATATACATATGTACATAAATATATTTATTTAAAATACATGGTTCAGTTCCACCTTGTGTGACTGAAACGTGGTACAGGGCATTTACTAGTCGAGCTCTTTGGATTATATGACATATATTTCAGATATTTCCATGCATATAAAAGACCACAACGAATTTATTGTTGAGTATGTTGACTGCTGCGGCGTGGCAGCTGCACCTGATCCAGGATGCCATCAAGGAAGACAGATTCACACGCAAAGTGGCAGGCGCAATCCCGAAGAAGGAGGACTCCCTGTGCGACTGTCAGGCGGAACTTTTCAGCCTCGACGTGGATAGTAACTGAGCCTCAGGTTGCAGTCTCCGCTCGAATTTGGGAAATGGCCAAACTTTCCGCTGAGGGCACATCCATCTCGAAAGGGTTTATGACAATGGGCATCGTATCAAATTTCCAGCCAGCCTGCGGCCAACAGATCCTGTGCCCCGAAATGTGTTGCCACTCGCCACTGGCAAAAGGCAGCAAAGAGCTAAAAATTTATGTGCGCTCCCCGCGCGCTCCGAAAACAACGCAAAAGTTAATTAAACTTGAAAATAATAAAAGCAAAAGCAATAGCAAAGGCAATGGCAAAGGCGAAATGCAAAGCCAAGAAGTGGAGAAATAATAAAACACAAAAAGTGTACAACGCTGCCCGCGGGCCAGCACAAATGTTGGCCAGGAATGGGCATGGGAATGGGCATGGGAATGGGCATGGCCCATCATTAGCATATCGCCCTCGGCGCGAAAAAGGGCTGCAATGCAAAGTTAATCGCCAGCTGATGCCGATGACACGCCAGCAGGATGAGTGCCAGGATAACAAAGAACAAGAGGAGATGAGAGGATGAGAAGTGGGCATAGCGATGGGGCTGGGGATGGGGTTGAGGCTGGGTACCGGCTCTAGTGACGATGACTGCGTTGATATTGAGATTTATCCGGGAAAGCGGCCCACAGTCCCGACTCTTATTTTCGGACATTATCTGCAATCGCGGACTGCAATAAAAGTGGACAATAATTAAAACTGGCAAACGACAGCGTGACAGGCTCCACAGATGGATCTACACACTACAAATGCGGCTCTGTGGCACATCATTTACACTTGCGCAATGGGAGAATATAGATCAAAGCTTAAAAGTCAGGCTTAATAGTGAAAGAACTAAATTCGGGATGTGTTAATTGGTATATAAAGTTTAACAGGGTATTTTCTTGTATAAAACTAAACAACGATAACCTTAATAATAATATTAGGTTTAAAAATAATAATAATTATAATACATATATATTAATAATAATAAGAATACGAAAAATATTTAAGAAATTAGCTATAAATATTTCAATAAAAACAAAAATAAAATAATATACATTATATTATACAAAAACAATTTTAAAATTTTTTATTTTACAGTAATCTGGGTTAAAAAAGACTCCGGCTAAACATATTATTCTTATAAATTATTAAATGGATCTCTGCATCATTGCACATTTTTTAAACAAATATTAAACTCTTAATTGCCTTACATATTATCCCATTATAAAATAAATCAACGCTTAGGCTGTTCAGTCGCGGGGTTCGTCCAATTTTCATTCACATTTCGATGCCGACTGACCCCTTTTATCTTTGTTTTCCCCCTTTTTCTGAGTTGCCCAAAAAAAAGACACGAAATTAACGAAACGAAAAAATTGATATAAAAATTTATCAGAATTGTTTTGTTTGTTTTGTTTTTTTTTTCATCTTCTTTTTTTTAATTTTTGTATTTTCCGGTAGGTTTTTTAAATTTCTGCAGGTTCGCTACGTATACAACAAATAACCGTAAAAATCTTTGCCGTATACGGTCGTAAAAGGGATTTTATTTTAATTACATGCGAGTATTTTGAATGGTTCCGACTGTGTGCGGCAGATTTTCATCCAGTTGATGACAATAAGTCGGTGGTAGCACTGTGCAACACCACTGCCCCACACCAGCCCACCCCACCCCACCCCACCCCACTCGCCCAGCGGCTTACCCGACTGCCCCTGTTTGTTGACTCTTATAATTAAGGCCTTTGTGTACGCGCGTTTCCAGCTGATGGAACAGCGGTCCGGCCACAGTTCCCAGTTGCCAGTTCGAGTCCTAGTCCCAGCATTGGGGTAAAAACCCGCTTACCTGAAAAACAGAAAAACAGAAAACAGAAAACGGCAAACAGAAACATAGAAACGCCGAAAACGCTCATAAAAAGGATTAATTGTGCGCAATTGAAGAAAATATATGACGGCAACGGTTCGACCAAGTTTTCTACCTTTTGCCTTGAAAAAGTTTTCTCTGTGAATGGGTTTTCTTTGCTTTTCCTGTTCTGCAAGCGCCCCCGAAAATCTTTTCCATTGAATTATGCAAAATCATTTAAATGCGACGCACAAGAAACTTTTTGTCCCAACCAATCTCGCTGTCTGTCTCCTCTCTCTCTCTCTCTCTCTCTCTCTCTCTCTGTCTTGGCGACTTAACCACTTGGCATGTGTCTAAGGATCTTAATGTTATTGTTGTTCTTCTTGTTGTTTCAGTTGTTGTTGTTGTTTTGGGAAACAGCTTAAGTTCATAATGCTCATATACAACGCTCCTCGGGCTGTTCATGTGGGTTCGGGCGAGGCTTTGTAATGGCTCCAGCTTCTTGCAATTGCCATGACAGCAATCCCTGCTACCTCCCCCCCCCCCCCTCTCCTCCTCCACCGTCTCCGATTCTTCTACTATTTCCACATGCGTTCTTGGGTTAATTGCTCAAGTTCAAAATTAAAATATTTATTACAATGCAAAACTTTGGCACTTTGACGACGCCACGAAGACGACGCAGGACTTAGACAAAGACAGCAGCCAGGACAACAAGAAGAACACGAACGGGTACAAAAGGCAGATTACGTGTAATTTGCAAGTGCCTTTTTCGAGCTGCCTGCTCTACTCTGCTGAATGGTGGTCGTCTCTTCCAAGAAGTTTTGGAGGGTCTTTAGCTGTCGCCTCCTGGCACACACACTTTAATAGCCAGAAGTGCTGAAGGCTACAAGTTCTGGCTTAGCTGCTTTGAACAAACAAATTACTTGGCTAATCCTTGCAAATACTTACAACATCAAAATATAATCCCAGCTTAGCCACAAAGCAATTCAAAAGCCTTGCCAAAAATAGCATTAATCAGGGTTTTATGAACCTTACCAACTACACTGAACAACAAAAGTCTGTACTTTCAAGTTTGATAGGGTAAATAGGCACTACAAAAAATCTCCCAAATAATATTAAATGTTCCACGTATATTTTATTTAAAATCCTATAAATATCCTATGTAGAGTAAATTAAATTTTTTACATATAAAAAATACATTACACTTCTCGCTGTAAATAGTTACAATGCAGATAAAGTAGCTTGAAACTTTTGTCTTCGAATACAGTTACTTGAATAAGCCATGTCTTAAAAAAAGAATATCTAATAAAATTGATTCACAATCAATGTCCCATGTTTATCCAATAAGGGTTAATAAGGTTTAAATATTATGCTACCCCACACAATCCTTTCACATATCAATCCTTTTATGAAACTACAACCTTTTCAGCATTTGATCAGTTTAAGAGCACTGCAGTAGCTAAACTTTATCTGAGTATATCTAAAAAGAAGCATCGAGAGCTATTAGAACAGGTGCTGCCCGAGGGCTGGTGCAGCGACTTCCCCTTCAATCTGCCGAGTAGATAAAAAAAATAATACTTGTTTGCCAAAGCTTTAACGTAAAATGTAACGTGCGGCGCTTTTCATCATCTTTTTTTTACTTTATCTTTTTTTTTTAAATTTTGTTTGCTTCTTTTACCCATTTTCTTTTCGGGGTGTATTGCAAATTTTAAACGCATGAATAGTCAGTTAGATCCCCCGAGGGCTGTGTGTGTGAGTGACTGTGGGTGTGTGTGTGTGTGTGTGGGTCGGTACGTGGCACACGAGTTTATCTACAAGATACAGCTGGGCGGCTGTTGGGCGTACAGAAATGGAAAGAATGGGCTGTGGGCCATAGCGGATGGCCAGGCATATCCGTTGGCAGATGTTTTTCACACAGCAACCAGTTACACTTGCATACACTACCACACAGCATACTTGTGTTCTTATAGGGTATGTTACATGAAACTTTTTTATTTACTTGTTAAATTATTATACAAAATTATTTAATTAAAATTCAAGGTAAAAATTCAAGGTAAAAAGTTTTTATAATTATCTTTTATATAGAAATATATTTCTTTAAGAAATTGAACTCTTTTCGAAAAAATTAAATCTAAATGTAGTCAGGTCTTTCATCCATTTTTTACGCTTAACGTGATTAAAACTCTTATTTAAAAAAAAAAAAAAATCGCAAAACATTAGTTTAATGTTTTCAAAACTAGAGTATACATAAGTCGGCATGCTCATATTTTTACACAGCAGCACCCATTAACTTTGGCGTTATTCAGAAACAAAACAACATGAATAAGAACAACAACAACAACAACAACAATAGCAACAAAGTGAATAAGCAAGTGTTGCGGAAATGATTTGGCGCTCCCTGCAAGAAGAAGGGTCCACATCCTTAGCATCAGACTCCCCCTAACTCCCGTCAACGATCCCGACTCGGTTACGGTATGGGCTTCTGCCACACGTTTTGGTTGCATGATTGAAAAGTGTTTTGCTATAAATTCAACTTTTCTATTATCTTTATCTTATGAGCAACACGCGCAGCGAGCAGCGGGCGGTTGCAAAAGTAGCTGCAACGGCAACGGCAACTTCCATTACAGAGAGTCGTGGGGTAACTGGCAACGCAGCTGGCAGCGCTGCATGTGCAGGCGATGCCTTCCAATTGGAACCTGAAGTTGGACCAGGAGCTGAAGATGGCGCTGGAGCTGTGGATGGAGCTGGAGTTGGAGTTGAATGTGCTGCCAGCCGCTTTCATAATTGTTTCCTCCTGCTGCTGTGGCAGGAAACACAGTGGCACTGAAAGCGGGTGTGGCGGGCGGGGTGCAAGCTCAAAGCACTGTCGAGGGTGCCACAACCTTTGAAGATGACGAACGCGTACACAGAAAAAAACTCGAATTCAATTTTCTGATTGGAATTAAGTTGAAACCACGATGACAATTTTTTTTAAATTAATTTAAAATATTAAAGAAATCTCGGTATTTTATGGCAATTAAATTACAAGAAATAATATATATTCCCTTATGATATACATGGTAACTTACAAGATTTTGAGCTATTTTAAACTAAATTAAAAATATTACAAAAAATCTTTATATTTTCTAGTATATGGAAAATAATATTATATAATAATAATCATTTGAGAAGTGTATTTACCACTTTTCGAAAAGTTGACAAACCCTGTTTGAAAATGGGCACTCAAAAACATATTTTAAATTTAACTCAAGACCTGGCAACATACATATATATATATACATATATTATATACACTAAATTATATTATAATAAATTGTATATAGAATAAATAAAAACTTTATTAAAAAACAGTGTTGTATAAAGCTGAGGCTTTGGGGAACAGTTGCGACGTGACTTAGAATTAACTAGAAATTTTTGTGCAGTGCTCGGCACAGCAGCATCTACTTCTTGACTACTTCAGCTACTTTTTGCACTCGTCCGTCCTCATTCCGGGTGCTCATACTCCTCTTATCCGCCCTCTCATCCTCTCTCGTCGTTCGTCGTTCGTCATTATCGAGCGAGCAGGCGAGTGAAATTTTGCTGTCATTACTTTTTATGACCCAACAAGATGATGCAGTTGCCGCATGTGGCAGCAGCAGCAGCCAGTGGGAGGCAGCTCGCGGAGGCTAGAGTGGAAGCGAGGAGAGTGCGACACACTGGCAGTTAAAATATAATTTCAGGCAAAATCATCAGGCAACGGAGCGGGAAGAGCCTGTTAAAGTGAAACATCAAAGTGAATGGCACTCCGTCGGCCTGAGAGGCAGCCAAGGAAACTGAGAGCCCAAGTGACTGACAAACCCAACCTCCTTGCCCCAAACCATATCCCTTATTCCGGCTCATCCCCACCCCCCCCCCCCCCCTCCAAAAGCAGAAACCACAAGCTCAGCTGACGTTGCGGCAGTTGTTGAAAATTAAAAACGCATTTTTCGTCCTTCCTGCTTTTATTTTATTAAATTTGTTTCTCATTTTTTGTGTGACAACTCACTTAGCTACATGTGTAGCCATGGCCTGTCCCCTACCCTACCCCTATCCCCACTGCACGTCCTTTTTCTGGCAATTTGTCAGTCCTTTTCATTGCGTAATTGATTTAGCAAGCGAGTCCTTCGAGTGACTTCGTCCTTGCGAAGCGGGACCTTCGCAATCCGTTTAAAGTCGTTAGTTAATTAACTTGCTGTCAAATTAATACAAAAAAAAAGGCCGCATATTTTCCAGCTATTATTTTCGACTATGTTCTTCTTAGCCTGGCGTAGGGAATAAGGATTATATATTATATATAACATTTTCTCGCTGCATTTGAAATCAACTTTTTTAAATCAAATATATATTGTTTGCTGCATTTGATAACTTTGTTGGACTGATTTTCAAATCCCCCACTCAAACAGGGTATCTAAAATTAGCCTCTGCACGCAAATGAACTAAACTGGTTCGCAGCGGTTCGGGGCGTGGCAACGGCTTATTTCATGCGAGTTTTAATTAAAACATACAGCGCTAAAGTTTGAACAAGTTCGTGTCCAAAAAGTTGCCACTAGTTCTAATCCCGCCCCAACCCCCCTTGCTGTCACGGTCAACATGTGTGGCATGTGGCAGCAAAGAAGAAAGAACAAAAAAAACACACAAACTGAAATCCATTTTTAATTATTTTTACATTTATGACACGCGCAAAACTTAGCAAACACAAAAATAATAAATTAATTTACCACTTGACGGGCTCATTTTTACACTGTCCGACGAATTTCAAAGGTGTAACAAGTTTTTATATATATATATTTTTGTTTTAATGGCCATTTCTATGACATATTAGATTTTTGAATAGATAAATGTAGAGCATATCAAGGCCATGTATCAGGTTTTTGAAACGTGGGCGATGGAGGGTGACCCTCAGAAAGTATTCGAAAATAAATATTTATATCCGACAAAATGTCAGATTTTACCTATTGCATTAAATGAGATAATATGATTGATATATGCTTTTTCTAATACCCTAGAGACCACGAAATTACTCAAAATATGCCTTTTATGTCTGCTATTGCCTGATATATTTTTTCTTCTTCTTCTTCTTAATTTCAAGGGTGTAGTCAAAAATATTATCTAATAAATATTCTTTTTTTTAAGATCAATTATAATAATTAATAATAATAATTAAATAACAATAATTACAAGGCAAAAGGTGCAGAAAAGGGGTAAATGAAAATAGAATAATTAATATAAGCTCCGGAATATCAAGTTTTATAGCTTTACTTCTAAAAACTGATTTTGAATATTACAGTTGGGGGGAGGGGGGTGGTTATGGGGTGGGTTTTGGTGGGGATTAGTTGGTGATTGTGCGGGGTCTTTGACTGCGCGGAGTTCAACGCCATTTTGTTTGCCATTGCCCAATGAGGCGCCCACACACAAGTTACTGCCGCTCAAATACCCTCTCCTTGCCCGCTTTTTACACTACACTACACACACACACCCACTATTCACATACACACACTAGCGTACAAAAGCGCGAACATTCCACTCGACGTCTCTAATTAGTAGAATTTAATCTTCACACTATGGCAACGTCAAAGCGTCCCACACCCCACCCCACCCCTCAGCCAGCTTACCCCGCTGCCATTGCTCATTATGAAAAATTTCAAATTAAAAAGGGGCAAGCAGTGGGGGCTGCAGGGCGAGGTGGGAGCTGCTGCTGCCAAGTAAAAGTTTCCCAGAAGAAGCGAAGTCAGGATTTGCATAAATGCCACAGCACGAGCCTGGAACGGGGCCAGCTACTGTGTGCGTGTGTGTGTGTATCACACATCATGATTACATAATTTAGCTATTAAAACAGCCAAGCGTACTTACGGTTACGGGGGGTGAGGTCTAAGGTTGGCGGCTTATTTATGCTCCAACACGCCATCTGGCGCAGCTTCAAAGGATGCGCGAGGCTGCGTGGAATCATAGATTCAAGGATCCAAGGATTCCAGCTGAACGGCCCACACATGTGCACTTGATTTACTCATTAGCGTTACTTTTCTCCTCATAATAGACGCTTACAAGTACCCAGAGCTGCCAGTAAACCGCAATCCCCCCTCGCCGACCCCCTCCACCAATCCCATACCATCTTTCCCTATATGCCAAGCCCTTTCCCATGCTACCGTATATTTCTATGCCCTTCCTTTTATGCTGCTGCGAAGGCATAAGCTGCTTACGTGTATCCTTTATGAAAATGTAATTGTGCACGCACACGAGTGTGTGTGCCGGTGTGTGTGAGGGTGTGTGTATTTCTACCTAAGCCCTAATAATCCCCACTATTTGCCCAAAAAAAAATAAAAATAAATAAATAAATATACGTTATATACTTAGAAATTACCTTCTACCTTGCCCCCGGCAAAAGTCAAGAAATTTTACCTTTTATTCTTTGCCTGAACTCCGGCCCCGATTTGTTGTTTATCGATGAGGCTGCGCCGAAATTCATCTCCTGATAAGAATGTTGTCTTTGGCAGGCACGTGTCTCGTTTCCCATTTGCTTTGGGCAGGGTATTTGAACACAATTCGATTATGAGCTCAAATTTTAAATCACATGATTCCATCCCAAAACCAAATTTGATTCCGTTTTTTTTACAGCAAAAAAAAAAACATAACAAATCTTATACTAAAATGTATCTTAAGTAGAAAATATTTGTTTTTACCAGCATTATTATTTCCTCAACATAATTATTAGCTTCCCAACATGTTTATTTCATAATAAGAATAATAATTATTTTATTAGAATGTTATTGAATATTTGATTTTAAACTTATTTCAAAGAACTTCACAAGCAATTATATTATGTAGTAATAGAATAAATACGTTTTTAATTTTAAAATCATTTTCAAAGCACTGCAGCAACAAATATTAACAATGCCTAATATCTTGACCAAGTTAAATTGACGGTCGGAAAATTGGCATAAACTTATCAAAATAATATCAATATATACATAAAATCAATATAAATCATGGATGCTTAATATATTTAAAAAAAAATTAAAGAAAAATGTGTATATCATACACTGATTCAATTTGTTCCCAAATTTAGACATCAATTAATTAAATTTCAATTTACAATCCTTAAAAATCGGTCTTTCAATAATTCAGCGTTCACGTTTAAAGATTTTACATATATGGCACAGTCTGAAAATCGTTTTTATTTCATTTCCAGGCAAATTTTAATCGGATTCGTTGCGATCTTCGCCTTTTGCTGAATCATCGCAGTAACCAATAGGAGGCACATTAAGGCCATTTGGCGTCCACCCCATTAAATGAAATTAATTTCCTCTCTCTCGAAACGCCCCCCAACACACTCACACACACATACACAATATAAATTGCGTACAAAAATCTCGTAATATTTGTGCTTGTCATCCACTGTACAATGAATGGGCGCTGATAAGATCGCAAGAGGAAGGCGTGGCTAGGGGGCTAGAGGAGGAGGGGGGGTTAACAGAGAATGGGCCGCACATTGCAGAAGTTACCGTTGCCAGATAAGAGATTTTGTTATTAATAATTCAGGCGCGGCGCGTTTTGCCTCACCTCACGCCCGTGCAACGGAAAAACGTTGGAAAATTGCTCAATTTTCCGTGCGAACTCTGTGGAAAAGAAAGAGAAATTTATGCTAATTTGCAGCAACTATCACTACTTAACATCAGCCATAGTGCCAACAACAAAAACAACAACAGCAACAACAACTACAAACTTGACAAAGACCCCCAACTTGAGGACCACATAACGTCAGCGTCAGCGTAACGAAGTAACCTAATTAATTTGTGGCACTCATTAGCAACAATTGAAAATGCCACAGCCGAAAGCAGCAGCAGCAGCAACAACAACAACCATAACAACAAAAGCCCCCAAACAAAACCCCTCGCACCACTCTGTCAGTCGTCAGGCCGTCAACTTAGCCAGAAGTTGGAATGTTTGTAACGAATGTGGATTATTGGACGGTCTACTTGGGGCTACTCAGCCCAACATTCCCGAAAATATATTAAATGGTAGAGGGGCAAAACTTGATTGTAGCAGAAAAAAGGTTGGGAAATTAGTTGGAAGTCTAAATACACTACAACCACAGCATAAAATCAATTTAAATTGAGAGTTTGATTTGAACTAAATACGTTCTTAACACTTAACGTTTAAAATATAGAAGTAAAAATATATTATTTTAAATTCATATGATAACAACTAAATAGTTTCTTAAGATTTTTTTTTTTGTATCACATTAACATAAATTTAATTCATTATTTATACTATTATCATAAAACTTCCTATACAAACAATTTCAAGCTATAAATACCCTTTTTAATATGATTTATATAAAAAGACACGAACACAGTTATTTAGATACAAAAATATATTTGTTGACATCGAAAATATTTTAGCTCGCATCTTCAAAATAAAATATACTTAAAAACAATGCCAAATTTAATTTAGATAATTGATTTTAACTTCCATCTAAAAAAATTTAATTTAAATATACTAAGAACAATGCCAATTTGAGTTAATGCTCATTCTTGACTTTTGCTTTAAAATTGGATATTTTTAGGAATATGTAGTTCCAATTTTAATTGATCGAATAAATTTAAGTTCCCATCCATTACTTTTGCTACAAAGCGTAAAGTTTAAAAGAAGAATTTCAATTGGAAGATAATTTTCCTCGGCTATTATTTATTTCTTTTGTGCATCGAAAAAATAAACAATAATTTCTGCTGGATTTCAAAGTAATATATTATCTATTTAATGTAAAATTCTTGGGGTAATTAATAATTTGTTTTCATTAAGAAGTTGCTTAATTAAGACACTTCCGGACACAACACGAGAGTGTGTGTGATCCCCGATACACACATCAATTAAGATGAATGTCTATATAAATGCCTGATAAATTGCATATGTCAGCGGTACTAAGAGAACTACAGATCATTTGCTGAAGACAACTTCACTGTGAAAGACTGAACGACCGAGAAAATCCCTAATGTTTGAACAATCGAGACATCAGTCAATCAATCAATAAGAGTATTGTGTTACACTTCCTGCGCTGCTTTGTTTAATGATCGAAGGGTTCGTTTGGGAAACTTTTTGAGAACTAGCCAGAGATAACGGTCGGTTTTCCCAACACATTGTCCATGGACTCCGTTGCAGGTGTAGAGCACATGCAAATATTTATGAAAACACCGAAAAATAATAAAAAAAAAATATGTTAACTAATTTTCGGCTTTGGTGCGTTGACGTGTGAAGCGAGCGGCGGGGGGAAAGAGCCAGCAAGAAAATACGTTGCCCCGCCTGACCGCCTCGCCGCCTCACCGGACACCACACACCTTGCCGCACACCGTCGGCTGGCCGTTAACGGTCCGGTCAGCTCCATCACCTGCTGGTTAGCCACAGGTCAGCTTTGACCTGTGCGTGAGTCGGGCCTATTCGAGGCGCTGTCAGTCGTCACTCACCCGGTCCCTGCTCGGGCGAACCTCAACGCACGACATTTTTGTTGTTGTTGTTGTTTTTCCAACATTGCCCGATATGCAAAATCATGTGACCCGCCTGGCTGGAAGGCCTCCGATCGCTATCTGAGCGCTAATATATGCGTGGGCCGCAAAATACCTTTGGTAATGCATAATTCGAGCCACTTTTCCGGCGGCTTGCGAGCCAAGCAACCACCGGACACCGGCCACCGGCCAATGGCCACCAACCACCGGCCGTAGCCATATTTGAGGGTTTTTTGTTGTTTTTTTTTTTTGTTACATACATTTTGTTTTTCTTCTCTGTTATTTTGACTTTTGGTCGGAGCTAGCTGGGAATAACATTTAATTAACATTTTTCCTCGCTTTCGAGGCGCAAAATAATCACGCATAGGCGTATGTGGTTTTTTCCGTATGTGGGGCACCTCATGCCGTGACAGTGGAACAAGTTGCTTATGTAAATGGAAATTAAATGTATGCAAAAAAAAAAATGCATGTAAAAATTAATAAGTGACATTATGTAGTTTAATTTTGATTTATCGGTAACATGATATTTTTACTTTAAACTTTTAATATAAATAAATATTAAACATTAATTTATTTTATACTTATTTAACTTTAGACAAGTTTTGTATTTGTCCATAAAACATTGCTCAAAAAATTTGAATTATTTCTATAACATATTAATAATTTATATATATATATATATAACATATTAATAATTTATATATATATATATATAACATAATATACATATATTATGTTAACAAAAAATATTATCAACCGGAAACTGCGACCAAATATTAAATTTTCAAAATATATTCGAAATATTTCTCTGATATCAAAACATATTTCATTTATGAACATGTTTGCTCCACTGTGCAGCGGTTATACTCAGCTGATTTGTTCTATGGCTATGTGTGACCTTTGGCGTAAGTTATGATTATGGCAACTGGAAACATTGACATTACTTAGCTCTGGTACGGCGCAGGGTTACATAAATTTAATTGTTTGGTTTTTGTATTTCCTAAGACACGCACGTTCTAGACGCAGAGTTTCGGCTGGGTGGGGTCACATTTGCATTCGCATTAGCCGATTCTCGGCCGGTTGAGTGTTAGGTATCTTACGGATACGCATACGAAATATGAACAAATTTACATCGGCTTTGTTTTTTTCGTTTTTTGATTTTCTTTTTTATTTATTTTTTCCTTTCTCATACTGCCTTTGATTAATTAGCGGGTCGTCTTTTGTATTTGTCGGTCGACTTATTTCGGGCCCTTAAGTGCGATATTTGTAACACTTTGCTGACTTATTGTTGCCCAGCTGAAGAACGGATGCCTGGGCCCAAGCCCGAGTCCGAGTCCCCCTACGACTCCGATAAGGCTAATTAACCCATTACCTCATTGTTGTTGCTCTTGTCCGGCCTTATTTGAGGCTTACAAATTTGGTTAATTTTTTCTCTCAATTTTTTCCTGCTTCTTCTTTTTCCATGCGTCTTGGGCCGCCGCACACGTGTTTGGCGCTGGCGACTTACAAATCTGCGCAATAAATTCCAATTTGGCGCCCTAATGGATCCTCCAAAACGGCCAATTAATTTGGCCAACTGAATTGGCCGCAATTAATTTGGCGCACAGCAAGTTCATATTTACCTATGACAGCACATAAAACATGTTTAAGAGCGTAACCAAATCCGGTATTTTTTATGGTATATACATTTTTTTGTAATTTATAATGTTCTTTAATGTGAATCTCAGCTTGTGCTTAGCAATTTATTCCATAATTTGTTAGGCAATTAAATGAAAAATTAATTAAAACGCGAAGATTGTAAATTGATACGATTTTATAACTATTACTAGTATGTTTTTGGATATTTGGTATTTTAAATTGATTATAATTTTTTTGGAATAAACAGATATGCATAGATATAGATAGAGATATACTTAAATGTAGATATAGATATAGAAACATATATAGATATAGATAAAAAATATATTGAGATATATATGTAAATTTAGATATAAACGGAGAAAGTATTTAGAGCAATATTTACTTGTGCGTGAATCTTTAAGTGAACAATTTGGCCTGAAATGTTTACTTCCTACTTGCCTTTAAACAGGAAATGGGGCAATAGGGACTTAACCACAGCCTCTTAGAAAACAATTAAATAACTAAATAACCAAGACTTTCGCTAACTGAGCGACAATTTGCGAGATGTTTTCCTTATGCCAGCCCCACCCCTACCGTCCCCCCTCCTACGGAACGAGCTGTTGCCATCACCTGCTCCATTCGGAGCTCACAGCCCCATTGCGTAGATCAAACGTCGGGCGAGATGAAGGTCCAGGAATTTATGTATCTAATACTTCTGGGCCAGGGACACGCATTACTTTCAATTCGCCCGTAAGCCCGGAGAGTCGTTTTCGGCGCTGGTTAACAAGACAAATGCAATTTTAACAGCGACAAAAACAAGGACAACATTCGTAAGCCCATTGATTAATTTGAAATTTATGAAGCGCTCGTAACTTTTGCTCTGCGGTGGCGGTGGGCCCCGCAATCCCCCTGCCACGGCTCATATACATTTTAATTAAACGTCGCACCGGAACAGCCCGCAACTGGCATAAGGCAAAGAAGAAGAAGAAGAAGAAGCAGCAGCAGCTTGCTACTAAGATGCATACTTGACAATTTAGCGTTAATCCCGGTCACGGAGCCAACCCCGGCCCGATCCTTGGCGGCCCATAATCGTAAACAATGGGCGTGCGCAAAACTGGCATAAATATCATTTGAATAACGGGGCGAGCAGGTGGGGCAAGGTCCGTGGGCAACGGCAATGGCAACGGCACCGGATGCTTAACAAAAACGCCGGCCAGGACTCTTGTATTTGGACCTGGACTCGGCCACATTCGAACATGCAACTTAATTACGCGTGCCAAGCCGAGCGGCTTTTGTTATTATCATTCAGTCAGCCGGTTCTTTGGCTGCCCCTACCGCAACCCCTGGGCTACCCCCTCGTCCCGTTGCGTTGATGATAATGTTTTGGACGAGGCATTGGCTGCGCTTAATGAATTTATTTGTTACGCATGGCGTAGTTTGAATTGGCGTTCACACACACACACACACACACGCACACATACACACACAAAGAGACAGCATCTGAGCGAGAGAGACCTACGCAGAGTCCTTCATTGTCCTGCATGGCCTTAATGAAATCCATTATTACGAAAGCCATTTCCATTCCTTTCACACGCACACAAACACACAAGCACACACAGGCACACACGCGCACACACCGTGAAACACTCTCGCACAAAGTAAATACACTTATTAAGCAAAAGTGTTGTGCGCCCGAGCAGGGACCGGGGCGAGGTCCTTGGCTCGTCTGTGGATGAGTAGAGTGGGGGAAGGAACGCGCAATGCGCAAAATGCGAAAGGCATAAAACGCAGCAGGAGCTGAATATTACGCAAAGCGTCGAGGGTTAGCGTGAAACAGTCAGGGAAATAATTTGGTGCGATAGCGAGCCCGATAATGATACGAGCGCGAGCTGGTCCAAAGCGGCGTCAATTGCCCCGCTTTAGAGATGCAAATAGCACGCCCTTTGACAGCATTTGTTGCCCAAACTAGGGAGGGGGGACAGAAAGCGAACACTCGAAGCGCATTCAATTAACAGGAAATGTATCCAGCATAATAACTTTTATCAATGTGCAATCAATTGGAAAAAAGACTTGATTCGAAATATGCAAAGGATCTGAGAGGGGCGGCAGTTATCAACAACAATGTGGAGGGACGTCAACTAAGTTATAGGAGCCCAGTATAGGTGTTTGTTAAGAGCCCTGATAACTATCGGAATCCAAGTGCTTTACTTGAGCGAAGAACTTAAATGTTGCAAGAAGTCTAACCCAAACCCAAATGCTTGTTACTAAGAGAAAGACAGAGAGGTCGAAGATAAGATACCCTAGCTAACATCAAATGTATGTTATAAATTTTATATTAAAGTTTTACCTATAATTTTATTTAAATTTACAATAAACAAATCAATTAATGCTTAAAAGTACATTACAGGATTGGCTGAGTTTCAGTAAACTCAAACAACATATTTTATTAAGTTTATTTTAGTTTTTTATGTTATGTTAACAAAATTAATAATATATTATTAATTAATTAATTATTAGTACGAGTTTCCTCATATGTTAGCAGCTAAGTTTTAAAAAGAAATTCTTAAAAAATAAAAATTTCCTTATACAAGCACTAAATTTTTGTCTGATAGTTTCAGTAGCTTTACGATAAAGTAATCCAAAGTGATCGACTTCAATATATGTTATATCTGGCAAGTTTCACCAAGAGAAACTCATCTCAAAGTACCCTTTGTATGAGGGTATAAAAACGCCTAACTCAGTTGTATTTTAGTCACATTATAGCAAAGTTTTGCTAGCTTTTGAAGTATTGTTGCACTGCCTGCCTGTAATTCAAATAGAAATAGTACGCGGTTTGATTCCCCCCTTCAATTTACCGTTCAAAGTTTCCATATACCCCACTCGGCGCTCGATGTTTGCTCTGCCGCTTTAGTTCTTAAAGCAATCATCGACTGTCGCTGGGCGCGACCAACTACCCCCGGGGGTTGTAGATAGAACCGCAAGTTGTGGGGCGCAACTTTTTCATTAGCCATGGCGCATCCTTCCTTCCTCTTCACACTGGCGCACACACAACTCTATCATTAAAACTTAAATGACCTTCCTGTCGACAGACGACGCTGACTTTTACGACGCTTCTTTTTGGAACTGCTTCAAACTTTGACTCCTGATATCACACTTCGCGCGACGCCATTCATGAAACTGGCCAACGCTCATTCGTGCAGTCATTCAGTCATTCATTCATTTATTCAGTCATTCAATCTAGCACCCTCTTGCCGAACGCTGTCAGCTGCTCATGACATTCTATTACCGGCATGCTGGATTGTATCTGTTTAAGTATATATAACTATCTCCAGCTGTATCTAGATACGCAATAAATGCTTTCTATTTAATGAGTTCTCTCTCTCTCTCTCTCTCTCTCTCTCTCTTTTGTTGGGCTGCTGTGCGGATGTCCGCCACGTCCATGTCCGGCGGGAGGTCCTTCGAATGGGAGTTTCTGGCCCCGAAATTTACATGTTAGTGCTTTCTTTATAGATACTATTTATGCGTTACCGAAACGCCGTTCATGGCACTTTAATTGCCAGAAAGGACCAGATCGGCAACTGCAGCTGGAGGATAATGTAGGACTCAACATATGTATGCCTGACCTAATGGAGGGTTGTCGGCTTCTACGACTCATTTATCATGTGTCAAAATGTTTAACTAAATGGCACTTTGCCGAAAAACTTTTGGAACGGGCTAGTCCGGTGGGTCGGGTGGGTTGGGTGGATCGGGTGGTTCGGTTTCAGTGTTTGCTAAGTAGTTACTTTTAATAGTTGCCGCTGCTATCCAACATAAATAACTCTTGTCTTGTCTCCTCGGCGCCACGCCCACTTTCGGCCCAAGTGCTAACAATCTTTGAGATACTTTTCGTTTGCCCGTTGGCAGCGTGATGAATGAGCCGCCCAAAAGCCTTTGGACGTAATTATATGCAGGCCCAAATGGCTTACACATGAAGATGACCGCAAAATGTCTTAATCGAGGGTGTTTCGGCTTATGCCCCACTCCAACGAATCCCCCTCCCGCCCATTGTCCCTTGCGTGCGAGAACGTTTCGGTTACTGATAATCTAAGTTTATCAAATGCGGCTAAATTCATAGCAACAAGGCAACGGCAAAAGGTTCAAATAGAAGCAAATTTATGGGCTTGAGGTTTTCTAAGCGTTAAAAGAGATTTAATTACAGACTAAGCTCCAGCAAATTGTTGAAGCAGGACTTTATAAATAAATATCTTAAGTTCATTTCTATCTGATTTTCAGTGTGTATTTGTTTCTAAGCTCAACAACCCTTTCAATTAAATTAGATTATAGGCCTTCCTTGGACCAATTAACTATATATGGGACCCATCTGCCTTACAAGGCGCCTTAGCTTATATGTTTACCTGCTTTCTTTTTAGTATTTGTTCGGTCATAAAAAAAGGTTCGGTTTAAGAGAAATCAAAAAAATTAAAAAGAAGTAAAAATGTTGAATAAACCATGACTAAAATGCCCTCAAACATGAAAATCGGTTCAGTTCTGACAATGTTATGCGAGTTTAAAATATGTAAGCTATGGATTCGAGAGCTTTACAAGTCAAATTTTTCGTCAATTCTAATCTATCAGTCAAAATCGTAAGACTTTAATCGACGCGGGTATACACAAGTATATACTATGTCAAGTTTTAAGTCTCTAGCGAAGAAAAAATACAAATTTTTATTATTAGAGGCGAATTTAAGTCTAGCAATACCCAAAAAAAATTTTGTCTGCTGATTGTTACCTTTTAAGATTTTCAAAAATAATCTTTAATGCTTATGCTTGTTTGGCATCCTCATGTCAAATTCGCCAGCTGCAAGTTAGCCATTATAGAGCTTCCCTGACAATCGCATTGATATTCAATATTGAGGCGGATATCGCTAATCGCAAGTGTTTGCTTTTGGGGCAACCTTCAGATCGAGAACTCGCTGTAAAAAGCTAATTAAGTAAAGCTCAAGTGGCGGCGAGCAGGGCGATGGGTATTGGTATCGGGGTCGGTAGCTGTCTATGGGTATTGTGTTTATCAGATGTGCATTCATTCGAATGCACTTCCTTTGGGCGCACTCAACGGCGACTTCCCGTTAGAGCGGGCCGAGTGCAAAACGCAACTGCATCAGATACGCATCAGTTGCACAAACTAAATAAGTAAATAAATAAACGCTCACTCAAGCGGCTGTAGGAATCGGCAATTGCCATTGCAATTGCAATTGCAATTCGAAACGGAGCTGTGAACTGCTGCCCCCTTCCGACGCCTCTGCTACTGCTGCCCACTTCCATTTAGCCAAGTGGGGAGACGGCTTGAAGACCGGTGCCGCCGGGCCATAAGGAAGTGCACTTTGAGCGGCGCGACAGCTGCGTGGCTTATCCAATCGGATTGGCCTGGCGCGATAAACGATAAACGATAGACGATAGACGCTGCATAATTGAAATAAACACAAACAAGCATAGGCAAACAACAACAACAACAACGAAGTACTCGATGATGACGTTCGAGTGACGTTGAAATTGAATAAAAATAAAATATGTATTCCACAGTCAACGTCAACAGCAATTTCAACTAAAGTGCACGCAACAACAAATCGCAATAGCAACAACAAGGAGAGCAGCCACGACAATAGCGGCGACAACAACACCTCCAAAGTTGATTGATAAAAACTGTTTAGCTGTGTGTATAAAGAGCGCCAGCAAAAGGAGAACAAGCAATGCTAGGCAAAGGAGAGACAGAGGTAGCGAGCGCGAGCGAGATGCAAGCAACTGGCATATCGAGTTGCTTCTCTAATGTGACAGCTCAATGCAATTTAGTTGGCAATGACAACCAGCAATAACAGCTACAGCAGCAACAACAACAACAGCAGGAACCGCAGCAGCTCATTCTATTTTGCACAGTGCCTGACAGCATTCAGCATGCAGTCAGCTGTGCATTGATATGCAAATAGTCGTTATTTTCATTTATTAAGTCTTTGTTTTTATTTATTTTCAAGTTTTACTTTGATTTCGTTAATGAACCCTTTGTTAAGAGACAAATAAAATTATTTCAGCAGTGGTAATTTATTTTGAAAACAAATTCTTTCTATGAATCTTATTTTAATAATTGGATTTTTTAGTATATTGGTATATTTAGTATTTCGTTAGATGTGCAATTAATAACATACTCAAGTTAAAATGCGCAAGCTTTTTAAATATTCTTCCACTAACATTTATCGCTCATCGTACTACCTGTTTATCCCCACGCACACAAACGCCTTTAAATGCCTGCATTTTAAGGTATCAAAAGGACGTAAAGAGTGCAAAGTCATAAAATACATATAATAAGGAACCAGAACTGACAAAGGCAACGATATGGGTGTGTAAAGATTGCAACGGTAATGGAATCAGGCAGCGGAATCGGTTGGGAATGAGGGAAGCGGAAAACACAGGCAGCAAAACTGAAACTGTAACTGAAATGCTGCGCAAACAACTTTGAACGTCAATTTGTCAACTTGAAACGAAAATTGAATGCAAAGCTTTGCGCCACGACGCGACGTTTACGTTGACGGCGACGCAAGCGATGGCAGCGCTGTCAGCTGAGGTAGCGTTAGCGCCTGACGCAGTCAGGGCCAATTTCAGATTCAATTTTTGCTAGCGCACTATGCGCTGCAGTCGCAGCATTTTCGTTGCTTTCACTGGGCTGTTGTTCATGTTGCGCTGCGATGCGGTATTTCAATAGGGCATAGGAAGGGGATCGGGCTGAACGTCAAGTCAAGTTAATGCCGTTATCGTAGGTGCGGCAAACATGACGCTGCCACAGTCGACGTCGGCAGAAGCAGCGACAGCTACAGCAACAGCGGCGCTTGATAATGAGCAGTTAAAGCAAGAAGCAGAAGCAGTCACGAAAGCTTCCGCAATGTTAAAATACTGCGAGTAATAGAGGTGACATGAGGAGAAAGAGGTAGAAAGAGTGAAAGAGTGGGGTAGTGTTAGGGCAAATGCATGGCGAACTGAACAAACTCTAAATTTGTTAATGCATGTGTGTGTGTATGTGTGATTAAATTCGCCTTACGATGACAAAATTCGGCGAAATTATAACATGCACGTGTTGAGGACTTTGCATACATACTAAAAGCAGAGAGAGTGTGAGGGGGAGAGAGAGATACCGCAAGTTGGGAAGAGAGCGAGCGCAATTCAATGTCGATCATCGATCGGAGCGGTAACAAAGTTGTCAATTCAAAATGCAAAAACAAAGCTGCCTACGTGAGCGACGTCGCCGCTGTCGTGTTTATTTTTTCGCCAGCTCCCTTGCCCCCCGCAGTCGACTAACCTAACAACCGACGAGCCCGCCCCTTGATTAACAAAAACAACCAAATTTGCCGTGAAATGCAATTCCTTTTTGGATTCTTTCTTTCTTATTTTTGAGTTTTTGCTGAATCGCAAAATTTGTTACCGCGTTGTGAAGCTTTTTTCGCAAATTTTGTTTTTGTTATTCTGTTTCGTCCAACAGCAGCAGCGGCGGCGGCAACGATAACAACTTCTCAACGACGGCAACAAAATTTACAGCTGTAGCTGCCGTTGCACAGTGGTACCAAGGCGAAATCAACGTTAATTCGTATTTGTATATTAAAATATTGGAACATGGGTTCTAAAATTAATCGAATTTATACTAATTGCTTAATTAAAATATAATAAAAAGAAAATAAAATAAAAACTAGATTTTAAAACAATTATAAAGATAATTCTGAGAAATATGTTCGAATTATGACCTTATGGTACATTTTAGAGCTTAATCTCCCACTGTCAAATGGTTTTGGTGGAAACACAGAATAGAGTAAACACACACACAAATACTCACCTACACACAGTGTATGTTGTAGCCAAGTTCTCAACGAGCACACGCCACTTTGCCTATCCAGCGTCATGGCCGCTACTTGGTGCTACACGAATAGCCAACAAAATTTTGTTGGCAGCAGTCGTCACATGCGCAGAAGCAGCGCCATCGACGCGGGCCCACTGTGCAACGTGTTGCCGTTGACGGTAGCGACAACAGCAGCAGGCAGCAGCAACGATCGCCACACGAACAAAACTGAACCGAAACAAGAAAGCCAAATTGCGATCGCGGGGCCGACACTTAAATACCCTTCGAACGGAAAGCATAGGAAATAAAAATAGCATTTAAATAAAAAGAAAAACGATCATAGTAACGGTTGTGTGGAATTTCGTTGAGCTTGGACACAAGGTGCAGCGAAGTTGAAAGAGCAGGCTGTGAGAGTTGTGCTCATTCTAAGCTTTTGGCAAAGCTCATGAAGTAGCTGTAATGATCAGATCCACAACAACAACAATACGATTGGAAGGTGTTTGTGGCGTGGGGCGGGGGCGGTGGATTGGGGCGAGCACAAACCCAAGTGACGAACTTACGGCCAACAGCAGCAGCGGCGGCAGCAGCAACAACAATAACAGCAGCAACAACAACAGCAACTGGCCCGTTTGGAGCAGCGCGCATGCCACACACAGTTTAAATATGTGAAATTAGTACAAATCGTGATTTCAACAGCGAACGACCGACGACGAACGACGAAGCGGCGAAAACAACAACGAACGTGTCGGGGGATCGCAACGTCAACGTCGAGTGGCAACAGCAACAACGCCAGCAGCAGGCAACAGCAGCAGCAGCGTCACGTCGCACGTATGTATTGCGGCAGCAACAACAACAATGCAATAAAACAGCTGATAGCAGCAACAAATAGAAAAGCCAAAACAGTCAGCAGCAACAGCAACAATAACAATAATAACAACAACAAAGCGTCGCATTATCAAGCGAGCAACCAACAGGTCTCCGGGCAGAGCAACGGCAACAGCAGCAACAACAACAACAGCAGCAGCAGCAGCTGAGTCGTTGAGTGAGCGAAAAAAAGCCCCCGCGTGCCGCTGCAACCAGCACACTAACACACACACACACTGACACACGCACGCACACTGACACACTGCCCGTACACACACACACACACCCATGCAAACAGCAAACACAGAGTCGCACACCTTTGCGTTGATTTTGGACGAAGCGACGTCGCACAGTGGTACACAAAGCGAACAACAACTGACCCACGTGGTAAACGAACTATTGTCTGCCATGCTAATATATTTGATTTTATATACAAAATTATTGTATAATATTGCTTTCCTTTAAAATACAAATAATAAAAAAGTTTTTCGTATTCAATATTTTGTGAATTGTTCATTCAAACAAATTATTTTATATTACTTTAAAAACAAGCATAATACGAAAAACTTAATTTGTTGTTAAATATAAGCTATAATATTGCTTATACTTAAAATAAAACTAAATAAAGTTTTAAATTGACCAGATTTGTTTTGCTATAAAAATCACAATTTGCTGAAATGAAAAAAATTAACAAAAATTATTGACAAAAAATATTTAAATAAAATGACCTAATGACCTACAAACGAACTCTTAGCTTAGTAAACAGTAAAAGGAAAGCAATAGGTTTTAGAGTAGCGCAAGAAAAAAGATTTCATTTATTTTAATTGCTTAAAATTGACTTTAAAAAAGTTATTTTTAATTAGAACGCTTGACATTGACAAGTTTGCCAATATAAAATTGAACTGAATTTCATATATCAAAATTAGCTTTTATTTTGGTATTCACCAGTTCAGTTGTGTACCACTGTGCATCGCTCAGTCGCGCGCTCTCTCGCACAAAGTGCAGCTGAGCTGCCGTTTGGCCGCCGCCGCCGCCACACTTGCCGCTGCCGTTGTTACTGCTGCTGCTGCTGCTGCTACGCTTCCTCTGCCACACAACCGCTAGCCGCGGCCGCCGCCGCCTCAGTCGAAAGTCAAAAGCAACGTGTTGTGGACGCTTTTTTTTAACGTCGCGTTGCGTTTTGCGTTGCGTTACGTTGCGTTTACCTTCTTTGCTGCCTTCCTCTCTCTATCATTCTCTCTCTCTCGCACTCGCTCTCCGGCAGCCGCCTGCGCGCGCGCGCACCACCAGCCCCACCAAGTCCAGCACCACCCATTGCACCAGTGGCAGCGCCAGCACCACCACCGCCTCCTTAACCGTTAACTTTCTCCGCACGATGTCCAGCAGCGGCGCCAGCGCCAGCGCAGCGCAGTACAAGCTCGACGCCAATTCCAATGCCATCGCTTTGATCGTAGACGGCGCAGCGCAGCCGCAGCTGCAGCTGCAGCCGGCGTCGCCGTCGGCGCTGGCATCGCCCGCGGACCGCATCGAATGGTCGCGCACAAAAATCCTGGGCTTCATCGATGACTATCGGCGACAGCGCGTGCTGTGGGACCCCAACACGAAGGGCTACCACATCAAGCAGACCAAGTACGAGGCCCTCAAGCTGCTCAGCCAGAAATACGGCACCGAAATACGCTCGATCCGATCGAAAATCAAGTCGCTGCGCTCCTCCTTCCATCGCGAGCACGGCAAGGTGCTGAACGGACGAAGCCGGGGTGTTCTCTATCAGCCCATGTGGTTTGCCTACGAAGCCATCCGATTCATTTTGGACGGTGAACGCGACGGCGACGCCGTTGACGGCGATGTGGAGCCAGCGGCGGCTGCGACGACGGCAGCGCTGCTGGAATCGGAAGCAGCTGATAAACTGACGCTGATGCACAGCCTAGATTTGGAACAGCTGACAGCTGCGGGCAAGCAACAAGTTGAGCAGCAGCAGCAGCAGCACAACGAAGAGTTCGCTCGCGTCGTTGCTGCCGTCGCTGCGGCAGCCCATGCAGCACGGGAACGAGAACATCATCTGGAAGCCGATGCAGCGGCCTCCGACGCCAATTCCAATGGCTGTGCGGGCGGCGGCGGCGGCAGCGACGCAACAGCATCATCAGCAGCAGAAGCCGCCGCCGCCGCCGCTGCAGCCGTCTCAGCTGCTGTGGTAAGCACCTATTGCCTATTTCTTATTGATTTTACTTTGCTGTGCATATTATTTCTCATTTCTTATGACCTATACACTATAAAGCTGCATGGGCATGTGCGACTTATGCATACAGTATGTTAAAGTATGTTTGCAAAATGATAAAAAAAATACAAGATTTTAAATCAAATGCAATTTATTTAAAAATTAATGATCTCATTTTATTAGAAAAAAAATTAGCTTTTGTTTTTTGTTGTATTTATACGGCAAAATAATTGTACAAACAAAACACCTGCATGTTCATACAAATACATACCTAAGCACATGCACCTATACATACTTATGTATGTTTGTTGTACTAGTTTTTTTTTTAGAAATTACTTATCAATTTTTGTTAGAAAAAAATTACTTATTTTGTTTTTGTTGTATCACACAAATACATACGTAAAAACACACAAATATACATAAATATTTATGATTATTTGTTGTACTAGCTGCTCACATAATCTGTTTTTTTTTTTTTTTTTGCATTGCATTGCACCTTTTTTGTTAGGGTATTCAGCAAGCACACATGGTCAGCTTCAGTATTCTCTTGTCTGTTTGTTGTTGTCGTTCCGGTGAAGCTTTTGCTTTTCAGGCAAGTGAGAATGCGCGTATGTGTGTGCACCTTTGCTTGTGTGCGTGAGTGGTTTGACTTGTTTTGCGGCAACAGCAGCACACGCGCCGACGCTGCTGGCTCCGTGTCTAGCGGTTCGTCAGCAACAGCAAAAACTGTGGCGCACAGTGGCACGAGCTACCATGTAACACAAACGAATTGTATGCAAGTTTTGCTGCCAGCATCTGCGCATACTCCATTTTATTTGATAATTGCCTTACACCTGTTTCGGAATTCATTTTACAAATGAACTGCAAAGCTCCAAAATGCAGACTAGGTGGCAACACTGCAGTGACAAAAAAGTAGGATTCATAGCTTAAACTTTGATATCGACTTATCGATATTTTGTTTACTTGCAGCTTTGCAATAATTAGACATATCTTTTTGTCACTGTGCTGGCACTGCTATTGCGTCGCATGCGCTTGATAAGCGCCGTGTATGTGTGTATGTGTCAACTGGCTTTGATTTGCGCTGCTGCTGCTACGTTAGCCATATGTGTGTTGCATCAGCCGTAGAAATCGGCGGCTACACGTTTTGCGCCGACCCCCTGCCCCTGCCCCTTGCACCCGCCCAACGGCCAGCGCTGTCACCGCGCCCCGCCCACCCCCAGTCCCCTGTGCTGGCAATGGACCCGCCTAAGCAGCAGCCGCTTCAATACAGCAAGTTGCGCTGCGTTTTGCGTTTGTTTTCGTTGTTTTCGTTCATTTGCTTCGTCCGCCTATTCGTCTGCTTGTCTCGGCCACTCGTTGGTCCACTTCAATGTTGACTTCACCGTCCCCTCCCGCTCCTCCACCTTTACAACTAATTTAATCGCCGCTGGCGCTGCCGCCGCCATCTGTATGCAAAGTCTGTTTGTGTGTGTGTGTGTGTGTGTTGCTCACATTTATTTATTTATTTTTTATTACTATTCTAATTTGTTTTTTTTTTGCTCTCTGCCTTCTTTTTTGTTGTCCATTATTTGTTATTATTTACTTGTTGGTTTTGTTGTTATTATTATTATTATTATTATTTGTCTGACAAATTCTACACATCGCCATCATTGTTGTAGTTATTCTTATTGTTGTTGCTGTTGCGGCTTTTGCTAATTTTTAACGATTTGTTTTTGCTCGCTCTTTTGTAGACACGTTCCTCTTCCGATTTGGATGGCGAGAGCTATTGCAATATCAGCGCCGAAGATGTGAAAACAGAAATCGTAAGTACAACTAGTTAACCCCAGCACGATTATTAATTGCATTTTAATTGACTTCACGGATCGTAATTCAAATACCCTGCTGCTCATAGGAGTTGTGGGGTATACGCAGATTATGTAAAATTCATATTCTAGCATTTTTTTATAAGTAATTCTTTTTCAACTGTATTCTAGACTATGTTAAAAGGATAATTTAACTTTTAGAATATATTTTTATTAAATATTAATTTTTGTGGAATTATTATTATTAAGTATTATTTTCAACATCATTTTGTTCACAATTTATATTCTACTAGCTTATATAGTCCGTGATGAAGAATTTTCATTATGAATAATTTTTCAAAAATTAAAATTCTTCTAGGTAAAAAGGATAATAAGAAATTTTTTCAATTTTAAAAGGTTTATTCCTATTTAAAATGTATTTTATATCTTTAAAATACTCTTTAAAGCAATTCAGAAGATTAACAAATATATTTAAATTTATGTTTTAAGTTAAGCCTTGTTTTGTTGCATCTGAAGTTGATGTGTTTACTAACCAATGTTTCAACCACTGTCTCGTGCTCTTTGGCTCATTTTCAATTTATCGGAACACAGATCGAGCACGAAAGCGAGCTGGGTATGCTCGACCGGCAGACGAGCACGCCGCTCTCGCTGAGCTACTATACGCCCACGGATCTGACATATAATCCGCGTAAGCGCAAGGCGCAGATGGATGAGATGGATGGCGGTGATGTCGGTGCTGGCGTGGGCGTTGGCATTGTCGGGGGCGTGGTTGGGGCTCTGACTTTGACGCCGATCAAGTCCACGGCGCAGTCGCAGTCGCAGTCGGCAATGCACCAGCATCAACAGCATCAGCAGCAGCATCATCAGATGAACCACAATCAGATCGCATTTCAGACGCTCCAGCAACACTTTAGCCACAATCTCAGCCACAGCAGCCACAATGGCAATGGGCACCCACAGCTACAACAACAACAACAACAACAGCAACAACATTCCAATAACATGGCACAAAAACGTGATCGTGATCGTGATCTCTCCTCCTCGCCAACTGTGGCCAATAATATAACCACTAACAACAACAGCCACTCATCCACATCCTTGGATCTGCACTCGCTGGCAGCAACGACAACAGCGAGCAGCGGCATCTCCAGCATTGCTGCCACGCCCATAAAGACCAACAGCAACAACAATAACAACAACAACAACAACAGCAACAACAGTGGGAGCAACAATCTGAGTGCCAGCCATGTGGACGAGTATGGAGTCTTTGGCGAGTACGTGGCCATCACCATACGCAAGCTGAAGACATCCAAGTCGAAGATCGTTGTGAAGCATCTGATCAACAACCTGCTCTACGAAGCGGAGCTGGGCAAGTACGATCAGGGCATGCCGGCCTCCAAGGAGCCGCCGCAGCTCTACAAGATGCAATAAAGCAAAAAACAGAAAGCAAAAAATAGAAAACTAAATAAAAGGAAGAAAGAAAGGGTAGCGATTTAGGCGGCTTGTAGTTAAGGGTGGCGCCCGAGCAGGGACCGAGAGAAAACGCACTAGTCAGCAAATGCAAACAGAGCAACAAGAGAGCCAACAATTCTAAGTGTAGTTAGGGGCGGGTTTATTGGCCAAGCGCATTTCATTCAGGGACAAAGACCATTTAAGTACTTTATACAAATACGGATAAATAAATATGTACATAAATATACAATATATATATAGACATGCATATCAGCGATATCGCACAGATTAGTCAATCATCAGTCAGCAGTCAGCGGTAATCAGTAATCAGTCAACAACCCACGAGAAACCTTTTGTCAACATACCATTAATTAAAATGAATTAAATATTATGTTTCTTTTTTAATTTTAATTTTTGTTGTATCTCCTTTTATGCGTATATATGCATACTGCAAACTGTATAATCCGTATATACATATATATTTTGAGTTTTATTTTAATTTTTATTTGTTTACCTTATTTACATTTGGCAATAACACTTTGAACTCAGGTGCCTTTATTTTGTAGTCAATTAAGAGTTGTTATCTTATGCATTAATGAATCGATATACATTAAAAAAAAAAGAATATATATACATACATGTATATATATATATACATACAAGTATATATATATATATATATTAAGTGCCCATGTTGAATCAGCAACAAAAAACTGTAGACACAATGTAAACTTAATTAAATTTGTTGTGGGAACATATCAGGATGTAAATGCTATTAATACTTACATATGTTTCCAACTTAAAGCGCTCTGTACATAAAAAAAAGCAAAATCAGAATATGAACATTTATATATAAGTATCTATTACTTTTTGTTACTGAAACTAATTTGAATTGAGTAAAAGTTAACTAATAAAACTGTTGAATTATTTCATTTTGAAAATGAAATTTTTGAATTGTTTTTTTCTTGATATGGAAAACGTTGCATATGGTGAGTAATATCCACAATTTTGGCTGCTCTAAATGTGTTTTATTTGAATTTCTAACGTAAATTAAAGCGTAAAAATATGAATGGAATCATTTTATTATATTCATATTACAAATTAATGAGCCAGGCGAACCAGGAGATTCTAGCATAGGTAAAAACTTGTGCCTTTTATTGTCTACCTACGATTTTATAAACTTTTGGAAAGTTCAACCGGCTTGAACTTGTTTTTCAGCTTTCTTCAAGTGTTTTCCATATCGAATCGAAACTAAAGCGCATTTTACTGCGCATTTATAATGCGATTATTCGTGGCACTTATAAACGGGCTCCACAAACGCCTAATTGTGTACTGGGCTTTGGGTTCTGGGGCCTCTGAGGTCTGGGTACTGGGGCAGGCGTTACAATGGAGTTCGTTGTTTGCCTTTTGGCGAGAATGACATCGTAACAATTATAGCTTGTTTTGAACATAAATCAGAAAAGCTCTCAAGCGTAACGAAGAACTAGGCAAAACTGTCTGAAAAACATTAAAATTATTAATTGCATTATATAGAATTTAAGAAAACAAA
Source organism: Drosophila colorata (assembly GCA_035041545.1). Classification (NCBI taxonomy): domain Eukaryota; kingdom Metazoa; phylum Arthropoda; class Insecta; order Diptera; family Drosophilidae; genus Drosophila; species Drosophila colorata. The sequence goes on from JAWNLD010000222.1 coordinate 717,352, forward strand.
AACAAAAAACCACAAACAAATAAAAATTCAAATAAAAATTGTGTGAATTTTGATTATTACCAAATATTACATGTTTCTAAGCAATTTATCAAAGTATATTATAATATTAAAAAAAAAAGTATTCAAATATTAAATCTGACAACTAATAATGAAAAACTTGTGAAATATAATATATAAAAACATTTCAAATATACAATAAAACATTTAATAATCAAATATTTGTGGCAAATAATATATATAAAATAACTAAAAAAATAAATATATAACATATATCAATATAATAATTCAATATTTGGGCTTTTATACATTTAAGTATATTAACGGTGGCTGTTACTTGCTAGCTAGTAATAAAATACTACTTGTGATAAAGTATTAACGGTAAGCGTTTGCCAGCGCTTTTTTTTTTAAATAAGCAAGAAAAAAGAATAATAAGAAATAAGAATTACAATATTTTTTGTGCACATGAACAACAATGACATTATTTAAATTTATCATACAATTTTTAATGCTATTATTTATGTTTTATTTCGGGATTTTAAACTTTTTTTATTCCTTGAAGCTGAACTATGTATACCCTTTTATTTTTAGATTGAGCTCAATATAAAAGAGTATAATTTTAGACCTATTATGTGCTTGTTGATAACAGACAGAAATAAATGCTAGACGATAAGAACTATTAAATGGATGAACATACAAACATGCATATATATTTAGATCAAGGCCATATTGACTTGAAGTTAGTTTAAAAGAGCTTCTAGGGAAATAGTTTGCGTTTTAATGAATGTCAACTTGAAGGCGGTAGATCCTGGTATTTCTAGCTCTATTTAATATTTTAAATATCATTTCAATTCAAGAAATATCTACATTAATTTACATTTGTAATACAAAAATAATGTTAATGAAATTTATTCTATTTATTTTTTGTTTACTATTAATTATAATTTATATATATTTTTTTTGCTTAACTTATTAAACTAGGGCTTTAAAATTGGTAAGTGGATTTGGTATAATAGATAGACTAGATGCATTATTAATTTGTATTAGTATCGGTAACGGTAGATTGTATATTAATATACTATCTACACATATTTACATATAAATATAAATATATACAAAATATATCTGTTAGCGTGAATCTCCAACTTGGATACTCCTATATTAACTAACAGCGTAACTGCCAGTTAAGCTTAACTGAAACAAACTCCTTAAAATAACTTTCCAAAAGCAACAGTTAAACTTTTACTCTTTATTTGTTTTGGCTTCCAATCAGAACAACCCGAAAGGGGAAAGAGGGGGGGCAACGTCTGCGACTACGGTAACTGCGAACAACAGAAATCAAACATAGTGCAGATATAAGTAGTACACAGACAACAATTACTATATCGGGTACATGTTTCTATATTTCTGACGTTGCCAGTTCATAGAATTTGTGGCGATTTTCTAGGAAACGAGCGAGCGAGCAACGTGCTGCGATCGTCTGGCAGTCTGGCAGGGAGGCGGGGCTATCAAGAGTGGGGAGAGGTGTGGAGCTAGCTGAGCGCCAATCCACAGTAAAATGACGCAATGCCGTTGAAAAGCAAACCAACAGGCCCCAAGCAGCTGTCGCTGTGTTTTGGAGGCTTTTGTTTTGCTCGTCGCGTTTCGTTTTGGTTTCGCTTCGCGAAGCTGAAAGCAACATCAAATATATACATATATATACATAAAAACTAATGATAAATTCTATGCACACACACACACACACACACAGCCATCTGAGCGGCTTTAACTTGGAGCTCTGGTGCCCCCATGTCAGCAATCAACAGTTTGCCATAAATTATTTTCGCAAACAGCTCGCGCCACCCAATGCGGCCCCAGGGAGTCAGCTCTCTACTCTATATAGTTCTATTATACATGCTGATAAGCAGCCATATATACACACATGTAAACACAAATATATAAACATACATGTATATATACATTTATCGTGCACATAGCGATTGTCACACAATCGAGCATTGTGCAAATCCCAACCCGCCCCGAGCTGTGCCCAGAGTTCTAGAGTTTGATAAAAAAAAAAATAATAATAATAAAAAATATAAAAAGTAAACTATGTACAACAGAGTAAATAAAACGGAGAGACCTGCATTTGTCAGTTGGTATTGGGAAAGGTTGGAAAGTGTTGTAAATCAATTAGCCAAAAGCGTTTCACAAAAACAACAGCAACAACAACAACAACAACAACAAATAGAAAAGAAAGTCAAGAAACTGCGTTGTAGACGAAGCTCAACAATGTTGTCCAAGTGCATTCTGAAAGGGCGACGCGTTAAGAACTGGGAATGAAACAGGCACTGAGCGTGGGTAGGGGCTAAGGGGTAAGGAGGGGGGACTATCCCAGCTGCTTGCTCTTGTTGCAGAACTTGCATTACCAATATGATTTATGGCAAAACAAAATGCACAAATGCTGTTACCAGCTATTACGATAGTCGTCTGCGATTGCTGGCTCGTAAATTACGAGCTACGAGTAGAGACCTCTTCAACCCGTTCCGCCATCCACAAGTTCCGGATGTTGCAAGCACGGATAAAGCAGAGCGCAGGCAGCGCTGCGGGCGTTGCTGTTGCAGCTAATTTGTTGCTCTAATGGGACAGCCAGAGGAACCAACTCTGGCTGCAGACGCTCAGGTAATGCAGTTGACCAAGTTGCCAGAACTTTTGCTGGCCTTAAAGTTCATGTGGTGCTTGTGTGGGCAGCTTCCAGTGGGAATTGCAGTCCGAGCTGCCCAATAACACGCCAGACTGCATATAAAACTATTTATCAATTATTTAACACTTGTGCTGAAACTGGTTAGCTAGTTTTCTTATTGAAAATGTATTCCTTAAAGCTTAAATAATATTTTGAAAACGAAGAAGATTAAATGCCTTGCAGGTATTTTTATCTGTCTATCACAAAAACTTAATTATTTAATTTATATAGTAGTTTGATATTGGTTAGTTTGCTCAGGATACCTTAAAAAAGAAATGTTTTTTCTAAAAAAAACTTCCATTTTGACTTTTTCTATGAGAGCTATATCATAATATGCCTGATAATTTTTTTAATGATAATTTTAAGACTAAAAGAGCAGTTTGCATAAAAACAGACAGGTAAACAAACGGACTATATGTACCGACTATACCTACATGGCTGTTGATACAGATCAAGATTATATATAATTTATAGGGTCGACGTCGCGACGTCTCCTTATATGCGTTATACATTTAGTAACAACATTTTAATTCACTCCTTAAGTTAAAAATTGTTCTTATTTTCATTATCAGAACGGGATATAAACTATGATATTTTAAACTTTTTTTAGATAGCAGTTCAGTTCAGTTTATTTATATCCATACCCTGAAATTCAACCCGATTCTTTGTTCTCCAGTAAAAGTTTAAAGAATTATGTTGACTTTCCTCTCAAACTTATTTATTTAACAACTATGCAAACCACTGAGAACAGATAAGGCAAAGTTTCGTAAGCGAATGGGAAAAGTTTCTCAAAATTTAAGAGTTCCAAAAAAGCCCAACTAATCCTCAAAATTTCATGTTCTTGCCTAGAAAACTCGCATATTTATTTGAAGATATTTTCTTGAAGCTCATATTAAATTATTTTTACTATTAATATACAAAGCCTGCACATAAGTCCTGCAACATAATTCAAGTGCCAGTTTTTTTTTAACATTTTAAGAAGAATTAGCCAAATTAATTCGCCATAAGCTATACATCGATTTTAATTTGGCATATATTTTTCGCTTAAATCGTACCTTATTTTTCCATAACCAGCCTGAGAGACAAGTTATGAAGATTTTTTTTTGGCATTCATATTTGATGTCAGCTGTCTCATGACTCGCATAATGGCTTTAAAATTATAAGAAATAATTAAGGGCCCATTAAATTCATGAGACTAATAATGGTAGAGCAGGCGAACAATAGCGCCAGATAGCAAAGCATTCAAATCAAATTGCCCAGAAAATAAAACTAAAAAATAAAGAGAGAGGTAAAACACAAAAAAAAAGAATCATTAAATGCACGAAATGGCAGAGAAATGTGCCATGGCCATTAAGAATTATGTGCCCCAAAACAAAAACCAAAGAACTGGGATAACTGCAAAACAGAAAAACTTAAGAGCTGGAGAGTAATTATAATGCGAAGATCACGTATTCGCATTTTGCAAATGTGCATGCCATAATAGAAGGACGATTTATGTCCAGATACAGATGCAGAGCAGGGAAAATCAAATATAAAGACCAAACAATCATTTCTTGTATGGGTGCGCAAAAATAAATTTCAACTCATGTACGCTTTAAATATTTAAGTGATTAACAAGGGTATGGTGGGTTTTTAAAAGCTTTATGTAACTGCTAGGTAAGATAAAATGTTTGAATTTTTATTTATAACAGTTTTTAAATAGCAGAGTCTGTCCATCTATATATCTCTAGTTATTTTATTGCAACTTGTTACAATTATTTATTTTTATTGACAGCATATATGTATATCGATATTACACACATTATTAATGGTGCCAAAAATTAGCATAAATGCACATAAAAACGTATTCTGGACCCTGATTGCTAAACAAAAAATATTCAAAAAAAATATATATATACATATATATGTATGTATATGTATATTTTGTGTTTTAAAAACAAGGGTATACTGAATTCGGTATACCCACTGTTATTGTCGTCTATCCCCTGCTCTGGAACGCTCGCAAATGCTAAACACTGGCAAACGAGAAGCCACTCGAAAGCCTTCTCCAGTAATTGGCTCACATTACAGAAATTCAGAGCCGAATCCAACTGCGACTGCAAACCGCAGACCATCCACGGCTCCAGCTCCCGCTCCAGCTCCAGCTTCAGCTTCAGCTCTGACTCCAACTCCAACTACGTTGATTCCCACTCTTTAACCCGGACATGTCCCCAGTTTGGCTGGTGTTATTGTCGTGGCACAATATTGTTTCCAAAAATGAAACGAAACAAAGCAAATACGTGACCAGAAATTAAAAAAAATAATACAAAACAACAACTAAAAATACAAATAAAAAGAAAAGAAAAAAAATAAAACAAAACTGCGCCAGCTCTGAAAACTGTGCAAAATAAAATAAGGAAACAACAAAAATCGCGTTGATTTGAATTTTAAAATGTTTTCATGGCATTTGTTTTTGCTTTTGCCACTGCACCGTTTTGCGGTGCCGCACAGTGGGGCAAACTTGGCTGGCAAGTGAGAACAAATGCGAATAGTACAGGCTATAAACAAGAAAATGGTTAGATGAAATAAACAAATTAAGTTAATAAATAGTTAAATTAAAATTTAAAAATACATTTTACTCAGCAAGAACAATTTGGTTTCGTATTCGAGGCTAGTTTAGGGATGTAGTATACGTTTAGCTGAAGGACGTAGTAGCCATTATACTTAATTTAAATTCGTGTTAAAAGATTAAAACTAAGTATATACTAGACTTAAAATAGAATAGCAAAAATAAAAACCAAAAAAATTCCATCGCAATAATTTAGTTAATAAAAGTATCACGCTGCGTATGTGTAATGTGTTTTTTTAAATAATACTTTAAGTTATTTACATTTTAATTTCTTTATTTTGTTATTTATTGTAAATAAATTTCAGTTTGAAAGCAAAACTAACTCTTTTTATACAAAAAAAAACCACACTGCGTATGGGTAATAAGTTATTAAATAATTAACTAACAAATAATATATAATTGATAAACATTTCATTTTATTTTCATTTAATCTTTCCGTTTAAAAATTAGTAAAAATAAATTTAAACTTAAAATGGGACGACGCTGCGTATGTGTTATAATTACTATTTTTTGATTATTTATTTATTTTGAATAATTAGTATCCATTCATTTTGTATATGAACTGCTCAGTTTTTAATTATTATTTATTGAATGTGAATTTCAGCTACAAAGCCACAGAAAACAGTTTTATGAAGGGAACTACGCTGCGTATGTGTAATAATTATAAGCAACTATTTTCGAAGACATAAATAAATTCCCTACATGCTTACATATTATTTAAATTATTTATTTATGTAAGATACTCTCCCAATTTGAAAGCATTGCTTATAAAAACTTACCACTATATCTACAAAATATCTGTTACAGGCCCCACTCCCTAACTGTGCTGTTGTCAATTTGGCAACTTTTTGTGACTTCACGTAGCAGCTGATAAATCATAAACATCTTAGGGCAATGCCAAGGCCATTAAAGGCAGCAACTTTCTAAGGACACACACAAGGGGCCACATTGGGGCCAATGCGCAAACATTTGCAGCGGCATTCATGAGCCGGCTCCACTGTCTTCAACTTGGCTGCTATCAACAAAAAAACTTTTACACTGCCATTTGCTGTCATTGTTGCTGCTGCCACTGCTGCTATTTTCGGTTGCGGCCATTACATTTCACCAGCCACAGCAGCAGCTCCAGTTCGAGGTCCCTAGCTCCTAGCTCCCAGCTCCCAGCACCCAGCTCCCAACTCCCCTCCCAGCCGCAACAAAGTTGCAGCGGCAACAACAGACGTCGCCTTATGTAAATTGTACACAAAAATGGGGAAAAAAACGAAATGCGAAAAAGTGTACAAAATTTTGATAATGAAACTTTTCAACGCAATAAATAATAACAAATGGCTGGTGCGGGACGGGCTGGGGCCGCACGGGGAGCAGTTAAAGTAAACGCCATGTCAAATATTGATTTCACGTTGAATTTTTGATTATTTCCATAAATACAAAGAATGCACAGCAAAACTGATTGGGGACTAGGGGCGGCTGTCTGTGCTCCGTTGTCGGCTTTGGGGCTTGGCTAGTTTGCCTATGTCGCAGTTGCGAACCCCGTTGCCAGACGGCGATTCACACCCCAGCAGCCGGCGGCACGCGTGCGGCGCTGATAAAGCCGCCATTGTCGTCTAGGTCAAGTTTCATAATGCTGGCAATAGAGGCAATGCGAATAAATAGGCTAAGCCCACGTTTTACGAATATACCCTTCCGCAAGGGCACGCCCCAATTTTACTTAGATTTTAAAACATAAAAATTATTTGGTAAGCCAAATAATTCCTTAGTTGAAGCTATAGATAATGGGAACAGCTACTTCAATCTATTACAGGCAAATCAGTTTATTTCCAAAGGAAACATTTTAAGAGAAGAAGGTCGTTTAAAAGTTTCTTGAAAATAAGCTCTTGATAAGAACTTCTTAGTTTATAAAGTGGTAGAGTTTTTGGGAATTAATTGAATGTATTTCTATACCATGACTTCTCATATTCTTAACTCCAGATCGAATCACTTTGAATACATACTTTTCTATGGTATCTCCAAGTCAAACAATATGTACCTTTATACCCTTGAAAAGTGTTTTAAAAATTGGTCATGAAATGTGTAAAGCTTAGAAGGCGACATTTCCGCCCCTATAAGGTATATATAATATAAAATATATATAAATGTTTCGTTAATACTAACAACCGAGTGGATAAGGGCATATTTTTCAACTGTTTCTATGCAATCAGCTTAAGAGATATCCTTATGAAACTTTGCAACTTTGGCGTATTTTGGCTTTTATTACATCTTTATCAAACTTATCAAAATAGAAGCTTATTAATCTTATTAACATCAAAAGACTATATCAAATCAAAATAGGTGAAAACTTACGTTTTATATGAACAACTCTATCTCTATAGAAATAATCCGCACATCTGTAATATATGTATGTCTGCAAGAGTATTAAAACTTCGACACTCTAAAAATAACTCCTCTTTCTCGCTTTTATGATTTTATTTATTTTGGTCGCTCTTGTTTTCGCATATGGGCATAAAACTGAAAAGTAAACAGACATAAAACGACATACACCAAAATTGCTATGCAAATAAAAAATATTACCAGAACGCTCCGTAGACCCCGCATAAACAAGCACACACACTCACACACCTGGAGCAGCAACAAAATGTCGTCTAGCTATGGGTTCTACTTGCTTATGTATAGACTCTGTAGACGCTGAGGTGTGGCCTTTGCTATCGTCTCGCCAAAGCGCAATAAATTTTTTTTAAAAAATATTCAAAGGCGTGAGCCGAAAACTACCAAAAAAAAAAATATAATAATAGAAGTGTTAAAAAAAAACCAAAATGTTGTGTTTCAATTTCAGTTAAGTTGATAAGTTGCATGCTCTTTGGGAAAATAAGCTCAAGGGGAAGGAAGAGAACACAAAACCGCTTGTTAGATTTAAGAATAATATTTTATAATATTCAGTTCATAAATATTCTATATAACAGAATGTTTTGATACTTATCAGATGTTCCATATATACACTTTTATATAAGTGTAAAAAGGGCTAACACGACGTATGCGTAATAAACTTGTCTTTGTCTCATTTACATACAGAAAATGAACTAGAAATTAGAGATCAGATATCAGATATGTACTAGAAATTTGTATAAAGCCTGCACGACCTACAATGCTTATTAGGCTTATGCAATGCATTTTTATAGCAATGTCGTACTATTATAAAAATTAACAGAATCAATTAAGCCCTTTTACGTTATACATATTTTATATACAACCTTAAAAAAATATTTTATAGTTTAAGAATTAATAAATGGAATAATATATATGAAATATATAAACTTATATGTATTTATTTATAATGTTTTTGTGGTATTATTATATAAAATGATATTAATATATGTATGTATTGATTTTATGGTATTACAATAAAACAAAATATATAAACTGATCAAATATAAATTTTTTTCACTTTATTTTTCTTACCCTTATTATGCTAAAAGTTCGAAGGGTGTTATTAAAATATAACATTTAATCGTTTCGTGATATGCACTTTTTTGCTCAGACGAGGGCACTTTTTGTACGTACAAAACGTATGTCTCAATCATGGATACAATGATATTGCATTATTCTATATCAGAACACAATAAATTTGCTTAGAATTATCGATGAAATTACTTACACGTTGATGACTTGACAAAATGATGTACAATCAAATTTTGTTTTTAAGTAGAGCAGAGCAGATAAAGAAATATTGAAAGGGACCCGCTGCTAATTGCTTTATATCAATTGAAAATTCTATTTATAATTTCTTGATCATATGTAGGGTAGTTATGAAACCAGTTTTCATGCACATTTTTGCATAGGATTCAATTATAAATAGTCATAATAATCACAACAACATTGAGACAACTTGCACGACAACTCATAAATATTCAATCTGGTTTATTGTGTCTGCTGAATATTTCGATACACTTTCCAGAGGAACAGACAGAGTATTATCATTTTGTCAGCAATCATATATTTAAAAAACCAAATACATTAAATTCTATAGAATTGTGATTACTAAAATAATTATAAAATATTAATAAAATTATTCACAATAATATAGAATTCTTGTGATAACTTTTTAAATGCGCTGTATTTTTATTCATTTTTTCGAGTTTATATCCGCAACCCATGTGAACTATGTGGATCTTGAAGCTATCTTAATGAACCTAGGTACATCTGATTATTTTTATACATAATTAAAATCTGTTTACTTTATAGAAAAAATTTCAGATAATTCAATAATTCAGATATTTATATATATGGTACCGTATTTAAAATTCGTTCTGCCTCAAGTAGGCTGATTTGTTTGTTGCTCTATGTAGCTTTGCATTTGAATTCCTATATTGATTACGTCTGTAAACAAATACTAAAATCGTGTTCTCAGTTTGCAAATATTTATTCGATTTTTCAGCACATGGACACACAAGTACTCAAACACCCGAACAGCCAGACATTCATAGCTGAATGCATGGCTAAAAGTCATTGAGTAAAAGAGAGGGCAAGAGAAAGAGGAGTGAGAGGGAGAGTGTGTGTGCAAGCCAGACATGTGCCACTTGGCAGAGAACTATTTATACTAAACTGGAGAGCTCTGAGGGCTTACAGACTCGAGAGCTGAGGGTTCGCTGTTGAGGCATGGAATCTTCGTAATACGCTTCCTCGTCTTATCGCTAGACTGTCGAGGAAAAACAACTATTTTATATGCGCGCGTTTCGTCACGTCTCGTCTGGCGCAGACTTGTTGTGACGTGTTCTGTACTCGAATCGATCTATTAAATGTCTAGCCGTCTCAATCGTTAAAACTATCGAGCCATTAACAAGATCGCTGCATCTGGCGGCTTCCGTTACCCAAATGGCCAAGAGCCAATTAGTTTGGCAAGCTACAAATATTGCTGAAAAATTTCGCGTTACGAGGCAATTGTTAGGTTAGGTTCAGTTTAGAGCCACGAATAACGAAAACAATTGGTGTTTTTTTTGCTTTTGTAAATAGAGGAAAATAATCTTGAGTTATTGTAAACACGCTTAGCTAGTAGAACAAAAAACAATTCACAAAAATTCCATGGGTCTTTTATATCTAGGAAATATCAGAATATAATTACTAATATAATTAAAAATATATATTTTTGATAGAGTTTTTTAAAGATTTTCCATTTTTGTTTGAAAGTTATTTTAAGTATATGTATACTCAAATCTTAATATGAAAACCCTTTAGCCTACATAAATTGCAAGCATTTCAAGTATATTCCACAGACTTGCCCCAATAGATACTTTGAGCACAAGCCAAGTCTGTAAAGTATCTGAGAAGCACTTTGGCTGTGGCACTCAACGTTCCAGGCACACCAACGTCACATAACAGGCAGCACAGTCAGGTTGATAAGTACACGTATAGACTATCGTATATGCATGTGCATCTTATGTAAAAACATAAGCCTGGACATACCCGTACACAAACACTCGTTTCTAGTCTCCAACCGGCTGCCCATATCAATTGCAACAACTATAAATGTCGCATGTGCAGCCAGCAGTCGGCCCCCATCCTCCCCTCGCCTGGGGCAATGTTGAGCTTGTACTCGTTGTAATTTAATTTGCATTTATTTATATTCATATGTTTTATTATTATTATTATTATTTGTCATACAGTTTGAGTGACGCGACTCTGAGTTGCAGCAGAATTTAAATATTTAATTTAACAAGTTCTTCAATTAAATTATTAATGCAAATTGTTTGCTCTGTGGCTGGGGCAAAAGGGTTGTGCAAAGCAAGACGGAGAGGGTAAGACAGTGAGAGATTTGTGGGAGAGAGGGGTGCACTGTGGGGCAGTGAAGAGGTTGAGCTTCATTTGAGTCACTTGTCATTGCTTTATATTTGAATATTTATCTCAAATTGTTTAAAGGAAGATAAAACGTAGAAACTTAAGTATAAGCTAGTCGAGAGTGCACGACTATGAGATATCCTAATTGCGCAGAAAGTTGTGCTAGTATTTCTTATTCTTTATATCTTTATATTATTATATTTTTATTCCCTATTGTTAGGTTGGTCTGCTGGTCGACTACTTTTAACAGCAGCTGTTGTAAATCGATTAAATTAAATTCGGACTAGTAGATACCCTGTACATAGCATCGATTATAAAGGACAGGAAAATACTTGGACTGCATATGCTATGTATACGAAAAATTATATGCTAAATTCGATGTAACTAGTTTTTAAATTAAATATTTCATCTAAGAAATTATATAGTATATTCACTGAATCAAAATTGGCTGCTCCTAATACCTTAGGATAAACCTTTCCCTGCCTATTGCACACATTTGCACAACATCATTATACCCTGTTTTATACATTTTTAATAGGTATACCCAACGTACTCTGCTCCACGTTGAGCGACGCACATTGCCAGTTGAATGTTCAATTTATTTGTAGGTCATTTTCATGTAATGCAAAATGCTAAAAAAAAAAATATGAGCTGCAAAAGCTGCTGCAAAAAGCACAAAAAACAGCAGCAGGCGTCGCAGTTATCATAAAAATTAGTCGCGTCGACGTCAGCGTCAGCGTCGACGTCGGCGTTGTCGTCGAGTTGGACGCGTTATGTGAGCAGCGACAGCGACTTTTATATGGCGTTGGTGTTTGTCTATGCAAAACGGTTATATAAGAGATTTACGACAACAACACACACACGCACACCAACACACACACCAGCACACACAACTCTGCTGCGTCTAGTGTCTGAGGTTAAGAAGTTGACATTTGAGGCGATTTGGCCTGACAGGCGACAATGAGAGAGAACTGTTCGCTTGCCTCCCGTTTGCCTTCAAGTTTTTATGGGCTCCACCCACGTGCCTCTTGTTGCATGTGGGGGTGGTCCAAGTGTCGCCAGGGTCAAACTGAACGTAAGATTCGCTACAAGTTTCGCTGTTCAAGATTGCATTAACTGATTCGAGGTTGTTCATGAATAAAAAAGAAACTAAACATAAATTTTGTATAAGGAGAAACTTAAATATGTAAATTATATATTATATATATATTTTCATATTCTTTTTTGTTGAACGAACTCAATAATAATCCCAAGAAATAGTGTCTATTTTATAAAGTTATGGCTTTTAAAAACAAACTAGACACGAATCATTTTCCAAATTGAGCCCATAAAATCAAATTTAAAATTATATCATTAAAATCTCCAGCATGATTTGAACAATACGTTACCCAGCTTATATTTATTTACTTTTCAAATACTACAGCAATATTAATTGATCTATCAAGTTTTCCACTAACTTACTGACTATTTTCTGATCAGTCGAATCATATTTCTGGGCACTCTTCGAATTCTTTCGCACGAAAAATAGCACAACTATCAGTTTTCATCCGAGAACTTTGTTTACAATTTTCGCACAAACAACTTAGACAAAAGTCTAGTCAAAAGTTCTAGTCTAGACATATACCCTGTATTTATTTTATTTTGAATTAACAGATTTATTAGTTGAAATACTAAAAAAAAATTCAGAAAAGAAAATTTTAAACATTTTTCCAATCAACAATTTGCTAACTATTAAAATTATTAGGCTCAAAATTCCATATGTCAAAATATTTAAAACCCCGTGCTATATATAAATCAAATAAGATATAATGCAACAGTGAACTGTCAAACTTTTTAAATAAACCATTCCAAAATATGTATGTTTATTTAAAAACTTAATATATTTATAAGATCCCAACTCACAAAAAAATATTCAATATACCCCACACAATTATTGCTGAGAATCGTAGTGTTGTGCAATCAGAAAGACCGAACGTCTGCTAGGTACGCGACTATAAAGATAGGGGGATAGACTTGTGTATAAAGATCGGCAACTCCGGTATCAGGTACCGAGTGCTGACCAAATAGCTAGCTGGAAACTAAGCCAAGCCGAATAACAATAATAAAATAGAGAAAACAACAAAACAGATAACGTTGAATGTTTTTCAATGCTGTTCCAAATATTCTTATCAACTTCGTGAGCTGGTCAAAAAAACAAAAATGTATTTATCGGCGTCAGCGTTTGGTTCGACCTTGAGTTGGGACACTTAGCTGTATAAGGTACGTAAGCCTTTGGCCTCGTAATTGACTTGGACTGAATTGATATATGAGTGGAAAAGTGGCTCTGGCCCAAACCGAAAATAACCGTGTAACGCCATGGGGTCCAAAGTTGGCCGGCTGCACCGTTGACATGCACTTCACTCGGCCAGCGTCACGCTGCCTACATCCAAAAGCAGCTCGCTGAATCACTGATAACACGTGCTCGCCGCACTCAAGACCCAAAACACGCCCGGCCAGAAACGGACAGACTAGACGCTTTTTCGCAGCTAGTCAAATATTTGCCCATATAATTCACCGGCCAGACAATGCACATTTTTTGTAGTGCAACTTAGAGCCATGTGACTCGCGAGCAGTTTCTAAAATGGGCCCATAGTCAGGTGCTATCGATAGACCCACCATATAAGGTAATATTAACTGTCTGCTGATAAGTGAAATTTGCTAATTACAAGAACTGCATTATCATCTGGTTGGATTGTGACTTGTTCAACGATTGATAGGCGGTTTTCATTACCAAAATTGTTCTAAAATTGTAAAATGTGCTTGAATTATTATCGTATCGCTAATTCTCTTATATTTTATAGCAATCAAATGTAAAGTCTACATTGAAAATAATAAATAGTGGGCATTTGCTGGAAAAATTCCACTTTAATTAAATTCTAAAATAATATTTGGTTTTTTTTGTCATTAAAGGAAAAGTTTCTAAAATGATGTTAATTTTACGTATTGACAACTAATTCAAATTGTCAATATGAGAAAAATGACTAAATGTAATTCAGATTTTATTTTCTTTGATTTTTAGCACTTTTTCTGACGTTTCTCTGAAAAATTGGCTAGTTAACAAGCACGCATTGTGTGCATGTTTCTCACCTGCTGTAAACTCTGCTTTGATAATAACTAAATTAAACAGCATTTAACAAGAATTAAACTATGTGTTAGTTAAGGGTAATTTTAATGGCTAGTAGAAACTTAAATATAAAATAATTAGAAACGAATGTCACACTCAAAATCGTATACAAAAGTTTGTTTTACGTATTTTTTTAATAGTCTTCTAAGATTTTTTGTTTATTTTATTTGATTAAAATGTATGTATTTTTTTAATTTTTTTTTAATATTTTTTTACGAAGTTGAAAGAGTATTAGACAAACTGGGAAAGTCCATATCTACCACAATCTTGGAGCTATAGTCACCAAATTTGACAGACAGTGTTAGAATGATATGTTTTTTTACCATTTTTGCTTCGAAGTCGTATTAAAATGACATTACTCATATAATAGCTATAATTCCTATATGTACATATATACTATATATTAGTATCTGAAATAGAACTCAAATGCCCAGCAGCTGACTAAGACTTAGTATATACAAAAGACTATCTTCTAGGCTAGACCAACCTCCCAGTGACTCTTTAAGCTAAACATAGCTCAACAAATAGATCTATATATATGTATATATATTTATACGATCTGTTGTGTGCTCCATTCCGTTCCGTTCTGTTCTGTTTTTGAGCACTGCTAAATGTTTGCCCTATGACTAATGCGGCAACTTGGGCAAATGTTTATTTGGCTTGAGTTCAACAGCAAAATTCAATTCCAGTCCAAGTGGGCCTCATTTACATGTCGGTTCGAGTAAATCAAGTGCACACACGCACACACATACACACACACCAATGCCCGCTTAATATGTATATATGTATGCCTTGTACAATCATATCGTATACGTCTAAGTATTACTTAATACCTTTGACTAAGCGCTGTGCACAGAACTGAACCATCAAAACAACTTTCGATTACGAAATTTAGCACAGTTCGTGAGGCCCAGCTAGATCGGACTCTACGGGGACGCGGTGCAATAATAAACACCAGAAATGAACCGAAAGTAAAACAGAAAAGGTGTGCATTGAACGAGAGTATACGACTGTCGGCTGCTCTGCAAAAAAAAAGAAGAAAGTTATATATTCTTTAGTATTTGTGTTTTAATGAATATCGAGGATGCAAGGAGCAGTAGTTTAAGTTTAGTTCAATTTGAATTTTAAATTCTAAATTCACAAAATCTTTTTCAATCTAACTTTTCTAAATGCTTAAGCTAAAAATAAAAATAATACTTAATAGAGTTAGAATCGTTTATGAAGGTTACCCAATTTTTAAGAATGCAAATTCTTGCTATAAATAAAAGATAAATTTAAAAATCAGTAATAAATACTTGGTCTAAGATTTAAAAGGAAATTTGAAGAACATGATTTGAAAAAGAATTCGCCGAGTATACAAGCTTTATATATTGAAAGCATTTGTATCTTAGCTTATTTTCTTGCTTCGTATACCCCTCTTGAGCATGGATTAGAGGGCATCAAAAAAACAGCAAACTTAATGAGCTTTGCGAAATGTGTTTGCTTGCCCTTTCGATGGCTGTCAAGTACACAATAAACGACAACAGGTTGAAGACTAACAATAAGAACAACAACTGCAACAACAACAACAACAACAACAACAGCAGCAGCAGCAACAAAAACATGACAGCAATAACAACTTGAACACTTAACACAGCTGAAATGAAAATTACACAAAATTAAAAATGCAACCGCAATAAATGATGATGATCATGATGTTTAAGCCGATAATGATAATTGCGAAGATGACTAATGCACTGCGATGATGGCCAAGCAACTCGCATGGAACATGAAACAAAAAAACAGAAAATAAGAAAAACTCACAACTTGAACGAATTTCACATTGCGAAGTCATTGCTGCGGTTTTTCAGACTGATGAGTGGCTATGTCCGTGAGCGATGGTTGCGTGGTTCAGTGGTTCAGTGGTGCAGTGGTTCAGCGGTTCTCTAAATGCGGCACTGAACGGGTCAAAGTCATGAGCGTGGCTCAGCAAGAGAATGCCTAATTAGAGGAAAACGTTTAATAATCACATTTTCGAAAGATATTGTGAAAAAAACTAATTAATCTATATTATTTTATTTTATTTTACACTCAGAGAAAAACGCCGTTTATAATTAAAATGCATATTTTTTAAGCCAACATTAAGTAATTAAATTAATAATTCGAGTTTTAAACGAATTTTTAAACCTTTGTGGCTTCTAAATATCAAGTACATTAGATTCGTTTAAATACTTTCAAGTAAAATTTAAACAATGCTTTCCCTTAATACTCAGAAAAAATAGACACACCAAACTGAGTTGACAATACCAAAATTAATGGTCTTGTCAATGCAGTTTGTAGTGGGATCTTCATAAAATATATTTTAAACAATCGTTGAAAAGATATATTAAAATCGTTACGTTTATAAAATTATCCTTAATAGAGATTTATTATTAAATTCGTTTTTCTATTTACCGTTATTTGTTTATATTTGCAGTTTTCATTCGACCCTTTGCAGGGATTAGTTTATGCAATCAACAAATACTTTAAGCGAACTGGAAATAAAGAAAACAACTAACTGCCCTAGGGAGTTATAAGTTTTAAACAACAAATGGTGCAACAATAATTGTACAAAACTCTCCTCTTTCCCCAGTGGGCATTATAAATAAACACGTGTACATACATACATTTATATTTTTTCTTATGCGCTTTCAATTTGACATTCGATTGTGAGGCTCATTGATTAATCGTTCCCATGGTAGTTGATAAATTTTATAAACATGCAAACAAATTTAAAAAAATAATAATAAGTAAATAAACAAACAAATACAAATACATATAGTTTATATACAAACATACATATTTATTCATCGATTTGCCTATTTATATCATTTTGTTTTGGTTTTTCAGTAAGCTAATCGATCATTTTAGAAGTCTTATAATATTTATGTTTTCTGGAGTGATTTGACTATTATTTATAGATACATAGCTTAGTTATGTAGTTGTATGTGTCGCATATTATTTGACTTTCATAGTGCGTATTGGAATTTGATTATTAAATTTCTCTTTTTAATATTAAACCTCATTTAAATTATTTTAAATACAAATTATTTCATTCATGCTAAACAAAAATCAGTTCTTATTGTCATATAGGGATTGGCCAAAAAGCAAATCCTCATAATGTATATTAAGTGCTTAAGTCTAAAGACATTTCGCTTGTGTTTATTTAAGTTGTATCTTGAAGATACTTTTGTAAACTCCCGCGCACTTATCGCACGCTCCAGATGAGGCCAGTTGGGGCGCCGTTGTGGGGGCACTATGTGGCAGGAGGTGGGGTGCCAGAGATAAGCAGCCATTTAAAACCACGAAAATTTACATTTTTATTGCGGTTCACTTGTACAATAATTGCCGACCGCAGCAGCCGTTACATTTCATATCTGTAAGATACATTTTCCAATTTACCAACTGGCCGCCAAGGGGATTACATTGTGTGTTGCGCTGTGTGTGTGCGTGTGTGTGTGTGTGTGTGTGTTTGTCAGCGTATTATCAAGTCGGCCTTTGGGCCGTGCTGCTGCCGCGCCTCTTCTTCTTCTGCTGCTGCAACTTCTTCCTACTCTGCTGCTTCTTCTTTTATGCTACACTTGTTGTTTTCTTGTTTTATTTTATCTTTTGTTTCTATGCTCGAAAATTTTGCACATGTGGCTATTTGTTGTTGTTGTTGCTGCTGCTGCGACTTATTCAAAGCAGCGCAGCGACCTGCCAACTTGCAGTCGGTGCGAGCGAGAGAGAGCGAATGCGGAAAGGTTAGAGCGCAGGTGGTGTGAGCGAGATAGAGCTGCGAAGAGCTGGCAAATGACTCACAATTGGTTTGCAGTCGTTTTCTTTTATTGCTGTTGTTGTTTTAAGTGCTACATTGTTGTTGTTGTTGTTGTTGTTGCGACTTATGAAACCTTCGCTGTTCATTAGTGTTGTTGTTGTTGTTGTTGGTGTTGTTGTTGCTTCTTTTGTTATTGCAATGAAAAGTTGTCGTCGCATTGTTGCTAGCCCAGGTACAAACACACACACACACACACACACACACACACATGTGTGTGTACACACACACACATATCATTCACATTGTGAAAACCTTGGAACGCTACAATTACTGTTGACTTTTGTTGCTGCTGTTGCTGCTGTTGTTGTTGTTGTTGTTGTTGCTCTCTTCGCCCAGTTCGCATTTCCGCTTTCCTGCCTCGCAACAGTCGGCATTGTTTTCACAGCCACAGCCACAACGCACCGTTGGCAACAACTACAACAACAACACCAAAAACTCACACACACATACATGCATACATAACCACACTGACAGAAATTATTTAACCATAAGCATACAAACCAAAGACACTTAAACCAAAAACATGTTTTTTAATCAAAACAATTATTACAAAAATATTTCTTGTTTAGTTTTGCCTATTTTTATCGAATACAACAAAAATTGGATATCCGGATTCAAACCAAATATGATATAAAAGCAGTAATTGTCATAGCATATAACTAGTATAATATAATAGTTTATAATTTATATACATAAATATTTAAGAATCGTCTGCCCAATCTTATAGTTTTTATATTTTCTACTTATTGCATCAACATATAATATATATATATATATATAATATATGGTCAAATATATAGACAATTTTTTTTTTTGGATTAAATGACCAACTAAATGTGCCAAGAAAATTCTGCTCAACATATTTTCTATACAATGTTACTATACAATTAAAATACAAAAAATAATAAATTTTGTTGTAAGGTTCACTTGTGCTTTTGTACGGCCATGGCTGTATTTTCGTATTTTCGTACTATCGTGGCATAAATCTATTTTTTTTCATTTATATAACATAAAATAATTTAAGTATTTAAACAGTATTAGATCGAAGAAAATTTATAAACAGATATGTGAAGTTACTGTCAAATCTTTCAATGCTCAAAAGCAGTGCAAGGAAACCTTAAAGCACACATTCGTTTCTCTCTGTGTATTTGCACAGTAATGAGAAGTACAAAGTCGCTTATCAGTTTTTGAAACAAGCGAATCTAAGCGATACCACCAATTGAGTCAGAGACAAATAAGATACGACAAGTTGACAAAACAGAACAGACAGAACAGAAATACAAAAGAACATATCATATATATATATATATATATAGTATTCCATATGAGCACATATCTAGCTATACAATTGTAAGCTATGAAAAAACCAACCCACCTCAAGGATTCCTAGCTGATTTAGAAATTTACTACTTAGGGTATTAGGCACAACAACAAAAAAGGTGAGGTGCTGGCTTGTGTCCATATCGAATAATAAATTGTACGATCTGTTGTGGTTGTCTGAGACAAAGGAACAGCAACAGAACCCGTCAACAATGGCAACTGTAAAAAGGTCTCTTGAAGGTCAAAGAAACTGGCAAAATGCGTTTAATAATTGCTGTGATTGCCCATAGACAAATTAAGGCCTGTGAGCATGGAAAGATCAAGATATTATTTCTATAAAACGGGCTAAAGATACAATTGTATCTTTAAATATATATATAGCATCTATGTGCATAAGGTAAGAAGATACATTTTGTAATGGAGTAAGAACAAAGTTATATCCCAATAGTTGACACTTTTAATATTAAGAATTTTCTGGAAGATATCTAACATATTATTTTTCAAGCTATTTTCTTACGGTTTTTTCTATAATTTTAATGCTTCTTAGAAGCATTGCTTGTCTACAAAACAGTGTTTACTGTACAGCATACTCTCATATCAGCAGAAACAAGTATATTCTGTACATGCTCAAGTGTTTGCTTAAATAAACGTTGTTTGCTTTCAAAGAGCTGATAGTGAAATGTTCATAGATTCACACATTTCGTATTGATAAGACTCCGGCTCAGGTAATCAGACTCGAAACTAAACTCGAAAATAACAGAGAAAATATTTCCCTTAAAAGAACTGCTTAAGGATTAAGAGAATTTTCGCTTCACTAATATCTGTTTTATCTTAAGCCGCCAAAGTCTTCCGCATTTTCTGCGACACGTGCCCAAATAGAAACTGGAAAATTTCCATACCCAAATACCCAAAAACAAAAAAAGACTTAAATAAATTGCCAGACAAGTGTTGGAAATTTAAAAGCTAATACAAACAAAATATGAAAGTCGAAATAGTTCGGCGGGCGGCACATGTCTCATTGGTATTGCGATCTATTCAAAAATAAACCGGAGAGAACTTGAGAAAATATTTGCGAATTGTTGTCGTTCAATAACAGAAATTCCTTATTTCAAATTGTTCAGTCAAAATTGTTGACATATATGACACACCCACTCCCATATATTTATATACACTTTAATGGAACGCCAAGTGGAACAATGGGTAACAAACTTCGGGTTAAATAATATTGCAAATATTGTCTACTTCAATTGTTTCTGCTTCTTCTTCTCACAATTGTTTTGTCTTCGTTTCATCTGAATTGATGTTTCATATGGGGAAATACCAAACAGATGTTTTCAAAAGACAGTCACAACTTTATACAGCTTTATACAGCTGCCAGTCAGGGACGTAGTCAGGGGGCTAAAGAAACTACGGGAAAATAGGGTAGCATACGTTCCAGAAAAATAGCTAAGTGAAATGGCGAACATTTCATCTATTTTTCTTATTTTAATTTTTTTGGAACGCGTGTGTCGCATAACTGAAACGTGTTTTAGTCGACGGCACTAAAATGTCGCACATAATATATATATAAAGAATTTTCAACAAAATAAATATATTTATAAAAACAACTATAAATTACAAAATCAAGGAAATTATCAGCGTCAGGCGCGTCAGCAAATTGAATTTTTCCCCCTGCAGCCCGAATATACCGTGGCGCTAACAGAACAAAAAGGAAAACAACAACAGGAGAGTTCAAAAATCAAATATTTTTAATAATACATATTCAAAACCAGCCGAAAAACACGCGAAATTGTGACTTGGCATAAAATGATTTAATTTCGCATGCTTATGACGTGAGAATTTTAATTACGTTTACATATTTAAAGCATTTAATTGGAAGGGACTAAAGATTAGTAAATGACAAAGAAATGTGGCGGAACTTCATCGAAGATAACAAAATAAGAAAAGGCGATTCTTAATGAGTAATCAAAAGAGACAGGAGCCAATAACTTTATCTGGCCAGCAGCAGATAACTCTAAAAATATGGCTATTGCATATCAAACTGATAAGAGACCAATATTTGTCATCACTATCAATAGTAAGCTAGCATGTAGAAGAAATACCAAGTATTGATTTTAAACCTAAAACATATTATAGTCAAATCTTGTTTAATTTAGATTTTAAAGCTGATCAATTTTATTTGTAGATTGCTTAGCAACAGATTGAAAAAAATTTGAAACAGCACTTACTGTTTGTATATATGAAAAGATTTATAAAAACTGATGTTATTATTTCATATTAAGAACAACAAATAAAATGGCAATAATAATATCAATCTCCATTTAGAGCTCATTAAGTTAAGACCTTCTTTAAACGGGGTAAACTTATTTAATTTATTCCTTTATTTTCGACCAATCTACATTTTGAAGCTGTTTAAATGCACATAAAATAAAATATTATTTAACAAGTACTTCACATATTGAAATAATGATATTAACTATACCTATTGATGATAGTTTTTCCTAAACAAAAATGAAAATATTATTATTGTTTTTAATAATGAAATGTTTAAATTTGCATCTTACTAGTACTTGTTCAATAACTTTTAAGTTATATCTATTGTATTCTCACAATAATCATTTCCTAGAAATTAAAGCAAATATAATAATCATGGGTGCACGCATTTTGCGAGCTTAAGGCGTAGATTTATGCTAGCTTTATACAAATAAACACTTTAATAATTGTTATCTATATTTATTTATTTAAATCAATTCAATTATTTTTATTGTATGTTTGTAAATAGTTGTAATATGATAAATCGTACATAATATAAAATATTATTTCCTAGAAAGTAAAGCAAAAATTATTTTTATTTTATTTTTAAGGATAAAATTGTATTCGCTTGTTCGCTTCGATTGTGTTCGCTTAAAACATGGAAAAAAAGTATTGTTATTTTTATAGGCTGAGCAAATAATTTTTTTAGCGATCTGTCTTGAGAAATAAAAAATTATATTGGCACTAAATTCATTATTAGTAAGTGCTTACTTAATTTGAATGGGTAAAAGCCATACTTTTTATGTATTTTAGTTCTAGAGGCCCTGCTGCTGGTAGTAGTTTAATTTGCCAGCGCTTGTCAAGTGTCGCAGTCATGCGCTGTTGCCGTTTTTTCAGCCAAGTTCACAGTGGCTCCAACGCCCGCTTCAGCCTCGGCCCCCGCTAGCCTTGGTTAACGTACTGAAAACCGGGCTAGCAAATCCCAAACTGGTTACCTCCAATTGTCTGCCACAGATCGTTCGCTGCGATTGAGGCTGCTGCTGCTGCAGTTAAGGCGCTGTTGCCGCACTTCACTTGGCTGCAAAAGAAAGCTGCAAGCTGCAGCGCAGAGCACCCGCTACAAGCGCCGTCCCTGCCCACCCGCTGCCCCTGGCAAAATAGAAAGCCGTTTTGTTTTAATTTTTTCCACAATTATTTTCCGCTAGCGCAGGAAAAATTATATGCTTTTATTTTTGTAATTTTTTTTTTGCCTTTGTTTTTGCTTCTTTTGTATGTGTTGTTTTTTTTTCACAAAAATTTTTTTTGTTTGTTTTTTTTTTGTTTTGCTTACATTTTGGTTACAAATTTCTCACAATTATTTGTTTTGTTTTTAAATTACGCAATAAAAAAACTTAACATTAAATACAATATGTTGTTGTTGGTTTTGTTGTAATAATAAAAAAAATTAATACATGAATTTCTTGTTGTTTATCGTTTTTTGTGTGTGTTTTGTTTTTGTAATAAATAGTTTTTCGATTTTAAAGATAAAGATACTTTAAGCTTGTATAGATACTTTGTGTGTGGGTGTGTGAGTGTGTGTATATGTGTGTGAGAACATTAAGTTTTCTATGTTACGTAAATTTTAATTTTTTTAAATTATATCGCATTGCATTTTAGTTGGTTTTTTTTTTATTTCGTTATCATTTTTTGTTGCTACATTTATGTTTTAAATTTATTAATTTTTGTTTTTATCGCAATTGGAGTTTTACACAGACAAAAAAAATTTTACAAATTTTTTACGCTTTCACATTTACTGAGATATTTTTTTTTGCCTTAACATTTAAGCAATATTTTTGTTTTGTTTTTTTTTTGTTTTTGTTGTAATTTTTATTTTTTTCTTTTTTGTAATTTTAATGATGTTTTTGTTGTGTTGTTGTACGCGCTATACATTTAATAATATATAAAAATTTGTTAAAATCCTAAAATTTGTTGGTTTTAATTAAGATTAATAAATAATTTAAAAAATTTTTAATGCAGCAAGCTGCGTCTAACTAAAATTGGATCGTTTCTCCTCAACTACGCTCACCGTGATCATTGGATCCTCGGCATTTACAGCTCTTTACGATGCTTCTCATTAAACGTATGTTAAATTTTAAATTTATCAAGATCAAGTTTTTTTTTGTTGTTTGTTTGTTTGTTTGTTTTCGTTTGTTTATTACTATAATAGCATACAATTAAAAAATCTGTTCACATTTAATTTTATGTGTGTATGTGTGTGTGTGTGTGTGTGTTTGTGTATTTTATCAACGTTTTTTGCCTGGCCGTACTCGCGAGCGCACGCAAAAAACTCTTAGCATCTTAAACAGTATCACATATTCATGAGTTGTCGACGAGCGACCCTCGCAGCGGCCCAGCAGAGGGCAGGCAGGGGGCGGGGCGGTTGCGGGTCGAGGGTTGCCAACCGCATTAGCTGCCTGCGCCGTCGCTTCTGCTGTGGCTTGCGGATCGTCATCTGTAAATTTCATGTTTTCTCTTTTGTTTTTCGTTTATATTAAATGATTTTTGCATTTGCATTCATTTTGTTTGTTTTGTTGAAAAAGGAGAAACAACTTAAAACTCTAGTTATTTGTATTCTTTTTTTGTTTTGTTTGTTTTCTGCTTCTTATAGCATCTACTACGCATCTAAGTAAAATGGTGGTGAGAGTCACGATTACAAAATTGAATGCAAGGATTTGGATCCTTGTTGTTAGTGTGTGTCGTATACTAATACGTATGCGTATGCGTATGTGTATGTGTGTATGTGTGTGTGTGTATGTGTGTGTGTGTGTGTGTAGGTGGGGTGGCTTCGAATACTTGCTTCGTCGTCGCGTTGCGCTCGCAACTAACTACTGCTCTCGACATCACAGGGGGGTGTTGGGCGGTGTTGGGCGCGCTTCCTCGTCGCACTCGCTGGGCTCGCTTTCACATATACGCGTCTGCATATATGTGTGTCTCCATGTCTCTCTCTCTCTCTCTCGCTCGCTCGCTCGCTCGCTCACTCTCGTCGCTCGCTCGCTTACATTGTTGGCGTTGCAATCGCACTGGAGCCGAAGCTGTAGCTGCGCCTGGCGCCCAGCCCATCGGCCGAGTAGAGCTTGTGCTTGGTGATGGTGTACTCGGGACTGATGGTGATGGTGCGCGCCAGGCTCTTCATGAACTGTGGCAGCAGCGCCGTCCAGCCGCGATGGTCCTGGCGCAGCGTCAGATACACCTCGAACGTGGACACCGTCTCCGGATCGACCTTCAGCGAGGCGATGCGTCGCGAGTTCTGCGGCTCGTCCTCGAACTCCACGTAGATGGTGCAGCCGCGTGTGCCGCATGGCTCCTTCTCGGATACGCGTATTATGTCCGCCGCGATGTTCGGCGTGAGATCACAGGGTAGCGAGACCTCGGTGCAGGTCAGGTGGCGCGCCTTCGCCTCGCGCAGCTTGTCCAGCAGCCGTTTCGACAGCTCGTTGACGGCGGCGCTGTCGACGTCGCTGCAGGGCGCCAGCTCCTCGTCCTCCTCCTCGGCGCAGCTGTAGTTGTTGTTGTTATTGTTATTGTTGTTGTTGTTGTTGTAGTTGTAGTTGTAGTTGTTGTTGCTGCTCGATTTGGTTTTCTTGCTGCCGACGTTGCTGGCGCTGCTGCTGCTCGGCTGCTGCTTGTGCTTAATACTGTGTGTGTTCTGGCTGCGGCCGACTGTGCTGCCGACTGCGCTGCTGGCGACCTTCTTGGCCGCGACGGCGACGGCGGACGCGGGCGGTGTCAATGTGCTGGTCCAATCTAAAAGTGGCGCAAACAAGAAACAAAACAAAACTTCGATAAGTACAAGAAACCAATATAGAAGATAAAACAATAAAAGTCGCTTTTGCTGGAGCTTTCAGCTGTAGCTTTTGCTGCTGCTGTTCAATGTTCATTCACACGCACACACACACACACACACTAGCGCACAGAGAGGCAGCGAACGCCGCTTGGCAACAAGCAGCGAACGAGATAAAAGCAGCGCTAGGCAGTGTGTGCGAGCGAGAGCGCGACAGAGCCCAGCAACAAGCAACAGTAAAACGAGCAAAAAAAAAAGCATTTTAAACATTTTTTTTTCACTTTGTGTTTCATAAAAAAAATATTTTTGTTTGTTTTTGTTTTACAAAATGTTGCGTACGTGACTTTGTAGCAGATGTTGACGCTGTTGTTGTTGCTTTTCAGTTTTGCATGTGTAAATTGATTTTTTAATTTTTACATTGCAATTGTTGTGATCAAAAGTCTGATGAAATGTTCAAAGTAATTGCAAGGTTTGACAAATTGCAAAAATATTGGAAACTTTTCAAAAAATTAAAAAAAAGTTAAAAAACCTGTTTTGAATTAAAAAAAATAAAATACTTGCATGGAAATTAATTTGAAATTCGCTTTAAAAGATGTTTTAATAATGAAATGTTTAAGCTTTAAGCTACTTTATAGAAAATAGAATTTTTGGAAAACTTTTTCAAATTTATAAATTTATAATTTTATATTTCAAATTGAACAACTGCTTGAAAGATTGTATTTTTTGCTTCGCTTTTCTGGCACATTCTAAAAACATAGTTTTTTATTTCGGGTGGTTTTCTCAACTTACCTCTAACTTTGTTGGATCCCAGGACGCCACCGTAATTTGACTGCACAGCGAGTACTTCCATTTTCATCAGAATTGTTGCTTTTCGGTGTTTGATTTTCTTTAGTTTAGTTCGGGAAAATGTTGTCTCGATTTTCTCGCTTCTTGATTTTCTTTCGCTTCGTTTTGTATCACTTGAAACGTTTTTTGTTTTACAAATTAATTAATAAGTGTTTGTTGTTGTTAATTATTTATTATTTATCACAATTCGCTGGTTGTTTCTTGTTGTGTTCTGCTTAAATTTTGCTGCTGATTGCTTCAAATTTGTTGTTGAATTTAAATTAAACAGATTTGTTGTTGTTTTGTAGTTGGAAATCACAGCACTTTTTGTTGTTGTTGGTTGTTTGTTTGTCGTATATCACTTAAATGGCGTTGGTCCGTTGCATTTGTTTGATGGCAATTATTTGTTTAAGATTTAATAATTTTCATAAAATTATTAAAAATCTGTTGTGTGTGTTCTTTTTACAGTTACAAGTACTACAAGTACATTTTAGATGTGTTTTTGTTTTTACATAGAATTCTTCGTGAAACAAAATTTTGGTGTATTTGATGTCCAACAGTAGAAAATTTGAAATACACGCTTTTTTAGCTGCTGCTTGCGCTTTCTTTTCTTGCTGCTTTGCCGTTGCTTACTTTTCTATGTGTTTATCTCAGCAGTGTTTCGAAGCTACTATGAAGCGCAGCGCTCTGCACCGGCTATTTATTGGCGGTCGCGTCGCTCATTTCGCCTGGCGATGGTGGTGGTGGTGGTGGTTGTTGTGCTGCCGACTGAGAGCGGCCAACAACAATGCTATATGTGTTTGCTGAGCAATTAGCGGTCGTGCTCTCCGCAAAGAGACCGCTACACGGCACGTATATACTCAATGTACGTACATATATACTCGAGCATATGAGTGCGCGCGCGAGTGTGTGTGTGTGTGTGTGTGTGTGTGTGTGTGTGTGCGTGTATGTGGGTGCTGTAATTGTAGTTGTAGTTGCTGCTGTTGCTGTTGTTGTGCGACTGCAGGTAGAAAGAAGCACAAAACGGCTGATGTAAGTTGGCTGCTTGTTACAGCGCTCTGTCACTGTCTCTGACGCGTTGCTCGCTCTCTTCACTCATCAGCTGTTTCACTCAACGCTCTTCGGCCGACTCGCTCATGCGCACCTACAACCGGCCCCGGCACTGTCGCCGTTTCTGTCGCTCTGTGTGCGATACACACGCATATATCTCTCTCCCTGTGCATACGTGACTTTTGTGCCGGTTGAGCATGTTTCGCCGCTGCCGGCGCAGGCAGCACGAACGTCAGGCAGGCCAAAAAGGATGATGATGGAAATGTTCTCTCTCTCTCTCGCTCTCTCTCTCTGTCTCTCTCTCACTCTCGCCTGGCAAAGGAAGGAAGGAGGCAGCGCAATGCACACGTACACACAAATTTTCATAGCTGCCGCGCCCGCCACTTCACACCCTCCCGTCGTGCAAGCCGTTTCGTTCCACATTACTGCGCTGCCCGCAGTCGCCGCGCTGCTGCTGCTGTTGCTGCTGCTGTTGTTGCTGCCCCCGGAGAACGCACCATGTCAAAATTGAAATTTTCCACTGCAGTTTGCAACAACTTCGAAAATCGAAGCCCAGTGGCCAAGTGGGCTGGCTCCGGCTTGCGAATTGCCGACTGCAGCTCGCTCACAATTTGTGGCTAATGGCATATCAAGTTGCAAGTTGCTAGTTGCACGTTGCTAGTTGCTAGTTGCACGTTGCTAGTTGCAAGTCGCTAGTTGCTAGTTGCTAGTGGCAAGTGGCAGGCAGCGCAGTCGAGAGCTGTTGCCATGCTGCCTAATTTCACAACAATTACCCCAGAGATCTGCCAAAGATACAATGTTTCGAGAAGTATCTCAAGAGCGAGCCGTGCAACTAACTTCGCTGGAAATCACCTTTTCTTTTACCTTGCTTTTCTTTTTCTTAACAGAGTTTCATTTACACATGTATCTGAAATTGTTCTCTTATCTGTGGTCATAATTTTCTGAAAAAGATTTTACGATATCTATAACACATTTTGAATATTAATTTTTTGTTTTGACACATGATAAATATAAATAACAAAAAAAATTTTTTTTTATTTAATAAAATTTAAGTATCTTTTGTGTTTTTATAGGTCTAATTTTCTGCCAAATATTACATATTATTATTATGCTATTTATTTCGAGTTACAACTAAAGTTTTAAAAAATATGTACATTAAATACTTTTCAACATATTTTAAGGCGTCTTTCAACTGAAATAATTTTTGATTATGGGCACTTGATATTGAAATACATATGTATATGAAAGATACAGTTTTCAAATAGTCAGCTCTAATTTAAGCAAATAACAACCATATCCTTTACTAATAAACTTAACTCTTATAATAATAATAAATTATCACATTTATTATTATTCTATAATAATATATAAGAATACAAAAAGTTATAGTAATATCCCTAACTGATTCTAATAACAACTTTTAATATTATATATTTAAATATTTATAACGTATAAAGGAAATTGTGTGTAACAATATAATAAATTTAATCATTTGATTTTTTTTTTTTTTTTATTTTACATGTATTTTATTTCACAAAAATATGTTCATTTATTTTGTATTTCTTCGATATATGTATGAACATTCATACGTGTGCATATGCACAACTTTTTCAGAATTTCATCAGCATTTGAAAGACGAGGCGAGGTTTTCTTTTTATTTCGTTCTTTTTTTTTTATGTGGCCTGGTGGAATAATTTTATATTCATATCATGAATTCATGCTGTGTCCTTTCATTTCAATTGAATGCATTTCGTAGATTATGAAATTGCCTGTTGTTGTTGTTGTTGTACGCAGATTGAAAAAGAAAGATTGAAATGTATCTGAACCTGTTTCCTTGTGGGTGTGCGTGTGTGAGTGTGTGCCTTGTCCGGCGTCTCCAGAATTTTCGTTTCGAATTGAAATGAAATTCTATGAAGTGTGTGCCTGCGTATCTGTATCTCTATCTGTATCTGTATCTGCATCTGTATCTGTATCTGTATCCTATGCTGCTGTCACATACATTAGCTTTTGTATAGGTACATATGCATGTTTGCCAGATAATAAACCAAATGAAACGAAAAGTTCGTCTCTTTATGCTGACCCCTGACCCGCTGTCCCCATCTCCCTCCCTCCCCCTCTTTTATTTGTTCGGTCTGCTCCTATTTGACTTTGTGGCACAAAAGTCGAGCCAACGAATTTCGCAATCTGGGCACACGTGACACAGCACATTTGCATCTTAATCTTTCGTTTGATTTTATAGAAATCAAAGTCTATTTAGACTAGAGTAGCGGCAATTAAAGCTGATCATGATCAGCACACGCTAGTTTTGCAGTATTTTCGAAAAACGAATTCTGGCACATTTGAAGTGTTTCTTCAAAACAGCAGACACATTTTCCACTTTCCTACACATAAGCATAAATTTTCACATGTGGAAAACCGCTAGACGTGCGCTGCACAGAAAAAGAATCACCAGAAATTTAACAAGAATCGAGTTGAGTTTTTCGGCTTTTAGGTGGCCAAGGTGAAAATTGTTGCCAACAAATTGAGGCAAGTTCTCGGAAATAGTCTATGCAGATCAATTAAAACGTAGATCTACTTTCACGGAATTCTCTAATGATTAAGAATAAAAGAAGAAAACCGTGACAATTTGCGTATTTTTAACATATTATTTATTTAAAATCATTTTTAGAAATAGCCCAAGAGATTTCTGTATCTGATAAATGATATCAAAATATTTGCCAATGGATAAAATCGCTTATCAAATCACAATTGAAAGCAATTGATTCATAATTTGCAGATAATAAATTGCTGACGTGCTAACTGTGCACACACACACGCACACGCATACACACACGCACAGTTGATACGCGATAAGGCACAGCAGAGAAAAAAGAACGAAAAACACGAAAAATAAACTCGCAGCCGAAAACGATACGCCTGGCGCCATCTAGCGGGCAAACGTTTAAAAACGTTCAGAGCAGAGCGAATGAAAAGAGCAACAACAACAGCAACAGAAGAGGCTACCACAACAATGAGAAAAAGACTTTTTTATGTGTAATCAATTTTCATCTATATTTAGTGGCTGCGGAAAATGATGTTGTTTACAGGAAAATGTCTGAAAATTAAATAAATTATAATGTGCAAGTATTTTAAGTATAAGTGTATGTATTTGTCGTTCAATTGCGCGTTGTGAAAATTGTATCTTAAAGATGCATAATTGATTTATACTCGATATGCAAAGTACTTGGCAAACTTCTTTTACACAATTTTGCGTAAAAGTTTTTTGATTTGAATTTTTTGACCAGCAACAGCACTAGAGGTGGGGTGGGGGGAGTGGGGTTGGCATTAGCATAAATAAATATGCATTCAATTATATGTGTGTTTGTGTTAGTGCGCTCATAAAGAAACTGAAAAACATTGCGAGTTTTTTTCGAATTAGTTTCTTATTGTACGATTTTGTTGTTTTCAACTTTTTGAGTCACATTTCTCTTATGTACTCACACCACTCAATTGTTACGTTGAGTGAAAACTTAGTTGCAGAGCGCACACACACACTCAAGAGCAGCCACCAGTCGTGTGCCGCTCTTAAATTTGCTCTTTGAGCGTGCAACGCAGGGGCGCGCTCTTTAACTCACAGCTGACAGCACTTTGAGTGGAATTAAGCGAGCCAGTTGAGCGTGCTCACACAGCGCGCACAGCTGATGCGACTCAACCAGCTCTTGAGCGTTGGCTCTCCGAGAGAGACAGTGACACAAACAACAGCAACAACATTTGACTTTGCAGCTGTTTCGCTCATCATCTGTTTTTCTGGCGCACAGCAGGTTCCCGCATGCCCCCACTCCTCGCACACAATATATGTTCATATATAGTATATGCACATTCGCATACATATGCAATGCTGTATACAAAGTCAGCCGTGGCCGTTCAACGTTTTTATGGGCGCTGCAGCTCTGCCGGCGTCGCTGCTCCAAACGCTTCTCATCGGCAGTCAGTATCTTGATTTTCCAACTCGTTTCTCGCAGTCAACGTGCCCCCCAAAACACACACAAACACACACATTTATATATATTTGGTTATATGTGTGCGTCTGCATGTTAGTATGTAATTTGCCTAAGGTTTTGTTGCTGCCGCTGCGGCTGCGACTGCGGCTGTTTGTTGTTGCTGTTTTCCTATTGCTCGCACAGCGTTGCCATTTTTCACCTACTTTGCCAGCTGAGCCGCCTGCAAACGAGTTGTGCAGCGGCAACGTCGCACTCATCTGTTTTTCCACACATGTTTGTGCTTACATATATACATGGATATATATATATATATATATATATATAAATATATGTATAAGTGTGTGTTGTTGTTGCTGCGGCTGTTGTTGATGTTTGCTTGTTTTCTTTTTAGCTCGCTTATTTATTTATTTATTTTTTCTGTCTTGGCTGGCAGAGAGCAAGAGAGCCGCAGCCGCAGCCGCGACCGATTGGGACCCGGCCGGTCGCCGTCGCCGTCGCCGTCGCAGCCATTGCAAAGCTTTTGAGCTCGTCTTGTTGTCGTCGTTGTTGCTGCTGTTTCTTTTCTTCGTTTTGCTTATGGGCAATCATCTGTTTTATTTTGCACACACACACACACACGCACAAATATAGAGCCCGCAGAGAGACTCACACACACACAACTGCATTTCTCTGCATCTTTTGCTTGTGTTGCAGTTGCCGTCAGCTCTTTTTTTTCCATCAATAGTTCATTTTCTGCTTGGCAACGGGTTTTTTCTTGTTCATTTTTATTTTTTTGACTACGTAAAGTTGCATGAAATGGGAGAAAACGTAGCAGTGATGAAATTACTGGACATACGTGAGTGCCGGGCACGGGTTATCTGCGCCTACGGTGAAGCCTCCGCTGCTCGCCACCTCCTTGTCCACATGCCCATCTCAGCGGGGCCAGTGCAGTCAATGCAGCTACTGGATACGTGTTGTTGCATGCCCCACCTCCCTCTCTCTCCCCCTCTGTCACTCTGTTGCGACAGCTGTAGATTAGTTCCATAGAAATTTAAGCGAAATGAGAATGCAAATGGTGTGGAAGATAGAATATTAAACAGGTGAAAAGCAAAACAGACAGAAAAGAGTCAGTAAGATAGAGAGCGAGAGATTGATATCACTTATTATATTGGCTTAAGATCTTGTGAAATTGAAACGCTGATTCAATTTCTGTTTTTCTGACAGCCACACATCACATATCTATACGCATATATTTACAATCTAAAGATAAGATAATCAACAGATAAGCCAACCAAAAAACATACGAGTCATAAAGAAATCACTCATAGATACTAAAAACTGAATCGTGATATATGCCTGTTGCTCTAGTTAAACCTTTAGATACATTTTTGTTGCAAATACTCTTAATACATATACATATATACTTATATACATATATATTTTTATTTTTTTTTTGTTTTAACAAATTTAATATATATTTTTAAAAAATTTGTTTTCTTTGATTTTGAATACCATCTTTTAGTTGTATCTATAAGATACGATTTTACAGTTTGAAATATAATATTGCTGAAAGGGACTACAGAAATATATTTTTTGTCTTTTCAGACAGTTCGAACATGTGAAATAGGGGAAAATTCGAAAACTCTCAGCTTGAGTTTTATGGCAAATGGTTAAAGGCGAAATGCCCAAAGCAACTTGATGCTCATAAAAATAGTGTCACCCCAGCGGCAATGCCAGTTTCACAGACAGCTCGCAACTTCCTTTCCAATAAAGGCAATTTATCAATTTAACACTCAACTCCCAGGCGCAACTTTCCCGTCGCCGACGCCGTCGCCGTCCCTTCGCCGTCTCTGTCTTTGCCCTATGTCTTCTATTTGGTATCCCCATCCGAACGCTAATCACCCTTAAAATTGCGTGTGCGCCATCCGAAACGAAGGTCATGCACTGAGCAACAACTGATTCGCTTCTCGAACCTGACTATTGACTGAGGAAATGGGTGCGGGTGGGGGTAAGGTATGAGGCTAGGGGCTGTGCACTGCATATAGTATCTAAAAATGCTTGATTAAAAATAGTCAATTAAAAAACGGTTACTCCAACATTGAGCTGCACTGTGACCTAAACGATGTACTCTAGTTCCA
Organism: Drosophila colorata; assembly: GCA_035041545.1. Lineage (NCBI taxonomy): Eukaryota > Metazoa > Arthropoda > Insecta > Diptera > Drosophilidae > Drosophila > Drosophila colorata. The sequence goes on from JAWNLD010000222.1 coordinate 750,865, forward strand.
GCGTAATTTATGCAAACATTCCCAAGTCCCAGTCCCAGTCCCAGCAGTCCCGATCCCAGTGACAGTTTCAGTTCTCAGCAGAGTTTCAAAAAAGGGTCGCATTTAAGTTGATTTTCCAAATTGATGATATTGCATCAGCTGAAAGTGTTTACTGTCATCCCATTTCCATGCCCGTATCCGTACCCGTATCCGTACCCAGACCCGTCTCTTGTCTACACATTTAAGTGGATTTTGGCATCAAGTACATATCACATGCGTATCTGTGCCCAGCTCTACCTGATTTTTCGGCCACTCGGCTGTCTACCTGATCCACGCATCCAAATGGGCCGCAAATTTTCCACAATGAGTTGATCGCGGGGTTTTTCCAGAGTTTCCAATGCGGCTAGAGAAGTTAAGTGTTATGACCCGCTCATAAAGTTACCAAAGTAATTTGCCTAATGCCGTCCTGGCTTAAGGCCTTCAAATCCTTGTCAGTCGTGAAGTTTATACTCCATAAGACAACATTAAATTGGGAAAATTAAAAAAGTTAATGCGCTTCGCATAGGAAAATGTTGACTATGGTCAGTTAAAGTTTTAATACCCTTGCAGACTAATGATTGAATGATTTTTGTTGCTCCATAACCCAATTGATGTTAATATATAGTATGTGTACAAATAAATCTTAAAAAAGCCAATAGTTTTTCATAATAATAACTTAAAAACTCAAATTAGAAAGGAATATTCAATAAACAAAAATTCTATTTATTTTTCTTTAAACAATGCCCATTAATTGCTCAGATAAGTTCGTAGAAATTCGAGCTTTACTATTTACTATCTTCCAGTCGCACAGAGTGTGCACAACAAATATTTGCCAACAGCAATCGAAGGTGTTAAATTACAGGGGCGAATCGATGGAACCGTTCGAAATGCGTTTCGGTTGGCCCTTATCTTATTTCAACAACTTGGACGACAAATAGTCTGACTGGTTCTCTATACTATGCATCAAATAACTCTCTACCACGATTCCATATATACACATATATGTGTAGATACATTTATATGAAAGTATATACTTATCAACAGTAGAGCTAGAGAATATTAAATCAATATTTAACGGTGCTAGGGCAAAAATGCGTCACATACAAAGCTTCAATAAGTACTTGTTTATATACACTCAGAGAAAAGGTTTGGAAGTTTCGGCACAAAATCTTACTTCAATAACTTTTTCTTTAAACCAAATACAGTATTTATTTTATTTAAAATGCCTTTAAGAAAATTACTCTTATTTTAAGTACAAAAACTCTTGCTTTAATTTTTTTAAATTTAAATTTGTTCAAACATTTTAAGCATCAAAAATAAATGGTTGATTTAGAAGTTAAAAATGATTCACCCTTAATTTAAGATTTTTTTGTATAATTATATTATACATATTAAATAAAATATGTGTTTAAACATGGCTTTAAGTAGCTTTTCCAAAGCTTAACTTAAGGCTGAGTTATTAAGTTAACACATTTATTTATATACTTATGTATCTTATCGAAAGATAAGAAGTTTCGATTCGTTTTAGTCGGCTAGTTGATTTCTCGAAGAATATTCTCGAACTCGTATGCTTTAAACTTCACAACGTTTTCTCCCACTGTAGTATATTTGTATGCGTGTGTGTGTGTGTAGGTGTAGCTGTGTTATTTTATTGCGGAGATGGAACGGGAATCGTTCGCAAGGTCGCGTGTTTATCGCGAAATGTACTGCACTTCAGATACGACAGCGAAATGGCGTGTTCCTCGGCTCGCAGGTCCCGTTCCACTTACCAGACCCGCGGGCAACATGTCGTCGGACGCGTAGACACTGCGTCTACCCGGGCTGGAACAAAGAGGTTTCGTCCGTGATTAGATCACTTGGCAAACAGCAAAGCGCGTACTGATATCGGATGTGTGCCATATACAGACGGGCCTCCATTTTATTTTCATTAGCCGTTCCAAGGTTATTCGCAATGCGGCTTTGACGCCAATAGAACCTATAAATATGACCATATATATGAGGCGAAAATTTCATCATAAATGCGGCCCTTGGCAACAGTTTGCCTCGCTCTGGACTCGAATTACTCAGGCCAATGGGCTGCCGCGGTTCGCGGTTTTAGAATTTCACAAGTTTTGCGTAGATTTTCTGCAGATTCGGGTTATTGGACACGTGATTGGAGCATGTGGAGAGGAGAAAGAGTGAGGGAGACAGCAAACAAAGAAGTACTTTACGCAACATTCAGTCAGGTCGCAATCTGGCAATTAGTCAATTTTTAGTTGAACTAAATGCATTCTTTTGGCATGACTGTAAATGACAACAGGTGCTAGTCTTATATAGGGCATGAAATATTAGTCATGGAATGACTGTCAACTACTGATACTGTCGGAACAAGAAACAAAGGAGTTATACTCAAGTTAAATTACACAATATTATTATCTTAATGGCTTGCAACCATAAAAACAATTAAAGATATATATTGAAATCTGAAGAATTGTGTAAAATTTGGCTTTAGTTTATTTTGATATTGAATATGTTAAGTAATTAAGAGTTTTGTAAGCACTAAAGAATCCTGTACTTTATATTTACAACTTTCTAATTACTGTGATTACATGAGAAATTATTTGTATTTGTCTGTTATTTATTAATGAAAAATTAGATTGATATTCTACACTTTTGGTTACAAAAAAATTTTAGGTCAAACTTTTGTATGATTTTGATCAGTTATAAAAGTGGTTTGCCCATAGTTCAATAGATAGTTTTTGTACAAAAATCAGCGATTGTTTTTCAATAAAATATTTTTTTTAAATTCGTGATCGGTTGAAAGAAGTGCATTTAGTTTAGTAAGGAACAAGAATTGGATCAGAAAACTTGATCAGATAAATTAAATGCTCCCTGTTGGAAAGATGTGCATTAGTGCACTATACACTATAATTAAACGATTTATCATTCCGCTTTGTGCTGTTGTTGTTGTCCAGATGTTAATAATTATTAAAATTCTTTGTAAGAACAATGTTGCCTTATGATTCATTTCATTTCTTTTTGTGTATAGCACAAGGTTTTTAAAGTTATATTATTAAAGCTTAATACAAATACATATAAAATGTAAATATACATATGTATAGTTGTACAAAAACCATAAAAAAGTTTTAATTGAATTGTACCCTTAGCAAAAAAGTGGCCAGCCCGCGTTTTATTCATTTTAATTTATTGCCACAAACTACTCGATAATACAAGTACATATATCTATAGTTTTAGAGTACACTGTCTGTTTTTTTTAAATTCTGATGATATAACGGTGTACATTTTTTCATTTTGTTAATTAAAGCTTTTTCTAGTTTCAATTTATTAACAAATCAAAAAGTCTCTACTAAAAAAGAGGCTCGTTGACGCGATTATTGTGAAATACATTGAACATAAAAAAAGGTTAAGCTGCAATTAATGCTAGCTACAAAATACCCTGTCCGCTAGAAAGTATGCTATGAGGAAAAATCTTAATTTACTTTTATTATTGAAAGCATAATGAGAAATTGTAGTTTATTTGTAGTGTTGCATATATATTATTATGTTCGAGACGAAATGTATCGATATGTATCTCATATGCTAGCTCATCCGAAATAAAACTGTATCTGTATTAAACGCAAAATTAAATTCTTTTTACCTTATTTAATTAATTAATAAAATATAGCGACAACAATATACCCGTTATTGGTTTACAGGGCATTAAAATCACAATAGTCGACGTTGATTATATAAAACTGAAACGTCAGAAAACGTCAGGCGGGTGAAAAAGAAAAATCCGAAAAATAATACTAAAGAACGATATATCAGCAAAATTGGTTTTTATCTCGCTACTCAATTGATTTACATAATCAACGAAAACACGCTTTATTTTGCTGGCTTTACTCTGCCCCCCCCCTCCCCCTTCCATCTGCGTTCTGTTTTTTCTGACTTTTGTTACCCCAGAGTTGTATTTGTTGTTGTTGTGCTCTGTGCATTTAATTGAATGCTGATTAAGTTTTTATTCAATGAACCAAAATGCACACACACAGTCAAATGTTTCTATATGGTATTTTCGACAGATACGAGAGTGCGTGCGTGTATATGTAGTACATATGTAGTGTATAAGTGTATATATTCATTGATTAGTCATTGATATGGACAACGTGTTCCGATTCGGCTTGGCACATTTCTGAACGTGAATAATTTAATAGCGTCTCATTAAGTTAATGAATATAGTTATATTCAGTTTCAGTTTCAACTGATCAAAACACCTCAAACACCATCAATATATCAAAATATTTATGCATATGATTTTGTAGAAATTTCTTGTACAAATTTTTTTTTGTCTTCAAAACTGTTTCAAATATGTTTGAAAAGTGGTTCAGATTGCACAATAATGAACCGGTACAAATTGGTATTTAAAATTTATATAAGTTTAGTTATCAATTATTATAGTTATCACAAAAAGCGATCCTCAAATAATTTTAGTACATAAGAAAGGAACTAAAAAATCTTTCGAGAAAAACTCACAATATTATAATAAAACAATTAAAACATAGCTAAGAAATAGACTGAGGGAATAACTAGAAGAATTTTGAACTTAAATCAAGTACAATCTATATCGAATATTTAAAAACAAAATGTTGCCAATATTTAAAGAACTGAACAGTACGAATTTGAAGCAGCTTCGCACTTGTTTTTAGAAGGTTGTTTTCTCTGAGTTATAGGCGGATGTGATTGCTAATTATCCGTACTGTTTTATAGCAAACAATTATTTTACTTAATATATTTGAAATTAATTATTGTGCTGATTTGTAAAACATGTCAAATAAACTCAAGATGAGTTCAGATACGTGGAATTCGATTTTAACTGTAAACTAAATAAAAATTAAATCAAAACTTATTAAAATGTATCGTAAAAGGTTTCACTGGACTTTTAAAAGCTTTATGCAAGATTTAAAATGTGTTTCTATTGAGAATTCTATTGATATCTTTAAATTATACAGCATATCAATGAAAAGATTTGTTATCAATAGCAGCCAAAAAGAAACCCGTTTTGGTCTCATATATTGCATGACAGAATCAATTGATAAAAGCGTGGGAATAGAGTTTTAGTGGGATGATCTCAGCAGCTGCCGTTGGTTTCAATTTAGTCGCTTCCGTTATGCAAATCGCAATTTAAAAACCGCCTGGCAGGTGTATTAATTGTGCGCAGCCCGACATAATTAAACATTTGGCTAAAACGGACACACAGAAAGGACCAACAAATCGAATCGCGGCAGCTGTCAGAAATCATAAACTTGCAACTGGCGCATAAGGTGGGAAAAACTGTGGCTAAACTATATTTTTCTTAGGCTCAGCACGATGGCATTGGTAATTTCACACTTTTGGCCAATAAACGACGACGACAACGAACGACAGCAAATTCGCCTAAGATATTTTCTGTTTTGGCCTGAACTTTAAACAGAAGCGTGGCTAATGCGAGGACCCGGGCACCTCCTGTGGGCGAGCTGGCTGAGCGTGGACCAACGCAACATGTGTATGAGAAACCTCAAGAAACCCATAAATAAGGAAATCAAGGAAAACACACACACACACAAAAGTAGCAACATGGAAAATGTGTCAATGTAAACAAAACGCGACAACGGCCTGGGAAAGGGCGCAACTTTGGGATCGTTGCGGCACAGTATCTATATATACTATATTTATATATATATCTATATCCCAGTACTGTCTGTCGTCTGTGGCATGCAACGCACTCGTTAGGGGCGCGCAGCGTCTGCCACTTGGCCGAAAGATGACGCTAACATCGATTCTGGTGCTACCTGCTGGTCTTACCTGCGGCTAATGGCCAGTGGCTAATGGCCGGCAGCAGACCGCGCGACCGACATAAATCCATAAAAACATATAAGAGGAGAGGAAAAAAAGAAATAATTAAATTGCAATTATGTGCAAACAATTCCAAATCCGGAGATTCGGAAAAAGTTAATTACACGACAATAAAGAGCAGAAGCAGCAACAGTCACAGCTTCAGCAACAGCAACAACACCTACAACAACAACAACAACAACAACAACCTGGCCAAACCCAGTTCCCGCTGTTCTTTGGGCCCAGTTATTAACGCAGGTACATCCGCTCTCGGCTGCTCTCCCCGTCGGGGTTTCGTCTGCTTTTCGCAATTTGCGCCGGGCTCGACTTTGAGTTCGAGTTCGAGCCCGGGCTCTGGCTCTCGGGACTTAAGCTGACATTAATGTGCATTTGAATGTGGCTTCTGGTTGGCTCTTAATCGGCTTGTTTGACTGATTCCTGGTGACACGTCGTCTACATAATCATTAGCGTCTGCATTATCCATGGCCAACTCATCGACCTGTCTCCTCGACTCTGTCCACTGTCCCCTGGCGCTGCCTCTGGCTGGCTAATGAAGACGGACAACAAATTAGCCATGGTCTGATTTCAAATTAGTCTGGCCATTTCTCAAAAGAGTCACTGTCATGAGCTCAGCCCCGCTAATACCCCAGACGTTTACGAATGCATTTCAATACGATTAGCTGATCTCATCAAAAACTGAACATATATTATTGGTATGTGTTTGTACGTTTGTTTTCTTGCTGGGCTGTGGCGGGGCTTTTCAATATTCCACGCACAGGAATATATGGATTTAACAAATTTTCTTTCCACCTTCCTCCTCTTTTTCTAGGGGAATTAATTTACGTCACATTAAATGGGTTGAAATGGGTAAAAAATTTCAAAATTATATATTTATCATTCTAACCTGGATTTCCAATATTTTTGATCTAATAACCCAAATCCGAAAACGGTTTTTAATTCAATTCAATTTCAACCTCATAACTTTTCTCTTCTCTTCCATGGGGGCGAATGGGGGTAGGTATCCAGAATCCGAAATAATCATAATCTGCGTATCCTGTACGAGCAAAATTTGAACAAAATTTGTTCACGCTAGCTTAAATAGTCTCCGAGATATGACAAGAAAACCAAGTATACAAATCGATTTTTATCGATAATAAAAAAACGGAGCAAGATATCGAAAAAGATTATAAACTTGTACTGCGTGTGGATTAGGAGAATCTATAGTCGTTTAATTTAGGTTTCTAGCTTTTGTAGTTTCCGAGATCGCTGCGTTCAAACAGACGGACAGACGGGCATGGCTAATTCAACTCAGTTCGTCGTGCAGATCAAGAATACCTATACTTTATGGGGTCGGAGATTTGCATAAAACCATTATACCCTTTTTACCCATTTTCAATGGGTTCAGGGTATAATAAGTAACAACATAAAAAAAGAAAATATTTTCCCATAAATAATAAATATAATTTTTTCTTTTAGGAGTAGTATAGAATATATAAATTAAAAATATATAGAATATAGCACTGGAGTCTTGACCTTCGGCTATGACAAACACTACATCCATACAATAGCCTGAGATTCGAACAATTTCAACTTTCTCTCACTTTTCGAAAACATTTAAATTTCCTTGCATACAACATCATCCTGAATCGAATGTCTCTGAAATGCAGCAACTTTCGTTAACATTTAGAACTGTAATTAGATCAACTGTCATCGAGCTGAAATGTTAGTAAAGCAGGTTAACTGGCCGATTGGCCAGCTGGCTGGCCAGTTTAACTGAGTGACAGCTGGGTTCAGGCAAGTTTAATTAGATCTGCATACCGAATGTGGCTCGCAACTTGGGTTTACCCCAAAAATGGCTGGCACAGGGAATTGAGAATTGAGAATTCCGAAAGTCCTTATCAGTGCGTGGTGTGTGCTGCAAGGATGCACTTGGCTCTGCTCTCCACCTGGCTGGCCCTGGCTCTGGCCGTGGACTGGAGTCAGCTGATGAGTCCCCTGCCCGTCGATCTCTACCAGAGCCGGCTGAAGCAGCTGCTGGAGCGGATGCTGTGGCGGGCGCGGGTGCAGCGCTGCTTTGCGGTGATCACCGACGATCTCCACTATGCGCTCTACGATCGGGCGTACTTCGAGGCCGTGGACCGCCTGCCCCGGCCCAACTATCTGGTGCGTGTGGCTGCCAGCGAGGATTTGCGCCACCCGTCCGCCCAAATGAAGCGGCTGCTGGGCGCCATCAAGGCCAGCGACTGCGACCTGCACGTGATCAGCCTGCTCAACGGCTGGCAGGTGAAGCAGCTGATGCAGTTCGTCTACGAGAGCCGCGCCTTGAACCTGCAGCACAAGTTCCTCCTGCTGCACGACGCCCGGCTGCTCGCCGCGGACATGCTGCACGTGTGGAGCGCCTGCGTCAACGCAGTCTTCCTCAGGCGCCAGCCGGACAACAGGTGAGTCCTTGGAGCGCTTGGCGCCCGCTTCGCCTGGCCAACTAATCGGGGTAACTGCTGCAGCTACAGCATCTCAAGCGTTGCCTATCCGGGCATTTTGGGCGGCGTTGTGGTCGTCAAGCAGCTGGACAACTGGAGATCCGGCAAGCGCATTAACGAAACCCTCATTTTTGCGGATAAAACACGAAATTTGCATGGTAAGCGAGGAATATGCTTCTAAAATCTTACCCTTTATATGACAAAGTTGTTTCTTTTTGCAAGAAATATTTTCTTAACTTGACTATATAACAACAAATTTTTGAAATGCAGAGAAAAATATTAAATAACATAATAATCCAATTTGAAATATCATTTATTTATTTTATATAATATTATTGTTTTATATTATTTATATAAGAAACTTTTTTACTTTTTTGCGGTTCAAAGTTCGGTTCATTTTAAAAAAAAATTTAACTCTGGGTTGGAATCACGAAATTATAAAAATAAAATTAAAAAAAAAAAACCCTAATTCTGATTTTCTATAATTTAACTTAATTTAATTTTAAAACAGTTGCAATTTGATCTAAAAATAATAAATATACAATTTCCTTTTAAGCTTTATATTGAAAATTAATTTAATTATTTAAATATACCCTAGATATTTTTCCCATACTATTCTTATTTTTACCCAAGTCTTACCCAATTTCTTGCGCAGGTGCCGAACTTCCGGTGGCCATAGCCGAGCACGTGCCGATGGTACGCCTCAATAGATCCACAAACAGCTATGAGGGCGTTGAGATGGAAATCATGAACGCCCTGGCCAAAGCTCTAAACTTTCAGCCCCAATATTACGTGCTGAACGAGAGCGGAGCCGGCGATTGGGACCAGACACTGCAGCAGAATGAGAGCCGCGTGGAGCGCGGCCTGGTTGGAGAAGTGGTAGGATGAGAGTTTTTAATGATGGTCAACAATAAGTCACCTGAGTTTGCTCCCACTAGGCGCATCACAATGCCCGCTTTGGCATTGGGGATCTGCACCTGTTCCAGAGCTACGTGCAGCTGGTGGAGATGAGTGTGCCCCACAGCTTCGAGTGCCTGACGTTCCTCACGCCCGAATCCTCCACGGACAACTCCTGGCAGACCTTCATCCTGCCCTTCAGCGGCGCCATGTGGGCCGGTGTCCTGCTCTCCCTGTTCGTCGTCGGCACCATCTTCTACCTCATCAGCTTCCTCAATGCGCTGCTTTTGGGCAGCGGCAGCGGGCAGCTGGGCTTCTTTCGCTGCCTGCGCAGGCAGCGAGGACCTGAGCTCGGCTGGCGGCGCTTGAGCTTTCGCCTGGCGCTGGGCAGGCTTGGGGCCGGACGAAAGACGGACGCTCGTCGCGACCTCTTCGATGACTACTCGAACTGCATCCTGCTGACCTACAGCATGCTGCTGTACGTGGCGCTGCCGCGCGTGCCGCGCAATTGGCCGCTGCGCGTGCTCACCGGCTGGTACTGGATCTACTGCATCCTGCTGGTGGCCACCTACAGGGCGAGCTTCACGGCCATTTTGGCCAACCCAGCGGCACGGTACGGCAGGAGTATATATGTATATACACAATGAGTATTCCATCTCTCCATCTCTCCATCTCTCTCCCGATCCACTCAGCGTCACCATTGACACGCTGCAGGATCTGAATCGCGCCCGCATTCCGCCCACAACTGGAGCTGCCGAGAATAAGCAAATGTTCCTGGAGTCGAACGATGACACGGCTCGGGAATTGGGCGCCCGCATGGAAATAGTGGAGCGTATCGATGACCTGGTAGGTATACACTCAGGTTGCATATAACACAAGGTGGATAATAGGATGTACGCATTGAGAAATGATTTTAATGCAAGTAACAACGTTGCAATCGGGTATACTCGTTCACAGCTTAAAACAGTCGAAAACTTTCTAATTTTTTATTAGTTTTTTTTTCTTAAATATATTTGTATTTTGGGAAAAACAGAAGACTGAATATATTCCCGAAGAATCAAGGAATATATTTAATGTTGAGCAGGATCTCCATTTCCATCTGGATGAACGTTCACATTTCAGATATTTTAAGAGATTGAAACTTCAAATTTGAAATGAGGGTTTCCAGACAAGGTTTTTCAAGCAACATTTTCCAGATTAAAAAAGCTATAAAATAATTTCTATATAAACAGATGTAGAATATTTTTCGCTTGTTTACTTATTTAACTTTATTTACTTTAAAATTGTATTTTTGGATACCCCAAATTAAAAGAAAGAAACCGATTTAGCCTTGATTCTTGGACACATTAAAATGCCATTCCATTTTTATGCCCTTCAAATTCATATTCAATTAGACAATAAATACAGAAATATAGCAAGCATAGATAGATAAAAATAAAATAAATAAATCTGTGCAGCAGAGGAAAGAAGAAGCAGAGGGTGCAGCTCGTGAATGCGTGAATATGTCTTGTGGGTACAGGGTACCTTCAAGTCGGCCACTCTCGACTAGAAACACAGGTACTTTCAAGTTTCTTCCTACTGAATAATTGTGTTTTTAATCGACCCCACGTAGACCGAGCGCATAGCGAGGGGACAGTGCGCCTACTACGACAACGAGTTCTATCTGCGGTATCTGCGTTTGGCAGACGAGGCACGAGGTGTGCGAACGGGTGCCCTGCACATCATGAAGGAGTGCGTTGTCCAAATGCCCGTGGTGCTGGCGCTGGAGAAGAATTCGGCGTTGAAGCCGCACGTGGACAACATTATACAACATCTGGGCGAGGGCGGTGGGTAGCATCTCTTTAACTCAACCAGTGCTAGTTTAGGCTCTCTTTCGCTCTCTCTTGCCCTGGCAGGTCTCATCTCCAAGTGGCTGCGGGATGTGGTCAAGCGTTTGCCGGCCGAGGAGCAGGCGCCGCAGGAGGCGCTCATGAATCTGCACAAGTTCTGGAGCTCCTTTGTGGCTCTGGGCATTGGCTACTTGGTGGCGATTGCTGCGATCCTCGTCGAGCGCTGGCACTTCAAGTATATCGTCATGCAGCATCCGTTATACGATGTGCACTATCCCAGTTTGTACTACAATTTCAAGCGTCTCTATCCGGATCAATAGCGCGAATATAATGTTAAGATTGATTGGAAATTGTTTTGCAAGTTATTCCCTTTTTTTTTTTTTCAAATTTTAAACAATTTTTGGCTAAGCGAACATATTGTTTTTCGGTCGTAAAACGAATTGACAAATGTTTTTTGGCTGACGCAATCAGTGGAGCCCCTTGACGGGCAGCATTCCATAGAATATCATATAGGACCATATATCAAATCGATAAAAGTGGCCTCAAGTACCAATGCAGCAATGTGGCACAAACATTTTGAAGCGTTCTCAGTTCTTTCCATCACATTTCGTAAATAATAATTCGCATCGATGGCACATTAAGCATTATTTGTTTATTGCCTGAGCACTGAGATCTGCAGCACCAAGAAGTCCAAATGATAAATACTCGTAAATAATTCGGTCCCTAAGTGCCAGACTAAGCACGCAGCTAGACGAAGGCATTAACATTTCAATAGAGCTGATCAACTCGAGCCGAATCACGAGGCGCCCGAAGACTTAAGAGGTACTAAGAAAAAAAAAACAAAGAAATGAGAAATAATAATTAATAATCAATGTTATAAATAAACAATTGCCTACTGTGCAGGAAGCTGTTTGATAAGACTTCATGGAACTGAATTCTGTTTATCCATAGTTGAAAGAACTTACCTAAATGTATTTTTCAATTCCTATAACTATTCTTCTCACGGCATATAATAATATTATTCATAATTTGAAATGTTTTCTTTAATTTCTGTTTAGCTTAATTAATTCATTTAACAGCAAATTGCAAAACAAAACATTTCATTGTTGTTCATTTCTGGCATTTTTTCTCAGATTGTTTTGTTATTTCTTTTGATAAATATTTATGGCTCTTTTATGTGTTTTTCTTTCGTTGCTGCTGTTGTAGTTGTTGTTGTTGTTGTTGCTGTTGCTCTCTTCGCGCAAGTTGTTTACAATTCTATTTTATTTAATTTAATTAGTTTTGCTTCATTTCACTATGCTTCGTTGTTGTTGTTGTTATTGGTGCCCTCTGCATTTGATGCCCTTTGCTTATCCTCTTCCGATCCCACTTCATAAAATTGCCATTCCTCGCCCTGCGCCTCACACCGAAATTCTTGTTCTTTATTTTTGTTTGGCTTAGTTGTGTTGTGTTGTTTTCAGCATTACATAAAGTCTCTAATTGGCATTTCCGCCCCACCCGTCAACGCCCACTACATGTGGATATATCAAAGAGCATGTAACATGGGTTTTTGGTTTTGTTTTTGTTGTTGCTCTTGACTTGTGTTAGGCAATTTTATCTTTATTAAGCATTTTTTATATCAGATGAGATATTAATTGAAGATGAATAAATATCCTAACTTGTTAGCAAACATTTTCTACATTTATTTTATAAATATTTAAGATTTTCGAAAAAAAGCTTCTTTTTTCTTATATTAGCCCAAAAGTATGTCACAACTTTTAGTGAAAAGAACCGAAAAAATTAGGTATGTGCAAAAAACTAATTCAAGTATTATATCATTAAGGAAATATTTATGTTCATAAAAGAATTACCCTTTAAACACGTTATTTTTCATTTTTAATCATTTTTATTTTTGACTCTAGAAATAAAACAACAAGTAAACAAATTGTACAATAATTTTTTTGCTTGAAATTTACAAAATTTCTAAATTATTTTCGACGCATTGAATTTAAAATATATATGTAATATAACATATATTTTTTATAATTATAGTTTCTCAAATTTATTGAAATCATTAAAAATCAAGAGACAGCTCGATCAATTTATGACTTGAGAGTTCAGTTTCGCCTAAAGATGAACGAGCAGCAGCTAGTAAAATGGACACCGACACCATTATATAGTATATATATATTTAGTTTAGTTCTAGATATATGTCGATTTATCATATTCAGTTGTTTCTGCTTGAAAGCATTGAAAGCTGCATGTAAACTTTAAAAATACTAAAACAGTTTGGCGATTTAAAAGCAAATACCACATAGGTATACCCTACTCATACTTATATAAAACTATATATTTTTTTAAATATATATTTATTTATATATATTCATATAGGTATCTTTCGTTTAATATACTTTGCATACGCATACAAAATCTACAAACAATTCGTTTATTTTATGAGTTTGTCGGGCAGCGGAGCAGAAATCGAGTAATCCGGAACGTATTCAGTTTTTAGCACAGCTTAAAAATCAATTCCGTTTTCTTAGGATATAATTTGTAGCACTTGTTTGCAGTCTACGTTCGTATCAGACTTACTGTCGATATTGCCAGCGCTCGTTTTGAGTATCTCTTAGTTGTTAAACATAATGCTTCAAATGATTTCTATATAACTGAAGACCAACTGTAAGTCTGACAAAATATAATATTCAGTATTTTGAACGCAGTTCCTATTGTATTGCTTATTAAAAATCTTATGTAGTATATGCAGGAGAGTTGATTTTAAAATATTTGTTGCTTGAGTTTTGTTTCATTTATGGCGTTTTGGACAGCATCGTAAATAATATACGTCTTAATATACTTTTCAAAGTATTCACTCATTTTATTCAAGGCTTCGTTTGCCTTTCTCGCATTTATATACTTCCGTTTATATAAATGAAAATCATATTAGATCGTACAATATCATATCAAATGTGGTTTGAAAACTCAAATTTGTTACAATATAAGAAAAAGGTTATAACTAAATCGCATTGCGCTTGCTACGATATACAATATTGTTAATTATATATAGATCGCTTTTATATATCACTGTTGCTGGTTTAACTTGTTGCTGCCAGTTTGTCTGCTGCCTTAGCCCGTGGCCTGCGCCGTTTCCGCCTCGAACACATCGTCGGACTCTTGGTCGGCCACGTATTCGACATCCTCCTGCTCCTCGGCCTCGTCGTCGTAATCGTCGGGATACTCGCCAAACTCCGACGATTCACCAAGCGTCCAGGCATCGTTTTCCATTGAATTTCTTGGACTGTAGTGCATGCTGCCCGTGATGGTCAGATTGTTGGCCGGTCGCTGGACGCTGTGTGAGCGAGCACATTCGAATAAGGAGTAGAGAGTGGAGAAGGACAACGATTAGTGCTGGCAAACGCAGATGCAGACACAGTTAAATATAGATCAGTTGAGTATATATTCAATGAGTGTAGCGAATACAAATCGAGTGCTTAACTAGCGACTAACTAAGCTTTTAATTGTTGTCGATGTATGTGAAAGTTGTGTTAGTTTCAATTTGTTAGAGCTATTGAGATGTCGTATAGTTTAGATGATTAAACCAGTTAGTTGTTAAGTTCCAAGCAAGGCAAACATTTGTACAGTCAACAAACAATTGTTAAGATGGTTAGGGATTAGTATTCGCGTTCGTTAATGACTTCGGCAAACCAAATGCTAATGATGCGAGTATGATAGACCAAGTTCATTGGTTTGCTTATGCACAGATTGTTATGGATGCGCTTTTGCCGCAGGGTGCACAAAGCAGAGGCGCTTGGAAAGCGGCACAAGACAAATGTTTAAACGACGAGCTGACAAACAGGCTGCCTGTTGATTCGTTTAAATATATATACATATCTCAGACAATTGCACAATTGCGAGCAACAATAGCAGCGTATAACATGAAATAATTGCATACATAATAAACAAGTAACGAGTAAAGAGTAACGAGTAACGAGCAACGATTAACGAGTAACGAGTTAAGAGTAACGAGCAACGAGTGACGAGCGGCGAGTATGACAACTTCTCTATTACATTTGGCAACTCGTCGAAGCTAGGCAGCTGCCTAAGCGGCGTCGCAATTCGTTGTCGCTGTCGTTGGATTCGTAAGAAGGATTCGTATATACTTATATACAACGATTGATAATCCATTTACAAAATTCGTTGCTTAATATCAGTTGGGTTCACATTGATTTGTTGAGTGTCTAGCACTAGAATATGCCTCTAGTGTCACAATCAAGATTATTTACGTAGTTAGGAACCGGAATTCGCTGGGTCGGCTGCTTGCACCGTGTTAAATGTAGTTTTTCAGAGTGTGTAGAGAGGAGAGTTCGATTTGCTTTGTTGTTGTTGTTGTGTGTGTGTGTTTGGTGTTGGAAAGATAGTAGTCGAATGTTGTGGTGTTGTGGTTGTTACAGATCGGTCACTAGCACACCATCCGTTGGTCAAAACAGTCCACGGCGATAGTGTGAGCGTGATGGTCTACAAATAGCAGAGATGCAGTTTGCAGTTTGCAGTTTGCATTTGTGGTTGTGGATTGGATTTGTAGGTGTACAGAAATTAAAAGAAAAGAAATCAATTAGCAAAATGAATACAGGAAATGAGTCTATACTAAATTCCTATAATTTTGAGATAGATATTTTCTAGAGGTTACGTAATCCTGTGCGTTGTAACAGCACGGAGCACTACGAGAGATTAAAAACGTAAGCGTGTAAATTAAAAGTGAGTAACGAGTAGGTTTAATTGGCCATTGCACGCACCTTGACCTCTAGCCGCGAAATAACCCACAACCTTAAGCTAATAATAAAGGAATAATAGGAAAAATAATAAGCATTATACAAAAAATATATATAAATACAAAGATCGGTCTAACTATCTGTATAATAAACTACTTATAATTTAAAAACTAAATAAGGCCGTAAATAAGGCAATTAATTTAGAAAACTTTTCAATTAATTATCTCTAATTAATATCTCTGTGCTCTAACTATATATATTTCCTAATGAGTGAGCGTAACTAGTTTCATTAATTAAAGCGTTAATTGTTGGATACCTGTCTAAACATATTCCCCAATATCGAATAGTTTCGATCTGTCAATTATAACAAATGAATTATAGAATATACTTATATAGAATATTAATTATAAAAATACTATCAATAATTAAATACGATTGAATCAATATTAGATACTGAATTATAAGTTACAAAATCAAGGAAAACATATTGAATTTATAAAAACAAATTAGAACGATTCAATTGTTAATATTTTCTACAAATTTGATCAAATTTATACGGCACTTTCAATAGATATTCATATCTATGTTATGTTAACCAAGAATTTAACGTTTTAATTAATTATTAATTCTCAGAAAATTTAAAGTTCTTATAAAAATATATGCCAGAAACATAAAAGTCATTTGTTATTCAGCTAATCAATTTTTTGTTTAGAATCGAATCGATGCTATATATTATATACAATATATAGATATTGATCTAATATATAATAGCTACGAGTTATCACCTTTAACCAGAATATGCCAGAGTATTTTGAGGTAAATGATAAACATTTGAATTTCCCAATACTTTTTAGTTACATTTTCAATTTTGTATAAAACAAATGTGTATAAAATCTATTTTTTGCAATTATTCCACCAATTAAATTAAATTTTTAAGTACATAAATTTGGGAATGGATCTTAGACTAGAATGTGCCTCGAACAGGCTCATCACAATACATATTTTTCCTATTGAGGTTCCTATAATAAACCAGATGTTATAGGACCTTCTATTTGAAATCTAGAGAGTCTACGTTTGTCTAAGAAGAGGTCAGAGACAGAGGGGGCTTACTTAAACATCTGCATGAGACCTAAATATTATATATTAATTTGTTGTAGCTTTCTCCTCTTACAGCTGCTGAGAATTTAGTTTACCTTTCGAAAGGCACATCGTTGGCCACATCGTTGTACTGTCGCTGGGCCTGGACGTGGGTCTGCGACTGCGCCCGTCGCGCCTCCTCCTTGCGCCGTCGATCCTCGGCGGCCGCTTTCATGGGATCGTAGGTGGAGCGTCGTTTCCACATGACCATCTCGGCCTCCTTTTGCTTGTTCACTGCGGAATTGAGTAGATTTGAGTTGTGTATCTCTTTGGACAGCTGTTGCCAACTCACCTGAGGCATCGCGTCGCACGGCGGATGAGGCGCGCATGCCCGGGCCGCCAGCGCCCAAGGATGTGGTGCTGCTGTTCATCACCGAGGTGGTCGAGCGCACGCTGCGATTGCTGGCGCGCGTGCCCTCGCCTCGGCTCAGGCCCATCGAGGAGGCGCTGGGGCTGCGCTTCATTTGCTCGGCGGGCTTCAGCGTGCTCTTGGCATCGTTTTTGCGCAGAAAACTGTTCGACTGCGCCGACTTGTACTTGGATATGTCCAGGTACTTGGGCTGCACACGCTGACCCGGCTGCTGAGTGGCGTTGGCCGTCTGCAGCAGCTGCTTCTTGGCATTGGCCAGGCTGCTGGGCACCTGCTGCGCCAACCGGCTGAGGCTCGTCTCGCGCGGCATCGACTGCCGCATCTTGGGCCCGCAGCCAGAGGCGGCGCGCGTCTGTGCGCTCTTGATGCCCCGTCGTGGCAGCTCCGGCGTATTGGGGCAGGCCACCAGACCGGGGCCAGCGCTCAGCTTGCCCGCCGGCGCCGAGCTGGGCTTGGATGGCGTGTGCCCAGCGCCAGCGCCAGCGCCAGTTCCAGTTGCTGGTCCACTGCCCGCCACGCGCTGTTTGCTGCGCTCGATGCGCATGAGCAGCGCCTTGTTGAGGCGCGTGTTGCTCAGCGGCACCGCGGACTCCGCCTGCTGCGGCGACGACCGCTGCTCCAGCTCCTCGATATCCTCCTCCTCGCCGCTGGAGTAGTAGGGGCCCGTGGTGCCCAGCTCGTCCTCGTCGTTGATGTAGTACTGCAGCTCGTTGTCGTAGTCGCTGTACGAGTGCTCAAAGTTGTTGCTGCTGGCGGACTTCTTCAGCTGCAGCTGCAACTGTTGCTGCTGCTGGTGCTGGTGCTGCTGTTGCATGTGTCGCGCCGCGGGCGGCGTGTAAAGATTCTGGAAATTGGGACGCGCCTGTCGCACCGACTGCAGCGGTCGCTGCTGCTGTTGCTGCTGGAAGGAGCTGGAGCGACGCAGCGGCGATATGGAGCCCGATAGGCCGCAGACCGAGGCGGGCAGCTCGTGCTCCACATCGTCGAGGGAGTTCTTGCGGCGGTGCAGCTGCTTCAGCAGGTACTCGCCGCTGGTCAGCATCTGGAGCTGCGCCTCGTTGATGCTGCTGGTCATGAGCGCACGATGCAGCGGCGATCGACGATAGCCCGTCTCCAAGCTGTGCTGCGGACTGCACTGCGCCGCCGGCGACTTCACCGAGCTGCGACGCGACGACGAATTCTGCGCGGGCGGCTGCTCCATGGCCGGCCTCGAGCGGCTGGCACTGCGCGCACGGCCCAACGTGTGCAGCGGCGACGGTATCTTGCTGGGACTCTTCGGCGGCTTGTACGGCTCGCCCGGCAGCTGGCCCGCCGGACCGCCGTGGCTGCACAGCGCCGGATCGCTCGCGTAGTCACAGTCGCCCAGCAGCCGATAACGCTCGGCCAGGCAGCGATTCAGCTTGGCCGCCGCCGCGTACTGGCGCTGTTGCTGATTGTACAGGCTGAGGCTGTCGTCCGTCAAGGAGTCCGCGCCCGTGTCCGAGCAGTTGTAGCTGCGTGTCATGAGCTGCAGCGGAAAGAGGCACGGAATTAGCTAACGCAATGCAGATATTTGAGTACAGTGGCAAAAAAATAACAGCTCCAATGCGAGACTTTTTCTTATTGATCAAAAAACAATCAGTCGGGTGATTTTTTCAAATATTCATATTTAATATGTTGCTTGGTAAACCCCTTATACGGAATGCGTATATATATATATTTAATTAAATTTTAGCGGAAAAGGTCGAAAAAATTACGAAAAAAAAATATAGAACACCTTATGCTTTCTTTATACAAATCGTTGGTTTTCCAAAAATATTTATTTAAAGATTAATTTATTAATATTTTATTTCGATCAAGTTTAAAATAAATCCCAAATTAACAATGGGCTCTGGAAAACACTGCAGTGCGGAAACGCGAGATATCATCAGCAAATTAATATTGGAAAACGAGCCCCGACCCAGCTTCACGTCAATAGCTTGATCCGCGAGAGCACAACATACAAATTAAATTATATATATATATATATATATATATATAGTTTTTTTTTTCACTTTTGCCGAATATTGGATAATTATTACTATAACGAATAATATTGTTTCTGTGACTGTTGCCGAATATTTTGTATAAAATTCAGGTTAGATTTACTTTGTAGAATATATTTCTACTACTCACGCCCTGTTCCTATTTAGGTAGTTTGCAGGCTCTACTAATGGCACTGACTATTAGCGAAATAGCTGGCCGGACAGGCAAATAAAATACGCACACTTTGTCGGTGATATTTTTAGAAATGTTTCACTTTCTTTAAGGCTTCTGCCTTTTAATATTTCTATATATATATATAAATATATATATATATATTGTACTTTTGTTGAAACTAGCCTTATTGACTGTTTATAATATATAAATAAAAAATACACCAAAAAATTCCATAAAAGACGCATTTGAAAAAATGGCTTGTGAGAATGGTGCAATATTTTGTTGCTTGCTAACTGTTTTTTATGAAACTCACCTGTGCTTGGGCCTGCGCCTGGGCCTGCTGCTTGCGGCGGCTGGCTTCGCTGCTGCCCACGTCCAGGGCCAGGCTGCGGGCACGCGCGTTGCGCGCCCACTCCTGTATCCAGTCCTGTTTGCTGGACGCCGACTGCAGCAACGCAGCCTCCGTGGGCGTTGTGGGCGTCTCGGGCAGCTGATGCAACTGTTGCTGCTGCAACTGCTGCTGGTGCTGGTGCTGACGCTGCTGCAACTGCTGCTGCTGCGGCTGCTGCTGCTGCTGGGAGGTGCTGGTGGTGAACACATTGAGGCGATACTCGGCCTTCTGGCGATCGGTGGCGCTGCCGGCCATGGCCTGGGCGTGGCGCAGCTTGGCCTCGTTGCTGACGTACTCGGAGCTGTCGATCTGCGAGGTGGACAGGCTGTGCGAGTGGCGCGTCAGCTTCGGATGCGTGTCGAGGGCACGCTGTTTGGCCAGCACGCCGCTGGTGGTGACGCTCGTAAAGCAGCCCACATCGGCCGCCGGCGAGCGCGGCGACGGCGGCGTTGGCGGCGCCTGTTGCCGCAGCACGCGCGACTTCAGCTGCTCCAGATAGGCGCCCGTGGCGTTGGCCACGGTGCTGCTGCCCTTCTGCTCCTGCTGCGGCGTCTCGTGGTAGTAGTTGACCTCCAGCACGTTGCTGGCACGGCTGGGCTTGACCGAAAGCTGCTTGGGCCTCAGCTTGGCGGCGGCAGCGGCGGCGGCGGCAGCCGCATTGCGATCAATGTTCATGAGATCCTTCTGCTCCTCTGTGTAGTTGTCGCCGTCCAGCGTGTAGGTGCCCGCCTCGCTGACGGCGTCCTCCTCGCCCGCCTTCAGGTCGTCCAGCGGCGGATGCGGACACAGCAGCTCCACCTGCTGCAGCGCCATCTGCATGGCCGTCGAGCGCGGCGTGAACTGCGTGGTCCGATTCGCCAGCAGGTTGGCGGTGCCCTTCGGCGGCGCCGGCGCCGGCTGCGCGTGCTTTGGCTTCTGGCTGGGCGCACTGCGGCCGCCCGGCGGCTCCGTGGCGCCCGAGCTGCGCGGCGACCAGCTGTGCCGCTTGGAGGCGTCGCGCACCCGAGAGGCGCTGCGATCGCGCACGCGCATTTTCACCGTAGGCGCCGTTTCGGTGGTGGGCGTGGCCGCCACAGAGACATCGTCCGCCACGCTGCTGGCGTCGAGGCTGCTGCGCTGCGAGTGTCGCCCGCTGGTCGCCGAGCTGCCCGTGTCCGTCTCCAGCTTGGACATGGAGGCGCCGCGCTTGTGGCGATTTTGGAAGCGCTCCATCATGGTCTTGTAGCGCGCCGCCTTCGTTGCCGCGTCGTTGTCCGAGGCGTCGAAGTCGTCGATGGTGAAGGCCAGCGACTGCTTGGTCGCTGTTGAGTTGGATGCCGTCGAGGCGTCCTCGTCTGCGTCGGCAGCGGAGGTTTCTTTGTGGCTGCTGTTGCTGCTGCAGCTGTTGTGCTGCTGCTGCTGCTGTTGCTGCTGATGTGGATTCGCTCTGCTCAGCACAGCCGCTGCAATGGAACAGAGGCAACGGAAAAGAAAATACAATTAAATTAGCATTCATTTTCAGTTTTAATCATTTCCATTTGAGCGGTGAAAACGAGTCTGCGGCTGCCAGAGAACTCTATTGAGCGCCGCGGCAAACGAAGTGGCAAGCAAGTGAGCGCAAGTGCGCCAAGTGCGCGGCCGGTTCAGCCAGCAAACGGGCAACTGGGCGCCTGGCATTGTGGGGCGCAATTGCGTGTAAAAGGCAAGCACATTAATTGCATGTTAGGTGCAGTTAATTGAATGCGATTTGCAGTTAGAAATAAAATGGGTCGAGTTTTTATTGAAAAAACATTTTTTTTTTCTGTATACAGCAAAAAATATATATTATACAATAAAAAAATGTATAAAACATTTTTTAAAAAAATATATTAATCATTAAAAAACAAAATTGGTCTCAATAAGAATAGCTTAGGTGTCTAATATATAGTAAATGTAAATTTTGGTTTGTGTTCAATTCAAAATTTGAAATGTTCCAAGGTATTACATACTTTTAATTGACAGTTCTAGGTACCAGACCTTTTTAATAATTTCATATACCATTCTATAGCATACTTTGTGGCGAGTGTAAAACAAATATGCAAATTTGTTTAATTATCGAAATAGAACCTATATTTTTATCAGGATAAATTGAGTTCACAACTTATTTATAGGTGTTAATTCATTCTTTGAAAGTGGGCTAAGATTAATTATCAAACAAACACAATTTAAGTGTGTTTATTTGATAATATTTATTAACACATAAAAACTCAACGACTTGTGATATTTTATCTTCCGGCAGAGGCTACTCAATATAATGATAGTCCGATTTGATAATAGTTGTTTCTGTTTGCTGACCATGCCCAATATTTTGCCAGTGACGCCCACCTGCAACGTGGCAATTCCCCCACTGCTTCCGCTAGTAAATTTCTATACATTTCCGTGGCAAAGCGGCAGTCAAAAGAAAATCAAACAATTTGCTTCCAAGTTTGCCACGTCAGTGCAAACGGACGGACGGAACGGAAGGGGATGGGAGAGGAGAGGAGTGGTCTGGCTGACCATTTAGAGGTCCGCTCTTCATGCGTACTCGCGATCTATGGCTGGCAAGTGGATGTATCTACAGCAATATCTACTGGTAGAGGGGCCCGAGCAGAGCACCAACTGAAGGTTAGAGTTCGCTGATTTCGGACAATTGTGTGCGGCTCTTCAGTGGGTTGGGTTGGGTTGGGTTGGGTTGCTTTGGGAGAGGGTCTGAGTATAGGTCTATGAATTTTTTACGCTCTGACAAACGCGCTGGCCATGGAAGTTTTGGACGCACGTGTCTTCCGTTCCGCTGTGTAACTTCTTGAGTTGCCTTTAAAAGTTGACCAAATTAACAGGCGATTTCACTCAACTATTTTTGGACGCAAAATCAATTTATATTTTTAATTAATCAAACTATTTAATATTAGTTAGAGGTGGAATAGGAAACATAAGCCAAAAAAAAAAAGAAGTAAGATAAATTCAACTCAGTTCGTCGTGCTGATCAAGAATATGTATACTTTACGGGACGGATATGCTTTCTTCTGCCTGTTACACACATTTGCACAAAACCATTATACCATTTTTACCCATTTTCAATGGGTTCAGGGTATAAACAGCAACAACTTACAAATATAAGCTGACTTTTAAATTATTTAATTTAATTATACCGAAAAGTATAGCAGAGGAAATTACTTAATTATGATATTGAACAGCATCTGTTTAAAGATAATTAGCAGGGCTTAAATAACATTATGAAAGCAATAACAGAACCCAGCGAGAGCGAAATATTCTTGGAATGTGGTATTATCCACATGTAAAACTATAAATTTTAAAAAGAATAATAAAACTTCAAAACTATAAAACTATAAGCTATAAAAGTTAAATGATTAGATGCTGTAGATTTTAATCTAATATTCTTTAGCAATATAATAAATATATTAATGTAACAAAAACACATCAAATTTTGAGCATTGTAAATCTAACTTCATTTATGAATTCACTTTGCACAGATTTTTACCTATTATTTATTTACATACTACCACAGACATGATCAACTGAATCATCGCACGTCAAATGGTCGAGGCGATGACCTCAATCAGATGACAATTGATGATCATATGGGGCTTTCTCTGGTGTCGCTGTGCTTAAGAAAATAAATGTATGTATATATAAATATGTATATTATATATAAGCACATTTAAATGTATGCAAAACCGCAACATTTGCTCATTTATTTATTTCTTGATTGTTTTTCAATGGGTAAAACGTTTCAACAAAAGCAGTTTTTAAATGTTGCCAAAAGAGTGGGAACTAAATATAAAAAATAGCAACAAGAAAATATCACAAAAGCCATTTAAGGGGCTTTTAAAGTTGGGCCATGACGTAAGACAAGCTTACTAATCGCCCAATTAGAAATCAATTGGAACCTGTTGCCATTTAATTACTGTGAAAAAATAAAACAACGATCAAGTTGTTATCGATTTGCAGCAGCTATTTTTTGGTTTTGGGTCTAAATAGTTGTACACGCATATCCAAAAGAGTTAAAGAGTTTTTGTCCAAAAAAAAAAAACAGCAGGCGGCGGCCCTTCAATTTCCTGAGCTTGACTTTCCAAAAATCCACAAAATACAACAAAAAAATCAGCCAAAAGTTTCTACAACAAATAGCCATAAATGGTAATGGCAGTAACAACAATTTGTTTATTTATTGCAAAAAGTAAAAGCGCACACAACAATAAAAATAATAATTTAGCAAAAAAAAAAAAACTGTAACAACAGCCTCAAAATGCCACTCGACAACAACAACAAAACTATTTAAAAGTACCGCAACTGAGACAATATTTTGGCATGCTGAGTGACTAGCATAATTACCGTTAGTTGTGGTCTATATGGGCAAATGCATACATAGATAAGTATATATTATATATAAGTGTGTGTGTAGTACAGTGCACACTATCGAACAACACTTCCTGACATCGATCGTTTTGTGTGGCAACTAGTGCACAAGTTTCTGTTCTACTTTGCAACAAAATCACGTAATGCAACAGCCAAACAACGCTTGCAATTATTTTAATTTTTATAATACCCTGTTGCTGATTGATAAGTGATGTGGTTTTGTGCAAGACTCAATTGGGCCAGGCAAATGAGTGCGGCTGTGAATAAGCCCGAAATTCAAAAGGCCTTTCAAATATATAAATATATAAAAACACTTGGGTTTTTGGGATGATTTAAATCAGCGTAAAATTATTATTTCCTATTTTTCTTTACAAAAAATTTAAAAGTTTATAATGACTATTATAAAATAGAAAAATAGCTAAAATTATTATTTATTTTTCTATATAAACAATTTGAAAGTAATTGTTAATTATAAACTCTATTTTAAATTAAATAATTCTTTATCAGGCTTGGACATTATTATATAAATAGTAATTTTTTGTTTCAAGACAATTATAGTTTCTATAAGTTCTTCATGCCACTTTTTTTTTTTAAAGAGTAAACAGCTTTTAAAGGGTATATGCATACTATACCGAGTTTCCCAAGTGCTTGCGGGGTATACTAAAGATAAGCAAGCCTGTACTGCTGTTCAAATGACGCAAATAATAACTTGAATTAGACATCAATTGTCGTTTACTTATTTAGATCGTCACACTGGCTTTGGTACTGGGAAATTGTGTTGTATTGCCTTTCGTCAAGCGGTATCTGGGCTGATTTCTGATATACGATAATATATAGCAATCAACAGCATATTTATTTTATTTAGATTTGGGCTTATGGCATGGATTTCGTTGTGCGAAAATATTGCAAAAAGTAAAACTGGGCTAAAACGCAATTGGCTGCAAACGATCAGCGCTTTGGAACTGAGTCACCCGCCTCGAAATGTTTTATTTTTTTTTTATGAATTGCATGCACGGCATGAAAATGGGAGATAATGACAGCAACTGGCGGATTGTGCAAGATTTGGCTGTCACAAAAACAAACAAAACGAGCAATATTTTGTTATCTATGGGATGACAAGGCTTGAATACCCTTAAATGAATACCATATACGATAAAGTACTCTGATCTCATCAAAACGTATAAAAATGGTTATCATAATCAATCAAATTTAGTTTAGATAAGTTGCATTTATTAACAACGTGAGCCCGGGTTCGAATCCCACGCTACGATATGGTAATCAAATATCTGTAAAAGTCTTATCAAAACGCTCAAACTAATATTTGGCAATGAAATTCAGATTATATTAATAGTATATTTATTTTTTTAAACAATATAATTAATTATTTCTATTGTCATTTATATTATTAGATTTGAATCTATTAGATTGGCAGGCAGCTGGACAAATGCATAAAGTTAGATAGGTTAACTTATGAATCTGATCTATCGGTATTTGGTGTTACAAATTCCAGGCGTTACAAACAACTTCAGAAACTTAGAAAACTCTCGGTAAGGGTATGTTAATACTGATAAAAGTTATGACAACATGCTACTATGACAAAAGTCTCGCTGGGGACTTCAGTTTTGTATCTGTCTCAGTCAAAAAAAAACATTTTTTTAAACTGAGGCAATTGCAGACCAGCTGACAGATTATGTCACCCGATTTTCAGTTGGGTTTGTTGCAACACATTGCAGCGCATAAATTCAATGGAACTGAGCAGCAATTGTTTTTGTTTAAACAAATACTAGAATTACAATCGCTGGAACTGTATTATTTGCTTCAAAGCATATTTGAAATATTTGTCTAAACATTAGGTCATGATTTAAGGGCAAAATATAAATATTTAATAAAAAAAGTTGGGAATTGTGCCAAAAAATGATTCGCTTGCGGCCTTGTGGCCAACTAGATAATGTCCATGCTCGCTTGATTAGATATTAAATTGGTGTATATACATAAATATGTAAACAGAATGCTAATATTTGATCAAGCAACAATTTTTTGATGGGATTGATTTACTGTTGATCAGGTAGTGTTTATTGAGTTATTTTAAAACCACTGTTTTAATTTTTATGTAATCCTAACTTTAATTTAAACGAACTATTATTATAAACGAACAGTTGATCGTATATAAAAATATACCTTTAATCAGAGCATATAAGTATTGTATATTTTGCTTTGAGATATGTCTGAAAGTGCTTTAAATCTCCTTAAATAACTGTTATATTTTTATGGCTTGACTGCAATTATCTAAGTTATTCAAACGAAATCAAAGATTTGAAGCCTTTGTCCCACTGTGCTAGTGTCATTGCCATTATGTTCTTTCATGGGTGTGTTTTCTGTTGTATGTGTGTTTGTGTGTTTGTTTGCCATGACTAGTGCAATAAATATTTGCGCTAAAGCCGTGGCCAAAACTCGCCAAATAGCTTCATTAAAAATTCAAATTAAAAGCAAAAAAATAAAAGAGACAAGCAACAAGCTTTAAACAGCAACAGCAACAACAACAAGCTCATGAATAATGGCTCTCTTGTTGTCGTTGTTATTGCTGCTGCTTTCTGACTGCTTTTTGTCAACACTGCGACTGCGACTGCGTCGTCGACGTCGACAGCGACTGCGACTCTTTACAATTTGCTCACCTTTTCGGCCGGCGAAGGCGGCGGCTTGCCAAGGCAGAACTTTGCGTTTGACTCATCGATGGCGGCGCCAAGTCCTACAAAGCTCGACGCATGCAGCTGGTGCTGCGACTGCAGTCGCGGCGAGAGAGAGCTCGCGGCTGCTGCCTCCTTGTCGTTTATGATCTCGGCAATCTTCTTGATGTTCTCGGGCGTCGTGTCGGCTTTCTCGCGCCCATCCAAGCTGTTGTTGTCGTCCTCGTCGTAGCCACTGTTGTTGTTGTTGTTGCTCGACATTTGCTTATTGAGCTGCTCCGCAGCAGTTCCGCCGACTGCAGTTGCTGGCGTTGTGACTGCGCCTGCTGCTACTGCCGCTGGCGTTCCTGCTCCTGCGTTCGTTGTTGTCGTTGTGGCTGCCGCAGTTGCCGTTGCCGTTGCCGTTGTCTCATTTCCGTATGATGTCATAATAATGCGAATTTTTGGGAGTTCTGCTTTGTGGGCTCTCGGACTACACACCTATTAATTTCTCTCTTTCACTTTTTAATTAGTTAATTAATTAGCGGGCACGTCATGTTTGCAAAAGCTGCTCCTGTTTTGTCTTCTACAAATCTACTACTATTTTGTTGCTACGCTTTTCGCTGCTGCTGCTGGCGTTGCTGCGTACGCAAATTCCTGCACGCCTACGTCGAATAAAAGAAATGTTGAAAATTACATAAAGAAATCAAGAATACACGCACAAAACAGACACAATGATACACAAACACACCGACACACGCACACACAGACGTGTAGTGTTAATGACCATGCGACGACATATTCAATTGTTCTAGCCGCGCTCTCAGTTGCTTTTCCGATTGGACAGGCATGCATGGAAAACAATTTCGAGCACTTCTACTTGGACACATAAAAATAGCCAAGTCAGCCGCCGTTTTTCCTTTTCAAGGTTGCTTTTGTTGTTAATCGAATTTTAGCCGTGCGTTGTTGTATTTATATATTTTTACATTGAACATTTTTGGAAACAGCAGCCGACAACACACACACATACGCACACACGCACATTTACATTCAAGGGCGCCGTCCGCTGAGACTGGTTCACTGCTCTTCTTGCAATTGCACTTCCACTTGCACTTGCTCTTCACTTTTCGTAGTCACTGTTGATAATGAACTTTTTTATTACACATCTTTATATCTCTGTGTTCTCTTTTTGTTTCCTAATTAAATTTTTAACACGCGCTGCCGTTTGCTGCTGGCCGTACGCAATCCAAACGCTTACTCACGTCAGTACAGACACAGTTAAGACTGAAAGAGTCGACGGTCGCATTGGTGTGTTTTGGCCAAAAGTGACGTATGGCAACGGGTTGTGAGAGTCGGGCAGAGAGAGAGAGAGTGAGCGAACACTATAAAACAGCTGCTGCGCGCGCTCACTTGACTGAAGTTGCCGTTGCGGAGAAACCTGCGCAGGGTTGTCGAGTCGACATGTGCACTAGTTCATGAAACAATTGGGAGCTTAGGTATTAATTCTGAATTGCATCTTCGCATAGTTAATAAAAGAAATAAAAAAGCAGGTGAGTCATTTTTACTTATACTATTATTCTAATGTGTAAAGGAATTTTCTTTCTAGCTCTCTTTACAGTGAACAAATGAACCACTCTTGCATTTGACTAAGTGGCAACGCTCAGCATATAACGGCGCGCAGACAATTTGTTGTTCCCTCTTATTCTCAGAGCACACAATTGATGACGCATTGATTGTTTTGGCTTTAAACTCACAGCTAAGCAAGCTAATTAATTCATTTATAACTGCACACAAAACAACGCTAATTAGCTGCACCACACACAGCAAATGTGTGCCGCATTGAAAGCCCCCATTTTCACGCCTGAATAAGCACAGTTCATTTGGTCGCAGGCAGTGCATACGACAGGTGGCCTTCGCGTGCCATCAAAATTTATAGCAAAATTAATGCACACAGTTACTTTTACGCTCGCAGAAAACACCAGATTTTTCTTGAACAACAGCTGGGACTGGACAATTGCTGCAGCAGACATGGCCACAACAAAAACAATTGCCGCATATATGATAAGAGCATTTTAGACGCCCCCACACACAAACACACACGCACATTGTGCTCTCACTCTAAGGCATGCGCACGCTCTCTTAGCTTTTTTTGTATTGGTATTTTGGCTGCCCCTACACTTGTTCAGCATTCAATATTTAATTGCAATTCTTTTACAATATACTGCTTATTTGAACAAGCATGTTTTGTTGGACATATGTCGCAGCCAAGCTCACTAAACATTTTCACACAATTTTCGTTATATATTGAAGGCATTTACTTGCTGCGAAGTGCAAGGAAAAACCAGCGCCAGGAATCGCAACTTTTCGCGTTTGTTGTGCCAATCAGACTAGAGATGGCCGCATCAGCGATATATCGGCTCTAACGCTGAACAGTGTAACCAGCAGCGCAAAATGATAAAAATACCAAATAGCACGACTGTAGCGCAGGCGAATATACTGAAAATAATTTGTAAAGTATTTGAAATTTAAGTTTGCATTAAGTGATCTTCAAAAAAATATATTTGCTATAAGAAATTGAGTTTTAAAGGGAATCGATGTGAATTTAAAAAAAATATATTTATAATAAATTATTTAAATACAAAAAAAGATAGCGTAAATATAATATAGATAAACATATATTTTAGTCAAGCCTTGTGAGTTTAAAATTGTTTTCAGATTTGTCTGAAATCCTTTACTATAGTAATTTTAAAGGTCCAGGCGTAATCCAAGCCACGCCTATCGATACGATGTTTGGGCGGAAATGCGATGTGCAATTTATTGTGACTCGACGTCCACTGAGAATGGGAAAAGTTAGTTAGAAATGTCAAATAAAATAGAGGGAGAGAAAGGGGAAAGGAGAAAGATCTAAATGGAGATAGCGGGAAAGACTTAGAGAAAGAAAGTCACAGATAAATCGAGCGAGAGACAAAAAGAAATACAGAAAAATATAGAGAGATAAAAATATATACAGAGCGAGAGAAACAGTGAAAGAGAGGGAGACTTTAAATCTTACGGCAATATTAGTATCCTCCATGCCGAGCATTACGATCTCCGTGGTGTCCTTGTTCAGGACATCGGTGTCCATGCTCAAGTCCAGGCCCGTGAGCAGAACATTGCGAAAAACGCTGATATCCTTGCCGAACGGATAGATGTCCAGTTCATTGGTGTCGTAGGGGTATTCCAGCACGAATGCATAGACGATGGTCCGCGTAGCATCCGACTCCCGGCCCCGGGTGTACCAGACGTGCGGCGTCTGCGTGTCGTTCTGGTAGATCCAGGGCACACTGCCGTAGATGCCCGCACTGTTGAGCTTCAGCCAGCGGCCCATGTCGCGCAGTCGCTCCTCGAAAATGGGCAGAATGGTGCCGTATTTGGTGGGGCCCACGTTGATCAGGACATTGCCGTTGCAGCTGACCGTGGTGACGATTTCTGGAACGGAAATAGTTTTAAAAAAAATATATACATATATATGGTAAGGTACATGCCCTTGATCACATCCTTGGAGCTCATGATGTCCGCCAAGGTGACGTCGAAACGCTGACCCCAGCTGGTGCGATCCAAGGTGAAGGCGTTCTCCCATTTGTGCGCCTGCAGCACGCCCGGATTGAAGCGATCCGCACAGTTGTAGAAGTCGCCGTGCAGGCAGGCGGTGCCGAAGCCCCAGCGATCGTTGGTCACCACCGTGTCGCGCACGGGACTGTCGTTGTAGAGCCACGCTATGAACTCCTCCGACTTCCAGTACTTGGCCGGCGCCTCCCAGTCGCCGTCGGACCAAATGATCTCCGGCAAATACTGCTCCACCAGGTCCATCTGCTCGGGCCGCACCTTGTGGTCCACAAAGTGCTGCTGCAGCAGCAGATGCAGCTTGTCGTCGATCCACAGCCGATTGAACCACTCGAACAGGGAGTAGTACAGCCCGAACTTGAGGTCAGAAACGCTGCGCACAGCCGACGCCAGCTCCTCTATATAGATAATATAATATAATACAATAATTATATCCTCTATATAATAATATAATATAATATATTTAATAAATACATCAACTGAAAAACTATATCAAGAACTTGTAAATGGCTTAAATATTCAAATTGTTCTGTAAAAATTGACTGTTGAAAATTGATTTTTTTTTGTTTTCTTGACTTCAGCACATTTCGTTAGAATTAAGTATTTGAAAAGTTCAACTAAAAAGTATTTACAACATTTATATATTTTGTATTCAATTTAAGTAAATTCTGTACGAAACGAATTTCTAATTTTCGATCAAATTTATGTACAAAATTTTGATTAAAAATATGTTATGAAAATTTTAGAAAGAATTGTATTTGAAATTCTTTTTAAACTGAACTCATATTATTATTATCTCCCTCAGTTTTAAAGCAAAAGCCCGCTTATATTATTTTCTCCATCCCGGTTATAGTTATTGTTATTTTACATTCCATACATTGTTCTAATTTATCTCAGCTATGTGATATTTTTTATAACGAGTTAAAGCTGTTTTCAGTTCTTTCATAATTAGTACTTACTGATAATATCGCGTTTGGGTCCCACATCCATTGAATTCCAGCCGAAGCTGTACTTCGAGGGCCACAGCGTGTAGCCATCGTGATGTTTGCTGGTCAGCACGACATATCTGCAGATAGATATAGGCATAAGCAGTAACATATCTGAACAATCGGTATATATGTATATAGCTATACCCACCTGGCACCACTGTCTCTGAAGAGCAACGCCCACTGTGTTGCATTGAAGAGCTCGGCCGTGAACTGATCTGCGAACTGTTGATAGGTAAAGTCGGGCTTGTAATTGCGCTGCATGAAACGTATATAGTCGGGGTTGCGCAGATCTGTAAAGCAATAAATATATACACACATATATCAGATATATGCATGTATGTATTTGGTTGGTTCGTGCACTCACTTATCCAGTTGGTCCAAAACCATTCGGAACCGAAACTCGGCACCGAGTACACGCCGTAGTGCAGGAAGATGCCTACCTTCGCGTCATCGTACCATCTGGGCAGCGGTCTCTGGTCCAGGCTCGCCCAGTTGGGTTCGTACCTGGTGCGATGTCCCGCCGGCGTCTGGCCGCAGATGCCATAGAATAGCCAAGAACACAGCACAATACGCAGCAGTCCACTTTGCGCCATTTTTGTTGTTATCAAGTTTTAGCGATCTCCAATTACGCCGGCTGCTAATTTAATTTCTCTCCGCCTCGCTTCGAGTGCAGCGTCCGACTGAAACGCGAGCGAACCAAGTGCGAGCACATCCGTCCATCAACTAAATGAGCGCGGGTCTCGTTCGCCGTATTTATTTAGCTCTTGCAGAGCTACTAACATGCTAATGTTCAACTTCTGTTAAATTGATGATGAATTGATTAACAATGTTAAGCGATGATAACAATGCTCTTTACCATTCAACAGGCACTCTTTAATAAGCTCTGTTAACTAACTGTTAGCAGTCATTACAGTCTGTTAATTATTGTGCTAGCAAGAGTATTTACACTTCGTCATACTGCTTCGACACAGATTTACGACTGGAACTGGAACTGGAAGGTATGCACACATACTTGTGCCTTTAATTTGTATATATTGTATATATACAAACAAATATTCTAGTGTTATTTTATTTATTTAAGCATTTCCCAATTAATAGAGATTTGCGAGTTAAAGTAATTGAAAAACATTGGGTAGTTAGTAGATGGTTGATGTTTTGATAAGAAAACAATATTGAAACAACATTTAAAAAGGAATAATTTGTATATACATATTATTAAATATATTGCAACATGTATTGTGACAAGTAAAAGTATATAATTTTTTTAAAAAATTTACAAACGACCAACATAAAAAAAAATATACGCTATATTATTTGACTTATCCAAACAAGGGCTACCATAGGAAAATGTTGTTGAACGATTCTTGTGTTACGGAAATATGGATCCTTGTTGATAAGATGAGCATTGGTAAGTTTTGTAAAGAGGCACAAATGTACAAACCAAGATACTTACGTTATTATTATACATAGGATGCAAACTGTTATAAGGTGACTTATCACAGTCTATATTCTATATATTAACAGTTCCCAGCCAAATTAAATCTGACGAAATCTTAAAACTTCTATAATAATACACACTCCTTATTTTAATTGAACATAACAGTTTATTTTATTATCAGTTTGCATTTTATATTTTGTTTTTTGTTTTATTTATTTTTTGTTGCTGTGTTTGTTTTGTCTTTTACCATAAAATGTATCGCTTTGCTTGATATCAGTTGAAGAATCGCGCAATATCTTGTGTTTCTGTCATTTCCCGTAGCATTTCCTAATTTCACCAGCACTATGCAAATCTTTTCCATACTTTGAAATGAATTTTCATAAATAGTTTTTATTTTTGTTAACGGATCTAAAACGCTATTGAATAAGTTTGATTTAGCTAAAGCCTGGACTGTTCAGTGAGCTTCGAATTTCTGGGTTCAACTACGCCTAGAGAAGATGCCCCAACTAATGCACATAAATCAAATATCACACACACACACACGCACATACATTCACACACACACACACACACCCCAACACACATGCAACAACCTAATATAAGTACACTGAACATTTTAGTTTTTCTGTAAAGATTCGTTTAGTTTTTGTAGTTTAAAGTAAATTAGCTTCATTGCCTTTGGTAAAGTCGTTTTCTTGTTCTTTCCTTTCTTTTCGAAATTCTCAGCATGTTTTCCAAACACTTTTTATTTTTATTTAGTTTCTTGCTATTCTTAAAAACTGGTGCAACATTCGGTGTGCGGGTCGTGAAATATTTGGTGCATACAAATTTCAGTATCCGAGTACAAGTTAAGAGTGTGGTGTTCAAGATTTGCGACGATTAGAAATAGTTTTTACCATAGAATTACTCTATAAGTTCAAGTGCTCATTTGCTGTCGTTTAGAAATTTACGAAATATTCGTTATAAGCTAAAGCTTTGCGAAGGTTTCAAAATGTATTTATGTTTGCATGAAACAGGAAAGGAACTTACTAAAATAAATTTATAAAAATAATGTTCAGATAGGAGCTTTAGAAAATGATATACAAGTGTTATCAGCGCCAACATTTTGCTTAAAATACAGCGCCATTAAATTATTTAAATGTGCATAACTCTAGAGTAAATTTTGTTGTTCATACATTAAAAATAGAAAAAAATCGTTTTTTCTTGAAAGCTGTTATATTTATCTAAACGCATAGAAAATACAGGAATAATATTCTTTTTAGAATAGACAAATATTTTTTAAAGAAAAAACTCTTTAATTTTTAAAAGATAGTTTCCGATTCTCTATTTTTAACAATAATAAATGTTATTTAAATATATATAACAACAAATTTTTACTAGAAATCGACTAAATAGTATATATATTTATTTTAAGGTTATGCACATTTAAATATTTATTGAGGTAAATTATCATGTTTTACTCTACGTTTCAAACAGTCATAAGTAAGAAACTGAGCAATCTACATTGCAATTAATACTTTTACCGGAAGCGGAAAATATTTATATATATAATATACACAAGTAGTTAAATGATATTATATAATAGTTGAAAGACTTTCCAGATGGGGGCCTCTGCTGTTTGTTAAAGCTGCCAGTGTAACCGTGCGTCAATAAACTTGCGTGTGATTTTTTTGTTTTTGTATTCTTAAAATTTCGTTTTGTTTTGTTTTTATACAATTGTTGTTTTGTTTTTATTACTATAGTTGTTGTGTTCGTTTATGAACTAAAGTGCTTGTTGTTGCCTTTAAGGCTATGCCTTTTTTTTATTTATTTAATTTTTAACTGTCATTTGTGATGCTGGGCTGCGGGGAGGAGGGGGGCATTACTAATAAAGCTTATTAAGCGTCATGTAGCGGGAGAACCCCTCTCCAGCGTGAGCTATCTCTCTCTCTCTCTCTCTCTCTCTCTCTCTAAGTCTGAGCTTGCAGCTCTCTCTCTTTCTATAATGAACGTGTGTGTGTGTGTGTGTGCTCTATGGAACTACGCAACTGTCGAACTGCAAATCGACTATCGACTATCGTTTATCGATAATTGTGTTTTACAATTGTTTTATATTTTGTTTTTTTTATTATTTTTACAATATTTTCAACTTTAGGATCATAGAAGTAATAACATTAAATAACATTTTTGCGTAAATCTAGTATTTCTAATGTTTTTTCTTTTGTTTGTTGTTGTTGTATTTGTTGTTGTTGTTGCTGTCACACTATGTGGTTGCTGTTGTGTTGTTGCTGCTGCCGCCGCCGCCCGCCCCCGCAGACGCCGCGCCCGCCGCATTGCACTGTATGAGGCCGCTGTGTTGCGTTGTCGCCGCCACCGCTGCTGACGCCGCTGCCGACGCGGCCGCCGCGGCTGCTGCCGCATGCTGCTGATGCAGGTGGTGCAGATGAGTGTGCGGATGATGGTGGTGATGGTGATGTGGGTGATGATGGTGATGATGGTTCAAATTATTCAAATTGTGGTTGTTGCTGTTATTGTTGCTAAAATTTAAATGTAATGCGCCATTTGTTGCCACACTCGGCGGCGCCCCAGCGGCGCCGGCGGCAGCATCCGTGCCCGTCGCCTGTGCAGGAACTGCGGATGTGCAGTAGCGCGTTGTATCACCAAATTCGCCGCTGGTTAAATCACCCAAAATGCCGCCCAGGAGGCCACCGCTGCCGGGCGGTTTGCCGGCGGCGCCCGCCTCCGGTTGCGTGCAAATCGGCGGCGCCGCAGCGTCGCCATCAATTAGAGACGCCGCCGGCGTGCCGCTGCAGGTGCTTTGTGAATTGACGTGCAACGCCTCGGCGGAGGAGTTGCTGTTGCTGCTGCTGTTGTGCTGCTGCTGCTGCTGTTGTTGCTGCTGTTGCTGCTCACAGGAGACCGAAACAGTTGCGGATGCGGATGCGGATGCTGAGAGCGTGCCGGAATCGGTTTGCGAGTCCTGGCCGCAGACGCTGTTGTCGTCGGTTAGGCGGAGCGCCACCTCCAAGTCGCGCAGCACGTCCGTCTCCTTTTCATCAATCAGATTGAAGCGGCGATGCAGCGCCGTGAGGTGCATGAACGTCAAATTTAAATGGGTGTGCAAGCCGAGCAGCGCGATTTCTCGGAAATGCGCCGCATACAGATGCGCTATCACATGAAATTGCAAGCGTAAAATCTTCCGGGCAATCGACTCGAACGAGCCGGGAAACTCGTTGGCGTATTTGGTTGGAAATATCGACTCGTCGCTGACCGTTTTCTGTGTAAAGGTCATCACATAGTCGATGTATTGCGGGGCCGCGACCCGCGTCTTCTTGCCCTTCTCATCGAACCATAAGTACGTTCTGCGAATGTCAAAGAAAGCGCATTAATCGAAAGGATTCCATTTGGAGTGTCCAGTTTTTAAGGCTTACCTGTTGCCCGGTCCGGTCATGTCGGCGCAACCGGATTGTGTACAAAATTCACTAATAGTTCCATAGACCAAATTCACGTGCTCGAAGAGAGCCAGAGCTGTAAAAAACAATATATGAATATAGCGTGAGTAGGGGCATTCAAAATAGAGAAATATGTAGTATACAATGCAGAACTAGCTGTTATTGAGCTACTTTGTCAGCTCTATTTCTACCTAAATTGTGGTTTTTTCTATTCCATTGAATTTTCTAAAATAGTTGAAATATAGTTAACTTTCTCTATACACAGCTGGTAAAACGTTTTATGATGCTGTAAAATACGTCTCAAAACAATTTGAATCGATGCTCAAAAATACTTTTAAACGCTTGGGTTAAAAAGTGTAAAGTTTCAGTATTTCACTCATTTTTCACAATTGTCCGTGGAACTCAGCCAGTCAGTCAATAAGCATAAACAGTTTTATTCATGGAAATTTTTATCTTAAAATGGAAGTCTTTTTGAGTATTTCAAAAAAAAAAAAACATATATATATAAATAAATCAATAAATGTGTGTAAATAATATCTTGAAGATATTATAACTAAAGAAATATTAATTTTAATTAGCAATATCCCGGACTATTTCGATTATTATCATTATAAAATGTTTAATCACATCTTGAATGAATTATAAAAACAAAATATATGTCACATAATGTATTATATTACGACTTGGATAACAAATAATAGCAGATATTTTAACTAAAGAATAATTGAATTTAAATAGCAATAACCTGGACGATTTTTTTTTATTACTATCGCTATAGATCGTTTTGTAGACTACTCATCAATATAGAATATGATTGGTATTTTTCTTTGTTTTGTTTTCTTTGTACAGAAAATCAATGGAATTCCCCATATATAGACACAACATTTTCCCCTTGATATACGTTCTTCAGCCTTTCCATTTCATTATCAGCATTTAAATTCATATTGACTATACTTGCAAGCACTCCCTGCCGTTTTTGTTCACTTCTTCTGCAGCATATCAGTCATTGATCAGTTGGAAAATTATGTCAAGCTTGGCATTGAAACAGCTGCTCGAAACAGCTCGTCAAAGTCAAAGTGTTATCCGGCTGAGACATGCGGCGTTTATCGTTTATAAGGTCAATGTTAACTCAATATTGGCACAAGTGTGCGTCAGATAATAATATAAAAGGGAATCAGAATACGAGCAGTCACCAACTTGAAAGGGGGTGGAAGTGGGAGGGACTGGGTAATTGCATTACGTCAGCCAAAATTGCATTATGTACAACAAAGAGAGCGACAGCTGCGGGGAAACAACAAACAAAGGCAAATATAACTCGCCCAATGAAATCATATTTAATGGATAGTGCGAGGGTTAGGGTCAGAGGAGCAGGAGAGGGCAGCTAGATGCATGCATGCATCTTCCTATATCTATATGAAGTCAACTCGTGCCTTTTGTTTACACCGAGCGACCTCGCGACCTCGCTTCGCCACGGCCACAGCCACAGCCACAGCTGGTGGCACTTGCAGTTTGATTATTATGAAAATTCAATACAAATGCAGATGGAAAACGCTGAAAGAACTGACTGGGGGTGGAGGGGAAAAGTGGGTACACGTTGGCGTTACATTTTGCTGAAACACTGCCAATTATATACAACAGTCTTTATTAGAAGGCTGCAGGGCACAGATTGCGTTAATTTCTATTTGTGTACCTATCATTATTCAACAGATTAACACGAGATGATGTAATATCCGATAAATTGCCAAGAGAACAGCACGAATTCGAAAGATAATAATGACAACGATAATGAAGATGATGATGTGGATGACGACAGTTACCCAATTAATAATGTCGGACCAACCGCCGGGCGACTAATTATTAAGCTGCTGGGAGTTACGTAAAGGATATTAGAGAATGTACCCTCAAGAGGTATTTGATATATATTCATTTGGTTACTCTTAAAGTAGTTTAAATCCTTTATCTAAATAAGCTATCTATCTATCTACATACAATCAATATAGAATTTGCTGTTGACAACTACTAAGAAACAAAATTTCTTATTTATTTTCATAAAATTTATTCAACACACATTTATGTTAAATATTTTTCAGGTCTTGATTAAACATTTTTCTTTAGGTTGGGCTTAAAGTTCATATAAATTTAAATATATTATTTTGGAAATCATTATTCAACATAAAAATATATATTAAATATAATATAATAATATATCATTTTTAATATTATTGTATTTCTTTCTTATGCTAACATCAAGTTTATCAAAGCAGCAAACGCTTTATAACATACTTTAACAAAGGTTTAGTTTGTCAAATGTTTTCAATATGCCTTTTTTCAGTTATACCAACAAATACAATGTGCTTTCATTTTGTTTTAACTAAACACTATTATTTTACTCAATATACTTAAGTAAGTTAAAGTGTTTGGTAGTACACTGAGGCAATTACCAGGTAATTTCCCCACTCAACTACCAATTAACCCGACTCTACATATGTTTTTTTATTTTAATAGGTACCCCCCGAAGTGTGCCCTCAATTGCAGCTGTTAAAATGCAGCTTCCCATTGTACGCAGGCAGTTGGCACGTACTAAGCCCAGTTAGCTCAGCTCAATTGGCCTACACGGCACTTGGGTACACTCTCAATGTGGCCTATAGTAGTCACGAGGCCCAAATAACGACTTGTCTATCAAAATTTCCGAGCATTTATAATCACACGGTGGCAACAATAAAAGTAATAGCAATTTATAGATGAATACGAAAACGATGCGAATAAATCAAAACACGAATATCACGTGGAAAAAAGTACAATCAAATAGCAAGGGAAACATGATCTAAGCAAGAGTGTTCGACTAACAAATACCCTGCTAACGGTGCGTTAAGCGAAGGAAATTAACGAAAAAACAGTAATAAAGAAGTTATTATTGATACATGATTATTTAATGTAATTAAAGTTCATAAGACAATAAAATTGGAAAATTATTTTATTGATTTTATGGGAATAAGCGTAAAGAAATAAAATCTAAAAACGGTGCTATCGGTTAGCGATTTTAGGGAATTTAAAAAAGGTCCTTTTTTTAATGGGTTTGAGAACAAAAGA
Organism: Drosophila colorata; assembly: GCA_035041545.1. Taxonomy (NCBI): domain Eukaryota; kingdom Metazoa; phylum Arthropoda; class Insecta; order Diptera; family Drosophilidae; genus Drosophila; species Drosophila colorata. The sequence continues at coordinate 790,342 of JAWNLD010000222.1, forward strand.
TAAAAATATTTAAAATATTAACAATTCTGCGAATTCGGACCGAAGTTTTTTTTTTTTCTAGTTTAATGCTGTTTTATATAATTTCAAAATAATTTGGTCGAATAAAGTGATAAGTATATATAGAGAATATATATTTTTATTTTCTAATCTTAACAAAGTTTCTTTCTCAATTCTAAACATTTAAACAACATTAATATTTAATCTCAATGGATACAGGGTATCAAAAAAACATCACGTTCGATAGCCGGAGCTATTAAATTCTGGATGTACTTACTGTGTGAGGCTAGCCATTCGTTGTAGTCCAAGCCAGCTGGAAGATCGACAAGGGCTTTGAGATCAGCTTCAGGTAGTTTGCGTTCCAGGACGCTCTCCTCCAAATACAATTTGGTATCTGTTGAATTTTGATCGCCATCGCGCTCTTTACGACGCGCTTTTCTGCAAAGATCAAAAAGAGGGGGGAGCGGCTTAGTTGAGTAATTCAACAGATATATGTATATATATGTACATATATATATGGATAGTTATTGATTATTTGCCCTATAGAGTTTCTCACCCAGCTACGCATAGAAAACTGTCAACCGAATCGTGCGCATAGCGGTACAGGGTGCCTATGGTATCACCAATTTTAGAGGGTATCGTTGTCACTTGCCACATAAATCGCGCGGTTCGCAACAGACATTTAATCACAAAGGACGTGGATGGGGATGCGGTGGTGGCTGTTGCGGTATTTGTTGTTGATTTATCAGTTATACTATCTATAATGGGCTGTGATTCGGAATCTAATTTAAATATATTTGTTGTTGTTGTTGTTGTTGGTGGTGGTGTTGTCGTTGCTATTATTGTTGTTGGCACCTTGCTGTTTGGCGTTTCTTTCATTTTTTGGTATTAATCACATTGCTTTGGTACTTTTTTCGGCTTTAACTTTGATTTTCTTTTATTTGGTGGTTGCTTTTTTTACCAGCTGCAAAATGCGTACAAAATGTTTGCTTATAAAACCGAATTAAAATCGTAATCGCGAAAAAAAAACCAAAAGAACCCTGCACACCCACACACCCACACGCCACACACGGTCGTCGCCTTATCGCCCAACGGTAGCCCCTGAACAGAGCCCAACAACAATCGAAAAAAAAAACCAACCGACAATCGACCGACTCTAACCGTTCACATCGACACAATGCCACTGAAACCTCGCCTGTCCCTGGGGCTGGGGCTACAGGGCTATACGTATACCTATATATATATATCATAAAATATAAAGCCAGTTCTTGATAGCGCTCCACTACGTACGCTCTCTCTCTGGATCGCACAAAGAAATCATTAAAAGCTCAACAAGCGTTAGGCCTGCCAAAGTTGTTGCGTTATGCGGTAGGAAGGGTTTCCTATAGAGCCTATTAATTATAATAATAATGCATTTTTTTTTCAGTTATAAGTTATTATCAACCGAGTTGATACAACTTATCAGAGCTTTTTCAACTTTAAAAATACTATAAAAACCTTTTTTATTTTAAAAGCTGTTTGAATTGATAAAGAAGCAAAAGGGAAGTTAACTAAAACGTTTACGAATCCGTTACAAAAAGAAATTTATAATCTCAAAAGAGTATTAGACAGAGAGAGAGAGAGAGAGAGAGAGAGAGAGACAGAGAGAAAGAGAAAAAGGGAGATGAAGAAAGAGATTGACTTATTATAATAAAAAGAGATCCAAAATGTACACATACTATATTTAAGAACAGAAGAACTGTCAGCCAAATAGTCTGTTATTTGTTTTTGCTATTTTATATTGAAAGATTTTATAAAGAAAAGCAGCTTAAGCCAAGACAAAGTTTTTAAAACGTTTACGAAAGCGTTACAAAGAGAAATGAAGAGTTTAACGACCTCTAAAGAGTGATACAGAGAGAAAAAGAGAGTATACACATAATGTAATTATAAATTGTATATTTAACAACAAAACAATTGTTTTATGATAAGTCAAATGCTATTTATTTTTTTATTTTTTTTAACAAGCTTGCTTTTAAATTCAAAGTAAAATTGCAGTCCTCGGTAGATGAGTTGTCTAAGTGCTCAGGCATTTAGGCAACTGAACAACGGGGATCCGGGTTCAAATCCCAGGCTAGTGTATGGATGTAGTGTTTGTCTTAGCCGAAGGCCATAGCAGCCAGTGCTATTTAAAATAGTTAGGCTGATAGTTTATTTCTATATGCTATACTTTAAATAATAACAATAATAATCAAAGTTAAATTGTTTTATTTTAAATTGGAAAAAATATATCGAATTAAAACATGGATTTATTAACATAAATAACCTGGGTCACGAAACGAATCTAAAGGAAACGACGATTTGTGAACTGACCAGCATCGGGAATTTGATCGGGTTTGTTCTGCTTGCACATTTTAATGCATTTTCAATGGGAATAGGGTATAATAAAAAATTATATGGCCTATTCCTGAAGACCAACTTAAAATCTTCAAGTGTGTAGCAGCAGCAAATGATATTTATTTTTGTTTTTCTGTCCTATTAAATGTAGGCTTACCGATGATAATAATCAGATTTAAGTAGTTGACTAAAATTTTGTTGCTGCGTGGCAGAGTGCTTTTAGATAACATTCTTAAAGCTAACAACATGTAACGCTTTCTAGGCCCGCACAAAACACCACGTAGAACTCTACTTAAAAGTCTAGAAAAAAGCCTTATCAAGCACAAAGAATCAACAAAAAGTTTGAATTCATTTACATTCTTTACAAAACTCATAAAGTGCGTGGCAGCATTTGCTCCATTTAAATAATTGCCGGCGTAGTTGGAGAGGACCTGTAGGCAACAATGCAAATAAGCCCACATATGATTTTAGAGCCAAGCAACGAAGCGTATTGACCAAACTGCCGCGATAAGAGCTTTACTCTTGGTTTTCTCTAAATATATATAAACAGCATAAGCACATATATACCATATGTATATAGAAATATATGTGTGTGTTGGGAGTGGGGAGCACCATTATTTGCTCGGCTAAACAGGTGAACACAATCGACTTGTCAGTTCAGTGGCCTCCCCTCCATGGTCGGTGTTCAGGTGATAATGAAAATTTTGCCTGTTTCCCCCCAATTGGCGCACAGGCGGCCTCATTGTCAATTTTCAACAACAACAACAAAGCACAAAGGGCACTTAACAGTATAAATTATAAACAAATACAACAAAAAAAATGTAAATATTCATGAACAAGGTCGCTCTCTGATAACATTATTGGCAAATGAGATACACTAAGGCCGCCTCTCCCTAAAACCCTCAGCGGCACTTGAATTTTCATTTTCAATTTCAATTTCAATTTGTAGCTAGCAAATTGCGTGTCAAAAGCGTTTGAAAGGTCGTCAGCAAATGCACCTTCGGTGGCACCAAAAGTGCTGCGAAATGGGGCAAAGCACGATATAGTCCAGCACTTCATTTTTTTTTTAAATTTGAGCTTATAAATTGGGGGCACGTGTTGGGGGGATTGCATTGCCCACAAGCGCATTTTTTCATTGAGCAATCAATCGATTCTTTAACCAAGGAAATGGGTTGCTAAGCTATAGATAAACATTGTCATATCAATAACGGTTTAAAAAACCTAATAAATTTACAAGACAAAATAATATAATAAAAAATAAATTCGCAATTTATAAAAACAAAAAAAAATAGTTTAAGCTATAATGATAAATTTGCAGTTACTTAAATATAAGCTTACTATTTTGTTTTTATTATTTTAAGAAATTGTTGTGTCGTATTATCTTAAGTTTTTTGAAGGCATAATTAGTCACATAACGTATATGCTTTTATTCACAATTTTATGCTACTGTAAAAAGTACTAAGGATGGTAAAGAAATAAATTATTTGTTTATTTAAAAAAGCATTATACCATTTAAAAAAAATTTAAGAAACTGGCTTGTTTTTATTAATAGACTTGTCTAACTTTATTGAAGATAAACTAAATAGAGTTCTTATATGGTATTCTGTTAAGTTTGCTATCAAAAGTCATCATGAACACACTGAATTTGGTTTATGATTATGCTTATCAAACACTTTTGTCGTTTCACAGTTTCTTGACCTATACAAAATGCCAAAAAATAAGATTGTTTGAATGTGATGAAATTGCGACTATCGTAAGATATTTTATTGGCTCGACTTTGCTATATAGATAAGAATATATCAAATACAAGAAATTATATTTTTAGTTCAATAGGATGTATGAGTATATATTTATATATTCTTTTTAATCTCTCAATTGTTTCTATCTCGGGGATTATCACATTAATTCCTGGAACGGGGTTCTTGGCATAACCGATTATTATTGACAGTATCTCTGGGGTTTTGAGAATTGATTGCGTCGCAAATGTCCGATCAAAAATTAAACGACAAGAACTTTTTATTCTCCATATAAAACTTGGACACACACACGAATATAGTTATAGAAATTCATTAAATAAAGACCTCGAATCGATGGGGCAGAATAGCCCGCAAATAAATTGGCACGTTGGGCTTTTATGCCGCATTTCTACGTCGCAATCGGTGGCGACTAAAAGCGAACCCAAAACACACGCGAAATACGAAAGCGCCCCGCACGAAATGCCGAAAGCCGCAAAAAACTACGAAAAATATACAATTTTGAACCCATAATAGGCCAACTTGGATAGGCCAACAAAACAAAGTGCCCCTGGAAGAGCCCGACTAGGAGATACCTTGTATAATCGAAATTCTACATGAAAACTAAGTTTATTCTGATCAATAAAAATATGAGGAGTGTTACCGACAATTTTAAATAAACTTGATCAACCAGTTACGCGTTCGGCTTGTCACCCTGAGCAATAGTATAACATACATTATGTTAGAGACTTCCTTCTGCCTGTTACATACATTTGCTAAAACCAATCCATTTATTTGTGTTTATCCATTGTCAATGGGTGCACAGGGTATACAAATTACTAACACCTAAAAAAGGTTTTTATGTTTTTCATCACAGTTCACCTGGACTTTAATTTTATGTTCAGTTTACAACATGTAAATAAAAAAAATAAAATAGAAAAACAGAGAAAAAATGTTGTTTTGCAAATATAACAGAATTTTATACATTTTTTAAAATTAAAATGGGAACTATTTTGCATTCAATCATTTGGCTATTTATATTGTTGACATTTGCGTTCACTTGACAAATGGGTGCCCAGATCATATTTTTAACGAAACATAATAATGTACTGTTATTAATAAACTGTGTCTAGTTGGTTTCATACAATTTTTGTCGTTTCTATTATTTGTTCCATCACTGTATTAAGAAAACCATAACTTTAAATTGATATTTATCCAAATTAAGGTAATAGCATGAGAAATTGATTTTCAATTTGAAGCATACAGATGTTAATACAGATGAGCAGACGGACGGATAGAGGGACATGATTAAATCGGTTCGGCTAGTTGTTGGTTGGAGATGCTTTGTTCTACCTGTTACATACATTTGCACAAAACCAATATACCCTTGTGTTTAACCATTGTCAATGGGTGCACAGGGTATACAAAACTCTAGCACCAAAAAAAGAGGCTTTTATTATTCATCACAGTTCACCTAGACTTTAAGGCATAACATTCCAAGCAAAGCAAAACATTTCATTTCATTTCATATTCCGCTTACAAATTATCAGTACACTCATTGCTCAAATTCAGTTAAATATTTATATATATTTTTTAAGGAAAATGGGAAACATTTGTTATTCAATCATTTGGTTATTTATATTGTTTACTTTCGCGTTCCTCGTATCTTATATTGGAGTTTTCTATGTTTTAACCTACATGTTCGGTCAATGCTGCGATTGTTGTGGGGTAAGTTGCAACAAAAAAATTAAGACATCAAAATATGTTAAATTTTTAATATGTGAAATCGTTTGCCTTTTACGCAGCCCATATCAGACTTCTTTTTGAAGTGCCTGCAGTTTCCTGGCTATTGCGTCAATGGCGTCAAAACGGGCCAAAAAATCTGCTAAATCAAAATATCAAAACATTTGAGGGGAAACTAAATTCATGTTGTCACTGCAGCTGGCGTGAGCTTAATAAGATTTGGTGCTTTTACCCGCTCACAATACAACAAGCTGACAACAACACCAAAACTTATTAAAAAGCGTAAAAATAAATAAATTAAAAAAAAAAAATTGGTGTCCTATGGTGACCTATGCGCTAATATCGCATATCTATAGTTACAGGTGGTTGGCACACGATTGTTCCCATATAAGGCACTATGATATAGTCGTCCGATATTGATAGTATTTTGCAGATAAGTTAGAAGCATAGGGAAGCCCACAATTGCCAAATTTTGGTAAGGCATTCTTGAAAAATAAGGGATTTTCATTAAACAAATTTTTTCGAGTTGTTTATCCCATGGCAGCTACATTAAAAGTGTTTTAATCCGGCCGAAATGAATGACATATATAATAAACTATATATATTTTTTCATAAAATTGGCCATAATACGCAGAGAAACGAAATTCACACAGTTTCGAAAACTTAGAACCTGTCCCAATTTAATATTTATTAAACATGTGTGGCAACACTTCGCTGTTTGCTTTCGGTGTGGCCATATGGGGTTGCTCACACACCTCTGAATTTAACCCCACAACCCCCGCAGCACTACCTCAATTAGCTCCCCCCACTCCAGCTGAATTGAAAATGACCATGAGCCCATATGTTCTCCCAACTGCCGTTGGCCCCAGTCCCATATTAGATAAGTGCAACTGGCTCCAGTGTGCTCCATTTACCGGGTAAGCATTTCAATAAATACGATTGAGCCATTAATTTAAAAAGCTTTTGACTGTTGGCACACATCGCTAGATAAATACTAGCATATGATAACTATGAAAACACGAAAGTCTATCAATTTGATGAGTTAGTGGGAACTGGAACTATAGGATATAGGCCCGGGGTATTCTATTAAGGTTTATAAAAGTCAATGGATGTATTTTATAAGATATTTATATTATAGCTGTTGTTTATACATACGGATTGAAGATATGGGTAAAGCAACAGCGAATATATTTTTGAAAGTGAAATAAAGAATATAGCATAGTTTATAATATTGCTTTATAAAGTCGGGGGAGCTAATTAGTGTTTTTAACTATCGACAGTTTAAGAATAGTCCAAGCTATAGAAAGTAATAAAGCAATGTACATATTCGGTGTATGATTTCAAAAAAATTTTAATTCCAGGTCCAAACCGGTTCAGTTCAACAACCGACCCTTAATCAACTCCTAAAATTTAGCACTTTCAACATCTTAAATGTTAACGTTCCATTTCAACTTTATTTTTTATATTATTATTGGCGATGAAAATTTAAATAATTTAAGACTAAACTGACCAAATATATTTTTTAACAGGTATACCCCATCGATGTGTTAACCTATATATAGACAACATATGGCAATAATTTTGAAATGATAACAGGGGGGAAATCATCAGCTGTGGCTGTAGATTACGGTACACATTGTATATATATGATTAAACAAATCGATGTTTATACTCTGCGATTGTTGTATTATTATTTTTTGTATTTATTTTTGTTGTTGTTGAAGAACAAGAGCTTAAGGTCCGGATGTTTGGCAGGTTTCTAATGAAGATGATGAAATCAAATGTTTATAGATTACAACGCGGCTGTGCGAACACACGAATGAAAATGGAATTACGATGTATGTTAAAAAGAAAAAACAAGAAGAGCAGTTACCAAATATCAGAGACAAAGACTACACACAACTCAGACTAATAACAAAGCAACTACAATAGAGACAATGAGGTTCCTTCTCGCGTTGTTGCTGTTGTTTCACCTTAACTGCTATCAACAACAGCAACAAGTGTGTGTGTGTGTGGGGTGTGTGTTGACGATGTTGAAAGCAATTGCGACTCGTGTGTAAAAGTGCCCACAAAGTGTTGAAATGGCAAAAACAACAGCAACAACAACAACAATAGATTCGAGATATTGTAGTAATAGCTGCCTGCACTCTGATAAATTAATGGCCATAAAAGCTCTACAAAATAAACTGTAACTGAAAAGCATGCTGAAGGCGGCAAGAGAGAAGCACAAGCACTTAAATAGGTAAGTAAACAGTATTAGGAACTCATTGCCCGATAAGATATAGCCATAAAGCTCAGTTGGGTTACAATTTCTAAGAAGAGCTCCACTATAATACACAATCTAGGCTCAAACAACACAACCCACAATGTAAAAATTGTATTTCCATGGGCAGATTTTTTGATTACTTTGATTAATTTAAGTGTAAAGTGTGGTTAAAATTGGACATTGTTGTAAATTATTAGCAAACAAGTAGAGACACGTTACATGACACACAAATAAATTTAAAGTATTTTTTCTTAAGACATTTTTGAGAATAAAATGTTTTCTTCTTTCAGTTTTTGGTCATACTGGACCTTTTCCTGGCAATGCATAAGTGTGAATGTAAGCTACACCCTCCTTTTCGTAAGTTGTTTCCTTTTTACATATTATAAATGATGACGTTGATGATGTAATATATCGCTAAAGACAACATGAATATGGGCTCACGGGCCTGACTTCACTTGGTTTGAACGTTTGGTGTTTTGTGTGCCACACTTGAAGTAAACGTAAGCAACAAAAACGAACCCGATAAAAAAAATGAAATAAAAACCAATTGAGTCATAGTCATGAAAACGTGACAGAATAATGGCACAACATAAAAGCCCCATTGATATATTTATTTCACTTAGCCATATTGCAACAGAATGAGACAAGTTTGTCTTTTACATTTTTTGATGTTATATCGGGTATGAAGTAAAAAGAAAAAAAAATTCAAGTCTTACTTTTCGATAAATATGATTGTGGCATTTAAAATATTTTTACATATACTATATAGAGTATATAAATTATACTGATTATATTTTCAAAAATTGTGATTGTTTCACAAAATATATTGTTTATATCACCTCAGCTCAGGTCTGTACAAATAACAATTTACAACCGGTTTGTAATGTTCGCACCAAAATAAAAAATAAAACAAAAAAAACCACTTGTAGTTGGGTCAGCTGATCAAGAATGACGTCACTTTTGACAATGACTTTCTCAATTATAATTATGGGTTCAGTTCTAGTTTCAGTTTCGCAACTATTGACACGAATAATTGAATAAAGCCAAATTCAATTTGCAAATGAGTTGAAAACAAAACGAGGAAAAAATAGATTTCTGGCGCCAGAAAGGGGACAAAATATATACATACATATACATGTATATATGCGTATAAAATCGAACGATTGCGCACACTTAATTAATGACAACGATCAACGTCAAGTGCGAAGATCGGCGGCAAAACAGTTTTGCCCCCATCTTTAAACGATGTCAATTCGTGAGTCAACCCCCTTGAACATACTGTACTGGAAGAGGCCAAGAAAATAATATAAAGTATAATAATATTTGCAAAGATTAAAAATCTGAGCACATGACATAAGCGTGAAGTAATCTTTAGATTAAAGGCGTTGATAATGATCAAACTATAAATAGAAATGAATATAATTTATAGGAAACCAATTCAACTTGTATAATTTAAACACAGCTTTAAGCAAAATTCAACTAAATAATTACTATAAATTATGTATAAATAAGTTTTTTAAATTTAGTTAATTGACAGTGATTTAATACAGCTAATATAAATATATAAATACACATTTCTTATTCAATAAATGCAGCAACTTTTAATTTATAGATTGATTTATTGATTTAAATTTTAGCAACCCCATAACTCAAACAACTTTTTGAATATATCACGTATGAAGATATGACTCATTCACAAACTATCGGTCTCTTTCACGATAAGCAATTAATTTCTCCAAGTGTGCCCAATGTAAGCGTAAATTACGATCACGTGAAGCGCTGCATACAAATGCTAACACACACGCATAAACGCATCTATGCAAAAGATAACTGTAATTGCTTCGCACAAGTGAAAAGAGAGAGTGAGAGAGAGAGAGAGAGGGAGAGAGAGAGAGACCGATATCCAATGTACATCAGACGCTTTGGCGTCAACTGGACGGCAGTGGGGTGTGTGGGTCAGGGGCACAGCACAAACGTAAACGTAAACGTAAATGTAACGTATGTCAAGCGTTTTTTTATTTTTCATTTTTTTTTTGAAGGTTACGAACGGTGCGAGGAGTGGGCGGCGTTTTGGGCGACCGATCGGTCCGGTTGAGCGAGCAGCCGCGCTGATCGCCGAACGCGTTTTTCAAGTCCACTTCACTATGATGATGATGATGATGTTTGTCACTTGGTCAACTTGTTTGATTTGTTGTTGTTGTTGTTGGGCAAAGAGTGCAGCACAGCGCTGAATTTTCAAAGTTCACAGCAAAGCTCTTTCAATTGGGTCTCATTTATTTTGATTTGCTTTTCGCACATTCACACACACACACAGAGACAGAATTTGTGAGTGCCCGCACCGTTAAATGGAGTAGGAAGAGGAAGCGATCGTTGTATCTATTATGTACAATATGTTGATTATTATGTTTGTTTTTTCTTTTAATTTCTGTTTTATTTTTTTGCTACTCTGTTTTATTGTTTGCGTGCGCGCGCGCTTCACTGTCGGCAGCAGCAGAACCAGAAGACTGGCTGACGCGACCGCGCACCTTTGCCATAGCGCAGTTCGCTTTGTTTTGTGTGCGTGTGTGTTAGAACAGAGAGCGGGAGAGTGTGCGTGTCTGTGTGTGTGAGTCAAATCAGCTGTGGGCGCGCGACGCTCAGACGTATGGCGCTTATTGCACTTTGAATGAAATTTGTAACGGTAGCGTGCTTTCCAATTGGATTGCGCAAATATGAAGCACGACAGCAACAAAAACGACATACAAATTACCTACAAACATACACACATACGTTATGCGAAATTCTGTGCTCTGCCGCGGCCTGCTGTCGTCTGCAGCCGAATGACGCACACAACTGGCCCAAAACGTGCGCCGGTTGCTGTTTGTGGCTGCTGCTGTCGATGATGACTGCGGCAGACAGCCGAGCGTAATGCAAGATGACGAGGAAGAAGAAGAACGTACGTTCCGTGTGCCAGCGGACGACAATAAAACAGCTGCGTTGACGTCGACAGAGACAGCGTCGCTGCGATGTCAGCAGAAAAACAACGTGTGCCCGTGATATGTGTGTGTGTGTGTGTTATGTATATGTTTGTGTGTGGGTATATTTGTCCGTGTATTGTACCTTTGCCTTTGCCAAGTTCAAAATTATTTAAAACAATTAATATTCATTTTGCTCAAACAGTTTCAATTAGCTGTTGCGAATCATGTCCCCTGCACAATTTCTGTCCATTGAACGAAGGTGTCAGAATTTTGTAGCCATAAATTAATAAAAATAAAAAAAGGCAGAAGAATCACAACAAGCGTTAAATGATTCGTAACTGGTTCATTTTCTATGTTTCACGATGTTCGTCATAAAAACGTTTAATTTATAATAATTAGAATGTCTAAATGGAACACACTTAAGATAAATACAAACTAAGAATTCCCAAAAAAAAAAAAAAAAATAGTTATAACTGTAAAAAAAAAGAATAACAGACCATTTTGGGAAATCCCGTTAAAACGTGTTTCTCATTGATGTTATCTGATCTGATTGGAAATAATGGTTACAAAACATTACAATCGATAAGTTTGTATCGAAAATCTATTGGTTGTCTATTAAATTAAATTTCAAGCAAGCAAGTAAATTTCTTTGTTTTTTCCTTTTGTTCTTTTGGATTTATTTATTGTCTACACGTTTCGCAAATGAACGCTGATCTAATCCATGGAATAGCTGCAATTGTTAACGGATCTCTGTGTATGTACACATATGTATCTATATGTATCGGGGCACAGTGTGTACACACAATTAGTAAATTGCTTAAATTGGGATGTTGTTGTCTACACGCTTTTTATTGATTTTGCATATGAATGTCAATGTGCCTGATGATGATTTATAGACAAAGGCTGCAATGTGACCAGAGCAATAGTCCAAACAGCAAAAAGCTCATGGTAAGTCATTAATCTATCAAAGCTACGCTCCATTTACGACACAGGAGAGGAGGCGAGGGAGGCGTGGCTGTGTGGAACAGCCCACAAAGAAATGTGTGTCACAATTAACAAAAGAGAATTACGCGTTAATCAAGCGCAAAGAATCAACAGACATATGTATAAATATGTATGCCGGTGCATGTGTGTGAAGAGTATAGAGAATACATATATTTTGAATTAGGTCTTGTGCAGTGCTGAGCCACTGTCACCAGTTGTGTATGCGGATGGCATTTCAATTGTAAGTGGCCAAAAGCTGCGATATGAATCAGCTGCTGCCAAAAAGTGCGCAATTTCCTATTGGTTTTTTTTTTTTGCAGTGTTCGCCCCACTGTCATTGCTGCTGCTGAGAGACAAAGACAAAACCAGCCATAAATTGCGAAGTACCGTTTTGACCGCACTCAGTTAGCATACTAAAGAAACAGAAAAAGGAACAACAAGAATCACCCGTTGTGAGAGCGTTAAAATGGGAGAATCAACGCATCACAGTGGAGAGGGAGAGCGTGCTCGAGTCGCGATGACAGCAGCTTTTGTATGTGTGTGTGTGCGAGTAATGAGTTGTGAGTCATGCAGAGAGCGACGTTAATGTCTCGTTGATGAAGGTAAAAATCAACAAAATTATAATAATAATAATGGAAAGTATTTAAAAGAGAGACACAGCGTGCAGCTAGACAGTTATGTAGATAGACAGCAGAGATGAAGTTGATGATGGGCGATAACATGTGGTTAAATGGATTAAAAAAAAAGGCGTGAAGCAGACAGCACGAAAAGACGTGCGAGCGAGAGGACGGGTTAAGCAAAAGCAGAAGCGTAGCAAGTAAATGAGCCGCAGCCGGAACTTGATGGCTCTTGCCAGCGTCCGCCAGCTTCAAGGTGAAGTTTTATGAGTGTCGTTTTTTTTTTCTCTTTCGTATTTTCTTCTTTCATCGGTTTTGCATGTGGGTGAAATTGAAAATAAAATAGTGAAAATGAGCGTATATTAGTATGTGGTTGTATGTTTGCGTGTGTATAGGTCAGCGCAATTGCAATTCATATAAACTAAAACAAATTACAGTCTTGTCTTTTTAATGAACTTTTTGAATGTCTTTTACACGTCTTTGGGTCTCTGAAGAGCCACAAAAGGTCCACAGATGCTAATGTTTGTGCCAACTACACGCAACTTAACGAGTTTCACCTGCACTGAACTTTAATTACAATGAATTTAACGGATGTGTATGTTAGGTGACAATTGACAGAATCTGTGCAATAACATTTGCTCGGCTCTTACATACATCTAACAGCTTACTGTTAAATACGACTGTCACGACCGGACGCCCTAATAACCGCGGACACTATATTTCAAACCATTTTGATAAAAAAAATAGAATCCCTCATAAAAGGACAAAACTAAAAAAATCCCGAACAAAATTGTTAAAACTCTCATTAAAAAACTTATTCGTATACATATGTGTTGTTAAAAATGAAATTGGCGAAATTAGCGCAGCGAATTATAATCTATATAAAAATGTAATGTAATGTTAATGTAAATTCGTACAAAATATGAACTAACCGACAATTTCTGAACACTTGGATGCAATTCAAAAATAATTTTTGACACCCCCACCTCCTATGAGCGGACATCTCCCATAACCGGACAAAAACATTGCGACGCTGAGTGTCCGGTTATGAGGAATTTCACTGTACTTAACAGCGCTCTGTTATTTTGCGCTACATTTTGCATTTCAACTGTGTTCTCCTCAGTTGGTAGAGAATGTTAATGTTAACACTGTTAACTACCGGAATATCTTATAAATAGCATTAGAAGCTTTAAACTGAAAAATAAAGTGCTTTTAGATAACACATTATACATAGTAAATGACGTTTCCAATATCTATAGGTTGTTTTCATCACTTTCTTAATAATATATAAATATTCATAAGCTAAAAACGGTTGAAATCTACTTGATTTATATTTGTCACGATATCATTTACATTTGCAATTATACACTTATATATATATGGGGTCGTTAAAGCACTCGACTGTGTTCTTTATGAAAGCAAATAAATTTGTAGCGACTTTGAAGAATCTTTGATTAGGTATTTATTCACTTGATGATAAGTGCAATAAACAAATTATTAAATTTAAAATTAAAGGACTATTAGTAGGTTTTTAAGTCAACAAATAATGTCATTTAAACTGGCACAATATTCCCCTCCCAAAAGATTACAAATTCACTAATTTAGCTTGTACTCCATTGTCAAGTTTTTTGGCATCGTTTTTCCCAGCTTGATTCTTGGTATTAGTCGAAATATTTCCGTTGACCTCTGGCGCTTTGCCATTGGGGGCGCTGCCCCGCCGCCGGTGTCGTGTTCCAAATTTATACCAGCTGCCAGAAGAGCTAATGGACAAATAATTACAGTCAGCAGCAACAAGAGCAACTAACGTTATTTGCCATATGTCCAGAGGAGGGATGTGCCGGGGCGGGTAATCTAGCTGGTTTTATGGCAATTGTTTATGCATAATTACCGTAATAGAATAGACAAACGACTTTTGACAATGGATTGGATTGGATGATAGTTTGGCACAGTTATGAAAGTGAATTAAAATTGAGTAAAAGAACAATATATATATTTGTATACATATATATCTGGTAACCCATAAAACTTTATTATTGTGAAGATAGTTGTTCACAATAACATGGATTACACTTACGTTTATAACTTTATTTGTTTTAACTTTTATTTGCATTTTTTCTACAAAATAATAATTTTATGTTAATTGTTATTTAATTGTCAAAAAGTCTTCTTTTAAAGAATTTAATAAAAAAAAAAACAATTTTTTTTAATATTGTTTTATATTTTAGCCTTCATTTTTTTTTACCGTGTATAAGCAGACCTTGGACTTGAGCTAAAACTAACAACTCACAATTCTGCAATCTATGGAGTTTCTGCAAACTGTAGTTCCTGCTGTTTCTGGCATCCGGAAATGATCGTTCTACGCCGTTGAGCTGCTCTTCTGTCTTGGGCTGCTGCCTCTTCGGCTAAAAAGTCAGTCAGACAGTTGCAGCAAAAAAAAAAAAAAAAGATAAAAAAAAGAAACAGCTGAAGTTAAGGAAAAACTTTGATACGCCTGTCTGAGTCGACTAATTTCAGCATAGTCTGAAACTCTTTTGTCTTTGGCACAACAGCTGTGGCTGTTGACCATCTTGGGAAGTCATTAAGTGGTCCACAGAATGTCAATGAACGCAGTCTGAAGGCAATTGGAAGAACAGGTGTTAGGGCTGGGGCCAACTCTGGCAAATATGAGCTCAAGTTCAGCTCAGATCAGTTCAGTTCAGTTCACAGCAGCTGTTAGCTCGAGGTAAATGGCCACCTGATAAGTGCAAGCCGCAATGTAAAATACCCAACACTTGACAACTGTCAGGGTTCACGGCTCAAACCAATGCTTCGCTTTAAGGTTTACTTCATGGATCTGGTTATCTACTTCAATGAAAGTTTTGGTTAGAAACCTGGTTCAGCACATTTTTTTAAAATTTAATTTTTAAAAATATATGTATAATATCGTTTTCCTCTTTTCTTTTAAATTTTTTTTTTTAAATTAAGTTAGAGGTTTTATATCTTCTAACGTATTCTCATTATTTTGGCAAAATTTATTCATTTATTTTGACAGGAAATCAGCGAAATTTGGGAACATCGGTCACTTCCTAAACCACACGAATGGATCAGATGTATGTGTATATTATGCATGTGTAGCTATCTGTAGCTATCACATTAAACAGGAAATTAAAACGTTTTGCCAAACGACAAAGAGCCCATGTTGATGATAAACCCAAAGTTAAATGTGAGGCTCATAAAGTTAGTCACCCGCTCGGTCGGTCTGTTGGTCAGTGGGGAAGAAAGTAAGCCCAAGACCAGATAAATAACGAATGACATGGATAAATACGAGAGTAAGGCAACAGCAACAGACAAAAAAAAAAGTGCAAGTAAGGCGCATAAAACACGTCCAGTTTATTGGCAGGAGGAGGCTAAAAAACACAAAAAAATGGGGCCGGCTGTACAGTTGACAGTTTTATATTATAAACAGTAAGACTTTATTATGAAACAGTAAGACTTTCTACATAAGCTCAAGTTAAATTATGCAAGTGCTGGGCAACTGACAAAGTAGTTTTGAGCAGTTGCAGTGTTGAAAAGTGAAAAGTATTAGTGCAAGAAACAGCTGTCACAGGGTTGAACTATTTGGCCAAGCAGTATTAGCTCCGGAAGTATTTTCTAAAATTAATGTTGTAATGCTCGATTTACTGTTTTGCAATTGGTTTATTGGTTGAAGGAGGTTTTTACAGGATGTTTCTAGTTATTTGGCTGAGATTCTTTAATCAAAAGATTCTCTAGTGTCAAAAATCCCTTTTTTTTTTATTAACACTGAGTTGGTTAAGCAAGCCTGAATTTTTTTTAACCTTAACTTAACAGCATTTGGCAACAGTAAAAAAGTTAGTTTTCATGGCCTGTACCTCAATATTTTGCTAGTACTTTTTTTTAATACTCTCCAGCTATATACAATTTATCAACACTGTATTTAGGTCAGCAACCTTCAATTTGTGTGCCTAACACCGTTTTATTATTGGTTTTCATTAAATCCGTTTGCGAATTGTTAAAATCTCAATGCCTAAAAAAAAGCATCGAACAAACAGGCAGCACACTTCGGAGTTTATCGTTGTCGCTGTTAATGCATGACAGCATTCAATTAGCTCCCCGCCCCCATTCTGCTCTGCCCACAAAGTACAGTTAGCAACAGAAATATGCGCACAATGAGCCGTTTGAATGATTGGTAAGCAACAATATTACTCATTTATGAAGATTTCTTTTTCATGCAGTCATATTTTCAAGCGTTTTTATTTTGTTTCTCCTTCATTTCGTTTCTTTGTTTGTTTACATCATTTTTTATTCAAATTTTTCGTCGACTTCTTGAAGAAAACCAAACGAGGGAGCAACAATAATATTTAAACAGAAAAAAAGAAGAAGAAGAAGAGCGCATATAGACATTATTATGCAAATTTTCTATTCATTGACACTTTGCGCCGTTCGCTTTGACAGGTTTATCATCATCAATTTATGCTCGCTCTCTTCCTCTTACCATACCAAATGACTTGTTACGTTAGTTTGCGCTGCTTCTTTGCCTTGTTCTTCTGCCACTCATATTTAGTCATTGTTTTCTCACACAGTCGCACTCTAAATAAATGTGCGAGAGCGAGCGAGGCGACTTCCTTCGAAAAAAACGCCACAACTTAACTTCACTTTATTCATTCTCAGTTAAGGAAAGAGTGGGAGAGCTGTAGTTGACAACGTGCCTCCTTCTGCTCGCTGCTGCTGGTGCTGCTTCCTTTTCTTCTTGCCGTTCCTTTCATTTGTCTGTTGTGCTACGTTTTTATGCACGCTCACTTCTGTCAATATTTACATTTCTAACTAATTATCAGTTCAGCGCACTTTGTGTTGACAGTGTCAACGCTTTGTGTGGTTGCTGCCTTCATTTTCTCATCTCTCGCCTTCAGTCCGCATTAAGTTCATTTAACTTTGCTTAAAAAAAACGGCTTACTACTTGTTATTAAATTTGGCTGCTTACGCTTATTTTTGGACTGGCCTTTAAACCAAATTAGGCAAACAGGGAAGCTTTTTAAGCCCGTTAATGCAACAAAAGCAGAGCAGAACAAGAGTAGCTATAAATAAATACATATACACGTTTATAATGTATATGTATGATAACATCGCACTGTTAACTGCAATCGCATTAACAGCGAGCTTACAGCGCGCGCTTGTTTTAACCTCACGCTTTGGTGACCTTCAAAAAAACGCTTTTCAGGCCTATTTGCCAGCTGAACTGAGTGTTTGTGTCTCTTTTTGACATACACATTTGAAAATGTTGCTATTTCTTTTGTTTATCGTTTCTAGTTTCGCTTTTTTTTTTTTTTTTTTTTTTGATATTTTAATTGCCCCGCAAGCCTTGAATTTGCACTACAAAGAGCTTTTAGTGGTTTACCTAAAGAAAAAACAAAAAACCGCCTGAGAAATGATAGCAATTAAAACCAAAAAAATGTGTAAATAAGACACAAATGTTATTTATCTTACCTAAAGTCGGTTTTTGTTTTGTTGCGTTTGACCTTTGGCCGCGCAATGTTTCTTGTAGTTCTATTCTAACTACTTTTCGTCTGTTTTTGGAGCACTAAAAGCTATTTGAACTATTGCGCCTACTTTTGGCATTAGAAAGGAGAAAAACACTTTAAAAACTCTTTTTTTTTAAATTTAAAAGCGCAAAAATACAATTGCAACTGTAATATATTCCAATTAGCAGTTTCAGCAATAGTATAACGCTCATAGATTTAAAGCAAGCATGAAAAATTATCGCACGATTTTATTTTATTATTTAATTATTACCTAATTTAATTATTACCTATTAATTTAACGTATAAAAACAGCATGCAACCTGTATTATACCTGTTGTAAAAATTAATCTAGTTTAGCCCACTGCACCTGTTATATATTCCAATTAGAACGTTCAGCGATAGTATAACGCTTATCGCTTATATGGCAAATTATCCAACGATTAATGCATTTTTTTACTTTCAAAAGAGAAAATAAAATAAAAAGCTAGTGCATTCATGTTCTGTTAAATTATAAATTAAGAATAGAAAACAAGAATATAAAGCTTGTGTGTGAATTTAACAGTACAATAACAGCGTGCATAACATTACAGAAGAGAGCATAAATGAGTTGAGTATAACAGTTGTAAGGATGCATTGAGTTAACCCCACTACAACTGGTATACATGCCAAATGGGAACTTTTAGCGCTAGTTTAACGCTTAACGATTTATAGTAAAGAGATCCCACGCTCAGCGCTTTAATTTCATAAGAGAAAATATGTAATTAAAAACTGGTTCGATGCGACAGTGTGTGTATGTGTGTGTGTGTAATAGATAGCTAATGTTTATAGAAATGTTATCAACTTACGCCACTAAACCGCCCAAGAAGGCAACTGGACCGCCGCCAATTAAGCGGATCTTGCGATGACAGGAGTCGAACAGAGATGTTCGCGTTGGGGCCTGTGATGTGGGTGACATGTTGTTGTTGTGGATGTTATTGCTGCTGTTGTTGTTGTTGTTGTTGCGCCGATTGCTGCTGTGTCTATTAATGAGCAGCTGTTGTTGTGTTGCTGTTGTTGTTTTCCACGCTTGTTCGCTTGTTTTGAAATTGTAATTACTTAGATAATTGTTGTTGCTGTTGCCGCTGCAGTTTTTACTGTTTTTATAATGTGTGTTGTTGTTATGGTTGTTAATGCAACTATTAGACAAACTGTTGATGTTTTTGTTATTACTATTAATGCTGAGACAGCTTTGATTGCTGCTGCTGTCGTCGTCTGTTGTTGTAGTTGTAGTTGTAGTTGTTGCTGTCGCGATCGCTGCTGTTGTTGTTGTTGTTTTTGGCTTCTTGTTACGCCGCAGCGCAGCTGCAAAGCTGTAGCTGCTGTGCTCTTTCTTCTTCTTCTTTTGCTGCGCCAGCTCCTCCTGCTGCGGCTGCTGCTGTTCCTCTGTGATTGTTGTTGCCAGCAATAACAAACACTTTTCGCTTCTGTGCTTTTGCTGTTGTTGTTGTTGCTGTTGCTTAAAATAATAATCAGCTGCTCTCTTTTGATTTGTCTCTTGCGCTTCCGTCGCTGCTGCCGCTGGTTTGTGTAGCTTTTGCTGCTGCTGCTTGAGCTTTTGCAGTAAACTTTTGCGCTGTTGCTGTTGTTGTTGTTTTTTTTGTTTGTCGCTTGTGGTGGCCGCGGCGGCGGCTGTCGCTGTACCGAAACCAAGTTCCACAATGTGCTGTGTGGGCGCTCTCAACATTATTCACAGTCACTTTTGCTTTTGTTTTTTGCTCGTTTAGCTTTTAGCCCGCTGCTGCTGTTGTTGTTGTTGTTTATGTTTTGCACATTTGTCCGCTGCTGGTTGGCTTTAACATATTTTACACACAGTTGTTTTTTTTTATACATATATATTTTGCTCAACTCGTTTATTTCTTTCACTTTAAATTTCTTGAGTTAAACTTTCTTCTAAAAAATAAAACAGCAAATATGAAATTAACGTAAAACTTAAAAGATTTTCGATTTTTGTTAAGTTCACTTTCAACGTTTTTTTTTTTGCGGTTTCCCTTATTCCGTTTTGGGTAAAAATAAACTTCTATCGATGGATTTTTATTTTCGCGTTTTACGTTTAGTCAGCGCTTTTGCAAATTAAAGGAAAGCACGCGCATTGCACAGTGGTACGAGTTGTGGTCAAAATGTTGAACATAAAATTTAATTTTTTTTTTTACCAAAAACTGTTGTGATAATGTGTTAAATTTTTTTTCATAGTACTTGATTATTTTTTTTTTGGAAAAATTATGATTATTAGCAAACTTTTAATTTTAACTTAAAATTATGTTAAATTTTTTGAATTCAAAACAATTTTATTAAAATGTATTTCATATGATAAGAAAAATTTAATAAAAATAATTTCTTGAATTGTACTGTCTGCCACCACTGTGCAACGGTGGTCTATGTTTGATATTTATTATTAAGTTAATGTGTTTTTACATATATTAATGTGCGCATTTCTTATGTATATATATATTTGACTTTTTGTTATTCTTCTAGAAAAAACGCGATCGCGTGAGTTTTTATTTTATTTTATTTTTTTTTTTAATAATTTTCCTTTTTCACAACTGTATGTGTGTGCGTGCGTGTGTGTGTGTCTGCCTTGGGTGAGTCTGTTAATAGGCATATTTTTTGCGAGGTTGCTAAGCTCAAATCCGCTTATACATATGCATGTTAATTAGATTTACTATAGAAATGAATTATGAATTATTCGCCTCGACTTATTTCTAATCTTTTATTTTTCTTTCTTATTTTTTTCTTGTTTATTTTAACAACTGTTTGTGCCTTAATTCATGCAAATGCGCTTGGAAAAAACTCAAGTTTATAATTTTTAATTGTAAAATAAATAAAAAGCAATGATTATTCGGAGACGCTGCCGCTTTTTGTCTACTTCCTCGCATTTAATTCAAATTCGCATCATCTTCAAATTGTATTTTATTTTTCTTTTCGTTTTATCTTCACATTTATTTTAGCCTCGGCCCGGCCCAAAAGGAAAGTAAAAGCTGGTGTCATCCGCTGCTTACGCAATGCCCAAGCAAAAGAAACCGGCGAAACGACAAGCCAAAATTAAAATCATCATTAAAGAAGGCAGAAGACCAAAAACAAAGACGCTGGAAAAACTGCCTACGCAGTGGGGCAGAAGCAGCAGCAAGGGCATGTGAGGGGGCCATATTACAATGGAAGAAAAGGCAACAAAAATCGAACGGGACGCATGTCAAAAAGGCGCCAAGAGACTGGATAACCTTCACCTATTTATAGGGCTAAACGAAGAGAAGGGTATTTGCTTGGGTGTGCAGCCTGAATTGCTCAAGAAATTGTAGACTTTATACAACATGATACTTTTGTACAAGTGTAAAATCTTTTTACTACCGTGGAGGGGAAAATTGGAATTTTCAGCTTTGAAAATATACATTTTAATTGATATTTTGATTATTTTTTACTAAATCCATTTAAAATTTTAAATAAAGAATTTTTGTTTTTGGAAAATCTTAAAAAAATGTTTATTCTTAATGTTGTTTGTATAAAATTAAAAAATCACATTATACTACTACTTATTAAGATACTGGCTACCCCAAAGAAACCTCTACTTTCTTAATGCTGACTCATTTGAGCTGAATCACATAAAATTGAAATGCTGCATAAGCTGTATATTAATATATCTGTATTTGCTAAGGGTTATTCCCGCTAAATTGCAAAACTTGGCAAACAGTATCTAGATACATATATCAGCCTTGTATGGCAATCCAATTGAAAGGGATTCGTGGAACACGCCAGCATGAATCAAAAGCGATTGCGAGAGACAGCCGCACGAGGCGTTCATCTTTATAATGAAATATTGAAACTCGCATATGATGCGAAATTCCCAACGTTTGTCACAATTAAACGCGCTTATCTGCAATTCTGGCACGGACGGGCGGGGAAAATGGGGTGGGGGCTGAACACAGCACAACACAACACAACACAACGTGCCACACCAAATTGATTCAATCAAATGAAGCAACTGGCCAAGAGCAGACCGAGCTGGAAACACGCAGAGCAACAAGTGCGACGATTATCTCGTAAAACGCACACGGAAAACTGTAAAAGAAAAAGGCGTGAAAAAGTAAATTTGGAATGCCCAAACGACTTGACACTTGGACTAAAACTTTCACAAGTCGGGAGGGGGGAAAAACAAAACTAAATCTAAAATTGTTTTACTTTAGATTGTGTTATACAGTGAACGCATGGAAAGTAGAACTTCCGGAACTTCCTTATTATTATAATTATTGTGAGAATATTGTTTAAAATTATTACTCTAAGTTTACAGCGCTGGCTAATTATGGTCTTTAGCTAAGATAATACTATATTTGGGATTCAAATCTGAATCGAAAAATTTTCACAAAATTACTTAAGATGGGAAGGAAATTAATTAAAAGTTATTTTCAGTTGAAGTTCGAAAAATTTTCTGAAATATTTACTCATATATTTATATTTTTGGAATTATTTATTGATTTATTTATTTTTATTTGTATAAATCTGTGTTAATTATTTATATTATACTGTTATATGGAAAATATTCTACATCTATCTGAAACTACATAAAATAATTTTGCAAACAAATTTTTGATTTGATTTATATATTTGCATATTAGAATCAACAAAAGCTGAGTTCTATTTAGTGAGCGATTACTGTGACAGATTTAGATTCAACCAACAACATTGCTCACAAAACTTGGCTTGCCAAATTCGAAAGACAAATCAACTTTCTACGAATTTCAATTAGTAAATCATATATGCATGCAATTCTCAACTTGTTGATGCTACAAAGTCCCCATCGTTGTCGCCTATCGTCTTTTTTGTTGTTGTTGTTTTCATTTCATTTAATTTCATTTCATTTTGTTTCCAGGCACGTTGCGGGTCATCAAAAGCATTAGAATTAAGCCAAAGCTAGCAGCCATGAAAGTTTCCACTGAAAAATTGGTTAGCCGTGAAGCGGGCTACGACAACGGGGCTCTCCACTGTCTAGACCCATATATAAGAGAGAACTTGCTAATGATGATGTTGGCTGCTGATTTGGGCGGCAGCAGCAACAGCAGCAAAAAACAGTTAAGAGTCGGTCCGTTGGTCTCATTTTTTAATGCACAACTCGACAAATTGACACTACTTGAAATGGGGCGGGGCGTGGTGCAGGGCGGGGCGTGGTACTTGGGGCGTGCGCGCTTCTAGAATTTTAAAATGAAAGTTCGTGCTTATTCACGGTTGAAAAAGCATGCGGAAATCTATCTGGTTGTAGTAAAGCTCACAAATAAATCGCAGCTTAAAGGCAAAGTGAAAAACCACACACAAACACACACACACACAAACACAGTGTTATAAAAGTCTAGAGAAATAATTATATTATTTTAATGTGTTTTTCCTTTTTTTTTTGCCTTGGCTTGTTTTCTTATTTTCTTATTTTCTTGTCGCTGTTGCTGTTTTCCCCGCTTATCCACAGCAGCTGTCGTTTTCTGCTAGGCATTACGCTGCATTTTCAATTAAGCCAAGATGAAAGTTTTCAGCTTCTTCTTCGTCTTCTACTTCTTCTTAGAGTCTTGTGGCAGTCACCGAGAAGGGTTTACTGCCGCCAAGTGTCAATGCACAGCCAACCAAGACATCACATGAAGTGGCAAGGTTATGCGTTGTGAATAAGCAATTAGCTTTTGCGGTTCTTCTTCCCATAATCATCAAAATTATAATTATCAACATCATTATCATGATCATCATGTGTGTTAGCTACTGTCTGCTTAGTTGGCTTTGGGGTCATGCAACGAATCGAAGCTAAAGCGCATCGAATGCATCTATTCCACTGGAATACCACTAATATATGATATAATTATCGATAGCCATAGATAAATAGTTACAAATCGAATTGTGAACAAAATCAGCTATGTAGTTCATTCATATCATTCACAAATAAATAAATCGATTGCATTGCACTTTAAAAAGAAATAACATTTAGTCTGTTGCCAAGTAAGTTATCGATAATTAAAGAAACGATTGTTTAGTAAATGTTTTCAATAATTGAAACTAATCCAAAATATGAGAATATTCAATGTCAGCAAGGTGATCGATAATAGCAGCTGTTGTAGTAGGCGTAGGATTAATCGATAACTCGTAATATTTGTGAAATATCGAAATAGTCTAATAATATGAACACTATCGATAATTTTTGTTTGATTTATCGAGGCAAGAATGTTTTCGACAAGTGCAAATGCTGGAATTTAGATTTCATTAATCGTTCAATCGATCAGCAGCTGCTTTATTATACGCCTGTTAAATCGATTGCATTTTAAATCGATGTTTAAGATAATTAAAATTTCTGCAGTTTACGCTAGATAAATCGATTGCCGTACAAGCCAGTGACAGGCATGTTATCGATAATTGCATCTGCTCCAGTTACGATAAACCGAGGCAAAGATTTGATCGGTTTTTAGCAGTTCAAGCGTGATAAATCAATTGTACGCATTCATTGTGAATATATCCAGCCCAGACTAGTGTCAAGATTGTTATCGATTATCGGAACTGGTGCACTCCACGTTCCACGCACCACGCTCGATCAATCTAATTGAGACACGTCGCGAGTGCTGCCAAGGCTCACGTTGAATGCCGCAAGCGGCGATTGCCTCAATTTTCACACTCTGAAGGCCACGCCAGCCCGACTGATTAGCGGTTCATATATCGTTGTTATTTGGCTCTCTCAAGGCAAAAGAAACAAAACGTAAAGACAATCGGCAATCGGCGATCGATCTGTATGCTCGGCTTTTTGTATCTACGTGCCACAAATGTAACGCAACCCAAACGAAATGAAATGTAACTTGAGCGATTGCAGGCAGCGCAAAGTTCTCACGGCGAATTACACAAAACGCCGCACATCACGTTTCCAGCCATCATGCCCCCTCTCCCTCTCCGCACCCTCTCTGTTCACCTCGATCTGCTGTGGCTCCAATCCAATCCAATCCAAACCAAACCAATCTTCTTCACTTCGCTTCATTTTCCTACATTCACGACAACGATGCGCTCTCAGGCTGTGGCTATAAATTTGTACAAAGCCCAAGACGTGAGAGAAATGCAAAAATGTCAAGTGAAATAAAAGTAATAGTAATAATAGTAATAGACAAGAGACCCACTGAAGTTACCAAAAAGTCGAGAAAAAAAAATAAAAATGAGAAAAACGTTTATTTTTGGAGAGTCGAAGATTAAATACTCTTAAGCAAATGTTGTAAAAACAAAATATATTTTCATACAAAAACTCCTATAGCAGATATATGATATAGAGGTCCGATTCGGCGAACTAAGCAATAATCCATACGTTACACACTTTCTGACAAAATTAAAATACCTTCTGCAAGGGTGGGAAAAACAATAAAATAAATACATAGACCCAAATAAGAGCCAAACAATGAAAAATGTAAGCTGCGCGCTAATTAAGCAAATTAGTCAACAAATAAAAATAAAAATAAAATATTAAAATAAATTTATTTATATACATAGTACATGTAGATAAAAAATAGCTGCGGTCAGCGGCGCGTCTGTCCATTTTTTTTTAAGCTAGTTTTCGTTGCCGCATTGTCAACAGCACAGCACAAAATTTGACCCATAAAATTTCCCACAAAATTATAGTAATTTTCGCTAACTCAATTTGACGAATGGAAAAAGATGTTGTTGTTTTGGCTGTTGTGTAGAAAAACGAGCGAGAAAAACAACACAATGAGGGATTAGCCGGTCGTGTCCGCAGCTCTGTGGGAGTCGATTGCAAAAGTAGCCGAAAATTAGCTAGAGAAACGTTGGCTACAACAACCAAAAATCAGCGCAATTTTCACTATCCAGTTACCAGAGAGCTCACCCCAACTTCCACCTCCTACTCCTCCTCCCCTACTTCCTCTGCAGTCGTGGAAGATGCCGCATAATTATAGAGCTCACAGCAGCTGCCAGCGTTCGCCGGTGGGCGGCCATTTGGACAGCAACAACAGCTACTATTACAAAAGCCAAAAAAAAAAAAATAAATAAATAAAAGCTAAACTAAAGCCTCTAAATTGGACTACAGTCCAGTGGCAGCTGCCCCATGCTGCAGCGCATTGAGATCTTAAGAGTTCATTGAGATCTTCAACAGCATAAAAAGTTTGCATTTAGATTGAATTGAGATATCTCATTCAAAATGTACAATTTCTTAATCTTTAAAGTTTATTTCATCAAAATGGAAACAATTTTAAATGTTTTTTAAATAACAAAAGAGAAAAAAATATAAATATATATATATATATATTTTATATCAAACAATTTTGTATGCTTAATTGTTTTTTATATATACAAATTTTGGTTTATGATTATTTCAACAAAATTAAATAAAATATTGTATTAATTTTCAACCTTTAAACGGAATTGTATTACATCAAAATTTAAAAAAATTAATATATTTTGTAAATAAATTAAACAGAAAATAAAATACAATATTGTTCTTCATTATTAAAAAAAATCAAAACATTTATTTATTTGGTACTTATCATTTTTTAAAAACGTGAAAATGTAGCAAGAGGCATTATTTAATTGATTTTGAATATTTTATTCTAACAAAATCAATAATAGTATAAATATTATATACTTGATTTTTTCAACATTCAAGTAATAATAAATACGGAAAAGTTGTTGCATTTTTAATGTTGAATAATCAATAATTATTTATGACACATTTGCTATTCAGAACGCAGCTGTTGTAGTTGTTCCATAAAAACTTTACGATTCTAAAATTGAATTAACGAATCGTGCTGGAAATTTTTAAAGTTTTTACCTAATGCAAGAAAGCCAATCAATTTGAATTTCGCCCACTGCATAACAGACTCACAACCACTGTGACTTGACGTTCTTGTGCGAGTCTAGCGCCACTTGGTTTATTTTTTTCCTATTTTTTATACATGTAAAAAAAACCAGGCAAAAGTCTCTATGCTACACGCTGGCAACCGCAAGATTTCGAGTGTTGTTGTTTTTATTTGTTACGAATACGTGCAGCAACACAAGTGGGCATGGAACAAAAAAACATATTGCAACATGGATTTTTTCATCTTTGATTTTTGTATTTTTTTTGTTTTGAGGATTTTGACATTTTTGGCCGCAACGAAAGAAATGTAAATCACTAGCCGACTAGAAGATACCCTGCCCTGACAATTTGAATTTATTATTTTATGCAAATATATTTATGCTGTACATTATATGTATATCACATATCATAAGCATCATTTTGCCTCTTACACAACAGTACAGGGTAGCAAAAGTGACAGCAAGCATTTCTTTAAGAAGTCTGCGAACATATGCCGTTCTACCGCTCTCTCTTCTCTCTCTTTCTCGGTCACTCTTGTTGCTATTACGGCTGCAGCGCAGGCATGAAGCAATTAATGACACGTGTTACCGTTAGAATTATAAAGAGAGCGCGGGATAACGGACTGACCAACACACATATTGCAAACGTTGCTGAGCGACAGTGCAAAGAGGATATGACATGGACAAAAATGAGAGCAACACCAATACAATTGCCAAAAACAAAAACCAGGCCCCCTATCCTCACCACACACACACACACCATGATGGCGGCGGCTGAATAATAAATTTAGCACAGCTCTTCGATTTTTTTCGCCTCTTGTTGTTGCTGTTCTGTTGGGTAACAACGACAGCTGAGCTGGGCTGACATTGACACTTTTTGTCGATTGCTTGTGGCGCAGAAAAATCGTTTAAGGTTATTTATAAAAGCATAAAATACAAAAAGACACAAATATTAACAACAACAAAATTAAACAAATAAAAAGAAAAAAAATGTCGCAGTTGGTCAAAGAGAAAATTTGTCCACAAGCGAACGCAGCTACAGTGCACACGCGATAAATTGAATAACAACTCAAGCGAAGTTTTGCTCGAATATCGGAAATCAATCAATTGCGATTGAGTTTGAGGTTAGCTCACTTCCCGTGTTATGCGCATATCATTATATTTTTTTTGCCATATCTAACCGCAGCCAACTTCACGTGAAGACTGCATTATCAAGCATATGTGTACAAACATTCATGGTGAAAATAATATGTACACAACCATAGCTTTCCTTCCTCGGCAAATATGTCAGGTTTTAATGAAAACATCAATATTACCATCAAAACATAATGAAAATAGAAAGGAATTAGTATTATTATTTGAAGAGAAGAGGGGTGAATTTTAGACGTGTACTTATTATTATGACCCCAAGTGTATGTATTTATTTGCATACAATTATTTGCCATAAAGTCTGCATTGTTTGTTGTTGCTTTTTTCGCCTTTTCCTCTTTTTCTTTGCTCGCCGCTTGTCAATCACACCACGAAATCAATTCCAATGGCCATTTCCCCCCTTCCCAACAAAGCGCTCAATTTCCGCGTCGCGTTCAAGGCGCTTAACCTTCAACTCGCATTGAAGTCAATTTGCTGTTTTTTTTCTTCTCTTTTTAGTTGTTTTTTTTTATTAGTGTGCTTTCACACCGCCGCCGCCGCCGCCCACCGCAGCGTAGCAATTAAATCAAAATTGATGAAGTGATTCTAACATTGTGTCGTTGAGTGTACGATGTATTTCTATTGCTCGCATTTTGAATGAGCTTAATTGTCGACGATTTTCTCTGTATGTGTGTGTGTAAGTGTGTGTGTGGTGTGTGCTTAAGTCGCGACCAGGCAAAGCACCGTTAAAGGTCAAACGAGCATTTAGCCAGAGACGCAAAAAGGAGACAGAAACAGCGCGCCAAAACGAAATGGCAACACACAAATGGAAACTGAAACAAGCCAGTCTCTCTCTCTCCCTCTCTCAGTTCTCACTCTTGCGACTCTTGAATCGCTGTAGAATTATTACTATCAAAAGAAATAAAAACTAGTTTCCCAATATCAAGCTAACCTGTGATGTAGTTGTTGTTGTTGCAGCTGCTCTTAGCTGGTGACTTGAGCGTGGCAACGAGAATAAATAGCCCGGCGATCAATCGACCGGAAAAGTCCCTAATAATGCCTAGATAGCTGTCGAAATGATGGGAATTAAACGGAAATACCACCAGGTTAGATAAGCTATAATTCCAATCTAATTCTAACTAGAGACTTATAACTTGAAATATATATTCATGTATAAACGCGTCAGATGAAGTGTTCAGATTTTTTGACTACTTCCATAGAGGGCGTGGATATTTCTCGCATAAAGCAAAATAGAACAATTAAAAAAAAACTTTACCAAAATTTAACATGTAAGAGATCTCGGATCCACACCTCCCATATTTTGAACTCCCATTATTTTGTCAAAACAGAGCCGATTTTCATGTTTGATGACATTTCAATCATGATTTGTCCTCTAGATTGAGTTTGCATTTAAAAAATATGAATTATTGAAAATAAAAATAAATAAACTGAATAATTGAACGAAACGAATCGTTTATAAACGAGTGAATAACTTAAGAGAAATTAACGTTTGAACTTATTTTGCAAATTTAACTAGAATATCCTTACTATAGTTTTCAATGTTTAGTTAACTTTTGTTTGGCTTTTATTTGTATGCTTTTTTCATTTTGTCTCGTTATTTATTTATTAAGCTATATTTGGATTTACATTTTTTTATGCAATTGCGCATTTTTTAGGTGTTTTTCAACAAATTTTCCTTTTAAGTATTTACATTTATTTAATAAAATTAATTGATTTAACTCTCTATATATTATATAGTGCTGTGACCCACTTTAACAACATTAACCCATTAAAGCTAAAGCCCAACTCGCTGGCATAGTGTTTAAGCTAAACAAAGCAAGAAGCAAGCGAGAAGCAATCGATTTTTGCCACACTGTGCCGCAGTCGCTGCGGTAGGTGGTGGATGACGCATTTGCATTGCACGCTAGGCAAAAAAAAAAGAATAAATACAACTTGGCGCTACTTGTGAAGTGGCTGTGAAAGGGCTGCATTGTTTTTTTTTTTCTTAAAATTTTTTTTTTTTATTTTAAACACGTCTGAGCTAAGGGTTTGAGCGTTGCCACCTGACAGCATGAATGTGAGGGGATGATGGAGACACAAGGCCGGAAACGCGTCCGGCAAGGAAGTGACATTCAGCAGACACCACTGCGGCAAAGGAAGTGGTTAAAAAAATAAAAATAAATAATAAAAAAAAAAACAAACGACAAAACAGCAGCAGCAACAACAACAATCAAATTACTGCTGCTGCTGCTGCTGCGGCTGCTGCCTACTGGTTACAGTTAGAGGCCCAAGCAAAAGCTCGATGCGCCGTAACAGTTATTGTTGTTTGTTTGTTTTTGTTGCTGTGCCAATTCTAAACGTTGCATTGGCAACAGTCGCGCTTCGCCGGTTTTGCAAGCTGCTGCTGCTGCATTGCGCGTAATCAGTGAAGCAACAAACCGTGGCAACACCAACAACAACAACATCAATAATAAGAGTTGTAATGCGGCTACTGCTGAAGAGGTAGCTAAAAAGTGTTTTTTTTTTTGTTTTTGCCCGTATATGTGTATTGAAAACCCGTATGCAGCTAGCTGTGAATGACACAGTTTACACTTGCACACACACACAGTCACGTACGCACACACACACTGGCACAGTGAAGTGAATCTCCTTACTTGACGTTTTTTGTAATTTTATTTGTCGTTATTTTAATTTAAATTTTTTTGTAAAATTGTTTTAACTGCACTGCAATTTTTTGTTGTTGTTAGCATTTCACATAAAAGTTAAAACTGCGCGCCTCAAAACAAACACGGAGTTGTAAACGGCGACGACGACGACGACGGAGACAACGACGACCGTGCGCGTCCAAACATGCCAAAGGAAATTTCTATACTGAGGCAGCAGCAAGACTTTGACAGCTGCCTGCCTGCCTGCCTAGCTGACTGACTGACACACCAATACATACACAAACACAGAGGCTGCCGAACGAAAGCAGAGCATACAGCCAAAGATGACGATGGCGAATGTTTGTGTTGTTGTTGTTGTTGCAGTTAGTTTCTTTTAATGCTGTTGGCTCGAAAGCGCCGCAGTCGCTGTCGACGCACATACGTATACCATTAACTGGTTTGCTCAGAGAGCGAGTGAGAGGCGAGCAGTAAACGTTTCTCTGTGTGTGCTTTGCATACAAATGCGGCAGTCAAGCAAGACCAGAACATATGAATATATACGTATACATGGCACACAACCACTTGTTTGACAGCGGTCTCTCTCCCTCCCTCTCATTTATTTTACTCTCTCACTGCGTTGCGTCGCATCAGCTGAGCAGCTAAAACACGGAGAATTTGTATTTTTGTGCTCAGCAGCTGACAGCGCATAGTGTTGCCAGACTGCCTCGCAGTGAGCATTTCAAATTGAATTAGTAGTAGAACTTTACTACTTTTTAATAAACAAAATAAATTACTACAATTTAAAATTAAAAATTTATTCACAAAAAATATATGTAAGCAATTTATTTTTTAAGACTCTGCTATTTGGGCTTGATTTACCTTTGTTTGGGAAATTATTTCACTACTTTTGTGAACAGTTTTCATATTGAAGTACTCACCTGTAAAAAAGAGAAAAACAAATGTTAATATTAATTTATTTAGCTTAAAAATGTAATAAGAAATGATAACTTTAATTATGTTATTATCGGTTAATTATCAAGGACCCGCATAACCTTTTAGGGAAAACCTCTGTAATGTCATTAGCACCCCAATACCTTTGTGTGTAATTATCACATACACTTTGTGTGTCATTGATAAGACGAGCCAAGAAGACAAAGAGCAAACAAAATAACACAGGAACTGCATTTGGTTCACGACTTCCATGGAATCAAATGCCAAAATCAAAAAGAAATAGAAAGACGCACCGTCATTCAAGACAAATACAACAACAACAACAGTCCAGCTGCTGTCAGTAGCTAAGTGAGCGAAACAGAGAGAGGGCACAATTACCAGTGCTGCACACAGGGCAATTGGTTGCGTTCTCTTCGCTATCTCACTCCCTCATTCGTTCCACTCCTGGACAGTAAACACCTGTGACCGCCCGCATCGCAACTGCTCTGCGCTCTGCAGTTCATTTGCACTTCGAGTGTTTATAGTCGTTGACGACGTGAAAAGAGTATATTGGATTTGTGCAATTGAAGCTATAGACTTGAAATTTGGAATTTAATTTGGTGTAATCCCGTGTCAGATAAAATGTTAAAAACTTTTGGCTAAGCGTTTGGAGACGTGGCAAATCGATAAATATCCTTATATCTTGGTGCGGGCAAGCCGTCAAAATCCAAATTTCACACAATTTTAGAGCTTATGGCTCCAAATTTGGCAGGAAGTTTTCTGCTGACCTCTATTACGCCCACTCCGGCCCTCACAAATTAAAAAAAAATCCATACATTTTCTAAATAACAATAATAAATAAGACCGTTTTCGACTGTGTTAAGCTGTTATTATACTGTAAACCAGTATTGCGCAGTCGGTTACACCCGACTGCAACGTTCTTGTTTTTTGTTTTTGGCTCCTCTTTACACACACGCACACATGCACGCATATGCAATGCACGCTGCAACGGCGCTGCTTGCTTGGCTGCTTTCTAGCGGTTCCTTCGTCAAGCAAACAAACGGCAACGCCGACCGCGACGCCGGTTTGCTGCTTTGTCGGCGCAACGAGCAATTCGCCATTATTCGAATTGCTTTGCGCTCATTATTTATTTTTATTGCAGCGACTGCTGTTGCAGCCTCGTTGCAGTCGACTGCAGGCGGCCAGCAATCAAACGGCACACGATCTCCCTATATCCCGTCCCTCCCCACCCCCTTTCTACATTAACACCTTACGGCACAACTTGGTGGTTTCTAAACAGAAAAAGTAAGAGCTTATTTGAACTGAATTCAAAATTGAGGATTTCAAAACTTGTAAAAAGAAAACACATAGACTGAAATAAGCAGCTAAACTATTGTCTATATTTTGAACTCTAATATCTCTAACCAAAGAACATATAATTACATGTACTTAAATGTACACCAACTTTTCGATACCCTCACCAGCAATCGTTACTAAAATCAATATGTTGATGTAGCGAACCCTTTACATATTTCACAAAACTTCTCAAGCAAAAGTGAAGAAAACCAAAAACCGATTGACAAATTTAAATTTTGGACACATTCCCTCTTATTCCTAAGGACATACACACATATATACATACATACATTTCGTTACTCTATTAGAAATCAAGGAGAGCACTGAGAGCAAACAACAAAAGCAATGTTCTGAAGTGGGAGTGAACAAGTTGCACGAAATATGGCGATCTTGCTCAATCGCAGAAAATAAATAGCTCTTGTGCTCTCTGAAAATGCGGGAGCGAACCAAGGACCCAAGCAAAGCCAAAGTCACTGTGGAATCTGCCACGCACAAAATGCTCGGGTATTTTTCTATGTTTGAGATGTTCCATCAATATAACATAGATTTGCATATGTATGTACATACGTATGTGTGTATGTAAATATATACAATTTAGATTAGAGTATAATTGCTTTTCAGTGACAACAACGGTTAACTTCCTACTCTAGTTTAGTTTATCGATCAGAATACGTATATGCATGCAAGTATATATTTCATTAGGAAAGTAAATTAAATTGTGAGAGAGAGAAGGAGGGAGAGTGCGAGGCAGACCGTTTATTTCCTGCTGGGGCTGCTGACAATAATAACATCAACAGACATAGGCATAAGACAACTAAATAGCAATCACTCGCTCTCTCTCTCTCTCCCGCTCACATACATACTCAAACTCTGCTGAGATTTTGCCTGCATTGGTGTGAGTTGTGTTTTGTTTTTGCGGCTTGATTATTTGTTGCTTTTTACTAATCTCGCATGTGGTTTTCTTAGCTTGCGACGGGAGTTCCGTTTAGTCGGTCACGCCACCACACATAACAACAACAACCACAACGAAAACAACAACAGCAGCAGCTTTGGGTCATGCGCACTACAAATGACGTCAGATGTAGCCATCAAATTTGGAAGTGCGCAAAAAAAATAACAAAATAAATAAATAAAAGAGCAAAACTATGAATTTTATGAGGCGCCACAAGCATAAACACATAAACACACAGACACATACATATACATTTGTGGCAAGGCGCTGGGTGATTTATGCATGTGTCGCGCCATCAGCCGAAAAGGGGGCGTGCCACAACGAGCGCTGCCCAAATGCGTCGTAGGTGTGAACCAGCATTGAGCCAAACACCCCCTACCCCACCCCCAGCCCATCAGCTAAACACTGCTGAGCCATCAGCTTATGCCCCACTGCGGGGTTTCTTTCGGACTGCGTGGAAACCCTATAAAGCAAACGTTTGCGCTGACTGGAGAGGGGCTAAAAATGGGTAGGTGGGGGTAGGGGTATTTGGTAAATGCGCAGCAAACGCAGGACACACAAGCTGAGTAATTCCCAAGGAACAGCAGTAAAAAAAAAACAGAAAACAACAACAAAAAACAATAGAAATAATAACAGCAATACCAATGGACAGCAGCCGAAATAATAATCAGCTGTTTTCGCTAACGATTGAAAAGGGAGAGAGAGGGAGAGAGTTACAGCAGACACTAGACATGGCCCAATAATAGCTTTTTCTCTCCCCTTCGCTCTTACTTCCTCTAACATACAGTTATACGATTTTCTGCTCTCGTTATTGCTGCACAATTGACTCTGGCGATGGTAGAGCAGAAAGGAGTTTGTGTTTCTAGGCTAGGGTGATAGCCGACTAAGAGATATCCTAAACGTCGCTGTGCAGTGGTAAAAAATATGAGGTAAAATATAGAGAAAGTGATGTGACTTAATATGGCCTTTCACGATCAGGGGTAACCCAGAGCAAGTGTGGTAAAAGAGGGAGAGAGAGAATAAGCAAGTAAGAGACAGAGAGAGTTCTTTGTTTTAAATGTAAATGTATTTGTCCAAAAATAAATAATATCAAAATCATGTAAACATTACTTGACTTTATGAGAATCGCATAGGTGGGTGATTCTTATTTGAGCATTTGTGGAGTTTTAATGCGTTATACAAATCTGATAAGAATTGGTATTGAATTGACTCAGCTGTTAATTTGGATCAAGAATATATATATACCCTTTCTGATACTTTTTATATACATATACATATAATACATTCAAAAGTTTATATACTTTTTATTATACACATTTCGTGACAAAATGGTAATATAATAATAGCAACAATTCAAATATATGTTTAGTTGTATACATAAGTATGTATATATAAATGAACTTTTGTAGCTAAATTGATTAAATTCGCATTTTCCTAACACAACGATTTTCATATTCGATTCCCAAAAATGAAAGCGATTATATGTGTGTTTAAAATTAATCAGATTTGAAATACATATGTCAGAAATATGTGTATGTGCATTTACGACATACACAGGTGTACACGTACACTTACAGTCAAAATAATAAGTACACTTTCCTTTTCTCTCTTCAAATATCTGATATTTTATTGAAAATAAAAATAAAATATCCATTTTATTTTCATTGTATTTCGATTGTATTTTCAATATTTGACGATTATTTTGACCATGAGTGCATTTATATAATATTGCCAAATAACTTGAATAAAATATGAAAAGAAGAAAACTTTGCTAAAATTGAAAATTTTTTCCCACCAATTCGTTGGGTCTACAAGCAGCTGACCTGCTCTGCTCCCCCCTCCTGCTGCCCCTGCTCCCTGGCCACAGCCTGACCTTACCGACAAAAACAGGTAACCGTTTCCTCCACATCGAGGGGCAGCGACAGCTGTGTGGATGCAGCGCCTGCGACCGCATCTCCGCTTGCGCCTGCATTGTTGTTGCTGCTGTTGTTGTTGCTGCTGCTGTTGTTGTTGTTGCTATGATGGCGCGCGGACGAGTGCAGGAATGTGGCCGCAAATGTCGAGGACAGCGACGAGTGCGCCGTGGTCGACGCGCGGGGCGTGGCAGCCGCTGGCGTTGACGACGCCGTCGTTGCACCATCCTCGGCCAGCGGCACCGAGGAGTAGCGCACGAGGATGGCGCGGCTCACCCGATTGCCGCCTGTCAGATTCGAGATGGCCCAGTTCATGACCGAGCGGAGCACCAGACGCGTCTGGGGTCCCAACGGCAACTGAGCCGGGCCAAGGGAACCTAATAAGCTGCACGCGCCCGGCCCCGGCCACGCCCCTTGCCCGCTTTGCTTGGATTGATTTTGGCCCAGTGATTTGTCAACCCTGTCAATCAATGCTGGACGTAAAAGAGTTGCCAACTTGCGAATTATTTGTCTCATTGACGCTCTCTCCCTCTCTCTCTCTGTCCCTTTCTCGCTCTCATGCACTTTGTGTCGCGCCTCTGTTTTTGCTCCCGCGTGTCGCCTAATTCAATTAGAGTTGTGCTAAGTGCGCCTCAAGGCCGCGGTTGTCAACGCCCCCGCCCCCTCCTACAACCCTTCTGCAGTGCACTTTGCCTAGTCATATGCATATATAACATGTACTATATATATATAATCTCTGTTCGCTAATTGCCAATTCCTCAACACAAAGTAAAGACGGCGCTTAAAATTGTAAGAGGGCTCGACTAACACATACCCCTTACATTGGTTGGCGTGTGCCCTCAAAACATTTAAGCATCCGTGTTTTCTACATAAAAAGTTAGTTGTTCCATTTTTGATTTTTTTGTAACTCTTATCAACTAATTTAGTTTTAATTAAATAAAAAAAAATTTTTTAAATCTTTTTTCATTTAAACGCACTTCATTATTTATTCTATAAGTACATATACATAGATGGACTCCGTCTGTTGTCATAATCAAAATGGTAAACAGTTTATTTATTAAAAATATATTTTTTCCTTCTTCCTTTAGCACGCTATTGTAACCTATTTTCATGTCATAAAAATATTTGTTAAAATCTCTTTTCATTTAAACGCGCTTCATTATTTATTCTATAAGAACATATACATAGATGAACTACGTCTGTTGTCAAAATCAAAAAATGTAAACAGTTCATTTTTCCTTCTTCTTTTAGCACGCTATTATAGCCTATTTTCATATGTCAAACGGCTACAGGGTATTATTTCTATAGGGTGTGGAAAACAATTAACAATAACAATGTATTTTTGTGCAATCTTCGGAGGAGCTCGACAGTTTGAAATAGGCCAGCTATAGATCCGAGAGCTTTACATGTCCAACTTTTGTCATAATTTTGACAACAAATTTGATCACCTCAAAATCGGTTTTAATCAAAGTTTCAAGTCTATAGCTACAACAGCGGCGTTCATACGGACGGCCATCAAGACTTGATACTCTTTTCACGTCGTGAACGAATTTTAAATCGAACCTTAGACCGTTTTAATATTCAAGCGACCCTTTGTGCATACATACATACATATGTGTACAGTATTGAAAAATCCATATCTTCAAATAAAGCTCTATGGAATGTTTGTATTTACATACATATAGTACTTATGCACACGCATATGTATGCTTAGCTGATCTATGAAACTGTTTGTTGTTATTGCCATGTGTTTGTTTTACATTTCGAATACGTATTTGTAAGGAAATTGGCAAGTTCATTAAACCGGCTTCGCTTATCGCGCTGCGTCGCAACAACAACAAGACGCGTAGAAACATAAACAACAGATGAGAGGGCGCAGAACAATGGGAAGTCGGGGGCAAATAGTGCAAGTGAGCAAGGCGAGAGGCGAGAGGCGAGCGAGAGAAGCTGAACACAAAATAAACGCAATCGAAAATGCAGTTTGGCCTTGATGAATGGACACGAGGAAGCAGAGTGCATAAATACATAAACATACGTGCCTTTGTGTGTGTGATTGTGAGCGCATGCATGCATGTGCGTGTGCATTGGTTTGCGTGCGAGTACATAAAAGAAAAAAATCAAAACACTTGCGACGCGTTACATTTGAGAAATCGATAAAAATACAGAACAACAAAAAAATTGGCCTTTTATTGATTTTGCAGCGCAACGATAACAAACACAACGGGAAGAAGACGAAGAGGATGAAAAACAACAATAGGGAGCAAATGAAACTCCTGCGACGAACGAAACAACAACAACGACAAATGACAAATTTCAGCAACAAAAAAAAGAGAGATGAGAAACGAGGCCAATTGGCGAAATGCCAAATGGCGACGAAGCAAAGAACGCAGAGGACACAAAAGACACCACCAAGACGCGGCGAGGGGAGGCGACAAAGTGAGCGACGTTACGTCGCGACGTCGCTGTTATCGTCTTTGGGGCAGACACTATTTATAAAATCATATCTCATTGCATTTTTTTGTATTGTTTAAACAATAAATTTGCTGCAGCTGATGGCATTTGCTTACTTACCCCATCAACCAATCGACCGTGTCGCGCAAATACTCCGGAATACGCTCCAGTTTGACGGCTGCTGCTGCCTTTGGCCAAAAATAGTTTTAATTTTTCTTTTTCTCAGTTCTTTTTCAGCCTACACCAACAACAGCAACAACACTCACACACACACGCAAGCACGCACACACACACCGACGTCAACAGCAACGGCACACAAAATTGATCAGCTAACAAAATCAATTGACACTTTTACTCTTTATCAAATCAATAAAAATCAAAAATTTCGTTTTAAAACTTTGCACATCTAGTTTTCACGCTTCTTCTTCACTTGTTTTGTGGGGAGCCCGATACTTTTGCACCGATACCAAATGTGTATCGATAAGCGTGAGCGCTCGATAGTGTGTGCATATATATCGCATGGGCCATGCGCAGTGGTAGCACAGCAGGCTTAAGCAGGCTGCAGAAACTGTACTAACTAATTGAAGTTTTTATATATTAAAGCAGAAGGAGTTTATTAATTGTCCAAAAAATCTAAGTAACTGACAACTGAAGCAGAACAGTTACACAACTGTTGAACTACCGCTGCTGCCCTGGTTTCATGCAGACAGCTGGCAACAAAGAGTTTTGCCACTCACACAAAATCAAACAGCTGTTTTTGTTGATACTTTGATTTGTGTTTAAATTTGTATTTTATGAAATGGATGCCGCCAAGCTTTTTCTGGTGTGCAAGCAAAATGAGTTAACTTTGCTTAACTTGCTTGAGTGGGACGAAGAGTTTGAGCAAACGGTCGAAGGTTTTCGGCTAACTTTCGAGCGCCGGCGAAGAAAACGAAAAGCTCCCCGTGCATGGGCTTTTGTACGTATAAAATACATTTTAACTATGCACAGTTCTTATAAATTAAGTAATTTTACTTATTACAGCAACGCACTGGCTGCTTTTGGGAGCAAGATGTACCGACCAGCACGGAAGCCGTTTTCAAGCAGCATTTTCGAATGGAAAAACAGTATTTTCATGTGCTGGTAAAACAACTGGGGGGCCTGAGAAAAACGGATACGAATTTCCGTAAAGCGATAACCGTAGACAAGCGCATCGCCATTGCATTGTATACGCTGGGCAACACGGCGGAGTACGGCACGGTGGGCGAGCTGTTTGGCATCTCAGCTTCAATGGTGGGCAAAATCCTGGGCGACTTTTGCACAGAGGTGAAACGTGTCCTGGCACCGGAAAACCTGCCCGACGAATTTCTCACACCAGCCAGGCTGCAGGATTGCGTACAAGGCTTTGAAATCTTGGGATTTCCGCAATGTTTCGGCGCAATCGGTGGGCAAATGAATATAATTGTAAATTTCTTTGGTATACTTAATTTGGGTTAATATTTTTCAGGAAGCTGCCATTTGGAGGCGTCTTCGGCGTGGGGCAAATCAGCGGAATATCGCAACACACAAGATTGGCAATCGAAAATACTGTTCGCACTTGTGGATTCTCGGTGAGCAAGCAAATATGTTTATTGTTTACCTTACTCTTATTTATTTATTTCCTTAACTCAGCTCTAGATTTCTTTACGTTGACTACAGCTGTCCGGGCAGCTGGCAGAATGAGCGGGTTTATGCGGAGAGTCCGCTCAAAGAAATTATCGATGCAACACCATTATTCAATGCCAATTCCAAACTGATTGCGGGACTGGAGCTGCCCGTGCTGTTGCTGGGAGACACAACATTCCAATGCACCACAACTCTACTGACTCCCCATGATAGACCCCTGGGCGAGCAGCAGGAACTTTTCAATCGTACACTGCACAAGGCCAGGCAGGTTGTGGACCAGGCCTTTCACCAGCTAAAGGCGCGCTTTCGCCGAATCGGCAAAGGCCTGGACAACTATTGCAAAGCCAACGATATTATTCTGTGCTGTTGCATTCTGCACAACTTTCTGAATTACAACAATAGCATGATTCTAGACTCCTGGCGAGATGAAGCGGACAGCGAACGAGCCCAGCCAGCCGCAGTTGCTGTGCAGATGGCTGGCAAAAAAGCTGAGCAGATTAGACAAGCCGTAAGCCAATTTCTTAGCACAAAGAATCTTAACTAAATATTTAATATAACTAGTAAAATAAGACTAATACATAAACTATTTTTTGCCCTTCATTAGGGCAAGTATTTTACTATGGAAATCCGCATTCTCGGCGGCCATGCGCTTCATTATTCGCAAGCGGGACAGGGCAATGCGTTCCAGACGATCCGTGCGATCTCTTTCGATTTCCAGCATTGCCGCCTCGAAGGGCGTCATTTGAGCGGCATTGGCAGGTTTGCGCTTCTTTCGGGCTGGACTTTCAGGTGCACTTTGCGCTGTTTCTTCAAATGTGTTAAATTGCTCAACAGATGCCTCGCGGGAGTTGAATGCGCTCAAATGTAAATCATCGTAGTCAAATGGCTCTTCCTTCGTCAGAATCAGTTCTGCAGGTGTAGATCAGGTATTGAAGGTTATTTAATGAGAATAAAATGCGGGACATACCCGTACTCTGCAGCCGCTCGTTGACCACGCTGTCCTGTCCCAGAATCCGGTGAACTTGCTCGAAGTTGCGCCAGTTCGAGGGGCTACCAGTTGCGTGCACATTCTTCAGCTCTTCCCTGCGTTAAGATTCCATTTTAGGCACACTAACGCATCAACCCAGACCATTTACCTGTATTTTCTGGTCAAATTATCAACTTTAGTGCGCACATCTTTCCATTCAAGCCGCAAACCATTCTCAACTAGTTTCTTTCCAATCGCTTGATAAATATGATGGTTTGCTCTGCTGTTTCGCAGCGCACAAATGTTTTCATTCCACAGCTGAAAGAGCGTGTGCTCGTGAGTGTTTGTCCAAATAATTGACTGTTTTCGCACTTTACCCATTTGAAACACAAACAAATGTTTGCTTAAGAAATATCAAAACAAAGTCTATTAGAGGTGTGCAACGAATTGGGAAGAATATATCGGAGTTGATAAGTGAAAAGGATTATCGATATCCCAGAAAAACAAAATTGCGTAAAAATCAAAACAAAGTGTATTAGATATGTGCTGGAATGTGAACAAAATATATCGAAATTGCGCAATAGCTACCGATTACTGAGTTTCGATATGCCAGACACACGGTGAACTTCAATACGATAGTTTGCTCAAGTCAGTCGATCCCTGTTTGAACGGCAGTCACATTTAAGTCACAGCTGTTTTCGACAAATACATCGATTACATAAAATGGTACAAAATTGCAATATATTAGGGTAAAGTTCCAAACACAACTGCTGAAATCTTTCCATTTCGACATTCGTTACATATGCACATGCGATGCCAACGCAAATGCGACGCGAACCCCTCACAAACTACTACAAGACGAGCTCGATTATATTAGCCGGCCTCGGCGTGGCGGCTGTTGGCTTCGCTGGGAAGCACCTGCTGCGCCGCATGCCACAGATGACGACCAAGTTCAACGAGGCGCTCAAGAATCTGCCCAAGTTCGATGCCGAGAGCATGGCCAACGCCAAGTACTACAAAGGCGGCTTCGATCCCAAAATGAGCAAACGCGAAGCGGCGCTCATTTTGGGCGTCAGTCCCAGCGCCTCCAAGCTGAAGGTAAACTCCTCCAGCTTCAATTTGTAAGTCAACTAATTTGTATTCCGTGCAGGTCAAGGATGCGCATAAAAAGATTATGTTGCTCAATCATCCGGATCGCGGTGGATCCCTGTATCTGGCGGCCAAGATAAACGAGGCCAAAGACTTTCTGGATAACGGCAAATAGATAACTAGACCTGTGTAAATAAACGTGTGTAGAGATTTAGGTATAAGAGCCAAAAACCATTGTTCCTATTTGTGTACTCTGCTCTTGCAGCGAAAGCGAGCATATTGCTTGTGTGCAATGTTCGTCAGTTATGAAAGGTGTATATAGTGTACTTTTGTGTGAAAATGGCCTTGACCATTTTTACCCCACTTATTGTTAATCTCTTTTAAAGATTCCGAGAACTTATATAGTCTTTAGCTCCATAAACAAGAATCATGTATTTTATCTTGTACTCTAGCTAAGGATATTTAAATTGTTAGGCTAGAAAGGAGACGTCTCCGAACACATTTAATATATACATATATATTTTATATTCTGAATGTGTGCAAGGGTATATAATCTTTGGCACCTGATAAATAACTTCTCTCAAGATCAATATTTGACTATTGTAATAGATAGTTTCCATGGAAAAAATTACTTTTTGGTTTTCCTGAATTTCCCGTTTTATGGTATAGAAAACTAATTCGAACTTAAATGAGAACATTTTTCTTAAGCACATTTAGCTTATTTTCAGTAAGGTATCCCCTCATTAACAACGCAAGAAATAAGTTAATGCAAATACCCATTAAGAGTTACGATAGATAATGAATTTACATGAAATGTTGCCTAATCGACAGTTAGTCGAGGGATTTGAACAACCCATATAGGTATATATATTAGCAGGCAAATGGTAAATTTATTTACTTTTAGAGAAATGCAGATCAGGCTGTTCACATTTCTGTGCTGGGCTCTTATTGCAGCTGCGCCGTCGTCGGCCGAGCCGGATCACATTATCACCAATGGCTATCCGGCTGCTGTGGGCCAGGCGCCCTACATTGTGGGCCTGCTGCTGCGGGAGGGCCCGGCGGGCAGATGGTGCGGCGGTTCGATCATCGATCACAACTGGGTGCTGACCGCGGCCCACTGCACGGATCACATTGACTCCGTGATCGTCTATTACGGTGCAAAGCGGCGCACGCAGGCGCTCTTCCATCTGGATGTGGGCGTCGCGGACATTGTCCAGCATCCCAATTGGCCGGACAGCATTGGCGACGACATCGCCCTCATACGCACGCCGCACGTGGGCTTCTGGTCGCTGGTCAACAAGGTAGAGCTACCCGGCTTTGAACAGCGCGGCGAGAGCTTTGACAAATCAGCAGTGGTCACCTGCGGCTGGGGCAGCACCTACGACGGCAGCCAGCTGCCCGACTGGCTGCAGTGCATCGATTTGCACGTCATCAGCAATGCTGAGTGCGCCCGCAGCTACGGCCCGCTGCCGGCCAGCGTTTTGTGCGTCGGCACGCCTGCGGGCCGTTCCATATGTGACGGCGACTCGGGTGGTCCGCTCGTCACGCACGATGAGCCCAAACTGGTGGGCATCACCTCCTTCAGTGACGCCAACAGCTGCCTGTCGACGGCGCCAGCTGGCTTCACGCGCGTCACCCACCACTTGGACTGGATACGCAAAGTCTCCGGCGTTGCGTACTGAGCAGAGTAACGATTGAGAGATTTAAAATAAAATTTAAAATGCGACAACTGAACTGAACTACTTTTTAAATTCAACGACGTTCAACTCGAGTGCTGTAAATTGTGTAGATTATATCGATAGGTGCATTGATAAATCTAGCGCAGTGCTAGAAAATATCGATGTACAGTAATATCGGATTGTCGGTTAACGCTTGAGAAAACTTTAAATAATTAAATTTAAACAAAAGTGGAATGAAAAATACAATTTGAATTTTTGGATATTCTTAAAATCAAATTACATTTTTCATTTTGAAATACAATTCTTATGTGACTATATTTTCAGTTTTGGATGTTTTGAATAAAAAATAAGATTCATTTATTAGCTTCAAGTGAATAAGGACTGAGAATTCGCAGATTTTGTTTTAAAATGAAAGGGAAGTACGTACCCGAAGATATACGTGCTTTTTAGTCTTAAATCCGCATACTGCAAAATTAAAAGCCCTAAACATTATACAAATTAGATTTATATAATAACCAAACCTTGCACGAACCAAATTAGAAAATTATTTGTTTCTTACATCATAAAAGTAATTTTAAATAATTCAGTGTACCATCAAATATAGATTGTACCAATTTTGGTACATTTGTTCACATGCGATAGCTGAGGTCAAATATCGATGCATCGATAAGCCTTCTAGTATGTGCTTAAAATAATCGTTAAAAATGTTCGATATAACGGCAATTTGAATTTGAATTTGATGACA
Source organism: Drosophila colorata (assembly GCA_035041545.1). Taxonomy (NCBI): domain Eukaryota; kingdom Metazoa; phylum Arthropoda; class Insecta; order Diptera; family Drosophilidae; genus Drosophila; species Drosophila colorata. The sequence continues at coordinate 834,868 of JAWNLD010000222.1, forward strand.
TGCAACCAGAATAACTTAAAATTTATTTATTGTCAATAACAGTGAAATCTATGTATTGGCCGTCTGGCTGGCCGGCTCCATGTTGTCCATGACCTCACGGAACTGCACCACGGAGACGAGGCCATTCTGGGTCTTATGTGCCTCCATGAGCTGCTGCCAAATCGTTTCGAAGTCTGCGGCGCTGACAATGTCCTTGAATATTTCCGCCAGCTGCTCCTTGGGACGAAGCATTTGAAAATCGCTGGGCGTAAGGCCATATAGTAAGGATATATCCGGTGTCAGCAGATCCTTGACATGCGTCGAGTCCTCGTCCAATTGCTTGGGCTTCGGCTTGCGCATAACGGGTCCCTGAATCGGCTGCTTGCCCATATCGGCGCAGAGCAGACGATAGGTCGTATCCTTGTTGTAGACATTCGCCGGCGTCGTCGATATATTGCCCGTGGTGGGCAGTGGATTCTGGATCGAGAGCAGGCGACAGAAGTCATCGTAGTTGACGCGCTCCGTGGGACAGGCCTCGTCGACGATCATTTTGAAATGGGAGAGCGTGGTGCGCATTTTATAGATATCGATGTACAGATGCATCTTGTGCATCACCTCGAAGATCTTCTTCAGCGGCAGATAGCGCGTTTGATCCTTGTCGTTGTGCTCCAGCATCGAAATCAGATCGAACATTTGGAAATCGGCGCGCTTTTGCAGCTTGTGGCGCCACATATTCAGATGCCCCAAGGCGTCGATCAGATGCTTGTTGCTCTGGCACGGCGAAATGTCCTCGATAAGCATCTTGCAATCGCAATCGGGCACATAGCTGGGCCTGCCATAGGTCAGGTGCGCCGGCGCCAAATAAGGGTATCTGGGTAAAAAAGCATGCTATATGGGATGAAAAACACGTTACTTGGGAACTGGCTGTGGGAAACTCACATTTTGTACTTTTTACCGATGCGCGGATAGGTGCGATCGATAAAGTCCATCTGCTCCTTGCTGATGATGATCACGTGGCCAGCGCACTGTTGCATGCAACGCTTCACCAGCTGACCGCTAACATCGCCCCGGGTGCCCGCCCCGTAGGTGGCCTCCTTGTCGAAGGGTTCTTTGTATCTGTGCGTTGTTTGGGATTGCGGTTAGAAGAGCTTCCAGAAGATACAAATGCTCTGGTCGAGGTTGATCGACGAGTAGATGCCCTGTTCCAGGCTACAAGCTGCCACAACTTAATTTGTTTATAAGTCAATATTTTTGAAATTTTCGTGGCATTCTTGTTCTTTGTTTACTAGAAGAGAATCTACATACCAAGTTTTGAATATGCTAAAAAATACTGTGCTGAAGATCGATATTTATCGATTTAGCAAAATTTGGTATTGTTATCTGGTCAAGCATCACTAATATATTTCTCCATATAATAGTTAAGATCTTGTATTTTTATTTCAGCCTGAGTTAAAAATCGATAATTATCCAATTTGGAAAATCTTATATAGCTATACGGGCAAGGAGCACTTATATATATATATATATGCATATAATATTTAACTACAAAATACTAATATACATTTTAATTTCTATATTTTGCGCTTTCATAAATCGACCTGATCAAGAAAACAATTTATTGGATCGGTAATACTTCTTTCTATATCTGCCACACACATTTGTAAAAATCTAGCGCTTCCAATCTCAGATCTAAGCTTAACAAACATAATTTCAAGTTCGATAATTATCGATCATCTTAAGCTTATATGCCTAACTTCCAGCCCAGCTCTCCTTGTTTCAGAGATTGACGCAGATAGGCATGACACAAAACCAGCATACCCTCTTATACCCCAATTTAAAATGGTTACAGGGTATTATACTTGCAAGTTTGACCTTTGCACCCACCTGCGATTGACTTGCTCCGCGGGAAAGTAGTGATTGTGACTGAGCACATATTTGTCGTGGAATTTGGCATACTCGCGATTCACCTGCTCGTCCGGCTTGCGCGGCAGCACCAGGTCGTAGAGTCTTTCGCTGGACTTGGTCTCGCGTCCGAAAGTGCAATTGAAATTGGTGACCGTATCTGGCTTGGAGCCCGTTGGCTTCGCCTCGCCCAGCTTGGCCTTGTTGACGTACATCTCCTCGGAGAATTTCTCCTTGAACATTGCGAAACGCGACTTGGACTTCTCGATGGCCATCAGCTCCGGCACACTGATCCCCGGCAGAAACGGCGACTCCGGCCACAGTTCCGTCTTCAATTTCTGCCGCTTGCAGTCGGCCCGTATCAAATGCTCGGCCACCTCCTCAATGTGCGATATAATCATGCAGCTGTGGGTCGTGTTCTCATGGTCCACGGGCGAGCTGACCCCCGCCGCCCGCATGTCCGCATTGCGATCCCTGAAACGACCAATGTTCGCCATTTCGCGTAGTTCTCTTTCTGTTGCTTAGCGCTTTTGCGTAAATTATTTACGCATTTATTTTACTATTTATTACTTATTTATGATGAGTTCCACTAAGTTTTTGGTTTCTCTGTTTGCTTTGAATTCGAAATGTGATTGTTAATGCTAGGGCTTTGCCAGAAAGATACCCTTTAATTGCATATTATTATTAACATCATCATTATTATTATTCTTATACCCTGTAGGGAGCATCTCTGATTCACGTAGAACAAGTTTATAATATTTCTTTGATATCTCGAAGGTAAGTGCTCGTATAGCATACACAGATTAAGGATATTTTATTTTATTTTTGATTTCCAGCCAAGGAAGTTCAATTGTATGCTACGTTAGTGCGCAGCTGGGTACAGGGTATCTGCTAGTCTGGTAATCCTAAAGCACTCTTGCTTCTTATTATTATTTTTATACATTTCATTATTATTTGATTCGCTTTAAGCTTTTAATAGATTCATGAAAAAATCCACATCCTCAGGTGGAATACGGGTGGAAAGTTCAATTTTCGCCCGAATGACAAACCTAAACATGTTTTTAGAATTTATATCAAAAGATTTATGTCGAAGTTTTAAAACACTCGCTGAACCAGTCTTAAATTTTCTATGAACTCTATAAACACTCGTTTAACTAAATAAATAAATAGCTTTATTAACTGAATATTTATATTAACTGAATAAATAGAACTTATGCGTAGCTTGGCTCCAGCCAAACTGAACGAGTATATGCTCAGTGGAATCATTGCGGTTTATAGTACATAGTACACGACGGAAGGACAAATGGAGAATCGTATACTCTGGCCTAGTTCAGGGCATAGTTCTTTTGCAGTATAAAGTCCCAGGTGTCCTTCCAGCGCAAGTCGATAATCTCCTTGGCGGACATCTTTCTCGAGCCGTAGCTCAATGGCAAGAACTTGACGAAAATGGCGCCGACGGCGATCAGCCAGAGGAGCAGCAGCAGGCGATAGATGCGCACCAGGTGCACAGCTCGGCCGCTGCAGTGGCTCCGCAGCAGATAATCGAGATGCTCGAGCACAAAGCAGAGCAGCAGCAGCTTGAAGACAAAGGCGGGCAGATAGTTGTGCAGGAAGAGCGTGCGATCCACAAAGAAGTAGGGCAGATAGTGCACCAGGTAGCCCACGAAGAAGGTGTCGCCGGCAACGAGAAAGCGCTGCCACTCGCCGGCAGCGACATCAAAGCAGAGCCGGCGACGGCGCACCGCATAGAAGGCGAGCAGGGCGGCGTAGACGAACAGTCCGGCGCTGGCCATGTACCAGATGAGCACGTTGCCCAGCAGGTAGATCTGGGCACTGGAGCCATCGTCCAGCCAGTAGGCGATGCCCTTGTCCAGCAGCGGCCACTCGTGCGGCTGGGAGCTGTACATGTGACTCTGCACCTGCTTCGCGTGCCAGAACATCTTCGTCTGCAGCTCCAGCAGCTTGGCCCAGAACGAGAGCTTCGTCCGCCTCGTGGGTATCATCTCGGCGGAGAGCAGCTGACGCTCGCGTTCACGCTGATCCTGGGCTGTAATTGGAAGGATCATTATTATTATTTAAAGTATAGGAAATAGTTATAAAGTATCAACACATTTATTTTTAAATAGATGAACCTTGGCCTAAGATTTACCCCCGGAGCCCCGTTGCAAGAATTATTATTTTTATTCATCTATAAATAGCTTATAATAGTTAATTAGAAATTTATAGTTGATTTGGAAGAGTAATGAAAACTAAGCCCAAAACTCGAAAATATTATTATTAATTATGTTACTTAATTATATTTCATTATTATTATTATTTCACATGATAATCTGGATTTTATGCAGCCTCTTAGATCATGAAATATAAATATTTGGGGTACAAATTTTGCGATTTATTAAAAATAATCAAACCAAATCATTTTAAGATAAAAAATGGAATTCATTTGATGATTAACTATTTTATATTTAATTTAGTACGACATTTTTGGTCTTTCTGTGTCTTTCTAATATCGCACAGCAGTTTACAGCTGGCTAATGGGTATCTTCTAGTCGGCTACTTTTAGCTGTTTCACTTGCCTTACTCACTTGCTTTCGCACTTACTCTTTGTATAGCGGTGCTCCTCCACATTCCAGATGGCATCCTGGTGCAAGTGCTCGCGATCGCCGACCACCTCGTGCTGATTGAAGCCCCAGCTGGGCAGCTGGCGGCCGCTGAAGCGGAGGGCAGCGCCCGTCGTCTCGTGGATTAGACGTATCTCCGACTTGATGGCGTGCCAGCTATCGCCCTCGGTCTGTCTGTTGAGGATCTCGACGCGCCAGAGCAGCTCGCCGGCCATTTTGATCTCGTAGTCAATGTAGCAGCTGACCTCCTGGCACTGGGGCGTCATCGGGGCCGCCACGTCGTGTGAGTTCAAGGCACGGCTGGTGATGCCGTGCACCAGTTGGATGACATCGCCGTGTTGTATGGCATCGGGCTGCTCGCCGACGACGAGATCATCGCGCTCCGGCCGCTTGACAATCCACCAGTTGTTCACATCCTTGAAGGAGTAGCACGTCACCTGCTGCTGGTGCGACGAGCCGCGCTGATCCTTGTAGCGCACCGGGTAGACGGCCGCGTGCGAGTGCAGCCAGCAGGTGCGTCCGTGCGTGTGCCGCAACGTGATCTGCGAGCCGTGCACCACAGCCAGCGGCTGGCCCCGTGTGATCGACGCCAGGCCGCCGTCGAGCGAGGCCTGAAACGCACTGGTCATGATGCTGTCGTGCGGCCCGGCACGATGGAGAGTCCTCAGGTGGACGTAGAAGACGCCCAGGTAAACGGCCAGAGGAATGCCCACGAACAGCAACAGTCTGCCCAGTGCGTGCAGCCAGAGCTGGCCAGCTGTGTGTGGAGAGGGAGGGAGGAGATGTTTGTCAGTTCAGTAAATTCATCAATTGATCAGATGGTAATCAGATGGGTACCCAGAAGTAACCAGTTACAGATCTCTTTTAATATCTCTCTGTTAAATAACTTTGCAGACTCTCTCTGTTACACAATTCTTTTGTAAGCTCTCTCTGATTAATGAAAAACTATCTCTGTTAAAGTCTTTTTCTGTTATTGATCTCTTGTTCTGTTACCCGATCTCTATGTTAAATATATATATTTTTTCCGATAAGATGTAACAGATATCTGATGCAAGCTCTTTTAATAGGTCCTCTCTGTTTAAATCTTTTTCTGATAAAAGTAAGCTCTCTTTGTTTGAGATCACATTCAGAGACGCTCTTTCGTTTAAGCTGTCTCTGTAACACGGTCTTTATGCTAAAACTCTCTATTATAACCAGCCTGTCACAGTTTTCTCTTTCCAGCTCTCTTTCTGCTATTTGTCAATGTATAAGGATCTCTGTTTTATATTCTTGTTGCAGAGCTAAGTTACATTCTGTTAAAGATATCTGTAACAACCTCTCTCTGTCAAACAACTCTGTTACTATCTCTTGAACTCTGTCATTGTAGTTTTTCTACGCTCTCTCTCTCTGTTACATACTCTCGCCGCATTCGTATACTCACTCGTCAAGCTCGCATCGTAGAGCAGCTTCCAGAGATGCCGACACAGCAAATACCCAGCCAGAACGAGCGCCAGGAAACCGACGTATTTGACGCAGCCGGCGCAGGCGAGAGACAGCGCAGCGGCCGCTCCGCTGCCCAACCAATGGAGGCTGCCCAGCGAGCAGCGCTGGAAACGCAACAGGCAGGCGATGCCAACAGTGCTGGCCAGCAGCAGCATCGATTCCATGAGCACGAAACGCGACTGCGTCAGCAGAGCATTGTCGAGAACGACTAGCAGGCCGCCCAGGGCAGCTGTCCAGCGACGCAGTTGAGCCTCCAGCAGTAGCCTGTAGACGGCCGGTGCGAGGAGACTGCCGCATAGAGCGGGCAGAAAGCGCAGCCAGAAGACGGGCACATTCGGCGCATAGGTGGCGCCAATGTGCGGAAAAGTGTAGTTGCCATCGTATCCGGCGAAGCTGACTAGGCCAGCGATCAGCTGCTTGCCCAGCGGCGGATGCTGGTCGAAGAAGAAGATGTTGCGCATGTAGTGTGAAATGTATTTGCCGTAATGCAGCTCATCAAAACTGTGAAAGCAATCAGTGGAAATAAACATTGACAATTATCATTGGCGAAAATTCAAAGCAACCGGTATGTAAAGAGTTGTGAGCTCTTAAAACAGTGACGTCACAATATCGGAATTTTGTGTGAACATTTTGAACATTTTTGAAAATAACTACAATTTTGCTCTTAAAGTAGCATATCGACTAAAGTAGGTAAGCTATCTTAATGATACTTGGTATATTTTTGTTAGATTATAGCTTTATATTTACATCGAAAGCGATGTCAACAAAGCACAAACCGATATTATGACGTCACACTCTCTTCAATCACGCTCTTTTGATACAGCGCCGAATAACGGAACTGTTCTTTAGATCTCTCAATCGTAACTTACACAACATTCGGCGGTGTTGCCAGCTTGTAAAAGCGCGTCACGAACGCCAACAGAAAGAGAGCCCAGCTGATGAGATCGATGTGCAGACTAACGGTAAATTGTTCTGCCGCTGCGCTGTCCGCGCTCTGCTTAAGAGAATGCACATCATCGACGTCACACGAACGGGAACGCGAGCGCGACCGCGACTTTTTCATGGCATATGTAGGCGTAGGCGTAGGCGATGCAGTCGACGTCTCTGTTAGAAAAGATTGCCGGCTCGCAGAGCGTCGATTACGCTCAGCGCTGCCGCGCAGCGGAGTATTCAGGTGGCAGTTAATATCGCGGCAACAGTTGACCATGGTAGCTGTGGTGGGCAGCATGCCATTACAGCACAGTGGTGAAGGTGAATTGCAAGTGACCGCCGCTTTTGTTGTTGTTGTTGCTGCTGCTGCGACTGAGGTTGCTGAACGGCTGCGAAAGTGAAGTCTTTCGTTTTGCTCGTTGCTGGCGTTTTGATTTTCGATAAGGTTTTCCGCAACATTTTGTTGTGATTGTTGCTGTTGTTGTTGTTGTTGTTTCGACTTGGAGCGCGTTGTTTTGCGCCGCTGTACGCTGTGGCTGGACATTATGTAAACTTGCAACAGTTGCAGCGTGAGAATATTGCAGTTTTTCTTATTGTTTGTTTTGTTTGGAATTATTTTAGAGGCATTTACTCGCACTTTCACTTTTCACTTTTATATAAATACAAACACGTATTTATTTTTACATGTGTATTTATTTTTACGTATGTATACATTGAATTCACAGCTTTTTTTTATTGCCACGTCTGCCAAGAAACTTTTGCACTTGTTGTTGTTTGCTGTTCAGCACATTAACATTAAGCGCCCAGCAGCCGAAGAAAGTTCAACGCACACACGCACACGTAACGAGCCAGAGAGAGCACTAAAAATATATATTGCTGCGGCGTCTGAGAGTCATGGCACGCGCATATTTTAAGCTGTATTTACTTCACCTTTTGCTTTGGTTTGCACTCTCCGCGATTTGCCGACTCGCTCGCTGAAGATCTCGAAGCGCACTGGCAGTAGAACGACCAAGGCGCGTCTGCGCAGCCGCAGTGGTTGCCGCTGTTCGTGGTGACTGCGCTGCCAGCGCTGGAATGCGACTCGTTTGCTGAGTGTTTTGACTGCGTCCGTTGCCTACTTTGATTCTTAACCCATTTCTGTTGCGCAGCCTCTCTCGCTCCCTCTGCCGGTCTGCATTTGCTGTGGTCAATAAAACAACAAATACTGCAAACAACTGTTGATTCAAGTCACCTTTTTGGCATAGCGGGTTTCAAGGTAGCACGCGACAAATGCGCAGCTAACTGCAAGATAAATATTTGTTAAATGTAGTTGATGTTAATAGCTATTAATAATTTTTTATTGAGTACTCTTAATTTTGGTACTAACAAATTTTATAGATTAAATTAATCTTGTTCGTACAAAATTTAAAAAAAAAATTTACCCAGATTAATTAATTGCTTTTTATATTATTTGATTTAAATTATAATTTTTGCTATCAGACTATTATTAAAACTATCAAAAATTAAAATCGGAGTTTGAATGCATAATACTACTAAAATCACAATAACAATTAATAACACTGTAATAAAAGGTAAAACACTTTTATTTATTATTTCCGGTTTTTAATGGCTATTTAAATTGTTTGCAACGGAAGCAAAACAAATTGCCTAGATATTTTAATATATACTCATGTGTATGTATTGCCTTACAGAACTACCTTACATTAAATTGTGAATTTTGAAAAAGTGAGGCACCCTGCCTCAAATATATATTTTTGCCCTTGTCGACATGCTACGATTTCAAATGGCAAAACTGCGCTACACAAAATAGACACACACACACACACACACACACGCACACACACAAACACTATAAGCATTTAGTGCGAGAGAGAGTCTTTTATGGAGAGAACATGCTTGACACGAAACCAAACGTACGCGAAGCCTTCGAACTCAAACTCTTTGTCTGGCGCAATGTAGACTTTGTCTGGTGCTGATGTGCGGTCTCAGGGGGCGGCCCTGTGCGCGACAGAGAGCGCAACAGCGAGACAGCGAGAGGTAGATATGACAGCAGAGTTGGAGTTGGACCGAAAGCAGAAAATGGTTCGGCATGAGTCTGAGGGCTTTTAGGCGTCGACTGCGGTCCCAGTTTCAGGTCTGGCGCCGCTGCTGCTGCGATGACGATTGCGATGGCTCTGGCTCCGGCTCCGACTCCGGCTCCTGCTCGGCCGTGGGTGTCTGCATGCCACAGCTGCAGCACGGAGTGCAACGCGATAGTCGACTGGTGCGGGTGTTGGGGGTGGCACGGTACCCAGGGTCCTTGCACCCGGCGAGCAAAACAACAACACGGGCCAAAAGGAGGCAACGAGTTGAGTTTTGTTGCTGCTGCTGCTGCTGCTGTTGGCGGATTGGCTGCCAGGCTTTGTGTGTGCATCGGGGTGGCAGCCCCAGCCTCGCGGCAGGCGCAGGACCCGCACAAGTGCAAGGATATTGTCGCCACCAGCCGCCAACCGCCAGCCGGCCCAGGCATTTGCTGCAACGCCAACGCTGCAGCATCGTGGCTATAACTGAGCCTGATTTTGTATGGAGTGTAGAATGGGTGTGTGTGCCGGAAAGGTGGGGTGCATGGTGTGGGCATTGGCCTCTGATTTTGGGTCTGAGTCTGGCCCAGCCGTGTGCCACTTTGGGCAATGTTCGTGGCCGTGGCCGTGGCCTCGACTCGTGCGCTCGTTTCCACTCCAGCCAAGGCCAAGCCTGCCAAAGGACGACGTCGCCGTCGCCGTCGCCGACGACTACGATGGCAACGGCGATAATGTGGCACAATGACATTGACATTGAACTAGGTCGAGGACGTTCTACACTTTAGCCACCGTTTTTGGTTAATGTTCGCCCAACGTGTCCGCATGAGTCCTGGCACTCGCCCCCACCATTCCCATTCCTCTTTCCACTTTCCCCTTTGCTCCTTCACACGTTTCCACCGACTGTTTAACTGTCTTCCGAGCCTGATTATGTGGCATGGCATGATTATGCCACATAACGTGCGCTGCTGCTGCGGATGTTCATTGTGTAGAAGTTACAACCGTTTGTTGCTGCCCCAAACAGAAGTCAAATAATTCATCATTTTGCTTTACTTTGGCCAGTGGAGCTCTTGGCATTAATTGCTCTAAAGTGATTGTGGATTTCTTTTTTAAGAACATTTGTTAAATAGGTCTTTTTTAGAAGTTTCTCGAGTTGGTAAAGAGAAGAAGTTAAAGGGGAAGTAGTTGGAGAATTTTCTAAGGTGATTTTCTGCAAAAACTATTTTTTACGGTTTTACTCAGAAAATTAAGTTGACGTTATTATTTAGTAAATTTTATTTGGAAAAAAACCGCTTTGGGTTATGTATGTATATAGTTAATGATGGAGCTTTGATTAAGTAAACAATTTAATGCAATAAGAAGTATTTTTATTATTATTGTTATATTTTGTATTATTTGTTTTATTACTATTATTACTATGATTTTTTTTTAATATTAGTATCGGATATAGGTAAAAAAAAATATTTCCTCATTAAAGAATGTAACAAACAAAGATTCAAGCCAAAAACTGCGATAATGTCAAAAACCGAATTTTAAGGCGTCCCCTTGTTGAGCTGTCTGAATATACATACATTCAATTAAATGTACCCTAAACAAATTTTAGCTTTATAATTTGACAAATCTAATAAAATGTATCTCACACATAACCAGCATAAGTTGCCCAAGTTAGTTGTATTTTTGTTTATAATAAAATATACAAGTTTAAAAAATATCATTTATATAAGCATAGTTGTTGTTAGCTGATCCCTTTCTAACTTTCTATAGCATACATTTAAGGGATGTGACTTTTATTTGGTATGCGTATTGTTTCTCTATTATAATTGTTAAGATTTTTATTATTATTTACTTAGCTTCATTTTCTGAGTAAATATATTAAAGATGCAAAATTGCGTTGAAAATCTTTTTCTTTTTTAAAAACTTCTTTAGAACTCTTTGGAAACTTTCTTTAGCAAATTCTGTAGAAGCTCTCTTTAGAAAATTGTTTAGAAATTGCTTTTTCTCGTAATTATTATAAGAATATATATACATACAAAAGATGTAACATAATTTAAATTTATGAAAATATTTATAAATACATTTAGCTATCTATTCTCAATCTCTTAGGTACTTTTATACTTTACTTTTACATACATATACATATTTATAGTATATATATATTTAATTGTAATTTAATTGTATAATGTATACAGATAAAGGAGATAGAGAAATAATGAATAAAAGGTATGCAAATTGATATTGTAATTAAATTTGTAATAAAAGATACATATATGCATACAGTTATCCGAGATGTAGATGGTAGATTTATCATTGATGCGATTTATATCTTTTAGTTTTGTTTATTGTCTTTTGCAATCTCCTGCAGAGTTGGAGTAGCTTAATGCAGCTTGCAGCTTAAAGCAACTTGAGTCGCTTTGAGAGGCATCTTAAAACAATCGAAATTGATGATATTTTTGAGATAAATAAATTACCTGCAATTTAGCCAGGCCAGGCCAGGACGGCTGAACAACAAAGCAGCTCGGCAATCAATTAAAATGCAAACGAATGGGCTTCCATTCTACGAGCTTCTAATGGAAATTGGAGCTCCTCCAGCAGCCACAATCTTAAACTTAAACTACCTAAGGACCACCCACTCCCCCCTCAATTGCTGCATCAACATTGCAGTCTAATAATTTCCACTGCATCTGCATATTGTCTAAGGCTTTGTTTTTCCGGGCCATCAAGTTGGAGGGGTGGTGGGGGGACTTGGGTTGAGGCATTTTATTTATTTTAAATGAAATGAAATTTATTTTATGCACATTTTATTCAGTTGCAGCTAAGGGATGCAATTTCTATATACTACATGGATTATTCATGCACACACACGCACGCACACACCTGCACACCCCCGCACACACCCCCAAAAGCATGTGCTGAAATTTGTTATATAGAAAATGCAACTAAAATGCTTTCATGTTTTTGCTGTTTTATGCCCGGCAACTGTCTGGCTTGTGCGTGCCTCCAGCCCCCGCTTCACCTCTGTTACCTCTTTATGTTGCATGCATGCAGCTGCAGCAGCAGCAGCAACAACAACAACAACGTCAACATTTTGTTTTTAGTTGCATTTCAGTCTGGCAAAATTTTTGCCATTTGATTGCATTTTGTTTTGGGCCGCTTGCCCCACTCTGTGTAGAGTTTGTTGCAATGTTGCTGCTGCTGTAGTTAGGTGCTGCACACACACACACACATACAACCACAGACACACGCATAGGCATAAAGTGCATGCAGAAAAACGCATAGCTGCATTTGGCGCTCTCTCAAACTGAAAGAGAGCTTTGTTTTGCACTGTCCTAGGCCTTAGGGTGCTATATAAACACATATAAAAACATATGAATATATATATATGTATAGAATATAGAAATATTTTTTATATATATATACAAATTTTTCATATGTTATATAAGGTTTTTTGTTATATATAGACACATATTTTTTTCGTTCGCTTTTTAGTTTGATTTGCCAGCTAAAAATAATCATAACATTTTCTTGGTACAGTTGCGTTCAAAACATGACATTTGCATTGCACCGTTAGTTGCAGTGTTGCATACCAAGCTGGCAAGTAACAAGTAGCACAGTTTTCTATGCACTTCCCTCCTCGGGCGACTAGTTTCTAGCTGCAATTGCAGCCAGCCAAAAAGTGGAATGCTTTTTTACGCGTACAAACACACATCAATATGCTGAGGCACACACACGCACACACACACACCACACACACACACACACCACACACACACACACGCGTTGCATATATCTATCCTTAGCCCCCCATTTTTGTGGGCCGTTTGTTTAGAATTTTAGATTTTAGCGCGTTTTAGAATTTTATGAATGAATTTTCGGCGCAGACCCCTAGATCCTCCCACCCCACCCCTAACGTGCATTGCGCCGCCCTGGTCCTGTCTGCCACCCGTTGTCGAGTCACTTTTAGTTTTTCCGGTTAGTTTTCGGTGCCCATTTTTGATCAAGGGGGGCGAGGGCCTTGTGGGCGTTTTTTTGCGACTCGTTCGTTTCGACCTTGCCCAGTGACATGGAGAGTTGGGGCAGGAGGCTGGAGCGGGCCTCTCGTGCTTGGACTTGTTTAGATTTTGTGCCAACGTCAGTTGCAGTTTTGTTGCCCCGCTTGTTGGTCCATTTTTGCATTCTCCATTGCACTTGGCACAAATATCCCAAAAAGCTGTCGCACTCGAAACTCTTGAAGAAGACAAATATTAAAGTTGCTCGAGAGTTGCGAATAGTTTCCCTAATAATGAATACGAGAATTCTGTAAAATAATAAACTAGTTCAACTAGTTAGTTATAATAGTGATATTTAATAAAAAAATTATAATAATAAGACTGGAAATCCTTAAACGATTGTCGTTGGTTCGGTTCACGGCTCGAACCAAAGCTTTGCCTTTAGGGTTGGGCCGTGAATCAGGTTTTGATTCGAACCCAAGGTTCGTCACATTATTTGAAATTGAAAGGAACACAGAGTAAAATATGTAATGTTTTTTTTAGAAGAAAGCATTTATTCTTTCGAATCAACATTAATGCAGCGCCTGTCAGGCAAAATAAACATTTGGCGTTAAAATGTTGTGTTCTATTAAAATTCAACCAGTACATTTATAAAAAGAAAATTATTCGGTTCGGCTCTAGCTTCTGCTGAGTATTTGGACAACTGAATCGGTTCAAGGTTTACTTTATAATTTTCAAATATTGCAAATCTGTGTTTGCATCTTTGCAAAAACAATAATTTTAGTACATAAAAACTATTTAAATAATTAATTTTAATTTTAATATAACATTTACAGCTCTAAAGAGACTCTCATTCAATTTTAGAAATAGTGCTTACCCAAAAAGTATGCAACATACAAATGTAAATAAACTTTTTGGTTGTTTGCGGCGGAAGAAAGCAGTTGATCAATCTCCCCTTTCTAGCTCTCTGGCGAGGGTGTTAGAGGCTGCGGGTGATAGCGGAGGGTCGCCTCCTACCAACGTCAACTCAAACCCAAATCAGTGCGTTAGCACAAGTTTCATCACAGATCATACCCCTGAGGCATCAATGAAACCCATGGAAAATACTAAATTTTTATTATTATTTTTATTATTCTGTGTTGGTTGTAAACATTAGATATTTTAAAATGAAATTGAACCCAAAGAATTACGAAATATCACAGAATTAGAATATTGAAACACTTTGATTAAGATTTCTGTGGAATAACTTTTCCAACATAATTTGAAAATAAATCAATTTTTGAATTTAATTACGGGCAAGTGTATGTGAGTGGGTTGGTCGCAGGCAATCGCATATGTACATGTATATATGTACATATACACACACATATATATATATATATATATGTGTATATATGTATGTGTGCATATAAATGTATGAAGCCACCATCAAAGCCCAGCCGCTGCCCCTGCCTGAACTTAACTCTATGCATTTACTAAATGTTGGCGCCATGTTTGAACATGCTCTTCCCTAAGAAACCAATACATATGAAGCAGAGAGACACACACACGCGCACACACACACACACACACACACGTGCTGGTCTTAATGAGTTTGCTAGATTTGGATACACACAACAAATAGCTAATAAAAATGTATTGTGAAAAAAACTGTTGCATTGCCGGCGCGCGCTGTAAATTGACAGCGAGCCAAAGCACAAAGCCGACTAGCAAATTTGAGAGCCTAGACTAATGGACAAAGAGTAATAAAAGAGAGCGCGCCACAAGCGGAGAGAGCGCAATCGAAACGAACTGAAACGAACCGAGCCGAGTCGAGCACTAAACAAACGAGACAACAAACCCAAAAGCGAAAGCGAGGTGTCGCACTTTCCAGCTTAGTGCGTGACTGTCAACTGTGGCTCATGTGTGTGTGTGTTAGTCTCTCTCTCTTTCTCTCTCACTCTCTTTCTGTCTCTGTATAGGCATTTGAAAGCGCTCGCCGCTTGGCCTCTTGACAAAACACATTTGGGCAACCGTATAGCATCCGCCCCGTGCCTATCCCTATTCATATCCCATAGCCCCGTTCTCACCATCGTGAGAGAAACTCTACACAATTTTAGGCGCCCGGCCATCGGCCCAATATGCCGGCCGGCCAGCCGTTTCGTTCTGCATTTGCTGGCCAGCGCCGGACGCACTTTAAATCAGTTTACGTTTCAACGTCAGCATCAACACTACGTTACCTCGCGGTTTTGTGCTCGCGCATTTGTGTTGTTGCGCTTCTTCGGCGCCCGCCCATGCGACGCGTTTTTACTTTCACGCGGCTTATTTCAATTTCGGCGCGCGCGAATCCAACCAATTCCACAGTTCAAAGTGGAAATTTAAATTTGAAATCAGTTCCTGTATAACAATTCGCATAAGCATGCCTAATTAAGCCCAACCAACAGCATTGGAAAGGAGTAAGTCAAATTTGCTTAATTTTATTGAAAATAAATTTTTAATTTTCTGTTGGATTAATAATTAAGTCTGAAATGTATCAGATATTATTCTTTATTTAAAACTTTATTTAATGAAAGTAATAAAACCCTCCAATGTAAAAATTGCTTTTCGATAAAAATTATTCTCAATTCCTATGTCAAGAAAGCGTTTCAAAGGCTTTTAAAAACGATAAGCAAAAGTTCTACAACTTCTTATATTTAGTTAGATAATTACAATAGTTTTTTGTTCTGCCGTATTATATTAAACCATATGGCTTTACCAAAGAACTTTCATAATTTTTCTGCCTTTTAAGAAATATTTAATAAGTACAATATTCACAAAATAAAGATAAAAATTAGCCCATGTCAAAATGTCGTTCAACAAATAATTTCATTAAGCTAATTTATTTTAAAATTCATAATTGAATTTTGAATAAATATCGAATTTTATCTTTGAAAATACAATTAATAATAAAGCAAAGTAGCTAAATAATAAGAATACTAATTGAAATTAATTTAAAAATATATCAGATTATGTACAACAAATAATTTTGGGAGGGTGTATTGTGTTAACGGGAAAAATATATTCCAATCAACAATTTTTTATTTATTTTTTTTAATTTTATTTGAAAATGCGATCTTTTTTTGATAATAAACAAATCGATTGATGCTGTTAAGTTACAGTAAGCTCAAACAATATATTTTATTAAGTTAATGTTAGCTTTTTAAATATTAATCATCAAACAATCAAATCAAAAAAAAATATATAATATAATAAATAATTTAATTAATTTAATTTGAATGTTATTTCAATTGTATGGATAAGTGACAATGCATTTAATATAAATTTATATAAGTAGTCATAATAGTCAAATAATTCATATGTGAATTTACAATCATAATGCGGAATGTATATTTGCACATTACGCATACGCCCCCATAGCCGCTTGCATTGTGTGTGTGTGACCGCGTTTCCGGTTGCTAACAAACCTCCGCATACGAGTGTAGTAGTGTGTGTGTGAGTGTGAGTGTGTGTGCCGGAGTGCATTCCGCAGACGGGTCATGGCCACGGCCACGGCAACGACCATTGGCTTTTCGGCTTCTGCCTCTGACTGTGCCTGTGACCGTGCCCGTGCCTGCGCCTGGCCGGAGTTTCACTTTCATGCCAACAGCGAGCACACACAGCGCCGGGATAAACAACAACAACAACAACAAGAGCGAGGACGCAATGGGCGCGCGACTTGCACTCAGCCTCACTGAGGCTCGTCTTTGCCCCACCACTTGACACCACTTGCGCCTGGCAAGCGTCATCCACTTGTAACACATTCTCGCCAAACCAGTTCCGTGGCACGTCCACCACGCCGCGACGTGGGCGACTGAGGGGGCGGTGGCGGGTACGACGGCGCGGTCGCGACTTGTTCGCTATTCACGACGCAGTCGACGATGATGACGCAATGCACCCCATACACACACACACACATACACACGCAGGGAGAGTTGCAGCCAGCCTGCCCCCCCCCCCCCCCCTGTGCAACCACATGGCATGCAGGTTGACTGCTCTCCGGATGAGTCAAAGTCGTGCGCTCGGTTCTTACTCAAATGCCGATTGCAATGCCAAAAGCCCCCCTCTCTGTGCCAAGTCCCAAGTGCATTTACCTCAGCTTTGCATGGGATTAAGTGGGTGGTGGGGACGGGGGTGGCTTGGTGGGTGTGGTAGGCTGCAGCTGGATGCAGCGCCTCGCAGTGGCTGTCGCTGTCGTCGCCCCCGGTTGATTCGTGTGCGTGGCCTGGTTTCCCGTCGATTGGCCTTGCATGCGCATATTTCAGTGTCAGCAGCGGCAGCATCTTTGTTGTTGCCACCAGCCAATGCGTCAGCGACGGCGCCATCATCAGCTCCAACTGCCACCTGCCACACGCCGCCTGCCACCTGCTCCACCCGTAACTACGCCGTGCTTGACTTTGCCTGCATTCTCGCATGCAAAGCCGCCGGCAAATTTGTTTGTTTGTATTTGGCCACATGTGGCGAGTGAACCAGGTGACTGTTTGCTCCTGATGCCTGGTGGCTAATTGGGCGCATTTTTGGTGGTTGATTAACGTTTAATGGCCATCTGTGTACCGTTATGCGAATGACCCAGTTCTTAAAAGATGCACCCGATAGCCTCTTATCTTTTTGGGTGCTTACATTTTAAAGGATTTCAGATTCAACTGTAACCGAATTAAGGCGTAACCAATTGGCAGTGCTCTAGACGAGACTGCTCGACTGGTGGGTACGCTGTAAACAGCTTTGTATTGTCCTAACATACACTCGTAATTTCCAATGCGATATTTCTGAGGGCTTTTTTTTGGCATTTAAATATAAACAAAAGTATTTTGTGGGGAGCGAAGGATTTAAAAAATTAGAACATATTTTTCATGTGTGCGAGCTGTGTGCGAGAATTTACTGCCATTTTGGCGTCCCTAGCCCGTAAAAATGCCGAAAAATATGCTATGTAATTAAATTGATTGATTACAGGGAAACTGAGGTTGTTATCGAACATTGAAAAGAACTTGCACAACTTCATGATATCACGCTTTTTAGATATTGTAATGGGAAGACACAGAACATATATGCCAAATTGCGAATATCTTGTATTTTATTTGATTTAATTATTTTAAGTAATCAAAATAATGAGTACAGGGTATTAAATGAAACATACGCTTAAGCCATTAAACCCAATAAATTCTGTGTCTCTGTACCTGAAAGTGGCTAAAATCACAAAGTTTTTATAGACATTTATTAACATATATTATACAAAGATCAAAAATGAAATAATTGAACAATCGAAATTCTGAGAATTAGCTATCTGTATATACGCTTGTGATTCTGGCTCTAACTGGAACTGTTTTAATAGCTGCAAATAATCACAATAACAAAAGTACAAAGGCTTTAAATAGCTAAAGCTGAATAAATATTCTGTCTGATTAGTTTTGTCTAGCAAACGGCGAATTTACCGTCAAACTTTTTAGAAATTAGAAATAATAATAGTTTAGTAATTCGACTCCTCATTTAGAAATAATTTAATTATATTAAATTTAAATTTCGTATTCAACCGAACAATTTTTATAGTTTTCTCTTTTTTTATGGAAAAGTGCTGACTGAAATGAGAAAAAAAGCCACGAATTAACTTTAATTGCTTTCTTTAAAATTCTGCTGGTAATTGGGATTGTGCAAGGCCATGGATTTATTGGAAAACATCACAAAAACAATTAATATAAATTTTCCGTGATATTCACTTTTATATATAAGTCATGTATTATTTGTTAATATTATTTAAATGATTAATAGAATCTTTTGGTTTGTTGCATCCAAAGTGCGTTTGCAGCAGGGCAGAGTTGAGGTCTTCGACTTGAAGATTGTGGGTCACGTGTTTCCGGACACAAACTCCGTTGGCCTTGCGATAGCCGCGGCGGCAGACGCACTTTGGATTGTAGCAGTAATTCGCCGCCGGACAGTAGCGACCAGCCGGACATTCGATGATCATGCAGCTAACCTCCTCATTGACAGCACAGGGCACGCCTACGACTTCATAGCGGTCTGCGGGATAATGTATTCCTAATGAGAGTCCCCAATCCTTAATGCTGCCCCTGTACTATTCACCATTTTGTGGAGAGGAGAGCGACAGATTGAAACAGACCACAAATATTAATAAATACCGGCAAGACATGACGACAGCTAACAAATCAATGCAATGGATTTTGAATACAAATATAATGCTGTAGTTAACGCCTGGTGGAACTAAGTAATTAACTAGGCAAATAGGCCATGATATTTTAAATACTCTTACAAGTGCAGCTAATTAAATAAGATGTTAACCGTTGAGTACACTTAAACGCTGGGTTTTTATTAAATTTCTTTTCTTCAATCTTCTAATTTTTATTATAAAATGAGCTTTATAATTTATAACAATGTATTATATTAAAATGATGATAGTAAAATTATTATTAAAGTAATAAAATAATAGAAAAAAATACCTATAATAATAATAATAATAATAAAGTAATAATAATAGTTAAAATAATAATTATAAAAGACATAAAATACTCAACGATTTTAGCGTATTTTTTTAAAATTACATATGTATGTACATAGCTTTAAAGTTAAGTATACGTACCTATATCCACAAACAACAGCCAAACAATAACCGTTAATTTTGCAAACTACTTTAAGAGAGCAACGAGCCAGCGCACTTACTCTCCACCTCGCTCAGTCTGCCCTATTCTCTCTCGTCCCTAACACACACACACGCACACCGGTCTAACAATGCCGGCACGAAGCTCGTGCTTTTGTCTCGTGCTGCACACACACACACGCACACACGAGCAGCAGCGCGCAGGAGAAGTTGGAGTGCACAAACGAGATGGCGGCGGGTCAGTAGCAAACTTACGCCACACGCCGTTAGGTGGCCCTGCCGTCATTTGCGGCAGCCGACACAGACATAGACGCTGCGTTTTTACGTTGTCTGCGTGTGTGTTTGTGGGTTGCATGTGGAGAAGGCGCACTCGGACTGCAGCAGTCGCAGTTGCAGCGACGTCAGCAGCGCCAACGGCAGCCAACGCAACGGTAGTTGGGCACCTTCACTTCTTTAGCCCAGCCTAGCCAGGGCAACAATACAAACATTTTTCTTTTCGTTCTTTCCTTTTTTTTGTCTTTTTATAAATGCTGTCGCGCGCGAAGCTACCACTGTTCGTCTCGTAAAGTGTATGTGTGTGTGTGAACTGCAAACACGTAGTAATAACGGAACGAAAAAACGTAAGCCAAAATATTGCAAATCGGGTGCACTTTCACATTGCTGTCCAGCCGATCGGCTGCGGCGACAGCGTCAACGTCAGCGTCAGCGTCTGCGTCAGCATTGGCTTTTCTTTGCGGACGACGGGCGCCTTGCTGCTGCTTCCTGCGTTTGATTTTTATTGTGTCACGCGTTCGCCGAAAACAAAAAAAAACAACAACAAAAAAAAAACAAAATAAAGAATGCAATAAAACAAAACTTACGGCGCTCTAGTGAAAGTCCATTTGTCAGCATTTAATAAAGATGTCCTCGATTCCTAAAGTTTGGCGACAGCTGCCCAAAAGCGAGGTGCGATTTAAATACACGTGTGTGTGTCTGAGTGTGTGTGTGTGCGTGTGTGTGTTGGTGGGCGTGTGTTTGTGTTGCTCTCTCAATTAAACGCGACACTAATTTGCGTACTTAGTGAAAATCGATATGGCCAAAAGTTGCCTTCGACGCGACTATTTTGCACAGCTTATAAATACATGTTTTTATTTTTTCGTTAGCTGCATAAATTAACTGTTTCTTGATATTTGTTGGTTAAATTTTCGGCAGTTTATGCCAAATATTGTTATAAAATCAAACACACACATACACATGTACGCTAACGGGACAACCTAACCTAAACACAATGTGCCAACATACTAAAAGCGGACAGACGCACAGTGGCACAACTTGTTCAAACCCATGACGAATATAAAACTATTATGGATGTTAGTAATAAATTAATAAATGAATAAATTAATTCTATAAAATAAATGCCCAAATATTAGCATAAACTGATTGCTAAATAAAAACAAATAATGAAAAACTAAGTACATTAATTCGCTTTTAAATATGAAAATTCTTTGAGTTTCAGTGTTTTATTTATATGTTTATTTAAATGATAATAATAGTAATAAAAATATAGTTATAAACTATTAACCTAACTTTTTTTTCGGCTAAGATAATCACTACATCCATACACTAGCCTGGGATTCGAATCCTGATCTTCGTTCTTCGTTGTTCAGTTGCCTAAATGCATAAACACTTAGACTTGAGGACTGCAATAATAAACAAATAATACAAAACAATTATATGGTAAAGTTCTACATCTCGAGAGCTTCTCTATATAAAGTTCTATCATTATACATACATATTCTTAAGGTTTTTGTACCACTGTGCTTTATTGCGGCCTATAGTAGTTTGTGCTCGTGCCTTTTCTCGTATTGCGCGCAGGTTTGCCGCTCTTTTTTGTTGCTGCTCACGCGGCCGGCATATATATGTGTAAGTGTGTTCGTAGTCTATCTGTGTGACTGTGTGCTTGTGTGAGTGCAATTTCTGGCTGCGCGTTTGAGCAGTCAAAATAATAACAGCGGCTGCGTTTTCACTTTTCACGTAGAAGGCCAGAATTGGCCTTACCTTAAATTCGATGTTATGCTCGTTATTAGCCCAGAATACATGTTGCACACAAATACAAATGTAAACAACAATTTCTTAATTATACTATATTTATATTTATTTTAAATAGACCATATTACTTTATATATATGCAAAAGAAATTAATTTCTTACGAATACATAGTTTCTTTAGGCCACGCACATCGAGCTTATTTACCTTTTTTGACTAAACTTCCGCATTACCTGTGCAATGCCCACTTTCCTTTTTGAATGCATATCGGCCTTCTACTCGATTCTCATGAAATCAAGTACGGCTTACAAGAATTTGATTGAATTTTTAGTAATACGTGTGTGTGTCATAAGAATTCACTTTCTTTCTATTAACCGATCTCTAACATATTTCTCTCCCTATCTCTCTAACTGTCTCCTTCTGTCTCACTCACAGTCTCTCTCTCTCTCTCTCTCTCTCTCAATCATCTAAGTTGCTTACTCCCACTGTCTTTCTGTCTTAATCATTCTCTGTCTCTTACTCACTCTGTCTGACTAAATGTCTCTCTCTCTCTCTCTCTCATTTGCTTCCTATTTCTCTCTCTCACTCTCTCACTCCACTTCACTCATTCTCTCTCTCTCTCTCTCTCTTAGTCTCTCCCTCTTCGTCTCTCTCTCACTCAGTCTGTCTGACTAATTCTCTCTTTCTCTCTCTCCCTCTCTCTGTCATTTGCTCTCTCTCTGTCTCTATCACTCACTCTCTCTCCATCTTAGTCTCTCTCTTTCTCGTAGCCTCTCTCTCTCTCATAGACTTTTCTCTCTCTCTCTTAGCTCTCTCTCTCTCTCTCTCTCTCTCTCTCTCTCTCTCTCTCTCTCTCTCTCTCTGTCTCTCACTCACTCACTCTCTCTCTCTTTTACTCATTCTCTCTCTCTCTCTTAGTCTCTCTCTCTATCTCTCTCTCTCTCTCTCTCTCTCTCTCTCTCTCTCTCTCTCTCTCTCTCTCTCTCTCTCTGTCCCTCTCTCTGTCCCTCTCTCTGTCCCTCTCTCTCTCTCTCTCTTAGTCTTTCACTCTCACTCTTACTCTCTCTCTTACTCTGCCTCTCACTTACTCTCTTTTTTTCCCTCTCTCTCAAACCCTTCTATTCTCTTTCTCACACATTCTCTAACTCATTCACTCTCTCACTCTTTGTCTCTCTCATCTCTCTCTGTATTGCTATTTAAAATATTGCCCTAATATGCGATAAAAGATCGCCTTTCAATGTGATTTTCATTTCTTTAATTAAGCCTTAAATATTTGGATGGTTTTCTTGATAAACTGATAATGCAGTGAATGAGTGAAGAGTGCGGGCGAACACAAGACGCAAGAGAAATCAAATTTACCAAAGCTCCTCCTTTTTTTAAGTTTTGTTTCCAATAAATGGGAAATATGGTTAATGTATAAATAACTCAATTAAAAACAATTTCTAAATAGCAGTTATAGTAAAACTTTATTCCTATCTATCATCTGAACTTTTGGCAGTCGCTTCGAGTCCGACGCACAACTAAACCTCTGATCAGCCGGAATCCAGCAAGAAGAAGCCGCTCAACGAACGCACAATGAATTTCACGCCCTTCGGCAACACTTTTCCGGGGCTGCCGCAGTTCACGACGACGACGTCGCCGCTGGTGTCGACGGTAACTGCCGCTGTGGCCGTTGCCGATGCCGATGTGACTGCGGCCAACAACAATCAACAGCAGCAGCAGCAGCAGCAACAACAACAGCAGCAGCAGGAGCCCGGCGGCAGCGGCAATCGCTACCAGCAACAACCACACCAGCAGCAGCAGCAGCAGGTGACGTCGGGCGTGGCCATGACGCACTTCAGCCAGCCAAGCAGCAGCGCCGCCGCCGGCAGCAAGTTTCGCAGCGGGCAGGAGGAGGCGCTGCAGGGCGACAAATACAATGGCCACCTGGTGGCAACTGCCACACAGCAACAACAGCAACAGCAGCAGCAGCAACAACAACAGCAACAGCAACAACAGCAGCCGCAATATGCGACCGTTTATGCGGCCAGTGCCACAACGAGCGCAGTGGATGCGCTGCAGGCGAGCAGCTCCGGTCAGCAGCAGCAACAGCAACAACAGCAGCAACAGCTGCAGCAGCAACAAGTTGTGGCGCCGCAGGAACTGACACAGGATCTATGCAATGCCATCCTGCAGCAACAAGGTACGTGAAATATTCCAATTAATATAGCCCAACTAATGCCCCACACTCTGCTCAGCAGTGCTACAGAATACCTCGTGGCAGACGATCACGCCCGGCACCACCGTCGCCGACTACCTCTCGCATCTGCCGGCCAACACGCTGCCCCTGTCGCTGCATCACTTTCTCAAATACTCCGCGGAGACCATCAAAAAGGAGAACCAACAGAACGTGGTATGTTTATTTCGATTTAAAAGAAACGAAAAGAAAAGAAAAGAACCCCCGACTTATGCTTGCCACGAATAGGTGCTGCAGGTGCAGACGGGACCAGGTGCGGCCATTGGCATCAATACCATTGGCACAACAACAACCATAAGCATACCTCAGCAGGAGCAGCAGCCACTGCATCAGCAACAACAGCAGCAGCAGCAGCAGCAGCAACAACAACAACAGCAGCAACAGCAGCAACAACAACAGCAGCAACAGCAAGTGGCAACACTGCAGCTGCAAACGCAGAGCGCTGTGGCCAGCAGCTCGACAGCGGTTAGCGGCGCCAAGAAGAAGAAGCGCAAAAAGCGCTCCAAAGAGCGCAAACCAAAACTGCGTCCCGGCGAGATACGCATGAGCACCGCCCTCGATGGCAGTCCGCTCTACATGTGCCCCGAATGCCATGTGGCCTACCCGGAGCCGGAGCTGCTCGAGGTGCATCTGGTGGGTCACAATCTGGAGCGACGGTATGTGTGCGACATTTGCCAGGCGTCGCTGAAGCGCAAGGATCACCTAACGCGCCACAAGCAATCGCACAATCCGGAACGGCCCTACATCTGCACCGTCTGCCTGAAGGCGTTCAAGCGCAAGGAGCAGCTCAGCCTGCACTTTGTCATCCATTCGGGCGAGAAGCGGCACCAGTGCCAGGAGTGCGGCAAGGGCTTCTATCGCAAGGATCACCTGCGCAAGCACACCCGCTCCCACATCGCGCGCCGCGTCAAAGCGGAGCTCAACAGCCATGTGCGGCGCGAGAACGGCACCAGCATGTTGCAGCCGGTGGTGACAGCGGCCACCACGGCTGCCGTGCAGCATGCCAACCAGCAGCAGCTGCAGCTACAACAGCAACAACAGCAGCAGCAACAGCAGCAGCAACAGCAACAGCAGCAGCAACAACAGCAGCAACAGCAGCAGCAACATCACATTGTCGTCAGCCAACAGCAACAGCAGGCAACTGCGCCGCAGCAGCAGCAGCAAATGCTAAATTAGCCAAATGATTTTTGTAAAGTCAGTTAAAGCAAAATTTTAAATCCATCCCAGGTCTGAAGCTCGCTTCAAATTCAAATGCTGAAAAAACGGCAAACAAAAAACTCTCTCGGTCCACACAATTTAATTGACTCACACAAATCGGATATCACGAATATCGTTTACGATATTCAATGCAATAGGCTAATCTTTGGAGGGCACCTCTCGCTCAGACGCGTCCTTCAAACACTGTACAATTATTCCTATAGGAAACAAAGTGACACAAATTCTAGTCGTAAATTAGTGCTATAAAGCTGGGATCGCAAACTTGATTGGGTTGTTTCTTTATATAAGCCCTACTGTTTATATTTCTGTTTATATGTATTCGTAATATTTAAGTGATTACTCGCTAATTCATCTTTATTATTCTTTGTTATAATTTGATTACTCAATTTTTGAATACAACAGATTGACATTTCTTATTTAATATTTTATAACAATTTTATAGACAATTCGAAAGTTATCCATATATATAAACAGGCAAAATGTGTAAAAGAAATGTCATAAAGAATAATAATAATAATATATAATATTAATTTTTTTTAATTCGTCTAATGCATTTTCTTAAATATTATAATTTCTGTAAGTTCCAATTTTCGAAGTAACACTATAATGAAATCGCGCCTAAGTTATAATGATCTGATACTAAAATCTTATCAAATAGCCGACAGCAATTTTCAATGCGAATCTAATTGAATGTACTTTTCCTAAGTTTCTTACATTATTATTATTTTTTAATCTATATTAACCGTATAATATAGTAATTAGATTTTGTTAAAGATCAGCGAAACAGTCTTTAATATTCTCTTTTTCTTGTTGAGTTTGGTAAATATCTCTGTTCAGGCAAACACTTTTTTATGATAACTATATGATGAACTATACCGATACAGTCCAATACCAACTAAAGTACTTTTTATAATGCCTCCGTCAAGGCATCAAAATTACAGGATATCTGCCAGAGTATACAAATTTTTTATGACATTATGAGTTACCCTTATTTGATTTAACTTCTCAATGTCAATAAAAGGTCCCAGTTAGCCGATGTGATAAACTATCGGCCGTACTCTTAAGACAAATGTGCAAAGATATTATAATTTTATATGCGAATCGCGTATTTTAGTGAAATGTATTTTTGTATAAAATGACTCTATGTACATATATAAATAAATATAAATATATATATATAGAAGATATAAACACGGTGTAAATGCAGCAAACTATTTATGTACTCTTAATAACGAAACAAAGCGCAATTTAGATATAAGTACGAATTAGATACTATGAATGTATTTCGACTTTTGATAACACCGATTAAACCATTTGTAAATACACTTGAATTCATTTATTTAATGCGTAAGGAAAACGCGAGAAAGTGGAAATGAACAAAGGTTTAAAAGTAGTTACCTAGTCGTAACTTTAGGACAGAAAAGAGAGAAGACTTATATGATATTTATTATCTTTATCAATATAAACATAGAATGAAATTTGTTTTTGTTTTTTTTTTTAAATTGGCTGTAAACTTCTTTCTTAAAATCTTAATGAAAAATAAGTAGATATTTTTTAAAACAAATTCATTTCGGTTTACTATCCACTCTAAAAGTCGAAAAGTGTGCAGGAAAACTGTCTTGATTTCTATTGGCGGAGATAAAAACTCATTTTCGAAGATCTCAATACAAAATGCATGAAAACTTGAAAAGAAAAATGAAAAACAATTTTTATTACAGGAGAATTCTTGGCCCAAAAGTTTTTTTGATACCGAAATTTGAATGGAATAACGTCAATCAAGTTATATCTGTGTGTTCTGTCATACACCCTAACTCTCAAAGGTTTCTGAAGATAAATGTATAAAAGGATAACCTATATCGTTGTTAAAGTTGTCAGACGTAGTATCTAGCACATCAGGAAATATATAGCTGACTAGGAAAATAGACGAAAAGCGAAAATATTCAACAACAAAACTGAAAAATTATAAATATATTCTGGATTTGATTGCTACTCATTAACGCGCAAGCCACCAAATTACAAGTTTAGTTCATGGAAACCACCGAGATTACGGCGCCAGCCAACGAATTCCAATATGATTGCAATATTTGTTTGGGCACAGCGACGAATTCGGTCATCTGTATATGTGGCCATCTCTTCTGTTGGCCCTGCCTGCATTTGTGGATGCTAACGCCTTGCAGCCAGCGCAGGTTCTGCCCCGTATGCAGGTCGCCGCTGGACTTGACCAAAGTGATACCACTCTACGGTCGGAATAACGCGGTGTTGGCCCCAAGGGACCTGATAGCACCGCGTCCAGTCGGCCAGCGTATTGAGCCTGGTCCAGAAACTGGTTCCATCCGCATGGGCTACATATTTAACTTTCATACATCGCTCGGCTATGGCCGCATACCAATTGTATCTGAACTGAATTTAAACGACGAACAGGCGGTGTTTTTCTTCATCGGTATTTTCTGTCTCGGTTGGCTAATGTTCTAAAATCCCAAAACATACAGAACTTATTTTTGTCAAATTGTACGTACTTGGGCGTTGGTCCAGTTATTTAGAGTATTATTAATATTCAATAACTAGCTAAATTATAAGAACTAAACTTTAGTACTGGCTTTCTACTTTATCAAATTTTTATAAATCTTACAGTTGGCACTGACTTAGGCTAATAATTATAACTAATTTTAAATAATTAATTTTCAAATTTTATTAAAATGTATATGTAAAACGTGTATATTGCTTTAGTTTGTTTAGCTTTTGTATATCATACCAAACAAATTTAAAGAAATTTGATTTCTTAGTTCAGTTAATCTCAATTAAAACCACCATTTTTATATTTATTATGCACCATTTATTATATTCAATCAAGTAATCGGTAAATTTATTATGTAATTATATTTAATTATTCATGTAAATGTATGAATTTGTGTATGTATATGTATTTTTTTCCTTTTTTTATCATATGTACGTGCTGTTCTTTCTATTTATATACTGAATATGATCTTTGCCTGCGTACAGCTTAAATTAAGATGTTACAAAATACACGTTAGTTTAATTAAATTTAGGTAATTAAGGAAGTGTGCGTGGGGAGAGAGAGAGAGAGGGGGGAGAGGGATAACTACTAAATCGCAGAGATTAGCAAAGATTTGAGTCAAGCATTATTAAAAATATACTGTGCTTGATTTAACTCAAATCTGCCGTTTTTAATGCTAACGAACAGTTTCTTAATTTAAAACATATGCTGTTATTTTTATATAAATATATAGACGTGTGCATGTGTGTGTGGGTGTGTATAGTGTGTGGGTGTGTATAGTGTGTGTGTGTGTGTGTGTATAGTGTGTGTGTGTGTATTAGCGGGTGTGTGCCAACAGCTACAGGGCGCACAAGACATTCGAGTCCTGCGGGCAACTCCTCACTAATCAATTTTTATTAGTCGAACAAAATGTGTGTGAGTGTGTGTGTGTGTGCTGTTTTCTTCTTTCTTTTATGTGTGTGGGTGTGTGTGTGTGTGTGTATTTGGTTGGTTTGTTGTGTTTCGTTTTCGTTGCGAAAAGAGAAATTTAATCACTGTACAAAAGAACTCTTCTACCCTCGACTCTATCTACGGGCCGCACAAATATTTTCGCTTCTGATCATCCATATAATCGCGTGTGGACATTTGAATGGCCCGCTGCAACATTTCGTTCTCATTGATGCCTGCAAAGGATCGGTTGTAAATGTCAGTTGAAAGTTATAGCAACAACGTCCGCATGGACTAACCATCGTTGGCATAGGAGGCTTCGAGCAGCTCCTGATAGAAGCTGGAGTAGCTCTGCTTGGTCGGCGACTGTGCATCGACATGCTTTGGTGGCGACTGCGATGACTGCTTGGATGTGCACGGTCGCTGTTCCGCCTCCGGCGTATGTGCACGCGGCACTGCTGGTGCAGCATCGCGTTTGGGACTCTTACGCTGCGGCGTTTCAACTGCTTCCAAGCTGCAAAAAGGGGACAATTTAATTTAGAATTACAAAAACATTTATATATATATTTTTATATACCTATTGCTAGGCTCGCGTGCTTCGTGGCGCCGTTTCTTGATGCTGCGCAAGCCATTGCTGCGACGCTGCGATTTGGGCAATTTATTGGAACGCTGTGCGGCTGCCGTGTTGGGCGAAGCATTGCCACCGCAGTGGCCCACCGAGCTGGTGCTGCTCATGTCCGTAGCATCGCTGTCGTAGCCGCCCAGCTCGTTTACCTCGGGCGGCAGCTTGTGCGTGAACTGGCTCACTGACTTGGACGACAGCGCAAATCCCGTAGCTGTGCCATCAACGACGCCGGCGCTGCTCAACGTGGCTGCTGTGTTGCTGTTGATGTTGCTGTTATTGCTGCTGCCACCACCGCCACCGCCACCATCGCTCGAATATTTTGAGGGCGATGCGTCGGAGTCGGTCAGTGCCTCGGCGGAGGTCACAGTCGAAGATGTTGCCGATCCGGCGGCTGGGTTGGTGCTGCGCGAACGCTGCATATTATCACGGCACCACTGTAAATAGGACTCGCGTGCGATTTGCTCCTCGATGGCCTCATTGGTGGCTTCCCAGTCTGTTGTCTTTAGCTTATCTTCAAACATAGTCTGTGCAGGTAAATGTTTAGGTGATTTAGTTATTGAGGTAATATGGATTATTATCGATGGCTAACCTGTTCAATTTCCAGCTGCTCGCTGAGACGCACTGCCTCCTTGGTCTGGAACTCGGGCTTGTAACCAGCCAAGCCCAAGCCGACGCCCACGGTGGCATTGTACGGATCCAATATAGCATTGTAGTGCGAGCCTCGTTGATAGGACAGACGCAGCGGCGGATATCCAGCCTGCGATTGCTCCGAATTGAAAATGTTGATTGGAGCTGCAGGTATTTCAAATAAAAATATATATATAGTTATGATCGATATGTTCCTATATAAAACTCCTGCCTGACTAATTTACTCATTAAACCTGAATTTTTGTGGTCACAAATCTTTTTTAATTAATTTATTAAGAGGTGATTCTAAAAACTTCAAGTTAGGAGTGTTGAAAATGCGTGAAAAGCTCTTGAATAAAACTTATATTTTTGTGATCCGCTGTACATTAAAACTTTAATTTAATTGTTAGATAAAGCATCCACAAGATCTGAAAATGCGCGAAAAGAATTCTTAAAGATCTATGTAAAAATTGAAAAGAAATGTGTTACATATATTTTGAAAACCCCACATTCAAAAATCCTATTTAATTGTAATCAATTTTGAAAGTTTAACGTATACTGTGATGAGAATTTTCAATAATCACCTCCAAGGCGATATATGGGGTAAAAAGTGATAGCTAATAATTTAAACAAAATTACTTTGGCTGGGAAATGGTGAGTAATACTATCTTATGCTTTATGGGGCATTTATTACTCACTCGACTGATAGCAGTAGACTTCAACGGTGCGACTGTAGATCTCCGATATGGCCTGTATCTCAATGTGATTGCCGTGTGCATCGCGAGCGCGTTTGCGTTGGATGTAGCCGTTGATGTCTTCGGTGACAAACTGTCCGAAGTACTCGCGATTCTCATGCTATACAAAAATAAAAGGAAAATAATAAATAAATAAATGTAAAGAGGTATCCATTAATTTCGATATATTACAATATAGTCCATTGTGTGCTGGCGTATGACATCGTGCATGTCCTCATCGCCATAGATCTGCAGAGATATTGAGCGAAACAGGCAGGCGCCGTCCTCCTCCACGGGCTTCAGTTCGTAGCCGCGCTTCTCCATGCACTTGGCGAACTCCTCGTCGCGTCGCTGCCACTCCTCGACCGAAATGGTACGCTCCTTGGGCTGCAGATGCTCGTCGCCGCTGTTGTAGCCAGAGAATGTTTCCTCGACGGCCTTGAGCAAATTGGCCGCTGCAGTGGCAGGTGTCATCTGTGCCTGTGCCTTCGGCTGGCTGGCACCGCCCAGTCCAATATGCTCCGGCGATTTGCGTCCCACGGCTGTTGGGCTGCTGTTGCCCGCACCAGTGGCACCAACGGCAGCTGCCGCCACTGAATGTGGACTGCTGCATTTGTTGGCCACGCCCGCAACGCTGCCACCCACCACTGCCGGGTGGTTCAGATTGAGTTTCTCGCGATCCAAACGATCGCGTTTGTGATGATGTGCGTGTGCCTCGTGATGTTCGCGACGCTTCGAGCGGGAGCTGAAAAGAGTAAAGCATAACAGATCGGTGCGTTAGACGTGAATTAGGCAAAGTATTTTAATTATTATCTATACTATTTTTTAAAATATTTTGCAACAAATTTTAATATGTAAATGCTGCTTCTGAGGTCAGGCAATGTAAAGTTTCTGAGTTACATTTTTCAAAGTACTAAAATTTAACCAAACCAATTTTGACGTTCCGGGTTCGAACCGGTACCGTTGCAAACCGGTTTGCAGCCTTGATTGTATTATTTTATATGCGATATTTAGGTGCCAAATTTAATACCTGGTCTACTAACACTAAATTTTCATATAATCAGCTATACAAGAACTTTAATCTATAATTCCAAAACTGTTTAAGCACATTAGGATTAATCCTTGAAAGGCATCAACGCTCACCTCTTGTGTGGACTGCAGCGATGTGTGCGTGCCAGCTCGTCGTAGACCTCGCCGCGCCGCTGCGGACTCTGTGGAAAGAGGATGCAAATGATAAGAGACCCGTAGCGAGATGGTGAGTATGTCAGAGACGCACCTGGCCGTGGCCATCGATGACGACATTGCGATGGGCCTGATTGACCACTGACTGCTCCACCACCACCACCTGGCCAGCGACGACGTGTGCGTCGGTGGCATCCGCGTCGACCACCCGCTTGCCACTGGGTGCACTAACTGGTTTGATGGTCATGCCGTGAACTCAAAAATGAATCGCTTGCGTGTGTGTTGGTTGTGCGAAGGCTCAGCACATATGTGAAATGGGAATTTGGTTAGCAGCTCGGAATTAGATTTTCAACTGCGTTCGTTTCCTATAATTGTATGTGTGCGTGTGTATTCACTATTACACACAGTTCTTTGTCCGTGTGGCCAACACTGCTGCGGCTGGGAATCCCTTTTGACGCAGTCACTTCTTCACTTGTTCGTTGTTGTTGCTATTGTTGATATTATTGTTGTTGTGGTTGCTGCTCGCAAAAACCAGTTGACGTTGTAATTTTTTACAACTATGAAATCATATTCATAGCACGAGTAAATGGTGAAAATTTTGTGATTTTCATTTGGGAGTGTGTGTGTGTGTGCTTGTCTTTGCCTGCGTGTGTGTGTGTGTATGTGTGTGCTGTTTGCTCGCAATCGTCTTTGTCTTTTGCACAGTTGCAGAAACGATTAATTAAACACTTCACCTCGCCCAGTTGTACAATTACATGCACTGTACTTTATAAACAAAAAGCAGAAAACAATTTTAACAATTTATTACGGTTTTGTTGTATTTGGTTAGACAGGTTAAAGCCAGGAGAGTCTGTTCGATTTTTGTATTTACACCAATCACAAATACATCAGATGCGCACGTGTGCTTCTTCTTGCCGTTTTGGCATTTTTTAGGCATTTTCATTGAGTCAGCTTGTCGCGAACATCTGATAATAATTATGTTGGTCGTCAGTGTTGCCATATTTGCGTATTTGCGGCTAGATTTAGCTTAAATTAAATACAGCCAATTTGCTAATTTGTTAATATATTTTATGTGTTATCGAACGTCTCTAAATTTTTGCCATTCGTACAGTTTAAGGTATTTATTTGTACAGTATTTATTTCAAATATAGAGTATAAAACATAGATACCTCCGGACTTTAAGTTCGTTTTATTTTTAAACTTAATTTTCAATTTTGAAATTTCACCAAATACTAAACAAATATTTGGGCAAATGTGCTTTCGCATATTTGCTATCAAATAGTAATTTGCATAATAAATCGTCTAGGAAACAGCTAAGCCAACATTGTGCTACTTTGTTTGCATTTATTTGTTACTTATCAGACTAAATTTAGCTGAAACTCACTTGTGCAAAGCCACCCACTTAACCAACCAACGAACTAAAGCCCAAGATATCTGCACAAATAGCAGCACTTTTTAGTACATCCCCTTTCCAAATTAAAAAGTTGAAATATTTTCATTTGCATATATGTTTTACTATCGATTATAAACAGAGCTGTCAACATTCACAAATATTGTTAAACAAGTGGTAAAATATGACATATACTGTTGTTGATAATGTTAGTTCAGATAACGGTTATTCCAAGTATCAGCACTCCATCCAGTTCCATAATAACCCCATGCCGGCCTGGCTCCCATCCATGCTCCTTGCGATCCCCACCAGTATGGGTAAGGTCCAGTTCCATAGCCTGTGCCTCCTACTTTCATGCCAGCAGAAGCATATCTGTTACTTTTCTGGCTTCCTTGATAGTTTCCAGTATCTATTTGCGAATCGACTGTTTCAGCATCATCGCCTATTTCACTATAATCGCCGACGTTTGATGACGAAATGTTCTCCTGACCCCTCCTTATGACCTTTCCAATAACGCCCGGAATGCCGGGCTGATATGAGTTACCCTTTGTCGAGCCTGAACGCTTAGACCAAGTGTAAGTAGTCTGAGTTCCCGACTTTCCGCCGCTTCGGCCACCAGCATTTCCAGTAGACTTTCCAGATATGGCACTCACAACAACCTTGCTAGATGGCTTGGCAGCCTTGGTTGAGGAGCTATACTTCTTTGACCATGAGCTGGAAACTACTCTTGTTGACTTAGATCCGCTCGGGGCAGGACTATTGCCAGCTGTTGTCGAAGTTGACGTTGAGCTAGATCTTAGTGAGTTGCCGCCTCCAACAACTTTGTCAGCACCTGTTGTTACAGATGAACTGGACTTACTAGACTTTTCGGAAGACGTCGTTGTTGTCGAGGGTCCAGATTGATTGGTGTTGCCGCTTTCAACAACTGTTGATTGTTGCGAGCTTCCTACAACAACAGGCTCAGCACCAGTTGTTGATGTGGAATCAGACGATGTTGTTGTCGTTGTCGAGGATCCAGACTGATTGGTGTTGCCGGTTGCAACAACAGTGTTCGTCTGGCCGGAACTTACTTCAACGGCAGGGTCCACAGATGAACTAGTTTTCTCAGAGGTTGTCGTTGTTGTGGATGAGCTGGATTGTTGCGAGTTTCCTACAACAACCGACTTTCCGCCGTTTCGGCCACCAGCATTTCCTGTAGACTTTCCAGATATGGCACTCACAACAACCTTGCTAGATGGCTTGGCAGCCTTGGTTGAGGAGCTATACTTCTTTGACCATGAGCTGGAAACTACTCTTGTTGACTTAGATCCACTTGGAGCAGGACTATTGCCAGCTGTTGTCGAAGTTGACGTTGAGCTAGATCTTAGTGAGTTGCCGCCTCCAACAACTTTACCTGTTGTTACAGATGAACTGGACTTACTAGACTTTTCGGAAGACGTCATTGTTGTCGAGGGTCCAGATTGATTGGTGTTGCCGCTTTCAACAACTGTTGATTGTTGCGAGCTTCCTACAACAACAGGCTCAGCACCAGTTGTTGATGTGGAATCAGACGATGTTGTTGTCGTTGTCGAGGATCCAGACTGATTGGTGTTGCCGGTTGCAACAACAGTGTTCGTCTGGCCGGAACTTACTTCAACGGCAGGGTCCACAGATGAACTAGTTTTCTCAGAGGTTGTCGTTGTTGTGGATGAGCTGGATTGTTGCGAGTTTCCTACAACAACCGACTTTCCGCCGCTTCGGCCACCAGCATTTCCAGTAGACTTTCCAGATATGGCACTCACAACAACCTTGCTAGATGGCTTGGCAGCCTTGGTTGAGGAGCTATACTTCTTTGACCATGAGCTGGAAACTACTCTTGTTGACTTAGATCCACTTGGAGCAGGACTATTGCCAGCTGTTGTCGAAGTTGACGTTGAGCTAGATCTTAGTGAGTTGCCGCCTCCAACAACTTTGTCAGCACCTGTTGTTACAGATGAACTGGACTTACTAGACTTTTCGGAAGACGTCGTTGTTGTCGAGGGTCCAGATTGATTGGTGTTGCCGCTTTCAACAACTGTTGATTGTTGCGAGCTTCCTACAACAACAGGCTCAGCACCAGTTGTTGATGTGGAATCAGACGATCTTGTTGTCGTTGTCGAGGATCCAGACTGATTGGTGTTGCCGGTTGCAACAACAGTGTTCGTCTGGCCGGAACTTACTTCAACGGCAGGGTCCACAGATGAACTAGTTTTCTTAGAGGTTGTCGTTGTTGTGGATGAGCTGGATTGTTGCGAGTTTCCTACAACAACCGACTTTCCGCCGTTTCGGCCACCAGCATTTCCAGTAGACTTTCCAGATATGGCACTCACAACAACCTTGCTAGATGGCTTGGCAGCCTTGGTTGAGGAGCTATACTTCTTTGACCATGAGCTGGAAACTACTCTTGTTGACTTCGATCCACTTGGAGCAGGACTATTGCCAGCTGTTGTCGAAGTTGACGTTGAGCTAGATCTTAGTGAGTTGCCGCCTCCAACAGCTTTACCTGTTGTTACAGATGAACTGGACTTACTAGACTTTTCGGAAGACGTCATTGTTGTCGAGGGTCCAGATTGATTGGTGTTGCCGCTTTCAACAACTGTTGATTGTTGCGAGCTTCCTACAACAACAGGCTCAGCACCAGTTGTTGATGTGGAATCAGACGATGTTGTTGTCGTTGTCGAGGATCCAGACTGATTGGTGTTGCCGGTTGCAACAACAGTGTTCGTCTGGCCGGAACTTACTTCAACGACAGGGCTAACAGATGAACTAGTTTTCTCAGAGGTTGTCGTTGTGGTTGTTGACCCGGATTGTTGCGTGCTTCCTCCGACAACAGGTTCAGCAACAACAACTGTCTTATCACCACTTGAAGATGTGGAATCAGACGATGTTGTTGTCGTTGTCGAGGATCCAGACTGATTGGTGTTGCCGGTTGCAACAACAGTGTTCGTCTGGCCGGAACTTACTTCAACGACAGGGCTAACAGATGAACTAGTTTTCTCAGAGGTTGTCGTTGTGGTTGTTGACCCGGATTGTTGCGTGCTTCCTCCGACAACAGGTTCAGCAACAACAACTGTCTTATCACCACTTGAAGATGTGGAATCAGACGATGTTGTTGTCGTTGTCGAGGATCCAGACTGATTGGTGTTGCCGGTTGCAACAACAGTGTTCGTCTGGCCGGAACTTACTTCAACGACAGGGCTAACAGATGAACTAGTTTTCTCAGAGGTTGTCGTTGTGGTTGTTGACCCGGATTGTTGCGTGCTTCCTCCGACAACAGGTTCAGCAACAACAACTGTCTTATCACCACTTGAAGATGTGGAATCAGACGATGTTGTTGTCGTTGTCGAGGATCCAGACTGATTGGTGTTGCCGGTTACAAGAACAGAGTTCGTCTGGCCGGAACTGACTTCAACGGCAGGGTCCACAGATGAACTAGTTTTCTCAGAGGTTGTCGTTGTTGTGGATGAGCTGGATTGTTGCGTGCTTCCTCCGACAACAGGTTCAGCAACAACAACTGTCTTAGCACCACTTGTAGATGTGGAATCGGACGATGTTGTTGTCGTTGTCGAGGATCCAGACTGATTGGTGTTGCCGGTTGCAACAACAGAGTTCGTCTGGCCGGAACTGACTTCAACGGCAGGGTCCACAGATGAACTAGTTTTCTCAGAGGATGTCGTTGTTGTGGATGAGCTGGATTGTTGCGAGTTTCCTACAACAGGTTCAGCAACAACAACTGTCTCAGCACCAGTTGTTAATGTGGAATCAGACGATGTTGTTGTCGTGTTCGAGGATCCAGACTGATTGGTGTTGCCGGTTACAACAACAGAGTTCGTCTGGCCGGAACTGACTTCAACGGCAGGGTCCACAGATGAACTAGTTTTCTCAGAGGATGTCGTTGTTGTGGATGAGCTGGATTGTTGCGAGTTTCCTACAACAGGTTCAGCAACAACAACTGTCTCAGCACCAGTTGTTGATGTGGAATCAGACGATGTTGTTGTCGTTGTCGAGGATCCAGATTGTTTGGTGTTGCCGGTTGCAACAACAGAGTTCGGGTGGCCGGAACTGACTTCAACGGCAGGGTCCACAGATGAACTAGTTTTCTCAGAGGATGTCGTTGTTGTGGATGAGCTGGATTGTTGCGAGTTTCCTACAACAGGTTCAGCAACAACAACTGTCTCAGCACCAGTTGTTGATGTGGAATCAGACGATGTTGTTGTCGTTGTCGAGGATCCAGACTGATTGGTGTTGCCGGTTACAACAACAGAGTTCGTCTGGCCGGAACTTACTTCAACGGCAGGGTCTACAGATGAACTAGTTTTCTCGGAGGTTGTCGTTGTTGTGGATGAGCTGGATTGTTGCGAGTTTCCTACAACAGGTTCAGCAACAACAACTGTCTCAGCACCAGATGTAAATGTGGAATCAGAAGATGTTGTTGTCGTTGTCGAGGATCCAGATTGTTTGGTGTTGCCGGTTGCAACAACAGAGTTCGTCTGGCCGGAACTGACTTCAACGGCAGGGTCCACAGATG
The DNA here is from genome assembly GCA_035041545.1 of Drosophila colorata. Classification (NCBI taxonomy): domain Eukaryota; kingdom Metazoa; phylum Arthropoda; class Insecta; order Diptera; family Drosophilidae; genus Drosophila; species Drosophila colorata. Next base: position 872,472 of record JAWNLD010000222.1, read on the forward strand.
AACTAGTTTTCTCAGAGGATGTCGTTGTTGTGGATGAGCTGGATTGTTGCGAGTTTCCTACAACAGGTTCAGCAACAACAACTGTCTCAGCACCAGTTGTTGATGTGGAATCAGACGATGTTGTTGTCGTTGTCGAGGATCCAGACTGATTGGTGTTGCCGGTTACAACAACAGAGTTCGTCTGGCCGGAACTTACTTCAACGGCAGGGTCTACAGATGAACTAGTTTTCTCGGAGGTTGTCGTTGTTGTGGATGAGCTGGATTGTTGCGAGTTTCCTCCGACAACAGGTTCAGCAACAGCAACTGTCTTAGCACCACTTGTAGATGTGGATTCGGACGATGTTGTTGTCGTTGTCGAGGATCCAGACTGATTGGTGTTGCCGGTTACAACAACAGAGTTCGTCTGGCCGGAACTTATTTCAACGGCAGGGTCCGCAGGTGAACTAGTTTTCTCCGAGGTTGTCGTTGTTGTGGATGAGCTGGATTGTTGCGAGTTTCCTACAACAGGTTCAGCAACAACAACTGTCTTAGCACCACTTGTAGATGTGGAATCGGACGATGTTGTTGTCGTTGTCGAGGATCCAGACTGATTGGTGTTGCCGGTTACAACAACAGTGTTCGTCTGTCCGGAACTTACTTCAACGGCAGGGTCCACAGATGAACTAGTTTTTTCAGAGGTTGTCGTTGTTGTGGATGAGCTGGATTGTTGCGAGTTTCCTACAACAGGTTCAGCAACAACAACAACTGTCTTATCACCGCTTGTAGATGTGGAATCGGACGATGTTGTTGTCGTTGTCGAGGATCCAGACTGATTGGTGTTGCCGGTTACAACAACAGAGTTCGTCTGGCCGGAACTTATTTCAACGGCAGGGTCCGCAGGTGAACTAGTTTTCTCCGAGGTTGTCGTTGTTGTGGATGAGCTGGATTGTTGCGAGTTTCCTACAACAGGTTCAGCAACAACAACTGTCTTAGCACCACTTGTAGATGTGGAATCGGACGATGTTGTTGTCGTTGTCGAGGATCCAGACTGATTGGTGTTGCCGGTTGCGACAACAGAGTTCGTCTGGCCGGAAGTGACTTCAACGGCAGGGTCCACAGATGAACTAGCTTTCTCAGAGGTTGTCGTTGTTGTGGATGAGCTGGATTTTTGCGAGTTTCCTACAACAGGTTCAGCAACAACAACTGTCTTATCACCACTTGAAGATGTGGAATCAGACGATGTTGTTGTCGTTGTCGAGGATCCAGACTGATTGGTGTTGCCGGTTGCAACAACAGTGTTCGTCTGGCCGGAACTTACTTCAACGACAGGGCTAACAGATGAACTAGTTTTCTCAGAGGTTGTCGTTGTGGTTGTTGACCCGGATTGTTGCGTGCTTCCTCCGACAACAGGTTCAGCAACAACAACTGTCTTATCACCACTTGAAGATGTGGAATCAGACGATGTTGTTGTCGTTGTCGAGGATCCAGACTGATTGGTGTTGCCGGTTGCAACAACAGTGTTCGTCTGGCCGGAACTTACTTCAACGACAGGGCTAACAGATGAACTAGTTTTCTCAGAGGTTGTCGTTGTGGTTGTTGACCCGGATTGTTGCGTGCTTCCTCCGACAACAGGTTCAGCAACAACAACTGTCTTATCACCACTTGAAGATGTGGAATCAGACGATGTTGTTGTCGTTGTCGAGGATCCAGACTGATTGGTGTTGCCGGTTACAAGAACAGAGTTCGTCTGGCCGGAACTGACTTCAACGGCAGGGTCCACAGATGAACTAGTTTTCTCAGAGGTTGTCGTTGTTGTGGATGAGCTGGATTGTTGCGTGCTTCCTCCGACAACAGGTTCAGCAACAACAACTGTCTTAGCACCACTTGTAGATGTGGAATCGGACGATGTTGTTGTCGTTGTCGAGGATCCAGACTGATTGGTGTTGCCGGTTGCAACAACAGAGTTCGTCTGGCCGGAACTGACTTCAACGGCAGGGTCCACAGATGAACTAGTTTTCTCAGAGGATGTCGTTGTTGTGGATGAGCTGGATTGTTGCGAGTTTCCTACAACAGGTTCAGCAACAACAACTGTCTCAGCACCAGTTGTTAATGTGGAATCAGACGATGTTGTTGTCGTGTTCGAGGATCCAGACTGATTGGTGTTGCCGGTTACAACAACAGAGTTCGTCTGGCCGGAACTGACTTCAACGGCAGGGTCCACAGATGAACTAGTTTTCTCAGAGGATGTCGTTGTTGTGGATGAGCTGGATTGTTGCGAGTTTCCTACAACAGGTTCAGCAACAACAACTGTCTCAGCACCAGTTGTTGATGTGGAATCAGACGATGTTGTTGTCGTTGTCGAGGATCCAGATTGTTTGGTGTTGCCGGTTGCAACAACAGAGTTCGGGTGGCCGGAACTGACTTCAACGGCAGGGTCCACAGATGAACTAGTTTTCTCAGAGGATGTCGTTGTTGTGGATGAGCTGGATTGTTGCGAGTTTCCTACAACAGGTTCAGCAACAACAACTGTCTCAGCACCAGTTGTTGATGTGGAATCAGACGATGTTGTTGTCGTTGTCGAGGATCCAGACTGATTGGTGTTGCCGGTTACAACAACAGAGTTCGTCTGGCCGGAACTTACTTCAACGGCAGGGTCTACAGATGAACTAGTTTTCTCGGAGGTTGTCGTTGTTGTGGATGAGCTGGATTGTTGCGAGTTTCCTACAACAGGTTCAGCAACAACAACTGTCTCAGCACCAGATGTAAATGTGGAATCAGAAGATGTTGTTGTCGTTGTCGAGGATCCAGATTGTTTGGTGTTGCCGGTTGCAACAACAGAGTTCGTCTGGCCGGAACTGACTTCAACGGCAGGGTCCACAGATGAACTAGTTTTCTCAGAGGATGTCGTTGTTGTGGATGAGCTGGATTGTTGCGAGTTTCCTACAACAGGTTCAGCAACAACAACTGTCTCAGCACCAGTTGTTGATGTGGAATCAGACGATGTTGTTGTCGTTGTCGAGGATCCAGACTGATTGGTGTTGCCGGTTACAACAACAGAGTTCGTCTGGCCGGAACTTACTTCAACGGCAGGGTCTACAGATGAACTAGTTTTCTCGGAGGTTGTCGTTGTTGTGGATGAGCTGGATTGTTGCGAGTTTCCTCCGACAACAGGTTCAGCAACAGCAACTGTCTTAGCACCACTTGTAGATGTGGATTCGGACGATGTTGTTGTCGTTGTCGAGGATCCAGACTGATTGGTGTTGCCGGTTACAACAACAGAGTTCGTCTGGCCGGAACTTATTTCAACGGCAGGGTCCGCAGGTGAACTAGTTTTCTCCGAGGTTGTCGTTGTTGTGGATGAGCTGGATTGTTGCGAGTTTCCTACAACAGGTTCAGCAACAACAACTGTCTTAGCACCACTTGTAGATGTGGAATCGGACGATGTTGTTGTCGTTGTCGAGGATCCAGACTGATTGGTGTTGCCGGTTACAACAACAGTGTTCGTCTGTCCGGAACTTACTTCAACGGCAGGGTCCACAGATGAACTAGTTTTTTCAGAGGTTGTCGTTGTTGTGGATGAGCTGGATTGTTGCGAGTTTCCTACAACAGGTTCAGCAACAACAACAACTGTCTTATCACCGCTTGTAGATGTGGAATCGGACGATGTTGTTGTCGTTGTCGAGGATCCAGACTGATTGGTGTTGCCGGTTACAACAACAGAGTTCGTCTGGCCGGAACTTATTTCAACGGCAGGGTCCGCAGGTGAACTAGTTTTCTCCGAGGTTGTCGTTGTTGTGGATGAGCTGGATTGTTGCGAGTTTCCTACAACAGGTTCAGCAACAACAACTGTCTTAGCACCACTTGTAGATGTGGAATCGGACGATGTTGTTGTCGTTGTCGAGGATCCAGACTGATTGGTGTTGCCGGTTGCAACAACAGAGTTCGTCTGGCCGGAACTTACTTCAACGGCAGGGTCCACAGATGAACTAGTTTTCTCAGAGGTTGTTGTTGTTGTGGATGAGCTGGATTGTTGCGTGCTTCCTCCGACAACAGGTTCAGCAACAACAACAACTGTCTTATCACCGCTTGTAGATGTGGAATCGGACGATGTTGTTGTCGTTGTCGAGGATCCAGACTGATTGGTGTTGCCGGTTGCGACAACAGAGTTCGTCTGGCCGGAAGTGACTTCAACGGCAGGGTCCACAGATGAACTAGCTTTCTCAGAGGTTGTCGTTGTTGTGGATGAGCTGGATTTTTGCGAGTTTCCTACAACAGGTTCAGCAACAACAACTGTCTTATCACCACTTGAAGATGTGGAATCAGACGATGTTGTTGTCGTTGTCGAGGATCCAGACTGATTGGTGTTGCCGGTTGCAACAACAGAGTTCGTCTGGCCGGAACTGACTTCAACGGCAGGGTCCACAGAAGAACTAGTTTTCTCAGAGGTTGTCGTTGTGGTTGTTGACCCGGATTGTTGCGTGCTTCCTCCGACAACAGGTTCAGCAACAACAACTGTCTTAGCACCACTTGTAGATGTGGAATCGGACGATGTTGTTGTCGTTTTCGAGGATCCAGACTGATTGGTGTTGCCGGTTACAACAACAGAGTTCGTCTGGCCGGAACTTACTTCAACGGCAGGGTCCACAGATGAACTAGTTTTCTCAGAGGTTGTCGTTGTGGTTGTTGACCCGGATTGTTGCGTGCTTCCTCCGACAACAGGTTCAGCAACAACAACTGTCTTAGCACCACTTGTAGATGTGGAATCGGACGATGTTGTTGTCGTTGTCGAGGATCCAGACTGATTGGTGTTGCCGGTTGCAACAACAGAGTTCGTCTGGCCGGAACTTACTTCAACGGCAGGGTCCACAGATGAACTAGTTTTCTCAGAGGTTGTCGTTGTTGTGGATGAGCTGGATTGTTGCGAGTTTCCTACAACAGGTTCAGCAACAACAACTGTCTTAGCACCACTTGTAGATGTGGAATCGGACGATGTTGTTGTCGTTGTCGAGGATCCAGACTGATTGGTGTTGCCGGTTGCAACAACAGAGTTCGTCTGGCCGGAACTTACTTCAACGGCAGGGTCCACAGATGAACTAGTTTTCTCAGAGGTTGTCGTTGTTGTGGATGAGCTGGATTGTTGCGAGTTTCCTCCGACAGCAGGTTCAGCAACAACAACTGTTTTAGCACCAGTTGTAGATGTGGAATCGGACGATGTTGTTGTCGTTTTCGAGGATCCAGACTGATTGGTGTTGCCGGTTACAACAACAGAGTTCGTCTGGCCGGAACTTACTTCAACGGCAGGGTCCACAGATGAACTAGTTTTCTCAGAGGTTGTCGTTGTGGTTGTTGACCCGGATTGTTGCGTGCTTCCTCCGACAACAGGTTCAGCAACAACAACTGTCTTAGCACCACTTGTAGATGTGGAATCGGACGATGTTGTTGTCGTTGTCGAGGATCCAGACTGATTGGTGTTGCCGGTTGCAACAACAGAGTTCGTCTGGCCGGAACTTACTTCAACGGCAGGGTCCACAGATGAACTAGTTTTCTCAGAGGTTGTCGTTGTTGTGGATGAGCTGGATTGTTGCGAGTTTCCTACAACAGGTTCAGCAACAACAACTGTCTTAGCACCACTTGTAGATGTGGAATCGGACGATGTTGTTGTCGTTGTCGAGGATCCAGACTGATTGGTGTTGCCGGTTGCAACAACAGAGTTCGTCTGGCCGGAACTTACTTCAACGGCAGGGTCCACAGATGAACTAGTTTTCTCAGAGGTTGTCGTTGTTGTGGATGAGCTGGATTGTTGCGAGTTTCCTCCGACAACAGGTTCAGCAACAACAACTGTCCCAGCACCACTTGTAGATGTGGAATCAGACGATGTTGTTGTCGTTGTCGAGGATCCAGACTGATTGGTGTTGCCGGTTACAACAACAGAGTTCGTCTGGCCGGAACTTACTTCAACGGCAGGGTCCACAGATGAACTAGTTTTCTCAGAGGTTGTTGTTGTTGTGGATGAGCTGGATTGTTGAGAGTTTCCTCCGACAACAGGTTCAGCAACAACAACTGTATCAGCACCAGTTGTAAATGTGGAATCAGACGATGTTGTTGTCGTTGTCGAGGATCCAGACTGATTGGTCTTGCCGGTTGCAACAACAGAGTTCGTCTGGCCGGAACTTACTTCAACGGCAGGGTCCACAGATGAACTAGTTTTCTCAGAGGTTGTCGTTGTTGTGGATGAGCTGGATTGTTGAGAGTTTCCTCCGACAACAGGTTCAGCAACAACAACTGTCTCAGCACCAGTTGTTAATGTGGAATCAGACGATGTTGTTGTCGTGTTCGAGGTACCAGACTGATTGGTGTTGCCGGATGCAACAACAGTGTTCGTCTGGCCGGAACTTACTTCAACGGCAGGGTCCACATATGAACTAGTTTTCTCAGAGGTTGTCGTTGTGGTTGTTGACCCGGATTGTTGCATGCTTCCTCCGACAACAGGTTCAGCAACAACAACTGTCTTAGCACCACTTGTAGATGTGGAATCGGACGATGTTGTTGTCGTTGTCGAGGATCCAGACTGATTGGTGTTGCCGGTTGCAACAACAGAGTTCGTCTGGCCGGAACTTACTTCAACGGCAGGGTCCACAGATGAACTAGTTTTCTCAGAGGTTGTCGTTGTTGTGGATGAGCTGGATTGTTGCGAGTTTCCTACAACAGGTTCAGCAACAACAACTGTCTTAGCACCACTTGTAGATGTGGAATCGGACGATGTTGTTGTCGTTGTCGAGGATCCAGACTGATTGGTGTTGCCGGTTGCAACAACAGAGTTCGTCTGGCCGGAACTTACTTCAACGGCAGGGTCCACAGATGAACTAGTTTTCTCAGAGGTTGTCGTTGTTGTGGATGAGCTGGATTGTTGCGAGTTTCCTCCGACAACAGGTTCAGCAACAACAACTGTCCCAGCACCACTTGTAGATGTGGAATCAGACGATGTTGTTGTCGTTGTCGAGGATCCAGACTGATTGGTGTTGCCGGTTGCAACAACAGTGTTCGTCTGGCCGGAACTGACTTCAACGGCAGGGTCCACATATGAACTAGTTTTCTCAGAGGTTGTTGTTGTTGTGGATGAGCTGGATTGTTGCGAGTTTCCTACAACAGGATCAGCAACAACAACTGTATCAGCACCAGTTGTAAATGTGGAATCAGACGATGTTGTTGTCGTGTTCGAGGATCCAGACTGATTGGTGTTGCCGGTTGCAACAACAGTGTTCGTCTGGCCGGAACTTACTTCAACGGCAGGGTCCACATATGAACTAGTTTTCTCAGAGGTTGTCGTTGTGGTTGTTGACCCGGATTGTTGCGTGCTTCCTCCGACAACAGGTTCAGCAACAACAACTGTATCAGCACCAGTTGTAAATGTGGAATCAGACGATGTTGTTGTCGTGTTCGAGGATCCAGACTGATTGGTGTTGCCGGTTGCAACAACAGAGTTCGTCTGGCCGGAACTTACTTCAACGGCAGGGTCCACATATGAACTAGTTTTCTCAGAGGTTGTCGTTGTTGTGGATGAGCTGGATTGTTGCGAGTTTCCTCCGACAACAGGTTCAGCAACAACAACTGTCTCAGCACCAGTTGTAGATGGGGAATCAGACGATGTTGTTGTCGTTGTCGAGGATCCAGACTGATTGGTGTTGCCGGTTGCAACAACAGAGTTCGTCTGGCCGGAACTGACTTCAACGGCAGGGTCCACATATGAACTAGTTTTCTCAGAGGTTGTCGTTGTGGTTGTTGACCCGGATTGTTGCGTGCTTCCTCCGACAACAGGTTCAGCAACAACAACTGTATCAGCACCAGTTGTAAATGTGGAATCAGACGATGTTGTTGTCGTGTTCGAGGATCCAGACTGATTGGTGTTGCCGGATGCAACAACAGTGTTCGTCTGACCGGAACTTACTTCAACGGCAGGGTCCACAGATGAACTAGTTTTCTCAGAGGTTGTCGTTGTTGTGGATGAGCTGGATTGTTGCGAGTTTCCTCCAACAGCAGGTTCAGCAACAACAACTGTTTTAGCACCAGTTGTAGATGTGGAATCGGACGATGTTGTTGTCGTTTTCGAGGATCCAGACTGATTGGTGTTGCCGGTTACAACAACAGAGTTCGTCTGGCCGGAACTTTCTTCAACGGCAGGGTCCACAGATGAACTAGTTTTCTCAGAGGTTGTCGTTGTTGTGGATGAGCTGGATTGTTGAGAGTTTCCTCCGACAACAGGTTCAGCAACAACAACTGTCTCAGCACCAGTTGTAGATGTGGAATCAGACGATGTTGTTGTCGTGTTCGAGGATCCAGACTGATTGGTGTTGCCGGTTGCAACAACAGTGTTCGTCTGGCCGGAACTTACTTCAACGGCAGGGTCCACATATGAACTAGTTTTCTCAGAGGTTGTCGTTGTGGTGGATGACCCGGATTGTTGTGTGCTTCCTCCGACAACAGGTTCAGCAACAACAACTGTCTCAGCACCAGTTGTTAGATGTGGAATCAGACGATGTTGTTGTCGTGTTCGAGGGTCCAGACTGATTGGTGTTGCCGGTTGCAACAACAGTGTTCGTCTGGCCGGAACTTACTTCAACGGCAGGGTCCACAGATGAACTAGTTTTCTCAGAGGTTGTCGTTGTGGTTGTTGACCCGGATTGTTGCGTGCTTCCTCCGACAACAGGTTCAGCAACAACAACTGTCTCAGCACCAGTTGTAGATGTGGAATCAGACGATGTTGTTGTCGTGTTCGAGGATCCAGACTGATTGGTGTTGCCGGTTGCAACAACAGTGTTCGTCTGGCCGGAACTTACTTCAACGGCAGGGTCCACAGATGAACTAGTTTTCTCAGAGGTTGTCGTTGTGGTTGTTGACCCGGATTGTTGCGTGCTTCCTCCGACAACAGGTTCAGCAACAACAACTGTCTCAGCACCAGTTGTAGATGTGGAATCAGACGATGTTGTTGTCGTGTTCGAGGATCCAGACTGATTGGTGTTGCCGGATGCAACAACAGTGTTCGTCTGGCCGGAACTTACTTCAACGGCAGGGTCCACAGATGAACTAGTTTTCTCAGAGGTTGTCGTTGTGGTTGATGACCCGGATTGTTGCGTGCTTCCTCCGACAACAGGTTCAGCAACAACAACTGTCTTAGCACCAGCTTGTAGATGTGGAATCGGACGATGTTGTTGTCGTTGTCGAGGATCCAGACTGATTGGTGTTGCCGGTTGCAACAACAGAGTTCGTCTGGCCGGAACTTACTTCAACGGCAGGGTCCACAGATGAACTAGTTTTCTCAGAGGTTGTTGTTGTTGTGGATGAGCTGGATTGTTGCGTGCTTCCTCCGACAACAGGTTCAGCAACAACAACTGTCTCAGCACCAGCTTGTAGATGTGGAATCGGACGATGTTGTTGTCGTGTGTCGAGGATCCAGACTGATTGGTGTTGCCGGTTGCAACAACAGTGTTCGTCTGGCCGGAACTTACTTCAACGGCAGGGTCCACAGATGAACTAGTTTTCTCAGAGGTTGTTGTTGTTGTGGATGAGCTGGATTGTTGCGAGTTTCCTACAACAGGTTCAGCAACAACAACTGTCTTAGCACCACTTGTAGATGTGGAATCGGACGATGTTGTTGTCGTTGTCGAGGATCCAGACTGATTGGTGTTGCCGGTTGCAACAACAGAGTTCGTCTGGCCGGAACTTACTTCAACGGCAGGGTCCACAGATGAACTAGTTTTCTCAGAGGTTGTTGTTGTTGTGGATGAGCTGGATTGTTGCGAGCTTCCTCCGACAACAGGTTCAGCAACAACAACTGTCTTAGCACCACTTGTAGATGTGGAATCGGACGATGTTGTTGTCGTTGTCGAGGATCCAGACTGATTGGTGTTGCCGGTTGCAACAACAGAGTTCGTCTGGCCGGAACTTACTTCAACGGCAGGGTCCGCAGATGAACTAGTTTTCTCCGAGGTTGTTGTTGTTGTGGATGAGCTGGATTGTTGCGTGCTTCCTCCGACAACAGGTTCAGCAACAACAACTGTCTTAGCACCGCTTGTAGATGTGGAATCGGACGATGTTGTTGTCGTTGTCGAGGATCCAGACTGATTGGTGTTGCCGGTTGCAACAACAGTGTTCGTCTGGCCGGAACTTACTTCAACGACAGGGTCCACAGATGAACTAGTTTTCTCCGAGGTTGTTGTTGTTGTGGATGAGCTGGATTGTTGCGTGCTTCCTCCGACAACAGGTTCAGCAACAACAACTGTCTCAGCACCAGCTTGTAGATGTGGAATCGGACGATGTTGTTGTCGTGTTCGAGGATCCAGACTGATTGGTGTTGCCGGTTGCAACAACAGTGTTCGTCTGGCCGGAACTTACTTCAACGACAGGGTCCACAGATGAACTAGTTTTCTCAGAGGTTGTTGTTGTTGTGGATGAGCTGGATTGTTGCGAGTTTCCTACAACAGGTTCAGCAACAACAACTGTCTCAGCACCAGTTGTTAATGTGGAATCAGACGATGTTGTTGTCGTGTTCGAGGATCCAGACTGATTGGTGTTGCCGGTTGCAACAACAGAGTTCGTCTGGCCGGAACTTACTTCAACGGCAGGGTCCGCAGGTGAACTAGTTTTCTCCGAGGTTGTCGTTGTTGTGGATGAGCTGGATTGTTGCGAGTTTCCTACAACAGGTTCAGCAACAACAACTGTCTCAGCACCACTTGTAATGTGGAATCGGACGATGTTGTTGTCGTTGTCGAGGATCCAGACTGATTGGTGTTGCCGGTTACAACAACAGTGTTCGTCTGTCCGGAACTTACTTCAACGGCAGGGTCCACAGATGAACTAGTTTTTTCAGAGGTTGTCGTTGTTGTGGATGAGCTGGATATTTGCGAGTTTCCTACACAGGTTCAGCAACTCGAACAACTGTCTCAGCACCAGTTGTTAATGTGGAATCAGACGATGTTGTTGTCGTGTTCGAGGATCCAGACTGATTGGTGTTGCCGGATGCAACAACAGTGTTCGTCTGGCCGGAACTTATTTCAACGGCAGGGTCTGCAGGTGAACTAGTTTTCTCCGAGGTTGTCGTTGTTGTGGATGAGCTGGATTGTTGCGAGTTTCCTACAACAGGTTCAGCAACAACAACTGTCTCAGCACCAGTTGTTAATGTGGAATCAGACGATGTTGTTGTCGTGTTCGAGGATCCAGACTGATTGGTGTTGCCGGTTGCAACAACAGTATTCGTCTGTCCGGAACTTACTTCAACGGCAGGGTCCACAGATGAACTAGTTTTTTCAGAGGCTGTCGTTGTTGTTGCTGTTGACCCGGATTGTTGCGTGCTTCCTCCGTCAGCTGGGTTCACCGCTGAACTAGCTCCTTTAGACGATGTATTAGTTGTAGTGGAGCTAGAGCTAGATTGGCTTTTGTTTCCACGTTTGATATTATCAAACCGACCCAAGTTCTGTTTAGCGGAAGGTCTTCCAATATCGAAAGACGAATTGAATGGAATTTCGCAGCGGAACTATCCGCTGTTGAAGTTATCCGATTGTTTGCACAGTTCACATGTTTATGATTTGCTTCAAGTTCACCATCGTGCACAAGAATCAGTTTACCGAAAAGTCTATCCAAGAGCCACAGACGAATATCTTTGCGAATGTCTAGAAGCGTTTGTCGCACACTTTCACAACACGGACCGGTAGCAGCTGGCTGGGGCTCCACCGAGTCGGTGCTCACTGCCGTCTCCGTTTGGATGTGAGCACCGGATGCGAGTGCCACGAAAGCGCCCAATAGGGCGATACAAAATATACGCATAGTCTACCAATAACCTGTGGCCAACTTTATCTGTTGGCCACAACGCAAATTTGGCAGCTTTTATACGTTACCAAAAGTTTCGGGTTTGTTTTCTTTTCTATAATTTAGCTATTTGCGTAGATGCTTTTGTGCAGTTAAGCAAATTTCGCATTGTTCCAACATTTGGTACTTCTATTGTTTCATAAAAAGAAAAAATTAGGTACTTCATGCCGAACCCATGATATTATATAGAAAAGAAATAAACAGCTGTGCAAAATATTTGCACCAAGCTTAGATTAAACAAATGTCTGACTTTCTTAAGACTATACGTAAGTTTAATGTGTTCTTTATCTAATACGTCAAATGTGCTGCATTTGCCAAATAATTGGAGTATGAGGAGCGTGTTTCAATTACAAAGCGTTGTTTATTTGAGTTCTCAGCATATCATAATTCTCAATTATTATGCCAATACATTCATATTTATTCTCTTATCAATTTGTTTATTCCATACGCATATATATATTTTATAATGTTTATAAATGTTGTTCAACATAAACTCCAGTTAGTATTCATCTTTCTCGAATGGATGGTGTGGATGACCATATTGGCTGTAAAATATTGAAAATAAATGGTATTAGTAAGTAGTAGTATTAACCAAATTTAAAGCTAGTATTAAAAACAAAGCATTGTTAACACTAGCAAACAAAGCAAGGATTTGTTCTTGATAATTGTTAGTGGAGAATCAATATATATATCAACTACATACATATATATATTTAAATTATTTAAGTGTAATTTTAAAAAGCTAAGTAGCATTCCAATCAAACTAAACATACAAACATTGATTAAGGCTCAAAAGCTGTTTGGCATTTAGAGAAATGAGTAAATAAACAAAACAAATAGGCCGTAAATAAGGCAAGTATTTAAACATACGTCTGTGCTGCTCGAAATGCCCGTTGTTCGTTTCGACAGAAATATTTACTTAACTATGGGTATACATATTTCATATGTCTCATATGGATAGCAAGGTTTCTTGTGATTTAATTTAATATTCATCGTGAAATGGATAGTATTTATGACTGCCAGCATCGCTAAATAATCATTTTAAAATAAATTTTCATTAATTCCGAAAGCAAATTTTAAAGAAAATAGTATAACTAAAAGTTGGGTATTTGTACCCCTATCTAACTTACGTAACTACAGATTTTTATAGACTTAAGATAGGTTTTCAAGAACAACTTACTTTAGCAAAGGCACCAGGCGCCCGTTGCATTCGAAGCTTTCAATAGTCTTGATTTCCTCAGGTGTCAGTGTGAAGTCAAAGACTTTGAAGTTCGTTTCGATACGATCCTTGGTCACCGATTTCGGTATAACAATGTTATTGCGCTGAACCTGGTAGCGTATTAGAATCTGTCCCGGTGTTTTTTTCTTGGCATTAGCGATTTCCTTAATCTGTAAAAGCTCAACATTTTAGAGATTGAACTATGTGTTGTGTTTCAGTTAAATGACTTGCCTTTTCTTCCTCGAGAATGATGGGATCACCCTCCTTGGCCCATGGACGGTTCGGGCTGCCCAACGGGCTGTACGCGGTTATGGCGATATTCTTTGTTTTGCAGTAATCGCACAGTTTCTTCTGGGTTAAATATGGATGGCATTCGATCTGATTTGTGGCTGGGGGAATTTTGGCCACCTCCAAGATGCGATCGATTTGCTTTTTGTTAAAGTTGGAAACGCCAATAGACTTGACAAGGCCCGCCTCGACCAGCTTCTCCATGGCCTTCCAGGTGTTTACATAATCTTCCGACGAGTACAGAGTTTTGCCATCACTATCGACTGGGAATAGATCACAGCCCTCCTTGTAACCCATTGGCCAATGGATCAAGTACAAATCTAGATATTTCAGCTTTAACAAATCCAATGTATTTTCACACGCTGATTTCACCGTTTCCGGTCTATGGAAAGTATTCCACAATTTGCTCGTGATAAACAGATCCTCACTGCAAGTAAAAATACTCAAAATTTGACTACAAAAATAGTTTCCAGGACTACAAACCGCTTGACAATGCCTTCCTTGATCTTAGCCTCAATGCCAGCACCGACCTCGGCCTCGTTCTGATAGACATAGGCACAATCAATGTGACGATATCCAACATCGATGGCAGTTTTAACAGCCTCTACCACTTGACCAGGAGGGCTCTAAAAAGAACAACAATTTATTTGAGATGAGCAAGGCAAGCCAAATTGGGATCGAGGTTAAGGGTTATTTGCTAATTAATCTTTTTCCAAAATGCCAGATTACTTTTACAATTTATGGCTTAATTGGAATAAATAGGGAAGTATGATTTAGAAAATTAAATAAAGCTGCTTATTTGTGAAGCCACTTATCAGCGCTTATCTATATACGATGGAATCTATTTTTGTATAGCTCAGATTAATGTCGATTTTCAGAACTATCTAACTATAAAAAAAATTATATATGCATATATAGCTACAACATTTATATGTTAAAGCTTTTTCCGATACCCAAAGCTATTCAGAGATAAACTAATTTAAGTTTTCAATTTTTTTATGGTTAATAAGTTCTGTATGCCGAATATACCTTGCGTATTTCATGACTACAGCGTATGCAGCAAACTTGAAAGCGTCTAGATAAGCATTTTTTATCAGTTTTTGCTGTGCACTAACCCACTTGAAATGTAAGTACATACAGTATGTATGTGTGCACAGTACATATTAATTTACTAAAAGGTGACATGACAATTTCTAAAAACTAAAACTTTCCACTGACATTTAATCGGACAAGAGGTCACCTTGATGCAAGAATGTGTAAATAAGTTCATGTAGATGTCACTTGTAGAACATTGCTGGAGGTCCCATTATCACTTGTTACTTTAACGCCTTTGCAACCCGAACACACCCATACACACCCTCACACACACACACACACACACACAGACAACCGGCTAATTATCAGCTGCATTTTCGCAACGAGCAAAATAGGAGGAAGTCGTGGGTAATGGAAAATTACATGATAGGGATGTAAGTTATGCATGAAAGTATTGTAAGTACATAACAGTACACATTTTTTTTTAGATATGCTTTCCTACTTTTATTCTTTTTCTGTTCAATATGTAGTACTTACATTCCAGGTTCCCAGCCCAATAAGCGGAATTTCGTAGCCACTGTTTAGCTTAACGGTTGGCACTTTGTTAGCCATTTTGATTAGTTGTTGTTTTTGCTTAGTTGTTTTTTTTTGTAAGGGATATGGTAAATAGTCAAATTAATTGCTATTCAGTTTAAAAATTGAACAAAAACTAGTCGGCGACACACAGCTGTTGTACGCTTTTATATGCGCAGCGACCGGTTGCCAGCGAAAGCTTGCGAAAGCTTTCGCCAAGCACAAGGTCTGCATTGAAATGTGCATCGATAACAGCTGTGCGATCGCTTCAAATTTATTATACGTTACAAATATCGATACGAATCGAACAAACAGAATTTGTATTTACAAGTTTAGCGTGCTCCTCAGCTCTTCTTTGCAGTTGTGTGAGCTCGAGAAAGCCGAGACGCACACTTCTCAGAGCGCGATAAACGCATAACTCCATTTTCTCCATAACAAAAAAAAATGTGTGTGTATTTATGTTTATAAGTATTTTATTTAGCTGTTAATATAACTAAATTTCCAGAGATATTTCGATTTGTTTTTGTGTGGAAATTTATATATGTACATATATCAAATCCATTAAAAATCTTTACTCACCATCCAAGTGCCAAGTCCTATAATCGGCATTTCATTTCCATCAGCAAGAACTGCTTTAGGAACAACTTTCACTTCCTCCTGACACCTGATCTCGAAAGAATTTAGAGTCTTTTCCATATCTCGCTAATATGTATAGCTTACCATTTGAATCTCTCGGGTTTGGCATAGCGTCTGATTGCAGTTTGGACTGTCGAGCGAACGAGACCAATCGGATATGTGAAAAAAGCGCTCATCTTAAGCTAATCTAAGCCTCGACGAAATGCTAACAAATTTCTGAATTTCTTTTGTTTATCAGCTCAATTTGTTTCCTGTAGCCTATGATAAGTGCCAAATATTTTTAAGGTTGCTTTGTTTATAGATATTTTTTATTTTATATGAAGAAGAGTATTATGAAAATATATACTAAAGCAAAAAAAAGCATTTTTACAATAAAAAATTTTGATAGGAAAAATGTGAGTTCGGCGGTTAAAAGAGCAAAGCTGGGTTTCAGCTAAAATTTAAATATAATCTTTTACTCGTAACTTGCCAATTCGACATTTATTAACAAAAATTAAGTCCTGACGCAGGTACACTAATGATTTGTTTTTAGCGAATAATACAATTTATGACTGTTTTGGAGCGACGACTTCGAACGGATGATGGGGATGCCCATAGGCCGCCTTCATTGTCATGAAGCGGCCGTTGCAGTCGAGATCATCGATGGCCTGCAAGTCATCGTTGTCCAGCCCAAAGTCCCAGATCTTCTTGAAGTTCTCGTACATGTGATGCTTGCTGACGGAGCGCGGTATCACAATAATGCCCGACTGCGTCTGGTAGCGCAACAGCACCTGGGCCGGCGTTCGCTCGTACTTGCCAGCGATCTCCAGTATGACTGGATGCTTGAGCAGCGGATAGGCGCCAGGCTTCTCGTAGGGCGTGTGCGCCGAGCCCAGCGAGCTGTATGCGGTCACGGCAATGGCATTGTCGTAGCAGAGCGTGATCAGCGTCTTCTGGCGCAGATACGGATGACATTCGATTTGCAGCACGACTGGTTTCAGTTTGGCGACGCTGAGCAGCCGATTGATTTGCTGCTCATTAAAATTGGACACGCCGATCGCATGGCACAGGCCGCTGTCAACCAAATTCTCCATGGCCTGCCACGTGTCCACGAAATCGATGTCCTCGAACACTGCCTTGCCCGTGTCGGGACATGTGGGATACAGATCGTCGCCAGACTTGTACGCCATCGGCCAATGCATGAGGTATAGGTCCAGATAGTCAACGCCCAGATTACGGATGCTCGTCTCGCAGGCGGAAAGCACTAGATCTGGCCTATGGTGAGTATTCCAAAGCTTGCTTGTTACAAATAATTGGTCACTATGAAAAGAAATCATTCAAAAATCAATTTGCTATTGGGGATTCACAGCGTTTACCGTGTGACGACGCCTTCTTTGAGTTTCTCGGCAATTGCAGCGCCAACTTGCGCCTCATTTCCGTAAATATGAGCGCAATCAAAATGGCGATAGCCTATATCAATGGCGTCCTTCACCGCCTGAGTTATGACTTCCGGTGGACTCTGCAAGCGAGCCAGGAGACCGGTCAAAAGCTTAAGTGCATTATTGAAAGCACAGAAAAGCTCGCTCGCCAAGTTTGGCTGACATTGACAATGAAAACTATCACACTTGCAAATGTCTAGTATATTTTGCTGCTTTTCTGTGATTATTCAATAATTTTGCTGCACTTGCGATGTGTTTACTTACGCGCCATGTGCCCAGGCCGACCATGGGCATATTTTTACCATTGCTCAGAAGGAAATTCGGCGTCGACATTTCTTTGTGCGGTGAAAATTTGATTGAATTGTTATTTATAAGCGCGTTTTTCCCATTTACCGAAAGTAAACGCAAGAAGAAAGCCCTATTAATTTTGCCTACAAACGAAATTTCATTGACAGCTTTTCGAAATACGTACATACACATGCATACACACATTTGTTTAAATTTAGAAACCGGGGACAACAACAATTTATTTACTATATTGACCTTCACAATGAGTGGCTATTTAAAAGCTTGCCAGCGCGCCAGAAAAACAGACTTTTTGCCTTTTGTCTTTTAAAATGCAGTTATTCTTAAGCAAACGCAAAGTGTGTACACACTGATACTCTAGTAATACACAACAAATCGATTTTTACCGATAGCGCTCACGTGCGTAAAATATCGATAGCTCGTTTAATGCAGTTGTTACATCTCTGTTTTGTTTGCCGGCCCTCTACAAAATATCAACAAAAAACAATTTTAAATAATTTAAAGGATTTTGGCTGAGAATATGTTTGGCACCGTCAACAATTATCTCGCCGGCGTTCTGCGCACTGCAGAGGACTACGATGGCGACAATTTGGGCACGTTTCTGTCCCTGCGCGACGTACACGTCCAGAACCACAATTTGTACATAGCCCAGCCCGAGAAGCTGGTGGAGCGCATGCTGAAACCGCCGCTGGACGAAGTGGTTGGTGCACATCTGAAGGTGCTCTACCATTTGGCACAGGAACCGCCCAGCTACATGGAAGCCTACAATCAGCAGGCGGCCAGTTGCGCGGCGGTGGTGAAGCTTTTGCAGCAGCTGAAGGACGAGAACTGGTGCCTGCCTCTGATGTATCGCGTGTGCCTCGACCTGCGCTACCTGGCGCAGGCTTGCGAGAAGCACTGTCGGGGTTTCACGCCCGGACACGTGTTGGAGAAGGCCGCCGACTGTATGATGGCCTGCTTTCGCGTCTGCGCCGCCGACGGACGCGCCTCGGAGGAGGAGACGAAGCGGCTGGGTATGATGAATCTGGTGAATCAGTTGTTCAAGATCTACTTTCGCATCAACAAGCTGCACCTGTGCAAGCCCCTCATCCGCGCCATCGACAACTGCGCCTTCAAGGAGAGCTTCCCGCTGCCGGAGCAGATCACGTATAAATACTTTGTGGGCCGACGCGCCATGTTCGATTCGAACTATCGGATGGCTGTGGAGGATCTGTCGTATGCCTTCGCCCACTGCCCCGATCGCTTCACCAGCAACAAACGCTTGATTCTCATATATTTGGTCCCGGTGAAAATGTTGCTCGGCTACCTGCCTAGGAAATCCCTGCTGGAGCGATACGATCTGTTGCTCTTCCACGACCTGGCGCTTGCCTTGAAGGCCGGCAACGTGAACAGGTTCGATGAGATCGTGCGCGACCAGGAACTGGTGCTCATACGCAGTGGCATTTATCTGCTCGTCGAGAAGCTGAAGTTCATCGTGTATCGTAATCTATTCAAGAAAGTGTTCGCCATCAGGCAGACACATCAGCTGGACATGGGCGATTTTCTATCGGCGCTGCAGTTTGTAGGCGTAACGGACGTCTCCCTGGACGAGACGCATTGCATCATCGCAAATCTGATTTACGAAGGCAAAATCAAGGGTTATATTTCGCATGCCCACAACAAATTGGTTGTCTCCAAACAGAATCCGTTTCCGCCATTAATATCGACTTAGACTTTTGATTTCAAAGATTTATTTTTAATAAATGCAACAATGTTTTTATTGTCTATATTTGTTGTATGAAACAGCTGTTTAAATCAGGGCTGCAAACCCAAACAAAACTGTCGCTGGTTCGAACCAATTTTTTATCTCTGGGTTCGGTGTATGAACCTGATATTTTGAAAATAATATCAAATATTTTCGTCAGTGTGAGGCAAATTCAAAGAAATAAATGTAAAAAAATCAAGTTTAAAAGCAAACAGCCTGTAAATTATACATATACAAATAAAAATAAAACTGATACAAATATAAATCTAAGAAATGAATTTTTTAATTGAATACAAATTTATATACCAAAGCATTTTTAAGATGAATATGGCGGCTGTTTAAATTTTGAAATTGGTGTGCTTTAGGGTTCGGTTCAAAATATAAAAATATTTAAGATTCCCGTTAATCAGGCTTTGTTTGAATATTTGCCAGCCATTTAAATGTTGAAGTATCGAAAA
Source organism: Drosophila colorata (assembly GCA_035041545.1). NCBI lineage: Eukaryota > Metazoa > Arthropoda > Insecta > Diptera > Drosophilidae > Drosophila > Drosophila colorata. The sequence goes on from JAWNLD010000222.1 coordinate 891,987, forward strand.
TGTACGATAGTCGCAGGGCTGCCAAATACTATCGATATTAACAAATGTCAGTGGCCAGGCCGCATGCACACACAGTCACACACACACATATCTTTGCACACGTATAAGCCTGTGTATAATTCCAACAGCTCAGCTGAAAGCAGTTTGGTTCGCTCTAGTAAATAGCATAAATTAAATAAGACAGTTGCTTTTTTTCGGTAAACTCATAGCCGTTTAACGTAAGAACTCAAGCAACTGCTTGGAAATGTGCATTATGCACACGGTTGCTGCAACTGCGATATTCAACCGGCGCTGTTAAATTTCACACAGCAATCGCAAAATCAATACTACTAATTTTGCTTTGGTTTTTTTCTCCAAATGACATAACTAATACGCATTTCAAATTGTAGGCGAGTCGAAATTAACAAGCTGTTGTTGCTTTCATTTTCCAGAAAATTGCGTACCTGGCATACATACCCAGAAAATTGTTGTTTGCGTTTCGGTTACCGTGCACACAGCGCAAGAGGCTCAACGTTCGCCATGGCAGCACCGGTCATTGTCGAGGCCACGGTCAAGCAGACGGCGACGGTGAGTGCAATACACAATATACTGCTTAAGTAATTTAATAAATTTTCTTTCGCACACAGCTCATTTTCATGCACGGCCTGGGCGACACTGGGTATGTACACCAATGAACTGGAAAATTCACTTTTCCTGCATGTTGCTAATCTGTGCGTATTTCAGGCACGGCTGGAGCAGTGCACTGGCCGCAATACGTCCGCCGTTCATGAAGGTCATCTGTCCAACGGCGCCCACACAGCCGGTTTCGTTGAATGCCGGATTTCGCATGCCCTCGTGGTTCGATCTGAAGACACTCGATATCGGTGGGCCCGAGGATGAGCCGGGCATACGGTCGGCTCGCGACGACATACATGGCATGATACAGAAGGAGGTGTCGTCGGGCATACCGCCCAATCGTATTGTGCTGGGCGGCTTCTCGCAGGGCGGCGCCTTGGCGCTCTATTCGGCGCTGACTTTTGACCAAACGCTCGCTGGCGTGGTGGCGCTCTCGTGCTGGCTGCCGCTGCACAAGCAGTTCCCCGGCGCCAAGGTCAGCAGCGATGAGATACCCATATTCCAAGCGCACGGCGACTACGATCCAGTGGTGCCTTACAAATTTGGCCAGCTCAGCGCTAGTCTGCTCAAGTCGTTCATGAAGAATGTCACCTTCAAGACGTACAGCGGACTGTCGCACTCGTCGTCCGACGAGGAAATGAACGATGTTAAGGTGAGTGGGCCGGCGTTTGATTTATTGATGATTTGGCAACGTTATCGCTAAAGAATTTCCTCACACTCTCTCTGCTCTTATCTCTTGCAGGACATAATCAGTAAATGGGTAAACTAATTTCCATTAAGCACTTTAGCACTTCTTGTGCATTCCATTTGGTGCGCAGCAAGAAAACAAACAATATAGTAACAATATACAAACCGAAACTAAACACCAATATCTGGAAAACATAATTATTACAAAAACAAAAAAAAACCTATCGCAGTAAGCAAGCCTCACATGGACACTCCCACACACAAACACGACTTAGCGGCGACTTTAAAGAAGTCGAGCTTAAGTCGTTTTTAGCCCAATTAAACTGGTAGAAGAAAATTGAGCAAATGTAGTCAAGCAATCAATTAAACATACTACGTAAAACCACGTAATAGCTAACATGGTTGTGTTGAGCGAGGAACTTCAGCAACTGAGTATTTCAATACTCTCCTTTTTGAAAAGCAAAGCTACTTTCGATACACACAAATTATGTTCCGTATTTTCTGTTTAGTTCAAAAAAAAAAAAAAAACTGCATATTTGAATGAAAATTAATTACTACTAATAAAGCAATTTAATCCGTTAAAAACCGAAAAGCAATATATTTGATATCTAATTAATTCGGAACAATTGAATGATGATTTTAAGAAATTAGCATAAACTCTCGATTGCCAGACTTTAATATTCGAGTTTTTCAAAGAATTCTACCTTTATTTTTCAGAAATACGTCAATGTTTCGTCTGATAATCACTAAAAACATATTGTTAAGTTTGTAAAACTAATAATTTACAGTTTCAAAACTCTTCAATTGCAATAATTTTGTTTGTTTTTTTTGTTTTTCTTTTACTCTATTTTATACAGCACGAATCACAGACACATCATCTGTAGCTGAATTTAGTTAAATTCGTTTTTATAGCGTAATATGTGTTTACAGTTTGTGCTTTGCTTTAAATACGTTTAATATATCAAATAAAAGCAATTGATTATATTGTTTATGCTTTTATTTGCTTGGAATTATTATTTATGCAACGCATATACATACGTATTATAAATACAATTTACAATTTACAATTACAAAACTTGCATACACGTATTTTATATTCCTCAACTAACTGTAGAGCTCTCGCATGACTCATTCATCTCTCATCTATATATTTGCAGACGAATTGGGAGGGCCAGAACGTGGCCAGAAAGGCGCAATGCTGTCAGATATCATAGTAGCTATATAGGCTATGAAATGTAGTTGCAGTTCCTTCCACACAAATCAAAGCTCCTGTTCGCCCCTAGTCAAGAAACGCGCCCGTGCAGACGTCTGAAACTAAAGAGAATTGTATTTTAGATATTATTTTGTACATACATACGTATTATGTAGACTTTAGGCATATGATTAGCTATTGGATGTCTCCACTTGGTGGTCTGACGAGAAGCGGATTCGCTGAAGCGAATTAAACAAATAAAGTAATGTGACGACTAGATCTGAAAGCCGTTAAAAAACTGGAAATGTGTTGGGTAATGTTGCGCCTAAAAATATTATTCATATGCTGTTGATTTATCTAATTACGGTTTGAATGTCACTTTTGAGCTAGCCACTAAGACCGTAAGTCACAATAGTCACAATAATCGATAGGCGATAACAGCGCCACGACTTGTACACGTTCAAGCACCTTTGGTCAGGCAAAATGAAACGTTATCGAAAGCTGGGCGCGTGATTTTAAAAATACCTTTTGCATAATACTTGTTTGTATAAGGGTAACCGATTTATGCTACTATAAGCTTTAATATCTAAATACCGAAAATTGAGTGAAAGCAGAGGCGGTAATTGTTGATAAGACTTAATTTGCTCCATGGCACCGAAAACCGGCAAATTTAAATAAATTGGCGGATTTTGAGCAAAGTAAACAAACGACGTGGTAAGCCCCATCGCACACACACAAACACACACACAGTTAAATAGCGTTTACGAGCGTGAACATTCACGACTTCGCTGCGCTTCGTTCAGTCGCTTCCGTATCGCCGCCAAGTTTGGACGCGTTCGCTTCGCTCTTGTATCTTCCAAAGTTCGCGCCGTCGCCTTTATTTTGATAACAATAAGTGCGAGTGCAATACAAAAAAACAAAACAAAGCGCACCAATAAAATTAATGGCAATTGGGAGTGAAGTGCAAATGGTAAATCAATTTGACCAAACCCAACAAGGGAAACTGTCTGAAGTAAAGCCAAAAACAAGCACTAAAGTTGAATTGAACAAACAATAAACAGTTTGTGAAAAGCGAAAGTTGCAGTTTTTTTTTATTTATTATTTTTTTTTTTAAATTTGTTGTTGCGGTTTTTGCAACGTGAACTTGCCTGGGTCTTTGTGTGCACGCTGCACGTTTAGGTTGTGCCACAAAGGAAGCTTTGTAACGTGTTAAATGCATTTGCTGTTGTGTTGTTGTCATTCTCGCATTCCATCTGCAAAGTGCAACAAAGATGTATGCAGGCAACTGCATATACAAATATACACACAAAGTTATATGCAGACACACATATATTTAATAAGCTGAAGAAGTGCGTGCAAGTTTTGTTGCAATCTTCTTTTGTGTATTGCCTTTACTATTTATGGCCCCATGCATGTGTGTGCGTGTGTGTCGTTGGTGTGGGCGTGCTGGGAGACTCTTATCGGGCACCCTGTTGCGCCCTTGAGTCTTATTTATTCGCCACAGCCGCAAGGTGCGTCCCTTTAAGATATGTGAACTTACGCGCCTCGTAAAAACTCTTTGAATCGATGAACAGTAAGGGTACACAATACGGCAAATAAATGCAATCAGCAAAGGTTATATAGATAAGCAAGCACTTACCACAAATTTCAAATGAGTTATTTAGTCAATAGTAATTGTTTCAAAAAATAACAATTTGTAATGCTCTCTTATGGCCAAACTTTATGATTTTAACAAATGTATATATAGTTATACAATATATTAACCGCATTTCAAAGCTACACAATTTAAATAATTGTATAAATAAATATAATGTTTTTTTTTGGTCGTTTATTTAGGGAATTAAAAATTTGTAATGCTGTCCTTGGTATAGTCAAACTTAATCATAAAAAGAAATTTATTTATATGTATTATAAAAGCTACACAATTTTAAAAATTGTTTTTTGTTTGTTTAAAAAATTTGTAATACTCCCTTTTTATAGTTAATTCCTATAGTTTTAGAACAGATATATACTATTCTCATACGATAAACTTATGGCACTTAAAAGCTGCAACATTTAGATAATAGTCAAAATAAATAACAACTTTATTTAGTGTTTTTGTTAAAAAAAAATAAAGATTTGTAATGCTCCCTTTCGTATAATCAAACTCTATTATATCTTATTATATCTCTAAAAATATGCAATCATATAAATTGTACACACTTAAAGCTCAAATTATTACACCTTAAATTGCAATCCGTCTTCTAAGTAACAAAAAAAAATGAATACTTCATGTATCATTGTAATTACTTTGCGTCATTAAAAGTTCGTTTACTGTGTAATTAATTGACACGCAATTCAAGCTTAAAAACATGTGTAGGAGCGCGAACTCCAGCTGATTAATCCGTAACCATAAACAGAAGCCTATTAAGCTTACGCTTATTTAAATACAGTATTAAACAGCTAAAAAAAAAAAAAATTAAACAATTAGCGTGGCAAAAGTTGAAAAAAATTTTCCCAAGTGCCTATTTAAATAAAATGAATATAGTACATCTTACAGGAAATATGACACAAGCTTTTGAGCTAATTGAGATAAATATGTTGCAAAGAAGCTCTGTGAAGAGAAGCAAATAACGCGGCAATTTTACTGATTAGTAATCAATTATGCACAACTGTGATTTATCATATGCTTTGTTGGAATCTGACCTTCAACTCTGGACTCTGCCAAATCGCATATGTGCGTTTGTGTGTGCATGTGTGTAAAGGCAATCAACAAGCTGATCCATACTCCAAAGCTTGTTCTTTTCTTGGTTTGGGTATACCCCATCTTCTGCCAGCAGCGTAATTGGTTGCACGATTTGGATTTTACTCAGCCAGATGAGTGCAAGCTGACAGATCGGAGCGTGATTAGCACAATAATGGTGAATTCGCTGTTCGTCGAACCTTAGAAGTCAATCAGGCATGTGATGGCAGATTTCTCAAATGCAAAATAAATAGTAGATGCTTCATAAATTAAACATTTCGGTTGCTGCTTTCAAGATTATAGAATTCTAAGACGCATTTCAATATCAACAGCTCATATACCAAATATTAGATTATGAACTTAAAAGCGTTCTAAGTTAAATTTGTAAAAATCTCAGCAATTTACTTCCTTTAACACACAAACACAATTCAAAATGAACAACAAATTTATTGAAATTCATTTTAAATTTATATTTAATCTTTTTCCGTGAGTTGGGAATTTAATTTTTCTTTTTAAATTAAAATTAAATTTAAAAGCTATAATTAATAGATACTAACGTTTTATCCGTCTGTCCATCAAAAACCCCATCGGCAATTCCACAACTCCAATTTCCATAATTCACAGTACATACAAACTATAGCTAATTAATTTATGTGCATTTTTTATACATTGCATTTTTCGTTTGCAATTCAGAGTGCCAATATTGGCTTTCAATAACTAATTTGTTATGTTTTCGCATAATAAAATGTGCAAAAAGAATGTATAAATATTATTTGTAAATTGTATTTGTATTATATTTGTATTATATAAATATTCAGCGGCAATTAATACCAATACAAAGTTGATAACTTGAAATCGTGACCAAATGCAATTAGTTTTCACAACTCTGCTGTATAAAAAAACCAAAAAAAAAATAAAAATTGTCTTTATTAATTTCAGAGAGTTTGTTTTATGAATGCAATTATCAGAATGTTATGTATCATTTATACTGAACTTTCTCAACGCGTTTCGATTTAACAATAAACAGGTATTTTTGTTTTTGAACTTCATGGCGAATGCCCACCTGAAATCCGGCGTACGTTAGGTTGCTATAATAAATAAATACAAAGTTAAGAAAATAATTTAAATACATACATAGTACTTAGCATGAGTCAAAAGTTCCCCTCTCTTGAATAACGTCACGATATTGCCGTATGCGGAGTGGAGAACATCAGACATAAGCACTTAGCATAACGCATGCCTCTGATATCTGAATATGTAAATTTTCAATTATCCAATAGATTCAAATTGGAGCTTTCATTTCCTGGTGAAAAGACTGGTGTCAGCTTTCAGAATGTTCTACAAAAGCCCACGCCCCCAGTTACCCAATATACTTACATACATATATGAAGAGGCTTACGATCGTTAAAAGTCTTCTGCGCTGGTCACAAAGTGCACAAATCCAAAAAAATAAAACGAGTTTTAGCCGCAGAGCGCAGACGTTTTTGCATTAATCCAACGATTCGCTTGGCAAAGGAATCAGACGACGCCAAATACATTAAAGAAGCAAATAAATGAACGCAAATCAGAACTCAAAATCAAAGTATTCTGTATTTGTCTTTTAGCCCATACAGGGTGTTCAAAATAAAAATCCGACGTTTTCGTTTCTGTTTGCCAAACTTAAGGCTTGAGATCGTCACAGGTTCCAAAGGTTTCTTTAGCTTTTAGAGAGCAGACAGCAAATAAAAATATTTATTGATTTACTTTTATTTTCAATTTGTTTTTTCAAAGATCTATAGAATAGATTGCTATAATTACATTTTTAAATATTTAGAAATAAATGCTTTAAAAATATTTTTTGATTTACTTTTATTTTCAATTTTTTTTTTCAAAGATCTATAGAATAGATTGCTATAATTACATTTTTAAATATTTAGAAATAAATGTTTTTCTGGTAGATCGACGCAAATTTCTTTATTTAGTTTTGTCAAGTTCATGTGTGATAGAATTCATATTGTTTAGTTCTTAGAATTAGAATTAGAAATTAAAAGTTTTTATTCTAAAGCTCCTAAGTCCCTAAAAAAATAAGAATCATTCCTAAGTTTAAAACCAAACGTTAATATTGCAAAAGAAAATAAAAATTCGTATATTATGTACAAAAGATTCACAAAAGAACAACCTTCTTAATGAAAATACGATGTTTCTTAAATTTACGTCCGTACTTAAGTCTTGTATTTATGATTTTGGGAGAATCGTTCGAAAAAGAATTTTGTTCTCAAGTTATAAATTTGCCACCTTTTAATTAAAGTAAAAAATTCTGGGTTATTTTTTTATTCAAATAATCGATGGATATATATTTTGCATAAATTGCATGTTGTGCTGTTCAAATCTTTAATGGGTTTGTCTCGGGCAATAGTGCCAATGTCGGAAGCATTTGCTAATTTATAATACAATTAAAGCATCACAACAACAATTGTTTACCAGCAGTAATTATTCACTCATTATTATCGCCTTCTAACATCGCGACTCGATCCGATGAGACTCTGTAAGATCTCCGATACGAGCGCACAGTGCTGAAAGCGGAACAAACGTGATCCATCTGTCCAGCGGCTGTCCAGCGGCTGTCCAGCGGCTTCACATGACAGTCGTCGAGTCATCCAGTCATCTGTTGTGGCTAACTATCCCCTCGCACTCCGCCCCTGCCCGAGTTGAGTTCCACATTTTATGCGCTAACATGAGTCGACAGTTTTGGAGTTGGTTTAACGAACAGGCCAGCTTTGTGAAGTCTTCTCCTAAGGATCTGCATTGGCTTCGACGGTCGGCTTAGCTTGGCATTTCAATGCAGTCCCGCTGTCTGTTTTTCTTATGTTTTATCTGCGTATGATAATATCGAGATTATCAATTTGAGCAGGTTTCACTCATTTATTGTTCTGTGCCTGACATGCGACCACATAAATTAACTGATCCCAGAGCTGTGACAAGGCAGCAGGAGCAGCAAGGAATCTTTGAAACCGGTTTCTTATTTATTTTTTATTTATATTTTTATTTTGCTTTAATTAGCAGGTAGGTGTCCCACATTTCACATTTCAGTTTTCACTTTTGGCCTCTTCATTTTTTTAGCCGTTTATGTTGCCTTTTTCTGGCTTTAGTTAGCAGTTTTAATTTGTCTAATGAAATATTTAAATGCAACGTAGAATTAAAACTTTGGAATGGAACATTGTATTGTATTGTTCTACTTTTACTTTAGATGTATGTTAATTTTGTTTTCAACTGATCGTTAATTTATTTGACATTACAATAAGCGATAAATCTGCTTTATTTATTGAATTGCAATCAAATGAAAAAAGAGTATTCCAAAGATATTTGCGTATGTATATTTCAAATCAAGATTGGGTCGTTGACTTGCCTGGCACATTCCCTGTCTGAACTGTCAATTGTGGATATATGTATGCATATATATAAAATAATTGAACATCGATAAGTAGACAATAAAAATGCATAGATGGAACCGTGTGCCATAATTCCTGCTGTGGGCACATAGTTTAATGCTGCGCGTGGTTCTTGGAATGCCAACTGCGAATTTATGCAACTGATAGCAACAACAACAGCAATATTAACAACAAACAATAGGCAAAAAAAAAAAAAAAGATTATTACGGCCTGTCAAGGCCGCAAAAGCAACAGCAACAGCAACAGCAAAAACCCAAAACAAATCCGGAGATAACAATTATTCTGTGTATTTGTTGTTGCTTTTGGTTTTTGACACGCTTCTTAACGGCCCAGTAAAAAACGACATTTAAAATGATTAATTTTGTATTTACAGCGCGTAATCAGCGGCAATGCAGGCGTCGCACAAACCAAAACAAAGCGATTCTTGAAAGTTTCATACAATTCGAAAAGCACAACAAAAAAAGAATACAACCCAACGATGCGTGTCGAACAGCAAAAACAATAACCAACTACAGAGCAAAACAAAAAAAGAAATTAAATAAATAATTATTAAGCAAAACCAAAACAATAACAAATCGTATCTATAATCCACTGTAGTTAATGAAATAATCTGAAAACGCGACACGTACCTCAGCTACAACAACAAGAACTACAAATACGCATATCCAAGCCAAATATATGTAGATATACGCACACATAAATCTGCTCCACGCTTCTCTCTAATAACGTTCAAATAGCAAAGTGGCATTAAAAAGCAATAATTTACTTGGGACATATCCTCAAAGCAACCGAAATTCGAAATGGAACAGTCGCGCAGCCTTCAAAGCAAAAATTCCAAAGATGTCGAATTTCAGGATGTTTTCTACACAGTCGATCAGCGCACAAATTTCTGTGAGTATTCATTGTTATCAACTTTTTACTTTATACTTGCCTTTTTTTTCTCTTTTTATTTATTTTTATTTTCTTGGCAACATGAATTTCAAGAAAGCCTTCATTTTTAGTTTTCTTTAAAGATAATTCAATACCAACATTTATTTCACAGAAGAAAATTTGATTACTGTTCATTAAAAAAACAAAAAAAATTTTAAATTAATAAAAGAAAAATTTATTTTTATATATTTTGTGGTAGCGTTTGACAGGCCCATAACTCAGAAGCCTAAGCTACGCACGGTTTTAGTTTCATGTGGGGCAACATTGACCCATATATTTTCCCAGTTGAAAGCCCGCTTTAAGCTTCCTAGCTCTTTACGTTTAGGCAGCCAATAAGGCAAACAATTTTATTTGGATAGTATATATTTCATATAATATACATACATATATAGAATTCTTTTGTTTATAACTCTATTCAAACTAAGCCAATTTTCGATGCGTCTAACTTTTTTATCTTGATGTATTTTTTAGATTAATACCACACATGAATTTTGCTTACGATTTTTTTAAATCATTTTGTTTTCCTTTTTCGAATTAATTATAAACTGCATAACTAGTCATACGATTTGATAATAACGAATTATAACATTTACTTGAAAAAGCAGCATTAAATTCTTTTTTATTGCGCTTATGCAAACATGTTGTCAGTTTTTGTAATACTTGGTTTTTTAATTCATATTTATTTATAAGGGTATAAATTTAGTTTAAGCATTGGGCACAGACCGTTCAATTCGCTCGGTACTAAACGTTTATATGGTTATGGCCAAGTTTTATGGCACTGTTTCAATGTTAGCAAGGTGTTTGGCACTTGGGCAAGCCCGGTTTCTATTACTTTTTATTATTTATTTGTTTCGCTGTGTACCTATTACATTTTTATTTTCACATGTTTTCCATTTAAAACTATAGTACACGAGTTTCATGAATTTCAATTTCAACTTGAGTCTAAAGTTTCAATTCGTGTGTTATTTAAATGTTGCCTTTGTTGCGCTCTCTTGAGCAATTTCGCAACTTCTTGTTGGCTGGCCAAGCGCTAAGTGTTCCATAATTATACGAACTGGCGAGCAAATAAAATATGAGCATAAAAACAAGCTTTTTGGTGTTTTAGCGTCTATTACTATTACAGCCAACATCAATTACAAAATATACTTGTTGTACCCAGTACTTATGGTAAAGGGTATGTTGTCCAATTTTTTTAAAAGTAAACTTATCTCAACATATTTGAACACTCCATGTGTTCTTAATGATCTTACACTTAGAATAAAAAAAATCGCCCAGAGACTTGCGGGAAATAATTAGTTATTCCGTTATGTTTTTAAAATTTGAATTTAAATATTTTGAAATGAAGTAGTATATATTCTTGAATAGACAACAGAAGTTTTTGTACTTGAAACAAGCCTAAAACGTTCTTAGCATCTCTCAGATTGAGGTCTGTATTAATGTCGTACACTTAGGAATTTTGGGCTTATTAAGTACGTTCTAAACTGGAATCTGGAATCCAATTAGTTGCAAGCTTGGCCACTCTTTGACGACGTTTGTATTTGATTTATATGAAAAATTCCTTGATTTTCTCCCAGTGTAGGCTTTCATTAAATTTGGTTTAAGTTTAGTTTATAAAGCCAACAAATGAGTCTTACAGGATAATTTCTAGTCGCGCACTCTCAACTACAGATCTACTGTTGGCCTTTTTTTGCTGCTGTCAACTTTTTTTCTAGGCTTGTCAAATGCAATACACTGCGATTTGGTCACTCAGCACTGGCTGAGCGATGGTCAGCTCAAGTGGACACTTTGGCACTCGGCGTCTTCCTCGTTTTGGTGCTGCGCCCATTTCTCAGTCGACCAAAACGAGTTGTCGTCAGTTGACGCGTCGGGTTGTCTATCAATGGAGTTCACAGTACTTGAGTGTGTTTCGCCATTGACACACAAATCGATTCGAAGCGAGACTTGGAAGTGCTCAAGTTGTATATGTTTGTAAGGCATTTGGCAGCCCCTCAAGTGTCCATAATTAAATAAAATGCCCACATACATACGATTGCCATTTGGCATTTGCTAGTTGAAATTTGCAATTTGTTGGATCGCTTTTCAAACAGCTCTGAGCTTGCATTTGCCAGTAATAAAAGGCGCATGCGGCTTATCACTTGATCAGTGATCACTGAGTCAGCGCTGGCTGATTTCAGTGACGTCAGAAAACTGTTAAGGGCAATAAGCAATAAATAAGACCCACTCGTATTTGCATAGCTGGCTTATAAGCCGTTTAATTATGCATATATGCGAACGAATGCTGAAAAATGCCTGGAACTAGACTTGGCAAATGAGTTAAGCAAATACTTATTTAATATTCCCTGCTTAAAAAAGAGGGCAGAAAGAGTTTTAATTATTTTTATTTGGAGGGCAAGAGTGGACATGGTGGAATAAATGTTTTTCTGTAAGAAGCCATCAGTTTTATATATATTTTAAATATTTAAGCATTAATAGAGCTGGAAATTTGCTTGCACTACACAAAACCAATATATCCTTTTAAATTTGTAAACAGTGTACATAAATCTTGAGCCTTAAATTACAACTTGAGAATTGTGCCCTTTAATTTGAAAATATAAAAAGCAGGGTAAGTGCCAGTCAGTCACCGTGACTGAAACACGATAAAAATTGTTGAGCTTGAGCTATTGCGAATGGCTTAGAATAGTTTCTTTTACTTACGCAATGATATCGAGTATGCTTCGGGTAGTTTCAAATGCGCTATTCATAATTGGACTCAGCACGAATTCTTCCCTCAGCTTGGGCAATAGTCCGAGTTAATCATCGTCGCGTATACGCCATGTGCAACGTGCAATGCGAGGCGCGCGATGTCGCCAAATGTGGGCGCATGTGGACTGTCACAATAGGCGATAATCAGGCACACATACAAAGTGTATATGAGTGTATGTATGTACACATGTATATAATATACATATATATATATGTATGTATATATGTCTATCTACAAATTGTGCACAGTTACAAGCTACTTCCTCGAACTGAACAGCACTGAAAACTATTTGCTGCTAACTAGCCAACGAGCTGTGAGCAGCGTACATCATAATCAGCAGCATCATCATTACGAACATGGACATAAACAACAATAGCAACAACCCGATTATGCTGCTGTACCAAAAGAAAGAAAAAGGAAAACCAAAACAACTACGAAATTGACCAACTTTGATTGAATAATTTTCCTCCTTCCCCCGATCTGAATGCGGCGCTTTTATTGAAACTCGCTGTGGAATTTCACATTTTACTCAACACTTTACAACTTTTCCTCGAATTATGTGGCTAAGCTTTAAAGTGCTTCGTTGTAATCTATAAAATACTATGTAAGCGCATACATCTCTCGCTCCCTTTCTCTCTGTCACAACTCTTCCTTTCTCTTCTATGCATGTTTGAAATAATGACCAAATTGCGACAACTCCCACAATGTAGGCAGCTTGTGTTTAGTTAAATATCAACAAAAACAAACTAAAAACAAACAATAACTCTTATCTGTATATTACAGAATTTGTAACACACTCTCTGTATAAATGATTATTATGTAAGCTATTTCGCATAGCTTATTGAAAGCGAATTCTGAGCGACACCTTGTCTATTAGTTAATTTAGGGTTGAATATAAAATATATATATAAACCTATATTTATATTTACAGCTTATCTCTAAAGTATATTTTAGTATAAAAGGGAAATTATATAGTATTATAGTAAGCCCAGGGTATTATTATAAATGCCCTTATGTTATAGCACAGTTAATTTATATAACAACAAGATATAAAAAATTCACATTTTTTGTTTTATTTATTAATATATGCAAATAATTGCCAACTGCAAACTGAGATTAGTTATGTAAACAAAGAGACTCACGTATCATTGAACTTGTATTTAAAGGCCTATCCTCTCATCGACTTACAAGTGAGAATTTATAGTTGACACATATCAAATGAGCACAAAGCACTTACGAAAGTGTGCCTGCAGATACTATACCCAGGTATGACAGGTATGACAATTAGCTTTTCTACAAATCTTAAGTGCTTAAGTTTACTAAATGCTCAAGTCGTTGTATGCGAAATATTAAATTAAATTCTAAATGCGCCCGTTTTTCTTATTCTTATTGCTAAGATGGAAATAATTGGATGAATAATTTATATGTAATTAGAAAATAAATATAATTAATTATTATATAATATTTTTTATATTTTTCTTATATAGTATGTCCTTTGTCTAAGATTATACATACACACAAAAACGCCTGGAATTTAAACCTGGCAACGCCCATATCGAGATCCCTGTCTTTAGTTTCCCTTTGAAATTGGCATACTTTACTTATTTTTATACCCTGTTTTTAAATCGGTAAATTATGTGGAGTATTTATATAGTTAGCCAGATATGTGACTGTGATATCAGATCAGAGATCACCTGTAATATACTAGTAGCTCTTATAGGTCTCACGGCCAGTTTATTAATCAAAGCGCTCTGCAATTAGGCCGTGCACTAATTGATGGTTATCCAGTAAATAGATTTCATATATAACTAATTACAATATAATTGGGAGGGACCGATTATTTGACAAGGCCAGTATGAATTATCTTTAACAATTAATCAAAGTTTTAAACTGGAATCTAGACATAAGTATAAAAAAATAAAAACCGGCATGAGAAATCTGTTTTATATATTTTATATATTCTATTTTTGACATTATCTAGCATATATATTTCAAGCGAAGATCCGGCATGCCTAATATTTATTTAAATAATTTAAATATTACCAAGGATGTGGCTATAATCTTTCAACTTTGTATATTCAGTTGCAAATATGAAATGCATTTTGAATGCTTTTTTCTTTCGGTTATTGCGAATTCAACTTTGAGAAAGTCGCATTTTTAAATGCTGATTTAATTGCTTGATAATTAAATTATAATTTTTAGCTGACTTGCGATAATTACCAAATAATATGTATATGCATGTATTTCTATATGCAATTTCCAACAAAGAACTGAAAGATTACTTCGTATTGCCGAGCTCTGAATACCCTACCAGCTAGCTATCAGAGCTATAGAAAGCTAAGCTTGCAAAAATAATTGATTATGCTGAACTTTTATAAGCATGGGCTTTTTGAAAAGTACTTTTTGACTCTTAGCTCTAAATACTGCTACCTGACTTAATTATCCGGTTCGGCTTGGTTTAAATTGCCGGCACGTTTACCTGTTGCACTTGCATAAATTCGAGTGCTCGAAGTGCAACCAAAATTGGACTGAGTTGTCATGTCGTCACGTTCTAGACATTCACGGAACGACTCTCCGCCCACCCGGACGCACTAATTGTGAATTGAATTCGCAAATTGCTCACGTCTCATTCGGTGTGACTCACTTGATGTGTTCGAGTACTCGTTGCTGCACTCGTACTCTTACAGGTGAACTCCATTGGTTACCCGCTACGCACAGCATTGGCGCCTGGGCCCCACTGAGGTGGGCGTGTCCCCCAGCTAAGATCACAAAAATGCCGATGGCTGGCACAAGACTCGATTTCAGAATTCGGCAGCATTTGTTGAACCAGCTCAAATAAAAACCGAACGTCGCAACTTTGTTGTTCAAACAACAAACGGGCAGCAGGTTAATTGATATGTAAACTTGGCCACTGGTCTATGGGCGTTAAATACAGCTCTCGTGATTTGCTTTAGCCGTGTTGTTTTTGTTTTTTTTGTCACTGACCTTCTTTGATTTACGAGTATGGCGATTTTGGCTGTTGCGCAAGGAATTTCAATTGGACCCGTGGGAGGTCCATGCAAATTCCACAATGCTAGAAGCTCAAAACATGGCCAACACATGGCTCAAGGTACATCCAATAACATCCTATACATTCAAGGCATAAATAAAAATGATCAAAATTGTGCCTAGATTTATAAAATTGAAAAAAAAAAACAATCTGAATCATTTAATTTTATTTTTAATTCAACTTAAAATTTAAGAATCACAGATTTATATTTGCAATTGATTATCAAACGTTATCTTCAACGAAAAATCAAATTCTGTGGTAATAAACCCAACAAGTATGCCAACAATTTTGAACATTTAGACACTTAAAGCTCCCAAAACTCTAGTAGAAGACCTTTCTAGACTTGAAACTCCCAAAACTTTGTCAAAACTGAACTTATTTTCACGACTAATATTCTATTCTATTCGCATTGTGTTCTCCTAGATTGATTTTATGCGGGGTAAATACTGATCGCATGATTTGTTATACGAGCTGTTTGTTTTTACCACTGAAGTTGTTTGATTTACGAATAATGCGATTTCGGCTGTTGCGCAAGGAATTTCAATTGGGTTCGTGGGAGGTCTCTGCAAATTCCACAATGTTAGAAACTCAAAACATGACCAACTTAAATTACATCTAATAACATCTTATAAACTCAAGGCATAAATAAAAATTGTCAAAAGTGTTCCCAGCACTTTTAAAACTTTCGTATAAAGAATTTGATTACTTTTAGTAAAAAAAAATTGTTATATTGAGGGTAATTTTTGTTTATAGCTCTTTTTTAAAGCGCAAAAAGCATTTTGGGAGGTCCCAATGGAAAGTAAGAGAAGTAATGCCGTCCAGAGGAATAGCTAACTGGGCAATAGTAATTCCTTTTTTAAAATAATTTTTAATTATTTATTATTTACTTATACATATTAGTTGTGATCTTTGTGTGTCAAAGTTGTACACCCAAAATTAACCTCAAGATAAGAACGAAAATTTTGGCAGTGCCAAAAATAGATGTGTCAAAAGCCAAAAATATCAGCTGTAAATTCAACAGCTAGTTTCCAAGGAATTTGTTTTAATCTGTTTTTAGACTGTTGCTGAAATTAAAAAAATTTAAAATTAATTAAATTAATATAAAGCTGTTAAGAAAGCAATCTGAATCTGTTGAGCATTTCTATTAGGTCACAAAAATGTAAATTATATATAATTTTAATTTAATCTGTGTAGCTCAGAAAAGTATCTAAATCGAACCACCACTTTATTCATCAACCAACTTTATTTAATACTACTATATTTAATAACTGTTATTTTTGACATGCCGCAGTTAGTTTTTATTGCTATGCTCCAGTTCTCTTCAAAACTAATGCCAACAAAACGATCTCTCATTGAATTAAATCACGGATTTATATAGTGTTCCCCGACTTACCGATTAATGCTGTGCAAGGGTCAAGTTGAGCGCAATCTGTGGAAAATCTTAAAAATTGAAGTACAAGTCTAGTCGAAGGAAAAGCTTAAACGTTATCAAATGTCATTCGAGCCATGGCCAGTTCAAGTTTAGCTGCTGAAATTACAGTTTCAAGAAACAGGCTATATCGTCTGTTGATACTGATCAAAAATATATATGTATACTTTATAGGGTCGCACATTAGATAACAAAATTAAAATACCCCGTGCAAGTGTATTATCATACATATAGAGTTTATAAATAATCAATTCAATCCTGTTTTTAGTTAAAAAAATCTGTAGATTCGTTTGAAATGAAATGCTAAATAAACCGGGTTCAATGGCAATCAAAGCATTATTTACGTAGTTATTAATACTCTGTGGATAGATTTAGTGTTTCCTAATTTTATAATATATGATTAGAATTCATACCGGGAACCTTCTGGATTCGCAATACTTATGGCTGATAAGGAGCTATATAATCGAATCAAACAAAGTGCACACAGTCGTCAACAGTTGTGGCTGGACCGACTTTAACCTACTAGCTTACTTTTAATTCCATCACATTCTCTGCGACTGTAGGCAAGTCAGGGCTGCTGATAAGAACAGTTGAACATTGACATACATATACACACACACACACACAACAACAGACACGGACAGCACGTGTGTTGAGCTGGCAAAACAAGTCACGAAAGTGAATTTCAAGTCCCTATATAGTACATGTGTGCAAAAATCAATTCTCCCTTTACCTAACCCAATCTCAGACTACTTGAGAACTCTTCTTTAATTTCGCAGCTTATTCAAATAGTACACACAGACCGCAAAACAATTTGTATTCAAATCGTTTAGTATCATCGATGGTCGTTCGCGGCAATAATTAAACAGAAGTAATTAGCTGACTCAGCCCGAAAACGTGTACCTGCTTCAAAAATTCCCGTTTCATTAGTGCAACTCATGCCCAGATTCATGATTGTCAGCTCCGATCTCAGGCCCAAACTTAAAGCCCTTTATTAAACACCTGCCGATAAATTGAACTTGTGCTCAGTAGTTGTTTCTTGGTGTTGTAAAATCTTTTATCTTAATTTAATTGCCGTGTCGTCATAAAAAATAAACTATTCGACCTGCTATAAAAGGTGAGGCAAAATACGATAAATTTGCCAATTGAAAATAGTTGGAGCAGCGTACTTCGATTAAATAAATGAATAACATTAGCTATTAAATGTAATAGTTATCTAGTTTAACAACTGGTACCTCAACTAAAAATGCATTGACTAAGTACATTTTTTTTAAATTGCACAAGCTAAAAGATTCAAATTAGTACTGAAGTATATATTTACATAAAAAATCACATGTTTAATATCTTTTATGTTAAATCGTGCAAAGCAAAGTAGCACAAAAAATTGATTAACCAGCCAGTCAAAAACTGCGTTATAATCGTTGAATTTGTAAATTCTTCTGAACATTGAATACGGATATTATTATAATTTTTTTTTTGTTTATGCGTAATAAATATCTTTTATGCTGAATTGAGAAAAACAAAGTAACACAAAAAATTGATCAACCGGACAGTCAAAAACTGCGTCATCATCGTTGATATTGTAAATTCTTCTGAGCATGGAATTCAAATATTTTTTTTGTCATATTAAATACATGTATTAAACAAGTCGAATTATAAAAATTGCTTGGGTTGAGTTGAGTTTGTGGCGCCTCTCAGAATCTGTTTCTAAATTTTCCATTTGTTTTCCAGTTCGCGTCACCGGGCAGCGGCAAATCTTGAAAGGCGTCAGCGGCAGCTTCCGTAACGGACAGCTATCGGCCATAATGGGCCCCTCGGGGGCCGGAAAAAGCAGTTTGCTGAATGCGATTTCGGGTTTCAGGTAAGCATTCAAATTGATTGAAAACGAAACTCGATGCCGCATAAACTTCTGGAACATGACGGTGTTGAAATTTCAACCGGTTCTAAAATTCAAATACTGGATATTGACGTGTGTGCTAAAAATCTAAAAAAAAAAAAAACATCATACCAACCAAATGTCGCAGACGAAAAAATAAATAAATATGTGTGTCGTTTTGGGTAGTTTAACAAATGTAATTTTATGTGTCTATTTTTTGAATACGAATTAAATGAAGGGCGAGCCCAAATTGCAAATATTACAAATCACGGACAGTGATATTTCTTATAATTTGTTCATAAAATTTAAAAACTGCAGAATACGTTATATCAATAACAAACATAATTGTTAATAGATAAACATTTATGAACATTTATTTATAATTATTTTTTTATCGACTGCTTAGTCAAGGTGTCATCATTTATTTAAGCTTGAAGCCAAGTTCAAATATAGTCAGTAGTATGAACTCAACGAGCAGATACCCTGAACCCTATCATGTGTACAAACATTTACACAAGCCATTATACCCTGTTTGATCATTTTCATTGGGTTCAGGGTATAAAAAAATAAAACTAACGAATACGAGAATGGGAATCGGAATAGCAACCAATTCATTTCGAAGGCCAGCTGTATTAGCAATTTGGTTTTTAGCAAACAATTCAATATTTTATTCTAATGTTATTATATTAACATTTTATATATATATATATATAAAATATATTATTATATTAACATTTACATTTATTGCCTTTCGCTTGGGAAAGCGGACTCCAGTTGGATTCCAGTTGGGAGCTGAATCGAAAAAAGTATCTGAATTTTAAATTGCAATTGCAGGAGAACTGGCGTCAAAGGCAGCATTAAGATAAAACGCGATGACGCCTGCTACATAACGCAGGAGGATCACCACCAGACGCTGCTGACCGTCGATGAGCTGATGAATCTCTCGTATGATCTGAAGCTGAAGCAGCGCCACAAAAAGGAGGCGATGCTCACCGAAATACTCAAGAACCTGAATCTGAACCATCGCCGCAACGTCACCGCCGACAAGCTGAGCGGCGGTGAGCGCAAGCGGCTCTCCATTGCCCTGGAGCTGGTGGACAATCCCAACATCTTCTTTCTCGACGAGCCCACCAGCGGCCTGGACGAGGTGACCGCCGCCCAGTGCATCCGCCTGCTGAGCGAAATGGCGCGCGATGGCCGCACCATTGTCTGCACCATCCACCAGCCCTCGGCGACGATCTACAACTACTTCGACAGCGTCTATGTGCTGGCCAAGGGCCAGTGCGTCTTCCAGGGCAATCCGCACGCCACGATACCCTTTCTGCGCCTGGCCCAGTTGGACTGTCCACGGCACTACAGCCCCTCGGACTACAGTAAGTAAATCAGCTCAGCTGGCGCCCCATTTCTCCATCAAATGCCTAATCCCCGCACAGTTATTGAGGTCATCGATGCCGAGGAGGGACAGCTGGTGCCGCTGCTCAGCGATCTGACGGACAATGGCAAGCTCACTTACCGGGCCAAGCAGCCGGATCTGCCGGCGAGCACTCCGCTGGAGCCGCAGCAGGCCATCACGACGTTGTTCGTGGAGCAGCCGAAGCGACAGTTTCTGCCCGGTTTCTTTGCCGGCACCGCCGCATCCACGGACGGCACCTTGATGGGCGCCGCGGGCGCATTGCTCGAGCAAATGAAGGTCTTCTCGCAGCGCCTGCACCACGAGCGCCGCGAGATATCCGGCGTGCAGCAGTTCCTCGTGCTGACCCGGGTCATGCTGCTGCGCATAATGCGTGCCCGTCTGGCGCTGGCCATCCAGCTGTTCCACCACACGCTGTGCGGCGTCTTCTTCGGCCTGATCTTCTTCCAGCTGGGCAATCAGGGCGCGCGCATGTTCGACCACCTCAAGTTCTGCATAGGCGCCGTGCTCATGATCGTCTACACCCAGGTGATGGTGCCCATACTCAGCTGTAAGTGCGGCATGGGCTGCTCAGCTCCTAGTTACTCACCTGCTCACCTTTTTCCAGATCCAGCCGAGGTCAAAATCGTGAAGAAGGAGACCTTCAATCGCTGGTACACGCTGATGCCCTACTATATGGCGCTCAGCATTTCCCGGCTGCCGCTGCAGGTGCTGCTCAATCTCACCTTCATGGCCGTGACCTACTGGATGTCCGGGCTGCCGGAGCAACTATGGCGCTTCTGCATCTTCGTCGCAGTCGGCCTGATGATTTCCCTGGTGGCCGAGGGCATGGGCCTGGCCATTGGCGCTACCTTCAGCATAACGGTAAGTACGGCGCTGGTATATATGTATGAGTATATATACGCAAGGCTTAAACCGAACCGGTTCGAACCCGGAACCTACATCATTTTTAAAATTTGAACCGAACCCTTAAACAAACCAGTTTGAAGAAAAGACAGCCGAAACTGAACTCAAACCAAACCAAAAATCATAATTAAAAATTGTTACTATTTGAAATTTATAAAAAAAAAATATTTTTTTAAATGAAAAACGTAAACTAATGTGTTTGTTATGATTAAAGATAAAAAGGCGGGCCGACATTTTTTTTTGTTTTTTTTTTGGGCTTTGTAGCCCTGTATTCTTTGTATTTCTTTGCACTCTTCGAAAAAATATCTTAATTATGAATTTCTCTTTTGTCTCACCCGCAGAATGGCAGCGTTGTGGGTCCCATGATCATAGCCCCGCTCATGGGCCTGGCCATTTATGGCTTCGATTTCGCCTCTCAAATACCGGGACCCATGAATCTGCTGATGAAGTTCAGCTACGTGCGCGTGGGCGTGGTGGCCTTGATTCTGTCCGTGTTCGGGTTCCAACGCGAGGAGCTGGACTGCGACGAAATCTACTGCCACTTCAGCGATCCGCGGGTGCTGCTCAAGTTCCTGGACGTGGACAAGGTGTCCATACTGCACCAGTTCGGCCTGCTGGCCATGCTGATGGTCTTCTTCCGCCTCCTCATGTACATCAGCCTGCGCAAGCGCTGCAATTCCTGAACAGCCTAGTCTAGTTATAGCTAAAGTCCTTGCTGTGATTTGGTTTTATACGCCCACAAGTAGTGCCGGTGCCTCCCTAGTAATAGAAGGAACTAACAACTGTACATATGCCTACCACTAACTGCTAAATGTATTATCTGCACAGTTGATTGCCCCAGTAAACACTCAGATAAGTCGGTGCCTAGATTTCCCTACCTTGTAAGCACGTATCCGGTAAGCACAACACTCCCAAGTATAGGCAGATGTTCATCAATAGCTGCACACTCTTACGTCTAGGTACTTTAGGGTAGACTTCTGGTAATAGAGACAAACACACCTTTTTGTACATAAGAGATATTATATTTTTACATGACCAAAAAAACACGTTAATTGAAAAACAAAACTGATTTTTATTTCTGGATAAATTACTAGAAAAATTTGATGCTGATTATCCTGTCTTGCTGTCCGTCAATCTGTCCGCCATTTTGTTCGCTATTTAAGCTAAAGACTTAAAGCTTTGACTACGCCCACTCCCGCCCCCACACCTTACAAAAATCGATATATTCCCAATATCAATGCTGCATGCGCAACATTTTTGTGTGCATCATAATAATTCTTGTTGGATAACTTAACCCTTTCATGCAGAAAACTTGAGCTGAATACTTCGATTTTTTAACGAGTTAATTTGAAAATTTAACTGACAAATAGCAGAGAAATTGTAGTTTGTATTAATTAATTCATTAAACAATCAAATAATTAAAATAATTAACTAGATTTATTATATAATTAATTAATTATATATAGTTAATTAATTGATATAATTATCATACAACGTGGTGCATTAGGTAAAGCTTTTTGGAAAAAAATTTGTTTTGTCTAAACGGTGTGATGTTGTGTACAAACAGCAAATGCATGAAGGGGTTAAAGTAACTTAATATGTAACACGCAGTTTATGTTTGCGTCTTGGTTTTTATTTGCATTATTCCAGTTTTTAACGACTGCCTGTAAATCATGTTAGATAATTTAGCTTGAATTTTGTCATACCAAAAACTGGCTGATGTTTTAGTTTTTATTACACTGTGAGCGAGTTTTGCGCTGTCGGTTACACCCGACTGCCTCGTTCTTACTTTTTATTTCTCAAGTATGTATATAAAGTATATAAAATGCTCTTTCCCTGAAAATACAGTCCAACAACTCCAAGCTATACCAAACTGGAGTCAAGCCAAGTTGGTTTCAAGCATCGTGTGTGTCAGCCATGTTTGAACTAAAATTCGATCGTGTACCGGGCGTTAAGCCATTTGCAGTCAAAGTTGCTTCAGTCGCGTGGTCGATGAAAATTGTGCAAGGGCACCCTGTGCATGCAATTTGGTCTGGCAACACTCTTGCAAGTTTTATGGTTTTTCCTTCCGTGCTCAGCTCAACACAAATTAAAAAAAAAATAAAAACTTAGAGATGAGCCGCAATGTCAGTCAGCAAGACAAGCTATTCAAGACGGGCGACTTCGTTTACGCCAAAATGAAAGGATATCGCCCGTGGCCGGCACGCATTCTCCAGCCAGGCGATCGCACGGTCAACGTATTTTTCTACGGCACCTGCAACATGGCCAAGGTGGCAGCCAATAAGATTTCCCCGTATACACCGTGTAAGCTGCGCCTGGGCAGCCTGCAGAAGCTGCGACGCAACTCGTTCAAGCGCGCCATGTTGCATGCGGAGCAGGCAGTGGCCAATCCTGCCGAGGATCACGCCTTCTATCACACGCTGGCCATTGTGGAGAACAACTACGTGGATGCCATGGACATGGAGCTGTGCGACGAATACATAGTAGATGCTAACAATGTTGATGAGATGGAGAAAACTTCTTAACTTATCAGTTGGCAGCGCCAGAAGATGCATTTATGAATACATGTATTTAGTGCATATTATCAAAGATATTTAGTTAAAGTCAAGCAAAGGTTTCTGTTTAGGCAAAATGCATGTCGCTTTTCCTCTGTCCGTGGGTCCTTCAAGCCCACCTTGATAGCGGCGTCGATGTCATTAATTTAAAGCTGTGCGAGGAATACTCTCTCGCTGTTAACAATCCTGATGAAACGGAGACAAGTTATCTGTTGGCCGAGCCAGAAGATATATTATGAATATATATACTTATTTTACATATTTTTATTAATATCAACATTTAGTTCAAGTTAAGCAAAGTGTATTAAAGTTCACAGGGTTTCTGTTTAGACAAAATGTATTTCCTTGTATATCCTGTTCCTCTGTCACCGGGCCTACAGGCCCACCTCGATGTCGGACTCGTCGTTGAGCACAAGACTGGCCGAGTCGGACGGCTGTGTCGGGTTCAGCTGCTGACAGCACTCCATCTCCGACTTGGTCATGGCCAGGATGCGCTCGCGCAGGGGTTGGAGCAGGGCCACCACTAGTCCGAACTCGGTGGTTAGCTGTGGCGGCAGGCCCACCAGCATGTTGCTCACAAAATCATCCATGACCGCGTCCAACTCGATGTTGTTGCCGTGGCCCAGCTCGCCGCACAGGTAGAGCAGCGTCTGCAGGCGCAGGATCAGCTCACGCGTGGGCTCCAGCTGCACGCTGGCTTGGCATTGCGACGCCTTCAGGTCCATTTCGGCCAGGGTGCGGCACTTCTCGTACAGCTTGTTGCGTGGGATGCACTTGCTCTGCAGCGCCTCCTTCTCGTATTCCCCGAGATGTTGGTGCAGGACGCGCAGCGGCTCTAGTATGTCGGAGTTGACGCGATGCAGCGTTATCATGTTGGCCGCAAAGCGACGCTGCAGCTTCTCGCGCAGCGGCGTGGGCTTCGCATCGCGCCGGGCGGGCGTCGGCGGGCCACTGGCCTCCAGTTCCTCATTCATGACAGCCATGTCCTGGACAGTACGGCGCTTGAGCGCCAGCAGCTTGTGCAGCTGCACCAGCGCATCCAGCAGAGCCTTCGGCTCGTCACCCTCGACGGCGATCTCCGACACAGCCAGCTTCTTGTCCTCCGTCTCCTGGACGATGCTGGCCAGCGGCAGGCTCTTGCACTCCTGCAGCACGTGGAGCAGGCAGTCCGGCATGCTGAGCACGGTGTGCTTGCCCGCCATGTTGAACTTGACCAGGTAGCTGCTGTCCCGCGGCTCGTAGCCCACGATGCGGCCCTTGCACAGCATCAGCTGCGGTTCGCCCAGCAGGCTGATCACCTTCGCGTCCACGGGCAGCGGCAGCGGTATTTGCTTGGGCATCAGCTCCAAGGACTGCCCGTCCTGCTCCGCGTCGAACTTGCGCTGCTGCAGCTGGCGCACGATGCGGCGACAGCGCTCCAGCTCGATGCGCTCGCCGGCGATGAAGGCCGGCGAGAAGCGACGCGCCTTGCCCATGTTGCGGCGTATCATCTGCCAGCAGCGGCGCGGCAGCTGGCGCGTCTGCAGCTGCGGAAAGCAGCTGAGCACATAGCTGTCCATGTCGTAGGCGCTGGCCAGGATCGCCTTGTCGATGAAGGACTCGATGAACTCGCACCAGATCCAGCGCTGGCAGTTGGGCTGCCTCAGATATTTGTACAGCTTCTGATTGGCCGGCACGGGCTCTTTGACGCCGACCTCGATCTCCATCGCCAGCTCCTGGACCTCCGAGGAGCTTTTGCCCCGCAGCCGCTTGCTGAACTTGGGCAGCTTGACGAACAGCTCGTCGTCCTCCTTGTCGGCGGTCTGCGACCTGAGCAGACGGTGCGATTCGTTCGTCTTGGACATCGTGTGTGCCCGGCGTAATCCAATATTCGATAGCTGTGGCGGCGTCTCTGCGGAATCGGAATCGGTAGCTTTTCGGTTAATATCTGTAGGATTATCAGACATTTTGCACCAAACTCAGGGCTATAAATTTGTCAATTTCCTTCAAATGCTACACAAACTTCATATTTTACCTGCGCCTACGTCCCAACTGCTCCAATTCCGCCTCCTTCTTCCACAGAGACAACCTACTGGGAGAATCGTGACCGACTTTGCAGATAATCTGACAAGTCCGTTTCTGCTTCAATTCAAATGACGAAAATTGGCTAGAGTTGCATCTGGCCAGTGTTGTCCAAATGGCATTTGAAGACATTTGACAGGACTGTTTTCATAATGTTTATTTTAACGGCCATCAAGAATTCAAAGAAAGAATTTTTCTTTGAATCGCAATAAAATGGCGAGTGCAGTCAGAAGAGAAGAGAAGATTAATTAGTTTTGGTTTTTTTTTTTAAGATAAAAAGTAAATCGAGTCATTTTGTTGGAATTTAAACAATAATTGACAATTCAGCGTTAATTTTTGTTGAGATCTCTTTTCATTTAAAAGTTATGCTCTTCAAATTTGTACTATGGTCTGGATAAACTAAGCTGTGAGCCACATAGTTCCGTACACATGTATGCCCAATCTTGGAATACCAAAAACACCTGGATCGTTCTTGTCTGGCCTATTTATTATATATTTTATATTTATTTATATTTATTTATTTGTCAACTGTTCACAATAAATAAAATAAAATAAAAATAAAGATACTTTCAAATCTTATTATATTATATTATTATTATATTTTTCAGTTGCGATACAACAATTTAAAAAACAGTAAATAAAAACAAATTTTTCATATTTGAATATAATTATTTCATAATATGTTATATTACATATTTTTCAGTTTTATTTTAACAGTTTAACAATTTAACAGTTATTAAAAACTATTTTTTTGCTATAAAAAAGAATCAAATGAGTTTAAAATCAAATTCTAGCGGCCTGCCACAAAATAAATGATTGCAAGCAAATATTAAGTATACGCAATATTTGTTCTAAGCATTTTGGCTAACATAATTTATCTACTTTTGCTGTTGCTTTAAGAGCCCGAAGAGCAGCCGAAGATTGTCAAAATCAACGCCATTTTTATTATTCATTTTGGCCTTAATCTTTGAGAGCAAAACGTCCGTTTTGGCGCAGTCCGATGGCAGGTCGAGATGCACCTCAAAGTTGACGATCTGCCCGCTCTTGCTGGCCGTAGACACCTCCCTCAGCTTCCGAATACCGTGCGTGATCATCATCTGAAAGAGGATCTCAATTAAAGTTCAATCAGTTCAACAGCTGTTCTTACATCCATTAGCTTCAGACTGAGAGGCCGATCTGCCTTGTCGAGTCCGAATTTCTCGCAGAGATTGATGCACGTGTGCTTGAGCGCGTGTGTTCCGATGGTGTTCAGGGTGCCGTTGGCCGTGCTCAGCGTGTAAACGAGCCGCACGATGACGCCCCAGCGCTGGCGCTGCACTGTGGTGGCCATCTGCCAGACGTGGCTGCGGCCCAGGAAGCTGTGCCCGTTGAAGTTGACGTCGAAGTGCGGCACGGGCAGCGCCACCCAATAGCCCAGCTCCGCACTCGCCATGGACTCGGGCAGCGGCACACACGCCGGCTTCGGGTACTTGGCTATGGGCATCTTGATGGCCACCAGAAACTCGAATACGATGCGCGCATTGTTCGCCGACTCCAGCTGGGTGGCGATGATGGTGTGGGCACTGATGGGATACAAGCTGGTGTGGTAGCACAGCTGGTAGCTGCGTCCGGTGCCCGTCGAGCAGCTCACCGTTGGCTGGGCGCGCAGCAGCGCGTTGAGATCGTTGCGCAAATGGTTCTGCAGATACACCGACGATATCAAGGAGTTGCCCATTATCTTCTCCTTGCACGCCGAGTGCAAGTAGATGTAGTCGTCGTCCTTCATGACTGTGTAGAACGGGAACTTCAGCTCCAGCACCAGATAACAGTTGAAGTTGGCCGGCACATCCACAACATTGTCGCACATATAGGTAGCTGCAAGGATGGGTTAGGATGTGATCAGACAGATGAGCCGGGAGCAGCAGGATTTTTTACCCGTTGCCGGCAAACTGCTGAAGCTGCCGGCGAACATCGATCGGCGCTTCTTGAAGGCACTGTTGAACCAGCCCGCGAGGTAGGCGGCATCCAGGAGAAAGTCCCTGTGCTCCTTGGGCGGAATCTTCAGTTCCATGACAATCTTGTAGAGCGCTCTCTCGAAATTCAACGCCATCTCGCGATTCCTAATAGTTCTTCCACCTTCAAAATTATTCCGAATATTTGGAGCTCCAAATTCTCAACCTGATTTGTTGTACGATTCAGTTGGAGTGCTTCTTCTTCTCTGTTCCCAACCTTTTTTCAAGCACGTAAGTTTGACAGTGTGAAACATGTGGAATGGAACAACGTTCGTATGTCAACTGCTTCAAAAGGAACGAAATAATTCGAAATTGGCATTGAGCTTTTATTCATGGAATTCCAGTTACGTTTTTACCATGACTGAGTTTTTCAACTTATTCCCGTTATAAAATAGAATCAGCCTCTGCAAGAAAGAAAGTTATATGTACATTTAGATAATTGTTTTATTCTGAGAATGCCAGTTACGTTTTAAACATTTATTTTAGTTTTTCAAATTATTCTCATTACAAAATAAAATCACCCTCTGCAAGAAAGAAGTTCTATGTACATTGAGATAATTCGAAATTGTCATCAAGCTTTTATTCTGAGGATTCCAGTTACGTTTTGACAAACTATTTGGAGCTGTGTATTTTTCCTTTCTTTAACATGCATCAAAAAAAACATTTGATGTGCTTGAACATAATTGGGATCTGATTCTAATTCCGTTTTCTAATTGCTTTAGAATTTGGCTTACATTAGAGTTATTAGGCTTTACAAATATCTTAGTTCCAAAGGTATTTGACTACTTTTTTATGCTGCCTAGTTTTTCCTTGCGCTTCTTCACATGTTTCTTCACTTTGACCTTTCGCTGTTCGGCCTTGGCTTCCTTCACCGCTTTTTTGCGAGCCTTTTTGCTGTCGGGCGATTCGTCGCGCGGTCGTGCCGAGTTTTTGAACTTTTTCGCCTCATCGTCGTCCTGCGATTCGTCGCTCTCGTCTCCACTTGTCTGCTGATCACTTTCCGCGCTTTTATGCTCGGCATCCAAAATATCCGGCTGCTGCTGGATATCTAAGGCAGATGTTAGACCCGTGATTTTGGCATAGACAAGATTCTGCTGGACACCCTGCTTGGCCTTGGCAACATCGCGCTCGAAATGAGGCACCTGTTGGGCGAAAGTCAAATGAATGAATGAGATGTGGGAAACTGCAGGGATTGTGTGCTATTTACCTCATCCAAACGTTTGGGAATATAGGTGTTTTGCCAAACGGCCTCGTCGATCTTCTCCTGCGCCGTGATGGCGTCAAAGTCGCGATCCTTAATACGCTCCGAAATGCGCTCCAAGCACTCCTCCATGTTCTGCTCGTTGATGGTTTGGTCCGTTATAAAGTCAAACAGCTCCTTGACGGTCATTGTGGCCACCGACTTCTTGCGGAAGAACTCGGAGATGTTGGTGCAGTCCTTGCGCAGAAAGTCAAACGCGTGCGGATGATCGTGCTCGACCGCCTGGCTGACATCGATGATCACCAGCTGGCCGTCTTGGAACAGTATATTGAACTCGGAGAGATCGGCGTGCACCAGCCGACACTGGTTGTAAATGCGCCACATGATGACCACGCAATCGCGGTACAGCTCGCGCGCCTTGGAAGTGCTCAGCTCCACGTCCTTCAGCTTGGGCGCCGGCCAGCCGTCCTGGCCGCAGAAGCGCATAACCAGCACATGGGATCGCAGCAGAATGGGCTCGGGAACGGGCACGCCAGCATTGCGCATGCGCAGATAGTTGCGCATCTCCTTTTCGGCCCAGGTGCGGACCATCTTGCGAGGATTGTGCTTGCAGTAGCCGTGGCGAAAGCGGAACTCTCCCGACACGTACTTGTCGCGATCCTTGAACACCAGTATGGAGGTCTTGTAGATTTTAATGGCAAACTCGTCGGCGCCGTTCTTGGACACCGCATGGTAAACATTCGCCTCCTTTCCGGTTGAAATGCAACCGTTGATCTCTTGAATCAGACCGCGGTTGAGCAGCTTGAAGAGTATCATGCGGGTGCGTGGATCCATCACCTGTTCCGCCGTGGCGCGATCATGTTTGTCGCGCACGCGCACCCGCTCCGTCTCCTGACGCCGATCGAAGCTCACCAGCCGATTGGCCGCCTGGGCGCTCATATTGGCATTTGGATCGTACTTCTCCACATTTATGCGTGCCGAGTAGCGACGCAGCACTTTCTCATTGGGTTGGTAGCTGCTCACGCGCTGCGTGCCGCCGCCTGTTCCTCCGGAGCCAGAGCCGGATCCAGTGCTGTTGCCGCCGGCTACGGTTAACTGGGGTTGGGCGTTGTGCTTGTTGAAACCACTGTAGGCTTCCTCGTAGGCATCATACCCATCGTCCAGATCGTAATCATCGTCTTCATATTCGTCCGCGTAGTCCGAGGCAGTTTCCTCCGCCTCTGGATCAGCGGTCTCAACAACTGGCTGGCAAAGATTATCGTTGGCTTCCTGCTCATTGATGTCTTTGAAGATTTCGTGCTTCAGTGTAAGCGTTTTAAAGTCCTCCAGCCACTCGGACTACAAAAGCATTGCATTTAAATAACAAACTGGGAAAATTCAAGCTAAGCATACTTGTTTCAAGTTCTCCTCATCCTCCTCCGGATCGCTAAATTTGTGTTCGTCAGCCATGTTACGAATGACAGGCAGAAGTATGTGTAGGAGCTCAGTTTA
Organism: Drosophila colorata; assembly: GCA_035041545.1. Taxonomy (NCBI): domain Eukaryota; kingdom Metazoa; phylum Arthropoda; class Insecta; order Diptera; family Drosophilidae; genus Drosophila; species Drosophila colorata. The sequence continues at coordinate 922,274 of JAWNLD010000222.1, forward strand.
TCAATCTATCAGAATTGCGATTTATTGTGTGGCAGAATGTCGTTTATATAGGCGCGCAGCTTTTCAAGTTTAGGTATTGTTTAAAAATAATTGTGAAATGCAGAAAGCACGCACGTGTAAATTGCAAACAGCTGACACTACTGCCATTCAAAGCGGTACGGTGACAATGTTTTGGTATTTTTGTCAGAACTATGGACTATCGATAATGCAAAAGTATGATGTTAATGCAACAGCTGTTCTGTTAAGGCACTGTTACACCAAATGCCCGAGGAGATGAGAAACAATGTGGCTACCTCAATAAATAGTGCCGGCTAATAATAATTATTAAATCATATACCAAGTAAGTAGATGTTTCTTGAACATGTTTGTACTGGCGGAACTCAAAGACAATGTGCGCATTGCGCCCGACCATTTCAACCTGAAACTCGTGGATGCGGTGCGCGATGAAATCGACCGGAAGCTGGCCAACAAGGTAATTTTGGGGATTTCTGAATGAATTCAATTAATATTAATTTCGCATTTGGACAGGTGTTGCTGAACGTCGGATTGTGCATTGCACTCAAGGAGATTGTCTCCCTGAAGGACTCGATCATTCTACCCGGAGACGGCGCCTCGCACACGGAGGTGTTGTTCCGTTATGTGGTGTTCCGGCCAATGGTGGGCACTGTTTTAACCGGCAAGATACGCAACTGCAGCCGCGAGGGAGTCCACGTGACGTTGTGCTTCTTCGATGATATACTCATTCCACATGCGGCACTGCAGCATCCGTCGCGCTTCGATGAGGCGGAACAGGCCTGGGTCTGGGAGTATCCATTGGAGGATGGCGCTAAACATGATCTGTTCATGGACGTTGGCGAGCCAATAAAGTTTCGCGTCTCTCGCGAAATATTCGAGGAAACATCGCCCATTGGTCCGCCCAAGGCGGAGGGTCAATCGTCACAAAATGCCAGCACTTCAGCAGCGGCAGCGGCCGCCTCGGCAGCAGCCCAGGAAGTGAAGACGCCCTACAGGATTATCGTAAGCACAGGTGCCAATTATTACGGGAAGCTTGTTCACGTTGTGCTTTCTTTTAGGGCGCTATTAATGAGTCTGGGCTGGGCGTGCTTTCCTGGTGGGATCAGCAGGTCAAGGAAGAAGAGCAGGACGCTGAAGACGGTGAGGATAATACGGAGTACGAGAATGACGACGATGGCGAAGGTGCCTGCGAGGAATGACAAAGACACGGGTAACTTGCCCAGTATTGTCCTCTAAATACTTAAGATAGATAAAACACCATCGAGTGGTGTTGATGCCACAAAAAATTGTTACTAAGCTACTTTTTAAGCAATACCATTAAGAGTTTAATTATTAAAGAATACACAAACTATTTTCAACTAATCACATTACAAATGAAACAAATCAATTTCAAATTTGCATTAGTTTATTTTCTTGTCATAAATTTGTTTTTAAAATTTGTTGTTTTGGATTTGCATTTTTTTAAGGTTCATTTCGCGTTTGAAATATTTCAAACAATAATCCTCACATATCTCCATTTAAGCACTTTGGTAGCGCAGCTCTTTTACATAAGATAGTTATCCATATATTAAATAATTTATTATATTTTATATTTAACTCTTTGTCGTTAGCGACTTAGTTCTAGGAAGGGCGGCACAGGGACTTCAGAATATACCATTTAAACTCTTTAGCTTTTAATGTATCATTTCAAACATAGCTTCGGTAAATTGAATGCGATTTCGATTTAGTCAGATCAGCGTGCACATTTGTCTAAGTCTGCTAATTCTAAAACTTTGATCCTTTATTTAAGTTAATTGTGTTGAAGGAGCATGAGGCGGGGGCTTATTCTTGTTAGCATAGTTATAGTATGGTACAATCGATGAAAAGCTATAAAGCTGATTGGCAACTTTGCCTATAAGTATTCACTTTTTTTCACGGTTTTTTGAATGTTGTTGCTTTGAACAATAAATTGCATAATTTTTGATTTTACTTGCATGCTGCATTCGCTTTTCTCTTCATTTCGTAATGCTCGCTTGTCTTTTAGGCGCAATGTTTAAAGTTAATTTACATTTACACACATTCGTGGTATATGTGTTCATATATATATATATATATATTTATATATATATCTATATAAATTGTTTCTTTGTTTGCTTGTTTTTCACAATTCGTTTATGGTTAATTACAGTGAGATTAATTAAAACTTGCTTTAAAAACTACAATAATAAGTATAAATTATTTATCATATTAGACGTCATCTCGGTATTGTACTGCATTGTAAATAAATATCATTTGGGGTCTTTTATTGTATTATTTCTTAAACAGCTCCCAACTTAACTTATATAGTTCCAGTTAAAATCACAGTAGAAATCATAAAAAGTTGTAAAACTATAAGGATTTACAGTGTTACGAAAAATTGTTATAGCACAAAAGGAACTTCTCGACTAAAAATAACAATCTAAAAAAAACTAGCATACAAATAGAGCTCCATTAGTTGTAACTGAATCTAAATAAAATCAGTTTCTTATTCTTCCCCTTTTCACATTTGAATAAGCAATCCATCCATTATTCGATTATCAAGCAGCGTGGCAGGTGCTCCTTCAAATAGTCAAAGAGTTCATGCGAGGCGCCCGGACAATTGGTCAGCTCCAGTTCCTGCAGGTGACGCAACTGAATGAGGCTTGATAAACCGGATGATGTCAGCAGGGGGCAGCCGGCGAGCGAAAGGACCTGCAGGTTACGCATGGAGCACAAGTGCTGCAGCCCAAAGTCGCGCACCTGGGAGCACCAGCGCAGAAAGAGGGCGGTCAGCGATAGCATCGTGGATATATACCCCACGCCAATATCCGTTATATGAACGCATCTGGAGGGAAATAAGGAAATAGATAAATTATGGGATTAGTTGCAAAGAAATATTACTTTTAAGTGGGAAACATATTAAACTAGGAATAATAATCCAAATTAACTAAATTTAAAACAGGAGAAAAGTTCGTCAAATATCTTTAAAGGTTTGTTATTAGAAAACTATACAATTTAATTTAATTTTGATTACAACATTACAAATTTCATTGTTTGTTTTATAAATCAATCGGCAGAATTTACATAAAGCTTAGCAATGAAAAACCATGAAATTAAATAAAAATTTACTGCAGAAATTAATATCTATGCATTTTTTTATGTAACGAGGAAAGTTACGAACTAACTTTTCTAATCAAAACTAATAATCATTAACGTTTATTATCTATATACTCTGTTAAATTCATCTAACAGACACAACAAAATTTTGTAAAATGTTTTTGACAACTTTCGCAATGAAAAACTTTGATAAGTTTATATCTATATATCTATTATACCTCTGACTGGATTAAACGATGTGAAATTCATTTTAAAGTTAGTTAACTATAAAATCAAATCAAATATAAATTTGTTGAATAATTATCTATTATATTTAGCTATTTTACATCCGACAGGAGAAAGTTACGTAACATTCCTGTCAAGTTTTAGCTATAAAGGCCAACTCGTTAAAAATTGCAAAAATAATAAAGCTGGGGCGGGAAGTGGGGCATTGGAAGCTGCTGCCACTGGCAGCGTGTACAAGAGCTGGGCGGAGATGCGCAGGCGGAAATTGAATTTAGCTCATGAATAATGACGAGGAGTGGGGCGACTGTGCGAGACTCACCTGTCCAAAGTCAATTCCTCCAGCTGGTTCAGATCACAGGCGATATACTCGAGCGAGGCGTCCGTTATGCGTGGACACCAGGACAGGTCCAAAGCGCGCAGTTTTTGCAGATTCTCGGCAATCAGCTCGACGCCGTCGTCGGTGAGCTTGCTGCAGCCGGACAGGCTGAGCACCGTCAGATGCGGCAAGGAGTGCACTGCAAGCAACGAAGCCAAGAAAAGTTTACATTAACTTTGAGTGGAAACTAAGGCGCAAAGTTTACGCAGCAGCAGCAGCAAGATAAACTACAACAAATACGACAGCACATGGACGCAGCAGCTGCTGCAGCTGCAGCTGCTTCACTTGGCCAGCAGCATGTCCTTTGCACCGCTGACAGGCGCTGTTCTTGAGGATTGCCGAAAGGAGACCCACAACATGGGCATGCCTTAGCTGCCTTAGCTAAGGCTCTGGCATAGTTCGTGAAGCGTGTAATTCCAAAGGAAATTAGCTCGATTTCAGCTTTAAAATGGTGCAAATATTTCCACTGACTGACCCATAGCCAAAAGGCATTGGAAAAGGCACAAAGGTCAGCTTAAATCTGTTTCACATTATCACTGCAATATATCTTTTAAATATCTGTATACATTTCTGTTAATTATCTCTATGCATTTCTCTTAATTATCTCTATATATAACTATTTATTTACGGCGCACATAGAACAATTTTATTTTTATGTTTAAAAACTCGGCGAATATATTAAAGCTCAATATGCTGTTGAGAATAATAAACAAATACATTATTCAGAATAAAAAAAACTGTGAGTATACAAAATATTCTGAAGTATGTCGCCAACTCAATTTTGAAACCCCATTGTGCTGGTAACTAAAAATTCTATTTTTAAACAATTTTTACACTAGCTATTTATCAAATTAGAATTTGAGCCGTGGTAGAAATTTAAACATTATATTGCCCACAACACCAGCTCTGTGGCATTTTCCTGATTGTTTTTATTATTATAAGTATAATATATAACTATATCATTAAAAATGTAGCAGAAGTTTATAAATAGCAATGGCAAAAAAAAAAAATTACTACATTGACTGCCTGGGATTCACACTTGGCTAATGGATGTTACCTGATTGTGTGTCAACACATTTTATTCAAATGTGTTCATTAATTTATGTAAATTACCTTCCATGTGTTAACTTTAAATGCTCTTGGGTTTATTATATTTATTCATTTGTAGTATTTGTTAAACTATGGCCTTAACTATTTTGCCATTTGCCATTTACATTTTTATCAAATATTTTAAAGCTTGCAGCAGAATTTGAAATCCTTTGTTTCCATTTCGAGAATGTTCGGTCATAAAATGAAAATGCCATTTAGTTAGAGTTTATTAAATAACGCATGCTCGCAACACATGTATCTCTGGAGTGCTTTTTGCGTTGCCTTTGCTGTTGCCTGAGTGCTAAGGCCAAAACTAATTGAATCTGAGCGATAATTGAATTTTGTGGCTATTCAAAGAGAATGTGTCGAGTGTGTCGAATATGTTGGCTAAAAGCATTTGCACCGATTCTATTTTGCCATCAACAATTTGTGCGCAGCTCTACAGCTGCATCTGAAGAAAGTATCTTCGATTATACGAAACTATCGCACAGATAGAGAGTAGCTACAAACGCGTTTCATGTGAATTATGGGCCTGCACTGGCCTGGCCAAAGGCTGACAATGACAGCTTTGTTCCAGTTGCGTCAGCTACAGCTTTGCTCCACATTTCATGTGCCACATTTTGTGTCTTCTTTGCTATTTGAGTTGCAACAGTTGACATTTCAGCTTTGTAGCTGTTTATGTTTTATGCTATTTGTTTTAGCTTGGATTTGATTTCAACAAAGACAAATAAGGCTTAAAGAAGAAGAACATAAATCCAAAGCTTTATTAAAAATTCTCTGTTCAGATCTTATGAAAAAAAAACAAGAGTATAGTTTAATTGATTTTGGGCAAGATTACTAGGCTTTAGCAATAAAGTTTAGCATTTCTGTGAACTTTAACCCACAACATTTTGAACTCGGAATTGCTCAAGTCTGGGCTTTAGCAAGTTCCGCGGCAAATGTGTAAGTTAAAGGGTTGTCTAGCAGTTTTGCAAGGGGTAGAAGTGGCCTAGGGGTGTTTAGTAGACGGCTACAATTACCGTTCTTAAGCGGCTTAAACGGGCGACTTTGCTAATGGGAACAGGCAAGCGGCAGGCGGCAGGCGGCACTGCGGCAGATGAGGCGGCTCTGGCGGCTGACTCCAGCCTGCAGTTGATTTTGCCACGTGCCTCAGTTTTCATGTGCGGCAGCTGCACAAACAAAGATAAGCATGAAAAGCAAAGGGGCGCAACGGCGGGCAACCTTTAGAGGAATGCAAGAACTTCCAGAGGACCCAACGCCGACCAAGATGAAGTCAAAAAAATGCAGCGCCAAAGCAACTAAGCGGCTTTCCACGCGACTTCTAAATAACTGTAACCAGAGGCATGCATATATGATAAACTGTGTGCCCCACTTTGCCAGCCAGCAGACGCGGACTCGAGCAGTTGCCCATGTGGAAAAGTGCATCTTTTGTTTGGCTTCTGACCAAAAAAACCACAAAAACGATTTGAATTACAATATGAATACTCAAATGTGAGTATCCGACATTCGCTAAGGCTGTATTCAAATACATCATCTAAATCTCAACGGATGCATATAGAATGTGTAAGAACTACAGAAACTGTTCATTAGCTATTTGAATCTTGAAGCTATGAAAACGATTTAAGGACAGGAACAATTTTAGGATTCTTGACAAAATGATTGCATTTTGTAATATATAAAATAATTAAAGTAATAATTAAACCTAATGGAGAAAACAGAAAATTCACATTAATTAACAAAAAGAATTAATAATTATTAAGATAGAATAGATAGAGATTTAACAAAAATACAAAAAAAAAAATATATATTTTCCAGATACGGGAAAACTTAAAGAATAACATGTAAGATGGCTCTAGTCGGGTGTGCCCGACTAGGATATACCCTAGACCCAGCGGCGAGCTGTTACATACATTTAAACCTCTTTGCATTCATACACACATTCACAAAGTCACACATACATACATACACATACATAACATCGTTATGAAATTTTCAGTGCTTGATAAATGCATCCTATCTATGTAAAAACCAAAGCGCAAGTCTGTAGTATTTGATTTGGGTTTTTTTTTGAATAGGGGGACGAATGGGGCGAGGTATCAAAATCCGAAATATTAATAATCTGCGTATCATTTACGAGTACATATTAAATGATGGCTCTAGCACCTATATTCTCCGAGATATACTAAGAAAACCAAGTCGATAATAATGAAACGTATCGCAAAAAATGAAAAAAATAAACTCGTACTGCGTATGGATTAGGAGAGTTTATAGTCGTTTTGTTTAGGTTTCTAGCTTTTGTAGTTTCCGAGATCGCTGCGTTCATACAGACTCAGCTCGTCGTGAATATATATACTTTATGGTGTCGGAGATCCTTCCTTCTGCCTGTTACATACATTTGCACAAAACCATAATACCCTTTTTACCCATTTTCAATGGGTTCAATAAGTTAAGTAATCGCACTAAATGAATAAGTCTTCATGTTATATTCATAAAGCCAATTAAAATACAATGACAAAAAATATATAATATTAAACATTAAATAATTAATCAATATCAGATTCAAGGAATTAAGAAAATAGGTTAATCCTTCTCAAGCACCTCTGAATAAAACATTTTCATATATCTACAGAATACCCTTGGGATTCGAATCGGCAACTCGGATTCCTTACTGCAATTGCCTTAATAATCGGGTTATTAAGGCAACTCATTTACCGAGCTTTGCAATTTCCATTAAAATCATTTGAAAGCATTCCATTTCTCTGGGTTTCCAGGAATTTCTTGAGTTGAAATTCCTGTTAACAACGACCTCTGACCTGGCCTTAAACCAAACCAATGTGAATAACAGTTGCGATGGCGACGGTAGATTGAAGCTGAATAACTATGCAAATAACCAGCGGCAGATAACTGTAATTGTATCCATTGGCATCAGTTGGTAGCAGCAGCAGCAGCAGCAGCAGCAGCATCAGCAGCAGCAATTGTGGGTTAAGTGGCCTGAAAAAGGGGGACACTTCAAAGCCAAAAACCGCAGCAAAAGGGCGAACAAAACGTATGAATACAAATAAAATCAGTCAATAACAAAGGCCTGCAATCATGTTAGATGTGCGCAAGTATTTAAATGAATGCTGAGCGGTTCATGCAAGCGACGAAATGCCATAACGGACAGAGATAGACAACAGACACAGATACAGCTGCAGTTGGCGGCACAGATACAGATGCAGATGCAGATTCAAATACAGATGTGGATGCAGTTACAATTGCAATAGATTGAGTTTGCAACAGCGATTAAACGCCAAAGCCAACAGACCACATCGACCAGCACGGAGAGTGAGCGAAGGAGATGGAGAAAAAGAGACAGAGATGGAGAGTGAGAGAGAGAGAGAGAGCGAGACTTGGGTAGAGATTTAAGTAGCATCGATTGAATTACATTTTGTAGCCTCAAACTAAATCAAACTAAGCATTTGCATTAGAAGCCTCAAAGCGCGAGAGATTTCTCTGAGATTTGAGCGTATTTATCGCGCCTGTAATCGCGGCTGAAATTCATTTAATTATCAGCTGCACATCGAGACGCAACGATCGGCGCCAGTTAAAGCTAAATCAAAAAACAAAATATATATATTTATATATATATATATAAAAGAAATATATGGAAAAAGTGTGCAAGTGAATCGCTTTTGAGTCCTGTGTTGCAGTTTCAGTTTGTGACCGACACTAACGGGTAGTTACGCACCTCGCATACGCTGGTTTACTCGTTTTTGCGATCACAAATTCTGAAATTGCAACGAAAAGCAACGAAAATTGACAACTATAAAATGAATATGAACTGAGATTGACCGCTGCTAAGGCGAGGGGCGTGGGGCGGGGTCAATGAGAGTTCAAGCTTAGTTTTGTATTCAGTGATGTGGCAAAATGTGTTAACTGTGAGATATTTTTATGATTGTTCGAATCATATTTCAGTTGGCTCGAGAAAAAAATAGAGCGAGAGAGAGAGAGAAAGACAGAAAGAGGAAAAAAAAGAGAGTCATTTGTTGATAATACTTTTTTCTGTGCAATGCGCATTCCATATAAGTATTTTGTAAGTATGCATAGATTGTTCAGCCGATTGGCGCAGGTAGGATGACAAATATTATACATAAATAAAAACATCATAATCATTATTATATATGTACAAAATATATATATTTAAATATACAGTATTGAAACCAACTATCAGTGTCTCAAAAAAATCGTTATATTCATTTTAACGTATGTATATTCATTTTTACGTATTTTATTTTAGCTGTAATCTATAATCACATCATTTTAATTAAATTGTAGATATGTTTTTTTTTTTTTGGTAATAAATAAAGTGTAAAGTGTATTGACATTCGATTTTGAACGCAGGATATCTCTTAGTCCAGCACTTTTATATTTTGTGAACGCGTAAAGCTCTTGAAAGCCTTAAAAAAATTTATGATTATCGATTATGTAAAATTTATGTCACATAAAGTTTAAATTTGAATAATATTACGTTATTAACAATTTACATTTGATGTGCCCTGAAACAAATGGAGGCTTTTCATATTTATTTTTTACATTTAAATTCAATGTTTAAATCGAATTTGATTCTTGGAATTGGGCGACAGTCGATAGAGCTACTTGATATGTAAATGGAAATTTGCGCATGTTAAACAGAACAAATACCACGAAATAGTAACATTACACACATGCACACCACACACTCACACACAGGGACACACACCCATAAGCCGTATGCTAAGCTAACAATTTGTAACTTGTGTTCGTTTGAGATACATTTGCCATAACAACTAACGGCCCTTGTGTGTGTGTGTGTGTGTGTGCGCCCCCTTTCCAATTCGATTTTGTGTATGTGCGTCTGCGTGTGTGTGTATTTCGGGCCATATGTGAGCTGCTATGTCATTTACCTTTCTTTAAAGCCTTTATCTACTTTTAGGCGCTGAAGATGTCGAACTGTCAAACAAATACGAAGCACTCAACACGCATTAAAATCAAGTCAATATATAGTTGTATACACATATATTCATACATATGTGTGTGTTTGGGGTTTTCACATGTGTATAAGGTGTGAGCGAATTTCAGGATTCTGAGTTTGTTTTTTTTAAATCATATTGTGAGTATACTTTTTAAACTCGTTCATAAAGTGATTTGCCCTCTATATATGCAATATTGAAGACAAAATTTGTTGGCGGAAAATCCATGAAACCATGAAAAGTTTATTTGTTATACTTAAAATATTGCTAGGGTACATGTTTTGGTTGTTATTACACTGTGAACGAGTATTGCGCGGTCGGTTTCACCCGACTGCAGTTTTTTTTTTATCTGTTATCTTTTACTAGACAAAACTTACTCTACTAATAGATAGAGAATATCTGCACGTCAGGCGTATTAGTCGTTTTCCCTTTGTTTTCGGTTTTCTGTTTTCTATCGGCTGTCATTTGCACTCCCAATTACCAATATGACAAATCTAAGCCGCACTCATAAATTTCATGTTAAATGTTCGGCACGAGGCTCGTTTTGGACAACAACTTTTGCTTCGCATTTTGACAACTGTTTTCTATACCCAGTGTAACCAAACAAAATGGGTATATGGTATATATATACGTAAAAAAAGTTCTGCAAATTAAACAAATTATTTTATTTTTTATTTTATTCAGACATATTTTCCAACACGTATCAAAAGTATATAAAGTGTTTGCATATTTTTCTTTATATGTATTCTCGAGTGCAGGGTAGCTTCTAGTCGAGTAGCCTAGTTGACTGAAGCATATTTACTTCTTTTTTTTATTTATATCACAAGACAGAAGTTTGCATGTAAAAAGCTGCTTAACGTAAGAGCCAAATATTATTTGTGACAAATATATACTTTAATATATATTTATATATGAATACATTATTTATATAAAAATAGAAATATATATAAGTATATGTTGATGTATATGTAAATATATAATAAGTATATTACAAAAATATATTAAGTGGTGAATTATTTTAAAAAAACTCAACTAAGAACATTACAGCCGGGTGTAACCGTTTGCCCAATACTCTGTTCACAGTGTAAAATTATTAGAAGTAGGTCTTAAGAAGTCCTCTTGATTATTAAATCCGTGAGATTCGGCAGAGCAGTCGAATTGAAAGATATACATTTTTGAATTATTTGTTTCTTATTTATTTAATAATTTTCCGTTTAATTCATTTAAATAAAGCTGTTAAAAACTATGTATGCATAAAAGTAAGTTTAGGTCCTATAGTCAGCTTTATTTACTATCCAAATTGGATGTAATTTGACTTTTAATATGTGTAAATATGTGCTTGCTTCTAAGTATATATTTAAGCTCAATAATTAAGCTTAAAATGACAAAATCTAAAGATGCTGAGTGAAGCAGGTTACCACGAAGAAAGTCGCAATTAGGCCAAATCCAGGCAGGCAGCGGCAGGGGCAGGGGCAGGAACATGAGCAGTGGCAGGGGCAGTAATGAGCAGTAATGTTGGCAACGTGTGAGGCTCATTACGCTGACGTCTTCGTCAGCTGGCGCTGAAGTGCGATAACATTCCAGGAGCTGGTGGATTGGGCATGGGTCACAACCGGGGACTTCTAATAGATGCTAACGGGCAGAAGTGCTTCAAAATTAAATTAGCAACTGCGACCAGTTGTGTGTGTGTGTGTGTGTGTGTGTGCGTGTGCGTGGATTCCTTTGATAATGCCACAATGTCGTGTCTTGCCTCAACTCTCTCTTTAATTAAGTGAAAATCGTGCACAAGAGAGCCAACAATTTGGCAAGGAAAATCACGCTGTGCATCAAAGCAGCAGCATCAAAGTTTTCTCATAGCAAATTGCCCAACAATTGACAAATGAATTGCAAATCGTTTAAATTTCACTTTTGGCAAACTGACAAGCAAACAAATTCGAATGCAGTTTGCGAATTCAATCAAAATAAATTTCATAGATTTGACAGGCGCATTTGGCATTGTTATGGCATCTATTTTTGTCGCTATTAAATTTAGTCTCTATACTACAACTAAACAAATGTAGTTCTCACTTGTGGCTAAGTGAAATCTCTACAGTTGTTGACTTATCAGATGACAAAAACGTTATCGAGCTTTGGTGATATATAGAGGGATTTTGGTTTTGGTTTTTAATAAGCCGTGGAATAAGACTATATAAACCTATTTTATTTACTTTTTTTTTACAATTTAAACTTATTTTTATTTATATTGTCTTTGGCTTGAACCATAAAGTTAACCACCGACAAATTTTGTTGCATTTGCTGTCGGTATAAAAACATAAAGTTTTTTTTACTTGCGAAATAAAACAGTGTGTTTTTTCTAAGCCTGTTTTTAAACTGCTAAACTCTTATAAATTGTTAAACTTCCGTAAAAATACTTTGTTTTAAAAGCTTGTTTAAAGTTTTCTTTTCAGATGTTTTTCTAGTGTGAAACTAATGAGGATAGAACAAATAAAACTGGGTAAGCAACTAGGAGCTTTTAAAAAGATGTGTGTGTGTGTGGCACAAGACTGAGCAGACAATAAATTCGCAGGCAAGGCAGCAGCTGCCAATCAAATGCATGCACACAGCACCCACACAGCTTGCACACACACACACACACACACACACACTCACACGCACTAACACTAACCCACATGACCTGGAAAGTGATGCGCGTGGGAAACGCAGCAAAAGGACACTTCAGGCTTGCTGACGTGTAGAGTGGGACAGACATTTGGTCTGGGGGCGACGCATTTGCCCAACTCTGGGGAGCCATTGAGCGACTGTGGAGCTAAGCGTTTTAATACATTTTTAATAAGCGGAGCGCGTGACGCGTGATCCACATCAAAGCCCCTCACGACACGCAGAGGTACCCCCAGTCGAGGCCGCAAACTAAAACTTTAATGAGCGTTCAAAATAATGTTTATATTTTAGCTGGCTGTTGGCAAAGTTTCCACTTTTTAATTTCGGATGTGTTGAAAATTATGATATAAATAAATCCAGCGGGGATTGCTTAACAAGCATGTGAATTTTAATATTTTCATAATAAAGATTCGTAGAGCTCTTTAATGCTTGGGTTAAAGTTTAGTTAAGCCAGGTTATGCTAAGTTGGGTGGGCTTGGGTTAGATTCGGTTGGCATCGATTTGGTTAAAAAGGCCACTTGACCTAAGGTTGACTTTTAACAAAGTTAGAGTAGTTTAAAGTTTGGGATGAAATTGACATTCAGGCCAAAATGTTAACAAAGTTATTGTTAAAATGTGCCCTCTATAAGTTTATTAGGTTTCAGCATGAATTTTGACCAAAAAATTAAGATTCCACATCTATTGCAGAGCTGTTAACAAAAAATCATTTCCTATTTAAATCGGTTCAGTTTTGACAAAGTTATGCTAGAGAAAGGGAAGGATCTTTTATTATAGATTAAAAAATTGTTTTAAAATTAAGAGAATTGTTTGAAAACTATTTTATAAAAGCATAGAAATGTAAAAACATTTAATAAACTAAAATTGACTGTTTTTTTGTGGACACTAAAGTGTTTGAATTTTAAGTAACCAGCTTAAATATATTTTTCCATTACAGTTTCAGTTATTGATGTATATTTATACATGTTACACAACATATAATAATAATATTTAATATGTAGGCTCCATCTAAGCTTGAAGGAGGAGGGGAGGGGGAGGTGAAAGTGATGCTAAACTTTGTGTACGTCACTTTCGCTGCTGTCAAGCGACTCGCAGCTGCGTCACGGCTCACAAAATGGCTGACAAAGCGGCCCAGTTGGACGTGACTGTCGTTTGACTGCGGTTGACAGTGCGTAGGCGTTCGAAATGTACTTATTCCCGTGTTCCGTCATTCGTCCTGTCCTCCTGCCTGTCACTGCTGACGTAATTGCCGCTGTCGCGGTCGCTGTTGTGCATTTTTATAATGCCAATCGCAATCGCAATCGCAATCCTCGTCAGTCGCGTCAAAGTGCGCCACAGAGCTTGTAAATTGCGTTGCATACTTTTGAGCGTCAGTGTGCCAGCTGTGCACAGCTGTGTGTCATGCCCTGTAGTCTGCAGTGTGTGTGCGTGTGTGTGTGTGTAGTTGTGGCTTTCATTAAAATGTAATTAAAATGAATTCCATTCCGACTGCAATTGCAAGTCGCGCCGAGGGCAGTTCAAGTTGTTACTGACGCAATCTGGATTCGGCACAAGTTAAAGGGTATTGATTTTCAGTTGCCAAATTGTCACAAATCGGCAGCTGACACTGGCATCCACCCTCTCGAGTCTCCCCTCTTTTTCCCCACTTGAGCATCAGCTGCTGCTTTCATTAAATCCGATTACACAAGCCTGCAATTACGAATTTACATTTACGAGTTCTTATATTACTTGGGGTTCAACTTTAAACTAAGCTTAACTCCTGCCATTGCGGCTCTGCATGGTGTGCATGTGTTAGGGTGTGTGTGTGTGTGTGTGTGTTGCCATTTGACTTTTTGCTTTGCTGCAAGTTCATTTTTGCTGTCAGCTCAGAGCAAAAGTTTTATTCATTCAAACTTGGCAAAGCATTTGTTTATTCACCATTTGCATTTGCTTGCAACTATTTCTGTAATTAAAGTTTTAAAATGTATGCGCTTTAATTATATTCAATTAACTGGTTAGTTATGCAGTACTCGGTAGATGAGTTTTTTAAATAACCCAGTTGTTTGGGCAACTGGAAAACTAGGTGGCAGGGTTTGAATTCCAGGGCAGTGGGTGCTTAAGCTGATATCCATATGCTATACCCATTTAAATACTCTAATTAGCTTGTTTAATTATCCGTTTAATTGTTATTTTTATTACTATAATTATTATATAAAGTATAGCATACAGTTATAAACTATCAAACTAACTATTTTTAAATATCTACCGAGCACTGCCCATTTTAATTTATTTGTAGAATTCCTTGGTTTCTTTTATAAAAACAAGTAAGATGGCTCTAGTCGGGTGTCCCCGTCTATGAGATGCCCTGAACCCAGCGCTGAGCTGTCGTTATATACATTTAAAGCTCTTTACATTTATACACACATTCACAATTCACGATTAGGAGAATCTATAGTCGTTTAGTTTAGGTTTCTAGCTTTTGTAGTTTCCGAGATCGCTGTGTTCATACAGACGGACAGACGGACGGGCGGACGGACGGGCGGACGGACGGACGGAAAGAAGGACATGGCTACATCGACTCGACTCGTCGTCCTGATCAAGAATATATATACTTCTGCCTGTTACAAACATTTGCACAAAACTATTATAATATAAATAAATATAAATATATAAAAATAAAGATAATAGTTGAATAACATAATTGATATAACTTTTATGTTTGATGATTTTATTGATTTAATTTTATTTTTTCTTAATGGGAATATAATTAAAAATTTCAGTTGTTGATTTAGTTGCAGACGTTTAGTTTTGAATATATTTTCCTTATATAAAACCTTCATCGTTAAACAATGCTATTCAAATGCTCGGCTGTTATTTTGACAGCCGGAAAGGACTATACGCATTCAGAGAGAACGTTTTGAGCCGGGTCAATGGAGTTGGCATTGTTGTCCAAGTTCATTAGCTCGAACAGACGCTCAAACTGACAGTGATGGATGTGGATGTGGCTGTGGCCATGTTTGTGGCTGGAAATGTGAAACGTTCGTCCGCAGGATGTGCCTTGAAATCATTTAGCCGAAATTCTGTTTTCACTGTTTCGGGGTTTAGTGACCTAACAAAACAGCCGCAAATGGATGTTGCTTAAAAGCTTATAAATTGCACCAAGCGCTAATGGAACCTACACAATATCAAGGTACCAAGGAAGGTTTCTTTTTCTGAGAAATATGCTTTGAAAATAAAGAAAAATACATACAAAGTGTTTTTTTTTTTTTTTGGGGCATTTAGTTAAGTTCATGGCCGAAGCCGTGTGCAAAACAAGAAAGCGAACGACAATTGATTGACAAGTTGGCCGAGCGGTCGCCAGGCCTGAGATGGGTGGGGGCTGGGCGCTGGGGGGCTTGTTGCTAACGTGCGTAGCCAAGAGCACGCGTCAAGAGTTCCCGTCGAGCTTTTTATATACTTATAAATAAGTTAATTAAAAATTTGCGCCAACCAAAAAGCCAACACTCACACACACACACGCACATTTAAATAAATACACACAAAAGCCACAGCGACGGCAACGTTGATCACAGATGATGACAACAACAACAACATTTACCTTGAAAATATAAATGTAATTAAATGAAAACGACGCGCGCTGAGCAGGGCATATCCGCGGGGGGTGGAGTGCTGGCGGGCGGAACAATCAACTGCGGCTAAGCAGATCTCAGGTTAGCTCGAGAGCTGCACTGCATCCAACACCCACAACCAACCTGCCCTCCTCGCTCACAATCGCATATGGGACCACAAAGAGCAACAAAAACATCATTAGATAATTTCAGGCTACCGCAGAAACTGACGAAGATGAATTTGCGCTTGTTACGCTGAAACATTTCGTATCTGCAAGTTGGCACAGAACGTCGTATTGGGAATTCAAGAAAGACAAATAATGTAAAATAAACCAATATTATTTTTACAGAAATACTTTGAACTGGGGGTGCTAATGAAGCACTTAAGTGGGCTAATAAAAGGCAGAGTTGGGCAAGCTGTTAAGTGCTTCCAGTCTTTGTTTACTAGATGCACTCAGAGAAAATACGAAAAGTTTTGTATTCAAATCAATTAGAAGCCCCTTCAAAAGCAAGTCCAGTCAGAAATTCTTTTCTTAAGTGCAAAATTTCTTATTAAATAACGTAACCAAAGTTCCGAAATATATGTATGTCTCAAATACAGTTCTTTGTCCTAAAAATATTGTACTATAATTGTAAACATTTAACTGTTACGAATTTTGTTTATTTAATTCTAAGCCTTGGATTAGAAGCGGGGTTTTTTGTTAAGTGTACGAGTTAATGATTTTATCTTTTATGAAATAAATATCAAATATTAATATTATATTATATTATATATATAGAGTTCTTTGTACGAAGTTTATTCAATTATTAAATTGTTTGGATATAAATATCAGCCAAATGATTTATAATAAAAATGTGCAATACACAAGCGTTACATACGTAAGCTGCAGTGGCACACCTCGCTGTATGTGACCGAGGCACAGTGGACCAAAGTCAAACAAACATAAAAGTAGTAAAAAAAAAGCAAAACAATATATTTTTATAAATTAATTTTAATAAATAAAAAAAATAATAGTAATAATAGCCAACCTAAAACTTTTGAGAGCTTTATTAACTTGGAAAATATATTTAAATATAATAATAATATTATGTATAAAATTAAAAGTGAATAATAAATAATTTATGTAAATTGTCTAAATTTTGCAATTTACAGCACATATTTAGATTAGTTCACTAATAACTGTAAACATTATTCATTTACAGCACTTTATGGCCACTGTGCCTCTACAGATTTGGCGGACAGTTGGTTCGGGCGGCCACCTAATGCGGAACAGGCGAAACGACGAGGGTTACGGATTTGCGGATCGTACTCGAACGCCGAGCCGAGCACTTGCGGTTAAATTGATGGACATTTCGTTTTTGTCGCTGACATTAATGACAATTGCAATTGTTCAGGCGCGAAACGAACCGCAGCCACTTCATTAGCTCTGCAG
Source organism: Drosophila colorata (assembly GCA_035041545.1). NCBI lineage: Eukaryota > Metazoa > Arthropoda > Insecta > Diptera > Drosophilidae > Drosophila > Drosophila colorata. The sequence continues at coordinate 939,756 of JAWNLD010000222.1, forward strand.
ATGGCGATGATGATGATTAAGATGATAATTGGGATGATGATTTTGGCCGGTTTGTTCGCCTTGGTTTGCTTAATGAAATCTGGCAATTCTGTTGACAATGTCAATTAATGTGCGATTAACTTGTTCGCCCCGTTTGCCATTCGCCAATTCGCCAATTCGCAATTCGCAATTTCGCAGTGAGTTGCGTGTTAATAAATCACGCATACGCCCAGTTGAACGAACCCGCGTATAGCGTCTGGCATGGCTGCTGCCAATTAGCCTCAGGGGCGCCTCAGCGGCGATATGCACATATCACGTGGACTTCCGTTTCCATTTCCGGCGCTGTCAGCGCTCGCGTGCCAAATGATGTGTCACCTGTCCAAATAAACGGAAAGGAAATAGAAAAAATAGACCCTTGACTTGAGGCGCAGCAATAAAAAGTCCATTGGCATCTGGCCCATCTAAACGGCAGTTGGAGCTAGTTTCGAGCTCCACTTTTTGGACATTAAAAAAGGCAAAAAGAATTGACACAGAAAAAAAATGGCTGCTGGACCAGCTGCCTCCTGTGAGAATTGAACTCACGACCGCTGGTTTACAAGACCAGCGCTCTGCCACTGAGCTAAGAAGGCGCCTGGTCGAACGCTCTGCGTGCCCCAATTTGAAGAGCGCGAGCTGCAAGTCTTCAATTGAATTAAATGCAAAATTTAATTAGTTAAATGCCTTCTTCATGCTGCTGTGATAAAAGCGCCCGCCGCGCTCGTTAACAAAAGTTTTGATAACGGTTTCGGATTTCAGTTTCCCACAGCAGAGCAGCAGCTTCAGCAGGCAGCAAGTGGAAAAGGTTTATGAAACTTCTGACAGAAAACTGTGCGTTTACCTTGACTTGACAAGGTTTTATCCAGTTGTCAGCAAAGTTGTCAGTTGGTTTTTTTTTTAACTTTTATGCGCACTTTTATGGGCTAATACTAGTGGAATTTATGAAAACAATTTGTTTATTAATGTTTTAAGAATCAAATTACTTAATTGGACTGCACATATTTTTTATATGGTAGATGAAATTCTTTTATACTTTGGTTTTTGCCGACTTACTATCGATTCTTCTCTCTCTATCTCTCCCTTCGTCTCTAACAATATCACAAATATGCTCACACCCACACACACATCATCATCAATCAATAAATAATTTGTTTAATTTTTGAGGCAACCCATGAGAAATTTATTACTCTGTTATGTCGTGTTTTAATCGGGTCGGAAGTAGGGCAGATGTGAAGATTTCAACCGGCCATTAATTAAATATTTCCGTATATTACAAAAATGTGGTCAGCCGTAAAGCATTCAAATTAAAATAAAATAGTAAAATATTGATATAAATTGAAGCCATTGTAAAATGCTGTGTTGTTGTTGGTTTTCGTCCGTCAGTCTGTTGGCCAAATATTTGATGGTCGATTCGAAATGTGCTCATTAAATACTTATGCCAATTACATATTTGCCGATGCCATAATAATGTAAATAGACAAACGCACAAATAAACACACAACAGCACTGTGCTCCCAGGGGGAATTTCATTTTATTTTGTATTTTTTTCATCTCTGGCATTTTCCATTGGCATTTTGTGCTTTTCATTTCATTCAACACATCCGTAGAAATGTTAGCTGTAATTTAAAGTTTGTTTTGCTTACGAGTAAATGTTGAGAAAATTGAAAATATGCATGGAAAATGGAATTTTTATCCTAAATAAATAATTACAGAATATTTTAAATTCCATGTCGTGAGTAAGCTGTCTGATAAATTTTTATTTTAAAAAATCTTTATGTACAGCAAAAAAGTATGAAACAATTTGTATCTACCAAATATCTAAATACCTTAAAATCCCAATGGACAAATTCGCGTTAATCGTAGCTTTTATCACATTTTTCGCCTCGTAAATAACTCATAAAAAATGCAAATGCCATTACTAAACAACCAGCAATTAATGTGACCAATAAAATTGCGGGTTATTAAAAATGTATGTACCAGTTATTTTTAGTACGCTTATTGCTAATTTTCGCTTTAGGGCGATTTTTGTTAGGAGCGCTCTTTAGTTAAATAAGCTAAACAAATATACGTTCATAACTTAATTCTCTGTTCAGTCCAAAAAAAACCGTCAACTGGCTACAGGCACCTATGTGCTTTCAATTCTTTGACAAGTTGACAGCTCCAAGAGCCTCGGATTTAGTATACAATGCCCCCCATTAAGCTAACAGTTGCTCTAACAGTTAAGGTTACAGTTATAGTTAGCGCTAGTGGAACGTGCCACATAATTGGACTCCGGAGAGGCGCTGAAATACGGAGGCGACGATGCGTGTTGAGTTAAGTTGAGTTGAGTTGGCAGCCCAAGTGGCAGTCATTTGGCTGAAAGCCCGCAGCAACTGGCTGCTTAATTTGCTGCACTTCAACGGCTCATGTAGACTGCCAATGAAAGGGGTCGGGGAGGGTGGGGCGATTGCTGGGAGGTGCAGTGAATGTTTTTATTCGAGAAGATTGCCACAAGTTGTGGGGGGTAAGAGCTGCAGCATATGACAGCCATTTTGTAATTTGCAATAACCACAGTCCCAGGGGATAACATTACAAATTGAGGCAAGTTGTGGGTTCACAAATACCCTGGCAAATGTAACTTGGCCTGGAGAGCATGACAGCCATTTAATAATTGGTAAGAATTATATTCTCAATGAATTCCTTACGAATAAAATGGGTACTTGACTATCAAATATTGTATAATAATGTAAACGCTGCAGTGTATGTCTGTCATATTATAAAAATACATTTTTTTACCCTATTCAAGTCCCATTATCTTATTTAAGACTTGCAGCAAATACCGTGTAAAGACCAATAAATATGATGGCCATAAAATCTGCTTTTTAAATCTGAATTTACTTTAAAAAAAAAACATTATCTGTATTTATGGACAGGGTATTAAAGCCAATAATATGCCATTAAATTAACTGCAAAGTGAAGCTGCTGCGACAATTTATGAAAGCACTCGTATTGCAAAAATAAAATCGCTGAATCACCCAGGACTCAGGTGAGCGTCTAGCCAGGGTTCAATAAAGCAAAAGCAGTCAGGTAAAAGACTGCAAACCTAAGGAAATCCTTGGGGTAGTGATTGCATTTACTTAACAAAATAGATTGCAGCAGCAACAAAGCGTGCTTGACTCTTAAATTCACTGCACAAAATACTAATGCAGAAGACCAATTTGCCGGTTCGTTCACAGAAATCTGATTCGTCAAGGCAATCATATTATAATTGGTTAGGTTTTATAAAATATTTCTGCGAATAAACTTTATATTTTACTGGCAAGCCCTTCAATTTTCTGGGAAAATAAAAAAAAAAACTCACACAAATTGTTGCCCAGCTGCCATATCCATTTCGTAACTGATAAGGGTGAAAGCTTTTTGTCTGCCAATGACGTAAAGGGATCTACTCCTACAGACAGCATTTAAATGATTTTCCAGAATAGGTTCAGCAAAAAAATTAAACAGGAAAAAAAATTCAATTAGCTGAGTGCAGCGTTTAGTAAATTCTAGAAAACACGGCCAAATGAGTTTGGCCGAGTTTGAAGGCAGACAAATGTTTCATTGTTTTATTGTTTTTTTTTTTTATAAAATATTTAAAATGTATATAAATAGCGGCTATAAGCGGCTTTTCTATAGCTCCTGCTCCAGTTGGCACACACCTGGCGGATGTCCGAAACAATTCCGCCGGACGACTATCAGCACAGTTAGTTGATATAGAAAAATGCCTGCCAGAGGGATCAGCGATTCCCAGAACTTCAACGCGAACATAATTTGAGCTTTACAAGCTGCAACTAACAATGCGACTTTTTAAGTTGTTTTTTTGCAAATTGGTTTCGCTTCAGTTCGCTTAATGCGAAGCAAAATCAATAAAAGCATAACATTGTATTTAGTTGCTTCCAAGAATCAGTTGTGAATTACAAGAAGATGGAGATTTGACAAAAATATGTCACTATTTTGTTTTTAAACATAATTGTTTGCCAGTATTTGTATTAAAATTGTGTTTTTATTTGTTATTATGATTACTATTTTAAAGTTTTCTTGTACATTTCTTTTACGCAATACTTTATTGCGCATTTATGAAAAATAGGTCAACAATTTAAAATTCACAGTGTATTTAAGCTTTGTTGTTAACCTATTTTAACGTATTTTATTTTAACACCTGGCGCTAAATCCAGTTGAGAATTATAGGAATATCAGCAATATTCAATTAAAGAGTGTGGATTATATGTTAAAGTTGTTTGATATTTTTAATAAAATTTTTGAATCTTTCAATAAAAATTTACAATTTGAGTAAACCTTAGGCATTTATTTATATTTACATTTTAAATAACTTACCGATATTAACAATGCCATGATTGGTTAGTTCCCAGCATGACTGTAAGCGTAATATGCTCAAACTGTGACTTTGCTTTGGTGAGAAGTAGCCCAGGGCAGCATCTGTGACATGGTAAGCCTGCGAGAGAAAAAGTCACAAGCGACAAATTCAATTAAATATGAGACCATGTTTCCCGCACATTTGCACATTTTCACATTTCCACACTTGCCTGCAGCGAGAACTCGTATAGGGATGGCAGCAGCTGGGCTACCGCGCCCACCGCCTCGTCCGCAATGTTGATGCAGTCCGCCAGTGACAAGGACACGATTCGCGGCGTCAGGCAGGCCCAGAGGCCCGCTTCGGTGACCTCATTGCAGCCGGCCAGCTCAAGTTCAAACAGACTCTGCAATTGTCATGAATTGGTTTTTTTTATACTCTATTTTAGTTTTTAATTAAAAATATGTAGGAGAGTTTCTTGTGGTGGGGAAATTACCAAGTATTTAGTTTTCTTTTAAATAAATATTTATAGAAAAAGGAAAATTTTCATTTTTGAAGGGAGCTTTATATAGATGAGTATCAGAGATTATCTAAAATTAAAAATGAGCAATTTATAAAAAATAAATATAATAATGGGAACTTAAACAGTAAATTATATTTATACATTTATATATTTTGCACAACTCTGTTATAATTTAAACACTTTACATTTTGCACAACTATTATATTTTTCCCCTATCAGAATTGTTTATATGATTTAAAACTTAGACAAATCGTTATGCATGCCGTTATAGGATTTAAAAACGACTTCGAAATTTACTCAACTTTGACCTTTTCAAGAGCGAAAATATTTCACAATAAGTCCAAAACTGGTGTGCGACCCACATTGCGTGCCAGACAATATGTCGCGGCGTTTGATCTGACTAGTCATCATTTTCTTTTATTTTATTCCTTGTTGTGGCCCAAAACTCGGTACGTTTCTTGGCGACACTCGAGAACTTTCGCTCATAAACGCCCAGGCAAAAACAAAAAACAAACGGGGAAAACATGTCAAATCAGAGTACAAAAGCAATAAAGCCGCAAAGCAGGCGGAAACATGACGCAAAAGCATAAAGGGAAACGGCAAATGGGCAAGTGGAAAAAATACGTTTGACGACAAAGTCGGAAAAGCCAAAAACTTTTATCGCTAACTACATCAACAATTAAACGGCATTGAACAGTAGACAGTACACTCAGAGAAAAAACATGCTTAAAGTACAAGCGTTGTCAAAGTCTGGCCAACATGTAAATTTCGAAACTAGAGAACAAAATTCGTATTTTAAGAACGTTTTTAAAATGCCTAAAAACTTTAAATCCAAGACTCAATTTAATAGCTTTAACTATTCTTATTTTATGTTGGAAATGTATTGAAATAATTTTTTATTTACTCAGATCAAGAATTTTGCTTTTATTTATAAAATTCATGGTCGATTTTAAAATCAAAAATTGTTCATATTATTTTTAAATTTAGAATCAAGAACGAAATGTTTAAAAAATTCTTCTAAGAAAATGGTACGAATTGTATAGCGATTGTACTTGGATTTATAATAATGTTTTTTTCTGAGTGTAAATAAAAAAATGTAAATTATTTTTTAGTCTTTTAAAAAAATGTAGATAGTATTATTCTAAAGCAGTTGAAAGAGCTTTATAAGTTTTCTTGTAGTTAAAGTTGAAGTTCGAATAATAATATATACAACCAAGAATTGCAATATTCTTAAAAACTTTTCTCAAACTATTTGTCAAAAACGGCAGCAGAATTTAAACCAGTACCAAACGAATTTTTTTTTTATTTAATTTCAGTGCGACATAAAATTTCAATCTCAAAAATGTATATTTCCCAACCTGAGAGGCTGCATTTTTGAGAAATAGCCAAAAGATAAGTATTACACCACTCAATTAAAAATTATAAAATATACAAAAGAAAAAAGAAAAGAATACAGTTTCCTACAAATAATTAATATAATATATTGCTTTAAAATTCTAAAGAATGTGACGAACTAAGGTTCTTACCACAACCATTGTTAATTTATGTGGAAAACAAGGTACAGGAATTAATATATATATATTTTTTTGATGTAGCCGTATACAAATGTTCCATTATCTAGCTAAAAAAAATCGTATGGCATAATAGCTGATATGTAAATAACAACCCCTCTAATTAGAATCGAGCTAATTAACATCCGCGCCTGCGGCAGCAACAAGCTTTGAAATGACTTCATTGCTAACGGTAAATGGCCTGGGACTTTTTCAACATTTAGCGTATTATTTTATTTTTTTCTTTTTGCTTATATGGCCAGCGAACAGCGAAACTATTATTTGTTTTCTGTTTTTCTTGTTTTCCCAGCTGACTGGCAAAACACGTATCCAGGGTAACCTTTTCCACATGTCAGCCACGGAATCAATAATTTAACAGAAGGAACAGAAACGAATAACAATGGCGAAAATGAGAGGAATATAAGGATGTAGTATTTGCTTTTTATACCCTTAACGAAATATTATTATTAAGAGGCTAAAAAACCATTTAATTTTTTAGGGAGTTTTTCCCCAATAGTCATGCAATTTGTAACCTGAGTTTTTGTATGAAAACTTTTATATTTTTTAAGATATCCCAGACGAAAATTGGCAATTGTAAAAATCTTATCAACATCAAACAACTAGGTTTTTTGTTTGCAAAAATGTTTGGTTTCAATAATATTCCTACCAAACTTTCCAACCAATTACAATAAAGAACAATCGGTATTAAATTAAGTTAGTGTGTGAAAACACAATTAACTAAAGATACACTGGGTCATGGTCGAAATAAAAACTCTATTATCGTAAGATTCCTTTCCCTTCAAATATATTTGATTTTATTGAAAAAAGTTATGTAAATTGTTTTTAATTTGTATTGTATGGATTGTATTGTATGCTCAAAAGGAGGATATTAAGTACTTAACAATTTTCGTTCAAAGTCTGCAGAATATGGCAAGTTCGGCAATCCAAACTGTTCCTTCCTGCTTTATTTTTCACTTTCTAATATTAATAAATAATTGTTGGAGCAGAAAAGACGAAGATATATTGTACCCAATAAGAACAAAAATACAAATACAAGTTGATGAACTTCTTAGCTCTGCGTGTTTCTCAAATTTCCTGAAAATACCAAGAAGCACTTCGAAAGAAGAATCAAATATTTAGCTAGTGGAAAAGTTTGCGCAGCAAAGTGATAAAAGAAAGTTACCAAAAACTTAAATAAAACAAATTATATTAGGCAAATATTTTAGCTTAGGGCGCAGCATATTTAATAAAAACAACTATAACTTTTTTTTTTACCAATATTTTGCCATAATTTCTTGCCCGCTTTCGACTGACAGCCACGTTAAAGACATAGCTAGCGAATTGTGGCGCAAGCACGTGGCATCCTTTATGGGTCAGCAGGGTTCAACAACGCTGCGAAGCGTAACTTTACAGTTAGCAATGCGGAAGTTACGTATACGCCGCGTAAGCGCCAAAGGCAATCGCGGGCCCGGGGAACGTTCATTAACTATGCATGCAGGGAAAATGCTGTCGCATTTCCGTCGCATTTTCAACTGAAATACTTGCATATTCATACACACACACACACGCCAAATTATAGGGACTTGTTAATGCAAAACTAAAACAGCTGCTGGGGCTTGAAAGGACTCAGATGCACCCCATGCGCACTGCACCCAATTCCCCAAGGTCAACTTTTCTATGCACATATGTGTATATAATGAATACGTACATATATGTATATTTATGGTGCTTGGTTCTGTCAACTGTTTCAGCACTGTGCGTGCCATTCTTGTTGACATTTCCAGCGACAACAATTTGCAATCAAGCCATTTGTCACACACACACACACACACACACACACATACATACACACCCACATGACACACACACACACACACACACACTTGACTAACTAGGCTCATGGACATGACATGCATTCACAGTGAATTATTTCCAACATTGCAGATTGACACGCAGTCAACTGACTGACACAGCCGCAAATAAGCTTTTTTCTCTGAGTGTAATGCCATATAAGGGGTCATAGCTAAGGCTAGGTTAGAGAGTGAGCAGAGAGAGTGAGGGAGAGTGGGGGAGAGTGGGTTATTTCATTCAACTTGGCCGCAAACAGTTCACCAACATTATCCACTTGACTCATGTGCGTCTTTCACTCCCACTCCACACACACGCTCCCCACACCCACACCCACTCCCACTCTTTCTCTCTCGCTCTGTCATTTCTGCTGTCTCATGCTGAGCGGCCAGTGGATTAAGTTGGCAGATTGCTTTGAATTGGCCCATGAAACTGAATAGATTTGTTTCATCCAACTTGGAACTTGGTATTGCCAGCAGCTGAGAGCAGCAATTAGGCTAACTAATTAGATTTGGCCACTGAAGTCACTTAGACTTTGTCAACATCATACGATAACGTCTACGATTACTATTAACTAGCTAAATGTACATGACAATAATTGTAATAGTTAAATAACTATTCCAATGTTTGACTTTAACAATCTTATTATTTTTTTAACTAATATATCAATCAATTTAAAAAATCAAAACAACAAATTTATAAGAAATTAATTTATGAAACTTTTCATGCAAACTTTAAAAAAGGCAAAATTCTAATTTGAAAAATTAAAACTAAAAATTAAAGTACATTTTTTTCCTACATACATCGATTAAAATCTGTAAATAGAAAAACAACAATATGCACGCACCAAATACCCAGTTTCAATAAACATTTCTACTTTTAATTTATGCACTTTTAATTTCTCGCCCAAATCAGTTAAGCGTTGCGCTTTTTCTAAATTTTCTGGCAGCTATTTTGAACATTTTATTTGCGCACGCATCTCATAAAATATTCGCCATGCAAATCGCACTTATTACAATTCTATATGTACATATAGGTATATATATTTATTCGCTTTGCACAAATTAGCTCAACGAAATGTTTTACTAAATTAAATATAATTTATGGCGCTGCTGTGAAGTGATTTGCGCTTGAAATTGATCGCATCAATTCGTTATGAGACTGCAGAGGCAGCGCATAGAAATTATCACACACCATTTTCAATTGCCCCTTCGCTGGCCGTCCACTTGCCACACAGTCTATGACACACTTTTCCGCTAACACGTTTCATTTCGCTGTCGCACAGCTCAAAATAAAATCGAGAATTGTTTTCACTTGCCAGGCAGGAATTCCGTTGAGTTTATTTTTATTTACGCCGTGTGCCGTGTGACTGACCATCGTCAATCTGACGTTCTCTCGGACCGAGCCAGCCGCCCACGGTCATGGGAATCCGCTGAGATTCACCATTTGACAGCGCACGTTGATAAATACACAAGACTCTAATTAGACCTCTATAAGCTCTATGGGAACAAAGCTGCTTCAAGAAAAATACCTTTATATGCATGAAAAGGCAGCCTATTTTCCTATTCAAAATAATTTATTTTGCGCAAAGAAAGACGGAAGAAACCGAACAGTAAATTATAAAGTTGTAATAATATTTCTCACTTTCAAATAAATAAAAGAAAATATTTAGAAACAAATTTATATAAATATAAAGATATAGAAAATAATAAATATATAATATATATATAAATATCTAAATATATGGTAGAAGTTTTGACTAGCATCTGATATTCATAAAAAGCATTAAGGTAGAATGCATAGGTCATATTAGTGATACAAATTTGTACAGATTAGTAAAGAATAGTTTTAGATTCTCAGTCACATTTTAAAAGTGTATTGGGCATATTAACCAGATGTTTTAAGAGATGGGATTTTTAGAAAAATCTTGTAAGAGGCCTAAAACTGGACTTTGAAGATAGAAGAACATAAAGATCTGAAGGTTAAACCTTTTCTAGACCCAAAAATTAACATTTTTAACAGTGATATGAAATATAGTAATAATTATTATAATAAAAACGAATTAATATGATAAAAGTACATTATTATTAACACAAATATATTAAAAATATATAAAATATATAAACTTTTAACAATTATAATAACAATAACAATATTGATAATAATAATAATAATAACAATAATAATAATAACAATAATAACAATAATAATAATAATAATAATAATAATAATAATAATAATAATAATAATAATAATAATAATAATAATAATAATAATAATAATAATAATAATAATAATAATAATAATAATAATAATAATAACAATAATAATAATAATAATATTAATAATAATAACAATATGAATAATAATAAAATTAATAATAATAAAAATATAAAAACTCACCTGCAAGTGATCGAGTAGCGTTTCGAGGCCGCGATCACTGATCGAGGAGCAGCGCAGGCTGAGCGAATGGACGTGCTTGGAGGCGAGCGGAAAGGAGTGGACAACGTCCAAAGCGTCCTCGTCGGACGCGCCCACCAGGCCGAGCGCATGGAAGCCGCGCCGGATGAGCGAGTTGTACAGCTTGCCGCGTTCGCAGGCGGGCATCTGGCGCAGCTCGCGGCACTGGAGCGTCGGCAGCAGGCCGGACCAGTAGCGCGGACTGCGATAGAGGATGTCCCGCCACTTGATGCACACCTGGGCGAGCACGCGCCGCTCGTACGGCGAGAAGTACTGGAAAAAGCGATTGAGGAAGCGATCGTCGAGCAGCAGCGCATCGATGCTCTGGATGTGTGGCGGGTGCTTGTGCAGGATCAGCGCGGACTGGGTGACGGCGGCCGCCAGCTGCGTGACCTGCGTCGAGCCGGGCGCGGCCACAACGCCGTACGGATGATGCAGATGCGGATTGGGCAGCTGTTTGCGCATCTGCAGCGGCGTACCGCCAGCGCTCACCTTCTGTGCGGCGACCATGCCCATTGTGCTGAATGTGGGCGAACCGGGCGCCGGAATCGTGATGTTCATTTGCTTGGCAATCGATTTGACCGTCGGCGTTGGTGGCGCCCCAAGCGGCATGCTGCCGGGCGGCGCCGGAACGCCCGTCGCCATGACCATGTGATGATTCGAGTTGATCAGCGTCGAGCCGGCCATGGCCTGCAGCTGTTGCTGTTGCTGCTGTTGCTGCTGCTGCTGTTGTTGTTGCTGCTGTTGTTGTTGCTGCTGCATCAGAAGCGCGGGATTGTGATGGGCAGCGGGCAGCGTGCTGGCGTTGACGGACGCCAGCTGCTGCGCAGTGGACATGGAGATGAGCGTGGAGCCCGGAGCAGCGCCCCGGGACGGCTTGTCCGGCGTTTGCGGCGTGTTTGCTGTGCCAGCAACGCCGGCGTTTGAGCTGTTGCTATTGGGATTGGAGTTGGAGTTGGAATTGGTGTTCGAATTGACATTCGGATTGGTGTTCGAGTTCGAGTTGGAATTGGTGTTCGAATTCGAGTTGGAGTTGGAGTTGCCGCCGCCGCAGAGCGCATTGGTAACGCGCTCCATCACTGAGGTCTTGCCGCTGGACGAGGTGGCGCTGGACGTGGAATTGGAGGAGGCGTTGTCGCTGCCGCTGCTGCTGCCGCCGCTGCCATGATGATGCTTGGAGCGCAGTCCCAGCCCGTTGATGCGCTTCGATAGTTCCGCGGAGGCTCTCTCGACCACGCCCTGCGCCGAGATCGATGACATCGTATGCTGAAACAAATTCACTTTGTCCCGTTCGCACGCACGCACACACACACACAATGGATAAGTTTCTTCTCGCACTCTTCGCCTGCTCTCTTTCGCTTCTTTACATAACGTGCAGTTGCAACATGTTTGAGTGGTTGAGCGTTGACCTTGTTGCGCCTAGTGGGAAGGCAGTCGTCTGCTCACTCGCACCTGCAAGCAAATAAGCAAAAGAACCGTTTTAAAGTTTACCGTTAGCTCTTTGTTCGAGCTGCATTTTTTGTTTACGACAAGCGAACGCAAAGCAAAACGCAAATCAGCGCAAATTTATGTCCCACATTCATTTAGCGTTTTATTGTTGTTGCCGTTGTTGTTGTTGTTGTTGTTGTTGTTGTTGCCATTGCACGCCATCCGCCATTCCTCATATCCAATTCATCATTCCCCGTCCACCCATTCGCCCATTCGCCCATGCAGCCATTCGGCATTTGCGATTTGTTGTGGCTGCTAAAAACTTCGGCGATAAGGCGAACAATGTGGAAAAAGCAACTGAAAAAGAACTATGCCAAGGTAATTGGACGTTGTTCGATGGCTCTTAAAGGGCATTTCGGGTTCTCTGAACTATGGAAAGGTGATTAAAATAACAAATGTAGCATACACCGAAAATGTATCTTAACAGAAAACTATGCTTAAGTGTCACTGATCAAAAAAATGCACCCCTTGTATTTTCAAAACCGGTTCTTGACTAACAAAAAATCTAGAAAATAAATAATACAGATAACTATGTATAGATGTACATATATGTATATATTTAAATATCACACGATAGGTAATACACAAAACTTTTTATTGATATTTCATTTGCATTGAAAAGATCAAAATTTGCTAAGGTACAGGTACTAAAAGTGGAAAAAAAGGATTCGTTTCGACATTTTTTATAATTTTGCATGCAGTCCCAAATGTCTCGCCTTTAGATTTATTTTTTGAGCGTGGTATTCTACGTAAAACCACTCTTATATTGGTTCGAACTTTGGTTCATCGTATTTTAAACTTAAATATTTTAAAAGGAAAATATTATATTATATATATTTATTTAAAAATACAAAAATTACAATTGTTTAGCAAATACTCATTACTTCTGCCTCTGAGCTAAGGCGAACTCAAGCTTTGAAGTTAATTTACTTTCAACTAGTTAGCAGATTTCAAGTAATGAAATTGCATCGCTGAGGCAGCTAAACCCACACGATAGAATTTATCATTTAAGCCAAGGCTAGCCATTCAATTAGCCAAATGGTAAAAGTGGGTGGCAACACAAAATTCAGCAATGCAAAAAATAGCAACACACTTTGCAGCAATGACACTGAAAGCATGTCCAGCGGACGATTTAATATGACTGAAAATTTTCACAGTATAAATTGCAAACGAATTTAATTAAAAATAACTGCTGGAATAGATGTGGAGTTCAGATTGTAGACCATGGACTAGATTGCAGACCATTTAAATTAATTATTCTATATTTATGGGTGCAGAATTTATACATTTACAGATGCTGTCATTTTTGGAATTGCATTATATTCAAAAACCGAATCAATGCAGGGAACTCACTCAAAATCATGAAAATCGCAAAGAGAGGCGATATTAATAAGCGTGAGTAAGTGAGAAGGTGTGCAAGTAAATTAATAAAAGTAGCTCCCTCTCGCTTTAATTTATTCGATAGTTTTAAGCCCTTTGCCATTTTTGTCAGTGCGAGTCTTATAAGGTATATTATTCGAATATATGACCCTATTTAGCTGAGTTATGCAGGTTTTACTTCTTGTAATGAGCTTTAAATGTCTCGATCTTGGTTGTTGTAATCTTGTAAGAAGCTTAAAATTACTCTATCTTGGTTGTTGTAATAAGCTTTAAATGACTGTATATATGTTAAATAGAGTCCGATCTCGGAAAGAAACACATATTTGGGATAGCTTAAGTCTATAAATTCAATATCCATTAAAATTTTGGCAAAAAGATTTTGAAATTTAAGATTTTTAAGGCAATCAAAATACAGCGGTCGACATAACGGAAACGCCCATATCATATATATTACAAATTAAGGTCATCAAATTAAGCAGGTAACCCCAGTGTGCATGAAACGTACCTTACTAAAAACGTAAAGATATTTTTAATTGAAATGTAGTTTGAGTTAACCAAATTATTACCAAATTATATAATTTTTAATATTAAAATGAAAGCAATATCAGCTAAATACATAATCCGGAATCTACACATTTACTTGAATATATTACACTGCAATATTTTTACAATGTATGCAAGGATGAAAACAAGATATAAAAACATGCTCCAGCTAACAACGGTGTCAAGTGAGTGTGTGTTTGTGTATGTGAGTGTCGGCAGTTTAAGAACTTAACCTGCTTTCAATCTCAGTCAAATGGGGTTATTAAAAGGCTCGGGCAGGCGAACAGACTTGAGCGAAATGCTCATTAGTAGAACAAAGGCTCTGAGGGCATGAAAGACAATTTAATTGCCATAAATATGGGCCCTTTAATGTTTCACTTCCGCCTCCGCCTCGACCACGTCATTTTGGCTGAAGGTGAGCGTCGGCATCAACGCTCTTGACTTGGCTGAAGCGGCCAAATCTTTGCGTTTGCCTTATCGTTGCTTTTCCGCCCGTGGGCCGAACAATGGGGCACGAGCCCGAAACAAAGGCAGCTGCCAGCTGAGGGCAATGGGTGGCTCGGAGGGGGCTGAACCGGGGTGAGACTGTGTTGTGGCATTGCTTGTGACTTCCTTATCGTCGGCCTGCGCCTTGTTCCCTTTCAATGGCAACGGCTGCCCTTTGTCTATCTAGTAAGCTATTTCATCTGAAGTCGTCTGCAGTTCGTCTCCCCATTCACGACCTATCGAGCACAATTTGTTGGCAAGGACAGCCTTTGTTCCGCAGGAAATCAAACTAAAAATATTATACTACATAGGTTTTTGTATGCTTTTTAAGTCCGGTATTTCATAACAGTTTCAACATTGGACAAATAAATAAAATAATCTAGTCAAAGGGCAATTTCCTAATATATTTTCGTGTTTGACTCTAAGCAAAGACAATTCAAAAGTAAAACAAATAATTATCTTAATATAGAGCATAGCATTTTTTAAAGTCTTTTTTTTACAATTGCAAATTGAGTTTTGTTCTGGCATATTATTATATTATATATATATTTATATATATATATATATTATTAAAATAAGTTTGAGCCATCCTTGATTTAAATACTCACAAGAAACAAAAACGCAGCTTGAACAAAAATAAAGAATGTAAGTCCATGTTTAAGGGCAAGACATTGGCTCGAACCGTGCACCTAGCCAAAAATATAAAAGAGAGCAATAAAAATATAGATATAAAAAAGAAAATATTTATAAATAAAATAATAAAACATTTTTTTTCTGTTCCACTTAAATAGTTAAATGTTTTTTTTTATAAATTCGTACATATGAAAACTTAAAAAAAATCATGAATAAAAACACATTTATTTAAACACTTATTGAGTCTCCAGCAGACCGAAAACTCTGAGAGTTCGAGCAACAAGCGAAAACGAGCTGCAATTACGAGTGAATAATTTGATGGAATGTGACAGCGAAATCAGTTTTGCGAACGAAATAGTTTGGCCAGCAGCAGCAGCGGCAGCAGCAGCTGTGCGCCTCCAGCTGGGGCATTTGCTTATTAAGCGCCATGGGGCATGCAACCGAAATCAAGCAAGCACAGAACAAGCTGCATACTGTGCGGCGCATATGAATGTGAATGTGAATGTGAATGTGAATGTAAATTTGAATGCGAAAGTGAATGTCACCACCCCAACGAGCATTAGAAGCTCTGAGCTTGTTATGCTCCCAACACACTCTTCTCTCTCTCTCCCTTTCTCCATCTCTATCTCTGTGTGTGTGTGTGTGTGTGTGTGTGTACTCGCCCGTACTTATTACATTTTTATGCGGACCTCCGCTTTGTGAGCATTTTCCGCCGCTTGGCTGTGTCTATTTTTGGAGTTGGTTTGAGTGGAAATCTTGTTGTTGTTGCTGTTGCTGTTGCTGCTGCTGCTGCCTCGCGTGCTTCGTGCCCTGTGCTTATTGGACTTTGCTGCTTTCTCCGCTACTTCGTCGCGTAACGGTAACTACCGCACGCTTTAAATCGCTGCTCTGTGTCACAGTGCCTGCTCCACATCTAAGACCATGCCAGCCCCCTCACCTCCCCCCCCCCCCTTCGCTCGCCCCCTCGTGGGCCCTTGGCCCTTTGCTCGAATTTGTATGCGTGCTGCGCCAGCTCCATTTATCGATTTTCGTCCTGTTGTTTTTCATTTTTTTCCTTGTTAAGCCCATATGCGCTTTGATCTAAGCAATGGCAGCAATATAAATCTTCCAGTTAGTGGGCCAACAAGCGACGGTCAAGTTATTTAATAACTGTGCAAAAGGCAAATTCACTTTCTTGCATATGAAAATATTTATGAAAGCTAAACTTACTTCGAAGCAGGGTCGTGTATAAAATAAATATATTTTAAAATATTATATTATATTATATTATATTTCTTAATTTATATATTTAGTATTGTTTTTAATTTATTTATATATGTATTTAGTAGCTTTAACTTTTGATTCCTAATTGTTTATATGTTTGGGTTTCCTTGTTTGCCCTTGTCTAACATTCCTTAAAGAAATAGCACAAGAGCATGTTATACCAACAGATACCCTACATATTACATTACATCACAACAAACGCTCAAAAGCATGCTGCATAATTTTTTAAAAGGATTTTATCTAGTCCTTTAGTAAAAACCAATTTTTAAATAATAGTTTTATTAACTCAAATACACCACTGCCATCCGCAGGATCTATTTACCAGAATTCTTTAATTTCAAATGTAAGTACAATATGTATAATTTATAGATTCATAATATATATCGCAATAATGCCTTAATATTGTTAGCTTTTTAATAATAGCTGTAAGTTCCATTCATTCATTAGTAAATAAAAAAAAATATACCACGAATCTAAGCTATATATATTTGTGTACTCAGTATCAGAGCTTACTGTAGGACGAATTCGTCCTTTGTGATTTCTAAAATTTCAGGTACATTTCGTTCTTGAATATTCTTTTGAGTTGATTCTGAATTAGGTATAAGCCATACACTTGACAATTTCGACATTTTGGTACTTTACTTAGAAAACTCAAGGCTTTAAAACCCCTCGGCAAAAAAGAAAAGTATGAACTAGCTCCGAATCAAAATTTAAAGTTTTTAATTTCTAAATAAATATAAATTTGATAAGAACTTGAATTATTAAAAGAAAAGAGTATTCAAACTGGCTGTTTATATTGTAAAAGCATTAAATAAATACGCTTCAATTAAGAAAAACTACACTTAAAAATAACTACAAAGTGATCTTGGAAAAAGTACAAACTTTCTTAGAACAAGAGCTGGTTGCGAAATATAAATAACCGGTGAAGAAATTTCAATTCTGGCTAAATTTTGACAACATTTTGTGTTTTCTTTCCGAGTATAGTACTCTTATTGCAAATCAATTCTTTAACGAGAGACAGCCGCAAGGGCTCCAATTGCTAATCGATTTGACTGGACTCCCCGCTGATATCAATAGGCTGATTCATGCAACACATGGCAGCTGTGCGTCAGTGCCACAAAGTGGGTCAAACTATGCAACTTTGACCCGATTCGCAGGCAACAAAGCGTTCTGTACATAAATACAATTATATACATAGATAAGCCTATACAGGGTATACGGGGTAAATAAGTGCGTGTATAGATATCGATATGGCTATCAGTCGGTGCAGGTCCTGCAGCTAGAGCCGAACAAACACCTCGAGACGCGCCAGAATGTCTAAGGTTCTATATTTAATATGGGTAGTTGTCGCTGTCGTATGACATCACGAGCTCAGGCGAGCCACCCTCGCGGGGGTGCGGGAGTCAGGAGTTAAGCGCCCGGCTTACGCTCGGGGGTTGCAAGCGCTGCTCGAACTCAAAGATGGAGGCCTGAATTTTGCGCTGTGTACGGGTGGATGGTGCAGAACGCTGCAGAAGTGGAGCCGAGCGAAAAGGCAAACAAATCACGTGCAGCCCAAATGTTAACAACAATTTTGGCAACTGGAAACGCTTCAGAATATTGTTAATAAATTATTTGCTTCTTTGTTTCTACACACCTTTTTTTTATTAGAAAATTTTTCGCTTTTTATGAATATTTATTTATATTTTTGGGTTTTTTTTTTATGATATTATTTGCTTGTCTCGCGCTATAAAAATCAATTTTTACAAACGTCGCGACGTGTTTTTGTTTTTGTATTTAATGGTTTCTTTGGCTCTTTTTTTCACTGAACACCCAATCAGACGGAAAACAAATATTTCGACCGTTAGCAAAATGTTTCGTTTTATGTAAAAACGGTGCAGAAAATCGGAAAATACTTGCGAGCGTTGGTAACCAAGCGTTTTGGGGAAACCGCATAAAAACAATCACAAAACTATTTGCACGCTTTTGTTTGTTTGTGTTGAAGTGTTGAGCGCCGTGAAAAAGAATTAAACGGAAAATTGGTCAACCGAGCGTAAGCGCGCACGACTCATAACTGCAGACGACTGCGGCCAGTGGATGTGAGAAAGCTGTCGAGAGCGTCTGTCGACGAGGGAGAACGCAAATAACGACAAGGAGCCTGCGCAGTGCACACAATGCGCTCTCGTCTCCTGCTCAAATAAAAGCTTCTCGACATGAGCACAGGCAAATGGTGTGAGTGGGTGCACTTGTAACAAAAGAAACGTATATTTGTGCAGTATCCCTATAAGCTACGCCACTGCATGTTGACTTTGTTTTTATTGTGTGCGCGAGAGGATGCGCACTGCAGTTGTTGAGGTAAACACGTTAAATACACCCTCGCTTTGGCGCTCTTTACTTGGGAGAGAAGAGTTAAAAAGAGAGCTAAAGCTCGTTGTTTGCTAAACATAATCAGCATTATTTAATTACATGTTTAAAATTTAATAATTCACTTACTTTTGCTGTGATTAAAGGGGGTTATTTTAATTAAATAGTTATTAAAGAAATTTAAATATTTAAAGCTTTTACAATCTTTACAAGTTTACCAGGTTTGTTTATTTGTGTTGCTTTAGAGATCTTATCAGATGCTGATTAGGTTAATAGCCTGTTAACTGTGAGATCTAGCACCTTTCGGCTTTGCCTTGCAATAATCCAACAAGTTTTCTGCTTTATTTAGCCAGGCGTAATACTTAATATTTCATGCTCTGCCTGTCTACGCTCGTTATTTTTTATGCAAACTTTGCCTTTCGCTCCCTTGCATTCCGCCGTAATCTGTCATAACACAGGACGCAGACACACAAAGACGAGTAAAATGGGATTTACGCTTCTCCTGCGGGCGCTGATAAAGACAGCCTTTATTCATTTATTTAACTGTAACGTTGTGCTGCTGTCGGTTTTATTGGGTTGTGTTAACATCTACGAAAAGGTAAGGCGTTAAGTATATTTCAGTATGAATATGTTGATCAAGTCTGCTTAATACATATTTGTATGTATCATAGCGGAACAATATTGAAATCACAATTATTTAAATATTGACCGCTCTTATTTCGTTGTGCAGCACTGTTAGCGATAGACCGATAAGAGTAGACATCTGCTCTGCAACTTAACAGAACTATTTCGCACTTAACTCAATTGTAATATAGTATATTTCAATATCAATATGTTGATCAAGTAAGGTAAAAATATATTTTTATGTATCATATGGTAGCAATATTGAAATTACAATAAAACAAATATAGCGCGCTCATATTTCGTTCTGCAGCACTGTTAGCGATAGACCGATAAGAGTTGACAGTGTTTTGTGCTCTGCAACTTAACAGAACTAACTTTACATCAATTGCTCGCGCTAAAAGCAATGCAAAAGGAGATATAAGGAAAGAAGCAGACATAAATAATACCATTCCAATTAAATAAAAATGTCCTCGACATCGGCGGCTGCAGCGAATGCAGCGCCCGCCAAAGCCGAAGTGCGCTACGTGACCGAGGTGCCCAGCAGCCTCAAGCAGCTGGCCCGGCTGGTCGTACGCGGCTTCTACTCGCAGGAGGACGCGCTGATCATCGACATGCTGGTGCGGAATCCGTGCATGAAGGAGGACGATATCGGGGAGCTGCTGCGCTTCGAGAAGAAACAGCTGCGGGCCCGCATCACGACGCTGCGCACGGACAAATTCATACAGATACGGCTAAAGATGGAGACGGGGCCGGACGGGAAGGCGCAGAAGGTTAATTACTATTTCATCAACTACAAGACGTTCGTAAACGTGGTCAAGTATAAGCTAGACCTGATGCGCAAGCGCATGGAGACGGAGGAGCGCGACGCGACCAGTCGCGCCAGCTTCAAGTGTTCCACGTGCTCCAAGACCTTCACAGATCTCGAGGCGGACCAGCTGTTCGACATGGCCACGTGCGAGTTCCGCTGCACGTACTGCGGCAGCTCCGTGGAGGAGGATAGTGCGGCCATGCCGAAGAAGGACTCGCGCCTGATGCTGGCGCACTTCAACGAGCAGCTTCAGCCGCTGTACGATCTGCTGCGCGAGGTGGAGGGCATTAAGCTGGCGCCCGAGGTGCTCGAGCCGGAGCCGGTCGACATTGACACGATACGTGGCCTCAACAAGCCCAACGCCCTGCGTCCGGACAGTCTTCAGTGGTCGGGCGAGGCGACCCGGAACCAGGGCTTCGCCGTGGAAGAGACGCGCGTCGACGTCACCATCGGCGGCGATGACAGCGCCGATGCGGTCGTCGAGCGCAAATCGCGGCCCATTTGGATGACGGAGAGCACTGTGATAACCGATGCGGATGCGGCCGATGGCAGCAGCGCTCAGAGCGATACGGCCCAGTCGTCCGGCACGTCGGGGCATCGCAACAGAAAGGAGAACGAGGACATCATGTCGGTGCTGCTGCAGCACGAGAAACAGCCGGGCCAGCGGGAGGCCCACCTAAAGGGACTGCGCAAGGGCTCCTCGAACGCCAACTCCAGCGATTCCAGCGACGACGAGAACGACATTGACAACACCAAGATACGTGAGTATTATTTAACATTAATTATTATTATTTTAATACTTGTTCTTCTTATAGCGAATGTCAATTTCGATAATTACATCCACTCGGAGTCGGAGGAGGAGGATGACGATGTGCCCACGGTGCTAGTGGCTGGGCGTCCGCATCCCTTGGATCAGCTGGACGACAAGCTGATTGCCCAGATGACGCCCCAGGAGAAGGAGAACTATATACACGTCTATCAGCAGCACTATAGCCATATATACGACTGATTCTCCTCCCAATTAGACATTAGGTTTATAGTCTCATTGCTAGCTTAAGTTGCGTATTAAATTGGCAGCCAGCGTGGCGGCGATTGCCAAGGCTGACGTATGAAAATACCTTAAAAAGCATGTATTCTTGATCAAGTCCAGTGTCACATAATATTGGCGCCAAACATTTGTGTTTACATCAAGAAGGAAAAGAAAACAGCACGCAGCACTTTTTGCTGCCAATTGGAGATCAGCTGGACTGCTAATGCACGAATGTGCGCCTAGCATAATTCTGTTAGCGCAAATTTGAGCAGCGCTGAGATTTGCGTCGTGAGAGTGTGACGTCACAATTTCGCCGTGTGCTCTGTTTACCTTGCGCTAATATTGAAACGCATTAGATTGCTAGCTTGTATAGAATCCGTGCAAAGATTGGGGGTATAATTAGTACTGAACTTGTAAGCTTGATCAGAAGAACTTGAGAAAGAAAAAAGTTGAATTTCTACGCGATTCAACATATAAAAGCTATGGGACACATTGTTCCGATTTATCCAATTTTGATAAATGTGCTGTGGGCACCAAAAATACGCATCTCTGTCCAGTTTCATTAAGATAGCTTGCCCATTTTAGTCGTTATTCTACTTTATGAGCGAAATTGTCGTTACTTCTATACTTGCAAAGGTTTTTAAGTTATCCTTAATTAAATTTCAACTATTGTTCATAAGGCAACGCAACCTTGCACAACAATAAAATAAAATATTAGATTTAATAAAACAATGATTGTTTCAAAAAATACATAATACTAAAATTGTTTGTCAGTGGGATTTTGACGTCACAATGCAACGGAGCCGAATTCTTTCCATAAATTCTGGTTCTGACAATAGTGATTAGCTGCGTCGGCCAACTGAAGTCAATGTTAGTTAACAGTTCTGTTTTTGCCAACCAGCTGTTCTCGGCGTTTTTGTTTCTCTGTTTTGTACATTCGCATTTGAAGCATGGTCGTTATTGGTGTTGTGGGCGTCTATTTAACGCATATGTCAACTTGTGTGCTCTAGATAAGCGGCAAGTGCAAACAGTAATTAAGATATACGCATATGTACCATTCAGTACATCGCCGTCGCTGCTTGTTTGTTCTAATCAGATTCCTACTCGACTCGGATTGAATTGCGCGTGGTTATTGTGAATTTCGTGTATCTCGCGTTGAATATGCTTCATTTACAGACAAACGTGAAATGTTGATACCTGCGAATTCATGTGGAATACAAGAAACGTGATCGCACTACACACAAACACACACATACACACACAAGCAAGGGCATTTGTGTGTGTAATTGAATGAAACAAAACATTAGTAAAGTTCGTGCTGATAATTTATACGTGCAATAGCTGATTTCCTTTAAATAAACAATTCTGTCTAAAATATATATATCAATCAAAGGCTGTGCGGTATATCCAGTTGGAATTCCAAAACAGTGCTTCGTCTAATTGGCATTGATGTATCGCTAATATTCACAAATTGGAGTAAAAACGCAAAGCCGCTGAAATGAAGACCAACATCGATAAGGACTTACTGCCCATGAAGGCGCATTACTTTCTCTTCAATGCCGGTAAAGTTACCGTTACCAAATTGCATAAACCAATATCATTATGGTTATTGTCAACATTATCTGATAAGACTGAAACATGGCTCTGATGAGCATTTTTTTTTTCGTTCACTCTAAGTAAATTATGCTGTTCAGTTGAATGAACCGGCGTGGCAAGTGTATTTAGATAAAATTAACCGATAACGCATATATATCTATGTATATATATATATGTATATATATATATATACATATATATAGTGCCAATTATATATTACTCGATAAATAAACCTGTTTGCCTGATAAGCTTGATTGCTAAATAGCAATTGTTCAAACATTGCATTTAATCAATTTGATTTCAGAAGCTTAGCTAAACACTCGACACACTGTTGAGCAAAAGTATTCGTACAGCAGAAGCTCGTTTTAATATGTCTTCTACATTTGGAAATTTAAATGTTTTAATCGAAAATAATAAAATAAAATTAGGACTTGGATTTTCGTTTTCATTTGAAAATAATTAGTCAAAATGTACCACAAAATTTATTTATATAAAATGGTTTGTTTGACAAACCATAAGAGATAAAGCTGCGTTTTATACGTCAGTTTTTCTATTACACTGTAGATAAGCCACTTAGATTAAGTTTGGGAAAATTCCTACGGCAAGCGTGTAAAATTGTTGGTACCTGAAAATTGTACTTCTATTATATTCAACTTTTTTATGTGACATTTCGTTTGTGAAAAATAGAGAAAAATTACGCATGTGTGAAAATTGAATATTCATGTGAAGCCCAAACTTAAATTTATTATAGTTATTATTATTATTTTAATTTATATTATTATTATTAGTAGTATAGGATACAAGTTGTCAACTATCAACCTAACTTTTTTTGGACTTTGGCTATGACAAATACCATATATGTATGTATACACTAGCCTGGGCCTGGGATTCGAACTCGGATTCTCATTGTTCAGATGGCTTAATGCAAAAACACGCCGATACAAATATAAACCTCCAACAAACTGAGTACAAATTTAGTAAAAACCCAGTTTATACCTGCTATAAAGTATAACAATTTAACTCAAACGAGTTTAGTTTTATTTTATATGTCTGCTGAAACCCTGAAAGGTGACAAACACCTTGTGCAAGGCTAGGTCCAATGTTGACAATGTTGACAATTAACCAAGCCGCAGGTTTGCCCTTAGTCCCAACGGTACTTTGCCCTTCGTGACCCCCAAGCTGCAATCAGCAATTAAAATGGCATTCTAACTTTTAAATTAATTAAAAGCAGCTCCAACTTGACCAAATACAAACAAATGTAGAACACATATAGAAAATAGCACTAGATGATATATGATGCCCATTTTGTATGTTGTTGTTGTTGTTGTTGTACACTCTGCTTATCAGCCATAAACACCCACATTTGATAATCAGACAATCCACGCTAATTGTGACTGGGCTAATTTTTGATACCCTACAAAAGGAGCACACTTTGGATAGGGTATTTTCTATATATATACATATACACAGCTGTGCAAATATTTCTCTGAACGGACTTATCAACGCCCACGCATCATCTGACTAATCTACATATTTTATATACTTTGGCTGGGGACTATCCTCAACTGTTGCAGGTACCGCACCCGTTGTACCCTTTATGCCGCCGCTGGCGCTGCAGCTGGGCTACTCCCCGGTGGTGGTGGGCACCATGTACATGATATTGCCCATTGTCGGTTTGCTGGCCAAGCCGTTCTTTGGTTACATCGCTGATCGGTAAGTGGGGACTGCTAAACATCGCCTCTCTATGTGAATTTCATGAATTCAGACTTGTGAATTTTAATGTGTCGAGTGAATGAGAGCTTTTGTAAGAGTGTCGATGGAGAGAGAGAGAGAGAGAAAGTAAGAGAAAAAGATAAATAGAGAGTAAGAGGGTGAACGAGAAAATAATAGAGGGAGAGAAAGACTCAAAGAGTGGGACTTAGAGCGAGAGAGAGGAAGATAGAAAGAAAGAGACAGAGAATCAAGGATAGTAAGCTAGTGAGTGAGATAGAAAGAGAGACTAGAGATGATAGACTACATGATGGGAGAAAGTAAAAGTGATCGTGAAAAAAAGAGAGATAGTGAGAAAAACTGTGTCTGGGAAAGAGAGTGGAATTATGTTAGAGAGAGTGGGAGAGTAAGACAGCAAGAGAGAGAGAGAGAGAGAGAGAGAGCTAGTGAGAGTATGATAGAAGGAGAGACCAGATAAAGAGAGTGAAAGAGAACGTGTACAAAACAGAGAGAATGATTGCAAGTCAGAGAAAGAGAGGTGGATGTATATAATGAGAGAGAGAGAGAGAGAGAGAGAGCGAAAGAGCGGGAGAGTGAGAGCGACTATCGCTCTTTCGCATAGAGATAATTAATTTTTGCAAAAGTGTTCTCTTACCCTTGAACCCCTTTCTTTGCTGTCCCCAGCTATCACCGGCATCGCTTTCTCTTTCTGGCTGGCCAGCTGCTCACCGCCGTGGCCTTCTTCATGATCATGTTCGTGCCGGCCGTCGAGAAGCCGCAGTTCCATTGCCATGCCGGTGTGTCCAACATTCGCTACTGCACCGACTATGCCAAAGACACGCAGAAGAATCTGGAGGCCTTCTACGGGAATCGCACGTTGAGCTGCAACATGCACTGCCAGATGATGCCCGCCATGTGGGACATCGTGTGCCAGGACTGGCTCAACCAGACGGCCAGCTGCGAAGCGAATCGCACCCGGCCGTGGATCGACTTTACCACCTACATCAACGCCAGACACATCATCGAGGAGTCGCAGGGCAACGTGAAGTGCCTCAACTTTCTCATACCGTACGAGCAGGGCACACTGGAGTCGCACAATGTGACGCTCTATTGCCCCAAGGCGAAGGACATGTTCCAGTCCCGCTGCCAAATGGACTGCAACGAGCCGTATCTGAAGGAACAGCTGCCGGACAGCTCGATGATAAACACGAGCACCGCCTTGGGCATGCCGGAGTTCTGGTTCTTCTTTGGCATGCTGATCATCAGCTGGATGGGCATGGCCGTGGTGGTCAGCATCGGCGATGCCATCTGCTTTGGCATACTCGGCGAACGGCATCATCTGTACGGCAGGCAACGCCTCTGCGGCTCCCTGGGCTGGGGCATATTCGCGCTGCTCGCCGGACTGCTGGTGGACACAATGTCGAAGGAGGGCAGCACGGAGAAGAACTACACAATTGTCTTCTGGATGACACTGATCATACTGGGCTTCGACATGCTGGCCTCCACCAAGCTGAAGGTGAGTTCTCTCAATTTAAACAAGAACGTCGATTTTTGTAATTTGTGGGTGAGGGAGTGTAGGAGGATATTTAGAGGAGGTCATCAGAAAACTGTCTGCCGAATTTGGTGACCCTAACTCTAAAATTGTGGATGATATGGATTTCTGCGGTTAACCCGGCCCCAAAATATATAGATTTTGTCGATTTGTCGTGTCCCCAGTTGACGTAGCCAAAAAACCTTAACATTATATACGACGCAGGTATTCCCGAGTGTATATTCCAAGTTACAAGTCTCTAGCTTCAATAGCCGCGAAAAAAATTGCATTCATACGGACAGACAGACGGAACGAGTATGCAAATTGGTTTTAAAAACTTCTTCACCTTCGTCCGCAGCACACACAGACACACATGTCCGCCAATATACTGAAGGATGTGGGCCAGATGTTTTTGTCGATCCGCTGCGTTGTCTTCTTTCTCTGGTGCGTGGCCATTGGCCTGGGCACGGCGCTGATTTGGAACTTTCTGTTCATCTATCTGGAGGAGCTGGCCCAGCCGTTCGACAATGGCAGCGACTTCATCAAGACACTGGAGGGTCTGGTGATGAGCATTCAGTGCTTCGGCGGCGAACTGCCCTTCTTCTTCATGTCCGGCTGGATACTGAAGCGCATTGGACATGTGAACGCGATGAGCCTGGTGCTCTTTGGCTTTGGTGTGCGCTTCATCCTGTACTCGATGCTGCAGAATCCCTGGTACATACTGCCCATTGAGCTGCTCAACGGCGTGACCTTCGGCCTCTTCTATTCGACAATGGCATCGTATGCGAGCATTGTTGCGCCGCCCGGCACAGAGGCCACCATGCAGGTAAGCGGAGCCGGCTCCTTTTAGAGATCCTTAACTTAACTGGCGCCTCTTTGCAGAGTCTTGTGGGTGCCATTTTCGAGGGCATCGGCGTCTCCATGGGCAGCCAAATTGCCGGCCAGCTCTTTACCGCGGTCAGCGCACGCACCACCTTTGAGATCTTTGGCATTGGCGCCTTCATTGTGTTTATTATCCATGTCTGCGTCCAGATGTATCTGCAGCGCAACGGACCAGCTGAAAACGGTAAGGGGTAGGTCCTCTACAGCCTCCGCTTCCGCATCCGCATCCGCAACCCCCGACTGCCCGCCCAGTACTAAGAACATTGATGGGTTTAGCGATGTCGATTTAAATTGATCAATTTTGGATTCAATTTATTTTTGAAAAACTTCCATAGTACAATCAAGGTCAATTAAAAGCCCAAAGCACTTTAGTAATTCAGGCAATTACTTAACATACACATCAAATACCTCCTTGATAAAAAAATATATATATATGAATTTATTTGATGTACAAAAATTTTAGGACAAAGTTGTCATAAGATTTATCAGCTATGCCAAGAGTTTTCGCTTAAGACAATAACTAAACGATTTGCAGTTATGCAGTAAGATATTACTTGATATTAAAAACATTCAGTTTTTAGTTACAGAAACTTAAATACTATAAAATAATTGTTGAAAAAAATGGTCTGTTGTTTACTTTTCTTGTCTTATGACCCAGAAGCTGTTTATAGAACTGGTTGACTGGTTTTTGATGTTTTTTTTTAATATAAGGAACGTAGTAAGAAAATATTTCTTAAGAAATCTTTTTATTATAATCCTTAACTGGTATTTAACACATATACATACATACAAATTTACAAAAAACATATGATGAAAATTCCAAAATACGAAGCACATGTATAGAGCTTCTCCATAAAAATTGTTATAAACGAATTTACTAATATGAGGGGTAAACTCCAATTATTTTTATTTTATTTAATTTACTTTTGTTAAATTTTACTCAATCTCAACGAATTTTTGAAGCATTTTCAAAAAATTAATACAGGGCTAACTTTTTACCATTTCGCTTGATTTTAGACATTAATTTTATCAATTACAAAACTTGTAAAAGAATGCAAAGTCCATAAAAAAATAAATTTGGAAACAAAACATTCACATATTTTTGTTTGTGCACCCAATCTTAACATATTTACATATTTATTATGTAATCTTATTATTTAAAATATTTAAGAGCAGGTATTTATTGAAAACCACACAAACTGTAAATTCCAGCAACAACTAATGAATATTTCAAATACTTTTAGGCACTGTCAAGTATTTTGCACCGACAGATGCAATGCACATGCTGAATGAACAGGAATATACAAGTAGTATTAGCTAAGCTGCTCCTCTGTGATCTCCCCGTATTCTTGTCAGCGGGAACCAACACAACAACAACAACAATAACGAGAACACTCAAAAGCAACTTCAACAGTTTCTTCTTCCAATCGCAGCTGCATGTTGAATTAATGTTCAATCTTAATTGTATTTATAATTATTAAATCTAGTTGTACTTTAAATTAGAAACGGTAGCAACAAATTACACACACTCTCATATTTGTGCATGTTCTTTCCAAACATATGCTAAGTTTATGCACAACATATCGTAAAATCTCTTGTAGTCGTATTTTTAAAAGTAAATTAAAGCAAATATCTTTTGGTAGCTCTAATTGTGATAAATTTCTCTATCACTGGCGTTAAATAAGTCAAACAAAATTACCATTTACGATAAGACACCGCATAAACTTAGCTTAAGTTACATTTATTTAACTGGCATGCCTTAAATTGTATTGAAAACTTCGAGATTGTAATTGTCAATATCTTCTATCGGGCTGTGAATGTTTTAATGTTATATTTGTACACTATTAGATACCTAAAAGAAACCAAACTTTGTAAAATTTAGCATACAAAAAAAGGCTTTTCTTGCATGTGGCTTCATTTCCAAATCATATTCTGTGAAATCTCGAAAGTATATACCAAATGAAACATAATATACAAAAAGAAAAACACTTGTTTGTATATTGTTTAACTTAGATTTAGCATAAAAGCCGTGTTTACATGTTTATTAAGTTTGTAGTTTGTGTTTTTTTACAATTGCACTACTGCAATTTTGCTAAATAATTATTATGTATTTTGTGATTGATTAAGACCTATATCTAGTGCGGCTGATGGCCGATGAGCGACTCCTCGTGCTGTTGCTTCTCCAGCTTGCGCTGGGAATCGCGTTGCTTGCAGGTCGCCACATTCGCGGCTCGTTTCTGTAAATCGCGAATACGTTAATTACTTAGTTATGAAATAAACTACACCCATAACTCATTTTACGGCCGCCTA
Organism: Drosophila colorata; assembly: GCA_035041545.1. Classification (NCBI taxonomy): domain Eukaryota; kingdom Metazoa; phylum Arthropoda; class Insecta; order Diptera; family Drosophilidae; genus Drosophila; species Drosophila colorata. The sequence goes on from JAWNLD010000222.1 coordinate 969,109, forward strand.
CTTGCAACTTACATTTTTTTTTTTTTTAATAAACAAGTCTGTTTTCTATTGTTAATTTTTAATTAAGTTTTGCAATGAATATGTAAAAAACATTTTAGTTTTATACATTTTTGAATGTAATTCAATTGTGATGACTTTTCTGTTTCGATTTACGATTATTCGTATTACGGCCAACATTTTTGGAAAGAGCTAAGGCCGTAAAGCGAGGTATGGTTGTATTGCATGTGCTCTTCTTGAATATTGTTATTATTACTATTATTATTATTATTATTATTATTTGTATGGTCATATGCTACAATAAAATAATATTCTTTGGGTTTTCTACATTTTCTTTTATTTATTTATTTATTTTCTTTTTCGCTACCTTCAAGACTTTTGAACGCTGGTAAATGCTGTGCATATCTTTTTTGATTTTCATCAGTTTATCCCTGTAGACCTTCACTTGGCTCATCTGTATGTGTAGATCGTAAAACGCATTTTACTATACAATGTATTTTTATCTTACAAAATTCACATGCGCACTTAGATTGGCCAACAATATCATAAATTTATTTAGCTGACTGCGATAAGTTTTATTTGCCCTAATTTAAATGCCCAGACGTCGTTTACTGAATTTATTGAAGGGGATTATCAACAACTGCACGCGAGGGCCGTTCAATAAGTTGGCCCTAACTTGAAAACTTTTCGCACAGCTTTCGCATCTCAAAGACTTACCATTTCTATTAATTTTGATACCTTAGCGCAGTCTAGTTTGTATTTCTCCTTGGATAAGTCGATGTAGATTTTGTTTTGTTTGCCGCTGCAGTTGAATTTGATTAGATTATGTTCGCTTTGCATTTGCCCCACATCACTTACATCAACTCCTTGAGCTGCCCACGGATGCTGACCACCGGCGGCTCGGCAATATCCAGTATGCCGAAGGACATTTGCAGCGCCGCCAGGCTGCATTCGTTTTCGTCTGGCTTTGGCTGCATTTGGTTGTCGCCAGTTGTTGGCTGCTCAGTTGCTGCGCCGTCGCCGACAGTGCGATCGGCATCGAGCTGATCTATGACACTATATGATTCGGCAGATATATGCATTATTCGCTTCAATTATCAGCCATATATTACCTATTTAAGTTACTGCTTTTCAGCATTGCGGAATTAAATCACGCTCAATAATTTATACGACCAAAAAAGAATTAGACCCAATAAATAGCTGTTTATTAATGGGCTGTCACCTGCCACCAAAAAACAAAGCTTCTATCGATTTGAGAGCTATCGATAACAAGCTTTACCAGCCCTGCGCCCATCAGCTGATTTATCTGCAACAATATTTGTTTATGCTATTTACCTTTCATAATTAACATTAAAATGCGTTGTGCTGTAAGCTATTGTGGCAACAATAATCGCAATGGCAATAGAAAGAACTGGCGTTATTTTCACTTCCCCAAAGACGAGCAGCAGCTGCAAAAATGGATTGCATTTTGCGAACGAAACATAACAAACACGGCAACAGGTAAAATGTTTTGTAACAATTGTTGATAAATGAATAAAAAAAAGCGTTTGTTAGCCTGCATCTGCAATGAGCACTTTACGCCGGAAGACTTCGAGCGCAATATGCAATACGAGCTGGGTAAGTAGCCTAAGCCTAAGAATTTAAAGAAATCTCTAATACCAAATACGCTCGCTTGCAGGATTCACGCGCAAAAATCCCACCAAATTAAAGCCCGGTTCCTATCCCACCATTAATGGTCCAAAGGATAGGGTGTTAAGCGGAGCTAAAGCTAAACGCAGCAATGTCAGAATAGATGATCAAGTTGAGCTAACTCCAGAAGTTGAGAATTCGGTAAAGTTCGAAGAATGCGAAGCTGAAAGCAATAGCAGTCTTGACCAAAGCTATGAAATGATAGAGTATATTAGCGAACCGGAAGATCATACAGACGCACAGCTAGCTGATGATGCGCCCTGCGTTGGCCGAATGGAACTAGCAATAGTTGATCCACTTAATCCCCAAACAAATGCCGAGGACCATGTGGAGATTATCGATTCAGAGAGCGACAACTACGCGAGGCATCTGGAGATCGAAGTGTATGCTATAGAAACTGAACATAAGTTCTATAAGCTATAAATAATATGCGAACTTTGTCCTTATATACGTAAACAGAAGCAGCCTTAAGCGTGAGGTGTTCTTTCTGAAGGATGAGCGCAAGAAGCTGATCGATGAAATTCAAAATCTCAGGGCAACAGTTCGGAATGCTCGACTTAAACAAGCCGATGCTTTGGAAAACCTTAACGTAACTAATATAAAATAAAATATGTTTAAAAATTGCTATTATTATATTAACTGTGTATTTGCAGGCAAATAAAACCCGGCGCAGACCTCAAATTAAGAAGACAGTCATGCTATATACAGCAAATATTGAAACTATCAGAAAACTACGGAAAATCAACAAGTCGACTAACTAAATTAGGTCTTATAATGCATATAAAAAATATATAAATGTATAAATGAATGTTTTTGTAATAATTCAAACACTATATTTAAAAAAAATTTTATTTAGACTTCTAAGAAACTAATTTAAAATGAAAAGGGAAAAGCTACCCGGCGTACATTAAAACGAACTGCTAGGTACTTAACTTTATTTTATCTAAACAGCAATGAGGTAGCTCAGTTGTTTTCCAAGAAAAATGCATTTTGAAACATACTGAACTGAAAATTTTCGGGTACCTACTCCTATCTCTCTGACGCTGTCATAACTTAACCGTAACGAGCAGGCAAATCCCATTTGTACGTCGCGTTCGCTGTTATCGCGGAAATTTCGCCGTAATCGCGGTCCCGAAAATTTCCACAAGGTCAAAGTCATTATGATCACAACGCCATATGACGCCCGGCCATATTGGATTTATGCTTGAGCCTTCTCTACCTGCAGACCTATAAAAGCGCTGTCCGGCTTTCAATCGACCTGCACAGCAAGCGCTACAGTCCGCCGGTCAACATCGTATCGAGCTCGTTCCGGACAAGCATTCCGGCCAGTTGGCGATGGGAACTGATGCCACACAGGAAGCTGGAGTGCCACCATCAACTGGAGGATGTCACCAAGCGGAAACTTCGGCTAGTTGGCGATGGGAACTGATGCCACAGGGAGCAGGCAGGAGTGCGAATTCAACCGGAGAAAGGCTCGGGAAATGGCAAAAACCGGATCATTGCAGTGTCAGCAATCTTAGGCAAAATTAGTCAATTGTAGTTAAAATCCCTCAATTGTAAATAGCCCTTCAATCCCATATAGACCAATTTATTATTAACAAATTTATTATTGTAAGTAGTAAAACATGTTCGAAAAGCCATCGGCTAAGACTAACACTAGCCAGGGATTCGAGCCCGGGCCCTCGGTCGTTCAGTTGACTTTGTGCCTGAACATTTGGACAACTGATCCACCGAGGACTGCATATAGTCAAATGTATTTCAATTGTAAATAGTTAGTTCAATTGTAAATAGACATTCTAGACAAATATTTAGACAAATTTTATGTGTATATTCAAAATATACGTGATATTTTTTGCAATAAAGTAAAATTTACACACTCAATTTAATTAATTTTTATTTATTGACAACTATTTCTTGTATGTTTTAATTTATCTGAAAAGTAAATAAGCAAATAATGAGGAATAGGCAAGCAAAATTGTGAATTAGTTCATATTGTAATAAAATTAATAATAAAAATGTCTTGTAGTGTCATATTGTTCCAAGAATTGTTTGTTAGAAAAATATAAAAAAAATATATACAAAAAAAAAAAAATTAAAATTAAAAAAATATATAAAAAAAATATGTATCTATAAATTTATGTCAAATATATACAAAAACTTGTTCGATTACACTTCTTCGAAAAATGATTAAACTGGTTTGAATACAGTTTTTTTAATATAAATTATTTATTTATTTTTATGAAATTTTCTATTTAATTTTATATTTATTGCTATTTTTTTATGCAGGCCTTTTAATAATAATAAATTTAAACTGAAAATAAAATAAAAGGTTTTACTCATCAACAAATGTGACTAAATATAATTCGTTGTTTATGCGGAATTTTATGTTATGTCTTGGACACAAATATTTTATTTGAGCAGAACTCAAGAAAGGGCATTAACAGGTCTGCACTGTAAATAAAAGGTTACATACTTATTGATAAAACGTGGGTGTTGCCTTGGCGTCCACTGTGCATGAAACCCTCTGGGCATTAAAAGCCAGTTTCTCTGGAAAAGGGAGCTGCATTGGAAGATTACGTGTTTGTTTCTCCGAAATGGAGTATATATTTAAAAAGGAACGTCGCACATTTGGAGCACGGGTGCACTTTGAGGACAAGGATGAAGTGGTTTTCAGCGAGAACTCGAATCCCGAGCTGGTCAAGAACTATATACTGAAGAATCCGGTGGAACGGTCCACACAATATGCGGGCCAGACCTCGCTGAGCGTGGCCAACACGGAGCGGGCCACGTACAAGAGCACGGGGATAACGCACAATGAGGGCGGCTGGCCGAAGGACATCAATATGCACGACCCGGAGCAGACGGTGCGCTACAAGCGCAAGATCGAAAAGGACGAGAATTACATAACGCAGGTGATGAACCTAACGAAGCCTATGGAGCACTATATCCATCAGAACAACGCGGTCAATATCTATGAGAATTACTTTGAGAACATGGAGCCGGCTCCGTTGCCGGAGCCCTGTAAATCGCGCACGGTGAACGTGTATCGTGACCCGAATCCGATAAAGGTGCCCGTGAAGCACTTGTCCTGGTCACCGGATGGGGGCATCAAAATGGCAGTCAGCCACTGCGATATGAAGTTCCAGGGAGACAAGACAGGACAGCGATGTAACTCGTACATTTGGGAGGTGGAGAATCCGAACGAACCGTTCCTCACACTGGAGCCGAAGGTGCCGTGCGTCTGTCTGGAGTACAACCAAAAGGATCCAACTAGCCTGGTCAGCGGGATGTACAACGGCCAGGTGGCCGCCTGGGACACACGGCACGGCAAGCATCCGGTGATGATTAGCGAACGCGAGGTGTGCCATCGCGATCCGGTCAACTCGGTGCTTTGGAACAACTCAAAGAGCGGCACCGAATTCTTCTCCGGCGGCTCCGATGGCCAGGTGCTCTGGTGGGATACGCGCAAGCTCAGCGAGCCACTGGATCGCCTGCTCATGGATCCCGTGAAGAGCGACGAGCAGGATCTGTCACGCTCCTACGGCATCTCGGTGCTGGAGTACGAGACCACCATACCGACCAGATTCATGGCTGGCACCGAGATGGGCATGCTCTTCTCCTGCAACCGCAAGGGCAAAACGCCCACGGAGAAGATACAAATCCGGGTAAGTCAGTTCCAAGCGCATTCCTGGAAGGGGAAATATTTTTCATTTTTTTTTAATATATTTAGTCTTAATCTGTATCAATAACCATGTCAGAAAATTACATTTTGTAAGAACAACTTTTTTGTTTTTTAAGAAATCCTGAGATTGTTACTAACAAATCTGCAAAATATTATCAATATCAGAGCACTATATAGTATAGCTGCCATAGGAATATTAGGAATATAGGAATATTATCCAAATCGGATCAGTTTAGCTTATAGCGCTCATAAGAATTATTCGAAAAATTAGTTTCTGTTTCAAACACGTATTTTGTTAATTAAATTAAATGTAAATATTTAGGTTATCTTCGCCAGCTCGTGTATAGTATATATAATTGTTTTTTTTTTTACCAACAGATGATGTGCCACTTGGGACCCGTTTTTGCCATCACGCGGAATCCGGCGTTCGTGAAGAACTTCCTCACTGTTGGAGATTGGTGTGCGCGCATCTGGTCCGAGGATTGTCGCGAGAGCTCGATTATTTGGACCAAGAGCAGCTCGTCCATGCTGACAGACGGAGCCTGGAGCTACACCAAGTAACTGGGAATGAAAATACATAGTAGACATTGATTATATACAACTCTTCCACTAATCTGGCGCAGGGTCTCCCAGTTCTTTATCACGCGCATGGACGGCGTGCTGGACACCTGGGATCTGCTGCAGCAGCAGAACGAGCCGGTGCTAACGGTAAAGGTCTGCGATGAGCCGCTCTACTGTGTGCGGACCAACGAGAATGGGAAATTCGTCAGCTGCGGCAGCAAACTGGGCGCCACCTTCCTGATAGAGGTCTCCGACAACATGGTCATGTCCGCCAAGAATGATAAGCCGCTCCTTACTGCGGTGAGCAGCCAGCAGCAGCAGCAGCTCCTGTATAAGAAAGAATTGCTTATTTTTTTCAGATGTTTGAGCGCGAAAATCGACGCGAGAAGATTTTGGAGGCGAAGTCGCGGGAGAGCAAGCTGAAGATTAAGGCTAATCACGGACAGGAACAAGCCGATCTGACCATGCTGAATGGCAAGATTAACATGGCGCCGTTCGCCAGTGCCTGTGAGCAGGCAGCCAGCGAATACTTTGCCGCCGTGGAGCAGGAACGTTTGCGCCGTCTGCCCGGAGGCAAGCGTAGGTGAAAGGGCTGGCATTTCATATTATCTTAATGATATTTTATATTAACATAATTGCAGAGGATGTGGAGGAGGTTGATGTCTCGGAGGCGGAAAGCGCAAAAGTTTAAAGCTTCAATTATGAAAAACCTATTGTTCATTTATTTAGTTACTAAAGTAAAAAAGTTAATGCTCATTCAAATTTAAAATATGATCTTCACGTTGTTCAACACTGCGAATATTCGATAGTTTGTGGTGGCCAGACGACAGGCAGCGAGCAGCATACTGATTTTAATGAAGCTTCAGTCATCGTTAAGAGCATCGAGTATTTAAGCTATTTATTTTGTTTTAAAACAATAAACTAAAGTAAGTGAGCAGTTAAGTATATTAAATGTTTAGTTATTTAATTAGTGCGTTCAGTATTAAGCGTGTGCAAAGTGTTTGGTGAACCCAGCGTTCAAAGTGCGCGCGCAATAAAGGCAACTTTCTATGTTGCACGTTGCGCTGTGTGGCCTACGTGACTCAGAAACAGTTATCAATGGCGCAACAACAGCTGCTTCAAAAGTTCACTGACCAAATCTAGTGCAGCAGCAACCCCTGCGCCCAGCAGCATTTAAATTTGAACCGATTTCGCAGACGGCATATTACTTGCTAAAACTATTTCGAGCAGTGCACAACACGTGTGCCCATTAAATAATCAGCAGCAGTGAAAATAAAAATAAAAACAAAAACAAAGTGAACGTCTAGGAAATTGCACAGAAAACCTTGGCGCGTTTGCGATTCAGCATTTGCAGCTGAAATTCTAAAGTGAAGGTGAGGCTCGAGAACTGAGTCATTAGTTAATTAATTAATTGTTACTTATTTTTTGCGACTTCCAACTGCCAACAATAAAAATAAAAATAAAACAACTTTTGCAATACAAATTATATGTTTACATTTCACATTTGCATGTCTGCAGTCACGTAGGCCTGCAAATTTTTTGGATGCGCTCGCAAAAAGTTATTAATTGTCTGTTTATATGCACACAAATGCAAATATATACATATATAAATATATATATGTATGTGTATATACCTTTGTCTACATGATAAAAATCAAGGTCAAGTTTGTTGTCATATTCTTATACCCTGCTCCCCTTGAAAATGGGTAAAAAGGGTATTATGGTTTTGTACAAATGTATGTAACAGGCAGAAGGAGGCTTATCATTTTTTTTTCTCGATATCTTGCTCCTTTTTCATTATTATCGATTTTAAGACTTGAGATATTGGAATTTTTCGAATTTTGAATATCACTCCCACTCGTCCCAAATATCAAAAAACCACAATTCAAATACTACAAACTTTCGCTTTGGTTTGTAGGGTATCTCCTAGTCGGGAGCTCCCGACTAGAGCATTCTTGTTTTGTTTGTGTAGCACGTTTGTTTATCAGCTCGAATTTCTGCTAACGCCTGTTTACAGTTTCAGTATGTTGGACCTGGTCCAACCCGGTGAGCAGCTAAGCAGCAGCAGCAACCACAACAGCAACAACAGCAGCGATGTGGTCGTCATACGCGCCAAGCCCAAAAAGGTGTTCAAGCCGAAGGCGCGCATCAATCGCATACCGCAGGAGCTGCTCGACGATCCGCAGCTGCAGCGGGCCATCGATCGCCTGCCCGCCAACTACAACTTTGAGCTGCACAAGACGATCTGGCGCATACGCGAGACCAAGGCGAGGCGCGTCGCCCTGCAGCTGCCGGAGGGACTGCTGATGTACGCGATGGTCATCAGCGATATCGTGCAGCGCTTCACCAGCGCCGACACCGTCATCATGGGCGACGTCACCTACGGTGCCTGCTGTGTGGACGACTACACGGCGCAGGCCTTGGGCGCCGATCTGCTGGTGCACTACGGCCACAGCTGCTTGATCCCCGTGGACCAGACGTGCGGCATCAAAGTGCTGTACATCTTTGTGGACATCAAAATCGATCCACTGCACTTCCTCGACTCGGTCAAGCTGAACTTCAAGCCCGAGGCCGGCCAAATGGCGCTGGTTAGCACAATACAGTTTGTGACGACGCTGCAGGCGGCGGCAACGGAGCTGAAGGCCGCCGGCTACGATGTGCTGGTGCCGCAGGCCAAGCCGCTGAGTCCGGGCGAAATATTGGGCTGCACGTCGCCGCAGCTGCCGGAGACGACACAAATGATTATCTACCTGGGCGACGGTCGCTTTCACCTGGAGTCCGCCATGATTGCCAATCCGCTGCTGAAGGTACGAAGAGGCAGCTGCCCGGCATTGTAAACCATTATTAACTCTGTCCCCTTGCAGGCCTACAAGTACGATCCGTACGAGAAGAAGTTCACCGTGGAGCAGTACGATCACGGCGCCATGCAGGGCCTGCGCCATGCGGCCGTGCAGCGCGCCAAGCAGGCGAAGCGCATCGGCATCATTTTGGGCACGTTGGGTCGCCAGGGCAGCGCACGTGTGCATCGGTTTCTCGAGAAGCGTCTGCAGGCCAAGGGCATTGAGACGACCACCATACTGCTGTCGGAGATCTTTCCGCAGAAGCTGGCGCTTTTCGCTGACATCGATGCTTTCGTACAGATTGCCTGTCCGCGCCTCTCCATAGACTGGGGCTCGGCCTTTGAGCAGCCGCTGCTCAATCCCTACGAGCTCTCCGTGGTGCTGGGCGACATCGAGTGGACGCCGGACAATGCCTCGTCACGCAACAATGCCTATCCCATGGATTTCTATGCCAGCGGCAGCCTGGGCCCCTGGACGCCAAATTTCAAGCCGCCGGCGCTGGGCGAATGCGAGAATCGGCCCACCGCCGACTGCTGCGGCCGCTGCACGCGTGCCGAGCTGGAGAAGGACGACACTGGCAAAGCGGCAGCCCTCGCCGATCTGCTCGATTTTAAGAAGGGCTAATCCGGGGCTCGATTCCAGCCCTGAGGCCACGCACATCTGTTCTCGTATCTCTCAAGCGTGACCTACTGCAAAGTAACTGAAGTGATTTAGTTTATGTGCCCGGCCAGGCCAAATGTAATATACCTACTAATTTAAGTTAGTACAAATTTGGTTTCTAAGTTATATATATATATATATATATATATATATATATATTAGCTCAACTTTTGTGTTCATATAATATCCGCTTTGATAATGTGACTGCATTCATAAATCTAGTTTTAGTTGCATTTCCAGAAACAAATAACAAAAGCAAATATTTTATTATTAAACAAATGCTTATAACGCAAACTTTACTGAAATTTAATTATTCAAGGGCTAGAAATGTAAGGCTTTAAAATTGTTAACCAGTAAACTGTCAAGTTTATATATGTACACATGTTAGATATGTATTTGTCTGAATCAGGCCATCTTTGTGCTGGACTTTAACACTAGATTTGCATTGACGCATCAGCAACAGGTCATTAATGCGTTTTTCTATGTACTTATCAGCTTCGAAAATATCAGAGCTACATCTCAGCATGTTTTAATTTTGATTTCTATGTCTTGTTGATTTGATTTCTGTTTAAACTAAGTATTTAAATTGTGGCATCTCCATAGAAATAAAATTTAGAGAGTATCTCTTAGTCAAACACTCTAGCTTAAAGTATTCTATGTTCTATAGATAGCAGAAGTTAATGTCAGTGAACTGAAAAGTGAAATTAACGAGTGGCTAGCAAAATAACCATTTACTTATGTTATCTGTCTTACGTTGGGATTATAAGCGCAAATTATAATCAAATTTGAAGTGTTAACAAATAATAATCTACAATCAACCAAAAACTTATAATGTAAACATAAATAATCTGATAAGACAGACAAAATATCCAAGTAACAATTGTTTGCATTATCTGTAGTAATGTAGGTTAAAAGCATTTGTGTTTTTGAAAATTGATTAAATATTTTAGTTTTCGCAAATATAGACGAATATGCTAATATAAATCAGGCAACTTATTTTATATGTGTACAAACATATCTAAAGTTTGCTTATTCAAATTTTAAAAATCAAACAACATTTTCTTGGCTTCATAAATATTTAAGATTTTATTTTCAACATAAAAATATTCGTACAAATACGATCACGCATAAGACATGCAGTTAAAAGCAGAATATTTTACAGAGTATTCTGCACATATTAATTTGTTTCTTTTTTTTTTTGGGTTTAAATCAGAGGAAAGTTTTTTACATAGACTGAATGAGAGCTCCGAACTCATTCTGGTTTAACCGATTTGTGTACACCGAAAAGCCTTTAAGCATTAAATCTTGAATCTAGAAAAACACTCGCGTTATTCGAGAGGGTTTTTTGTTTGTTTGAATTTTGAAAATATGTTTTCGTACTTTACCCGCTTAACATTTAGACAATCTTAAATTTAGTTATGTTTTAATATACACATATACATACATATATATATATATATATATATATTGTATCCTGACTGGCGGCATTTGATTAAATTAGGCTTGGATCCTGATGCACTTACGGTTAAATGTTGGGACACGTATTCATACATACATTATTTATTTATTTGATTCTGATATAAGTAGTAGATTTAGATTTAGATTTGTGTTTTGTTTATCTTTTAGGTAGGTGTATTCGTTTCTAGCTTTGCGTCCTGCAACATCACATGATTCCTATTTTCATTTTGTTTGTTTTGTTTCTTTGTGTTCGAGATTGTAAATAGAGTTTTGGTTTTGTTTTCGAAACATTCTGGGCAAGGATAACTGGTAACTTGGTAACTTATGTTCGAATGTAGCACCAAATGCAGCTGACAATAAAATAACTACACTTAATTGCTAAAAAAGATCGTTTAAAAGTCGCACACACAAAACGGTGTCTAATATTTCTTAAGTTCCAACAAATCAGTTTTTCAAAATAGTTGTCCAACAAAAAACAAAACGTTCGCTCTTTCATTTATTTAAATACACTTTTGTTGTTTGTATTACTTAGTTTTCTTCGTTTGTGGCAGTTCATTTTGCATTGCTGAAATACATTTTGGGACCGATGTTTTCGATTCGTTCGCGGGATCACAACCAATGTGACGCACACTCTGCTTTTTTAACAAAAGTTGGACCAAACTCCATCAAATAGTCAAACTGTGACAATAAGTATAATACGATCATCAACTATATCATCCGTTAAAGAGGACGTAGGCTTACTACTTATTTAGAAAACAACTTTAGCTTCGGAGAGCTCTTTGAAAACAATACTTGTAGCATGTACGAATGCGTTGCAGAGTTTGAAAGTCCAAGTCTAAACAATTAGCGGATCAAAACCTAGACGAACCCAGCCTGGAAGTGAGCTCTTAAGATTTAAATAATAATAGGTAAGTAGTTTTGTTAAGACTTTATCACTTTGCTTTCTCTCTGCCTAAAACTCCCATCCACTTCCACACTCTCCTGGCCCATTCTCAAATTTAAAACTTTAACACACATAAAATTCGCATCTTTCTGCTGCTCTCGCATCTTTGTAAAGATCATCTTCAGCACCCTGCATCTTTCTCTGGCTTTAAAAATATGAATATATCTCTTTGCTCTCTCTCCCCGCCCCTCCCCCCCCGCGCCAATCTTTTGTCCAATAGCCCTACGCGCTTACAATGAGAAATACTTCAAGAACTGCGCCGGCGGCACGGGCTGGGCCAGCGCCAGCTGTCCGCCCGCCTCCTCGACGCGCTGCTTGTAGTCGGGACTCTGGTCGATGATGCACGGATGGCCGTCGGAGGGCCAGAAGAGACAGCAGCAGGAGCGGCACAGGGCCAGCACCTCGGCGAACTGGTAGTCATCGTTGACGCCGTAGGTGCGACGCAGCTGATGATAGATCTGTTTCCAGTCTTTGGTCTCGCCCATCTGCTTGATCTTGTCCAGGTCCAATATGGTGTTGATCTGACGCTGATTGAAGTGGAAGCGGGTCAGCTCGCGCCAGATGCGCTGCTCGGACACCAGCCGGGCCATGGTCTCCCAGGCCTCGGCGGCCGACTCCAGATCCCGATGATCGGCAATGCACAAGATAATCTCGCGCACGCACTCCTCGGGCAGCTCGTGCAGCTTGGGCCGTGCCTGCGGATCCGGCTCCCGGATCTCGATCTGGCTGGCGACGCGCTGAATGCGCCTAATTCTGGCCACATGCTCCTGCCACAGATAGGTGCTGCCCAGCGGCTTGCCCCAGCACTTCTGGTTCTCCTGGTTGACAATGTGCTCCAGCTTCAGCGCCAATCCGCGCAGCACATTCGGATGCTGCTGGCTGTCGTTGACTGTGTGAGCAATCGAAACGGGTTCAGTTGGAGCTGACAATGTTTGGGTAGCTTGGACTCACCGTGTGAGGCCACCTCCTCGACCATTTGGAGCAGCTGGCGCTGCGCGCTGCCCGGCAGGCTGGCGATGCCCTTGTTGGAGACGAGCAGCAGGAACGCACAGATGTAGTGGAAGCGTTTTCGATCCCGCACCGAGCGACGGAAATCGAGTCGCTTCACCGCCTCGCTGAGCCCATTGAAGCCGGCGATCTCACGGGTGCAGCGTATCGTGATGTGATAATGCGGCGGCATGCAGCCGGCTTCCTGATCCTCGCCCTCGCTGCTGCTCGCTGCCTCCGGGCAGCTACCCTCCGAGCTGTGCCTGCAAACGAAAGCCAAGAGAGAGAAAAAGCAGTCAAAATCAGCATTCGGAAGTGTTTCTGTGCAACTGTCTGCCACCCAGTCCCACACACACAACGTCCGCCCCTCCCCCAACTGCGCCCCTGTCTTACCAGTTTTGCTGTTGGCAATATTTTTTTGTTTCTGTTTTTTTTTATTTGGGATTTGGAGTTTGTCGTGTTGTTTGCTTTATTTTAAACGCTTGCAAACTGCTTTTTAAGAGGCGGAAGTTGCCAAGTTTTACAGCCTCAGCTGTTGCATATTACATGATGTTGCATGTGCCTGGGACCCGGTTATTAATTTAAGCGATTTGCTGGCCGCTGAGCGGTTAATTTGCCAGTGTCAAGTTTTCTTCAATTATACAGTTTTTTTTGTTGTTGTTGTTTAGTAATTGCAGCTTGCACAATTTCAATTAAATTGTGGGTCTTGCACAAAGGAAGTTGCTTTTAGAAGAGTTTAGGCATTGTTTTCTATGGATCAATATTTAAAAGAATTACAATCTTTTAGAGATTATGTAAAAAAAACTCTGCATACACACGAAAATGGTCTAAATTATGATTTTTGTTTTGGGAAAATCTAGATAATATAGGAGGAGGTGTTACGGTTTAAATATACAGTTGACGTAGCCAAAAATCTTAACACTCTATCTGACGCGGACATTCACGAGTATATATTCCAAGTTTTAAGTCTTTAGCTTCAATAGCAGCGAATAGATTTGAGCTCATATGAACAGACCCACCGACATTGCACAAACACAATATACTCTTTTCACTTATAAAAATAATCGATTATTCTTTATGTTAACATAAACTATTTATAGTGAGTAAACAAATTATTCGAAATCAACCAAAAAATATTAAATACAATTTAAAGCAATCTAAAGTATTTAAAGGAACGTACATTTGCTCAAGGTCCGAACTGAGACATTGACCTACTTTCCTTAAAACACGCAACAGGGAGAACTTTCACTGAGCACCCTTTTGCACATGGCCAGATTTCCACACGATTTAATTTCATTATTGTTCTTATAATTAGATATTGAAAATAATAAAAGCTAACTGAAATCAGGCCTTCTTTTCGATAGATCGATATGCCTTGACCATATTTGAAATGCGGCGATTCAGTATCTGGGCTAAAGCGGCCAACGAGGACATGATGTCCTTGGGCGACTGCATTTCAATTTTGGACCAAACTGGGTCAGACTCTATGTGTGTGTGTGGGTGCACGGTTTTGCGGATGTGTCTGTGTGTGTGTGTGTGTGAAAGGCAATCTCCGTATCTCTCATCTGCAATTTGCAATCTCAACGGAAACTCACAATAATTGACTCGTAATTGTATTTCCTTGTAGATACAAATTGAGTAATCCCCCTTGGGTTCTTGGCTACCAACTGTACTTTAAATAATATTTTTTTGCCATGCTCTACAACAAAGAGATTTTTGGGGTTATCAACCTATTAAAAAACGAATTTAGATAATAATAGGATATAGTTCTTATAGCGAGTGTTTTAAAATAAATTTCCCATTTTCATGGCCGCTGCACAGCTGAAAGTGCAAACTCCCCGCCCCCGCGCCCACCAACAAATTATAATAGCAGCTGAAACAAAGAAATTGTTTTTGTTATTGTTGTTCAGCGAACGGGCGGGCTGGAGCTACAATTTGGCTGGCAACTGCGCTGCCGGCTTTGACTAGCAGACCATGGACCAGGCAGACAGTAAGGGAGAGGAGGGGGCAGGAGGTGGGGAAGGGGCGACGACCACGTGATTCATATAAATCAGTCAACGGCGTCAACATCGAGCGTTCGTTTACCTTTCTGGACTCAAATCAAACAAATGCAATGCCGGGATCAGGCCCCGGGGCAGCCCGACTGCAATTCGCTCGTCTATTTTTAAGTGTGTGACCTTTTTCGACACAAATTATTGTGACTCGGCCAAACGCGGGGCAAGGGGCGGCACGAGGCGGGGCTGGGCGAGGCGAGGTGAGGCGAGGCGAGGCAAGTCGTGCCGGTTCGAGTTCTAGTCTAATTTTAGATGAAGTTGGAAGCTATCACATGTCGCTGTCGCTCCCAAAAGAGTCGAGCCGCTATAAATAAACGATTGGAAGCTGTACGTATACCGAAACTTTACAAAGAATCGAACAAAAAGCTCATTCAGCAGAGTGTTGAACTTCTTTCGCAAGCTCCATTAGTTTCGGATCATGGACCCGTGATATGAGAAAAGCTAGTAAATTATTATAACGAGCGCAAAGGAAAGAAAAATTACCATAAAAAGTGAGTGCAATAGAAAAATGATAAATGTGCACATTACACTGCACAGCAAAACTGAGAAATGAGCGCAAATCGTTGAACTATAAAAAAAAATGTTATATACATTATACATATATACATTACATATACAAACACTGCCAATATTTTATATTAATATTTTATTTTATATTTTTTTAATATTTTATATTTGTAATATTAAATGTATAATTTTTTTTTTTTATAATTTTCTTTAGATTTGATTTTAAAAAATAATTTTGAACCTCATTGCCTTTTGTTGTAGCTAATTACAATTGAAAGATAGATTTTGAGATATTACGATAATATATATATATATATATAGTTTACGGTTGTGAGCCTGCATTGTCCACATTTCATAAATTAGAAATGATTCACAGTATATTTATAAAATATAATATAATATAAATTAAAAGACGAAAATTTAGATATACAACTTTTAGAGCAATTTTAACTAATAATAAAATTGCAATAATTTCTATCATATAACTTAAACATTTGTCTACAAAGTCAAACATGGCTCGATTGTATCGTTAAACTTGCATTACCCTGCTGGCTAGTGTACGTATGGAATTGAACGCATTTACATTGCCTGCACCCAAGTTTTGAAAGTGTAGAAAAAAAAAAACTAAATGAAGCAGAGAGTCAATTCAAAAGGCCAACAAATGTTCAATGGAGAGTGCAGTGAAAGTGGGTCTAAATCACCGTCCACGTCCGCATCCACGTCCAATTCCACGTCCGTGTATGCACTTTGATTATTTTTTTTTAGGTTTTTGCAATTTTTAATTATTAATCTTTTCATGCATTACGAATTGCTCGCCATCAACTATTCGGCAATTGAATTTTTAATTGGTCAAAAAACAAAAATATAGGTAAAATATATTGCTACGAAAATTTCCACGCAGCTATTGGAAGGCATATTTTCGGCATTTCCTATTGCATTAGCTAACAATCGAATTGCGCAACTTTTTATGTAAGTGGTTAACGGTTGTGAGCCTGCATTGTCCACATTTCATAAATTAGAAATGATTCACAGTTACGATATTTAGTTGTAAAATGCATAGTCCCTTTTCTTGATTTATGAAACATGCCTGTTCTCTTGATTTTAATATAACTTATATATATTCATGATTATATAACCTTTACATATAATAAAAACCTTAAAGAATTTTCAACTAGTTTTCTTAATCCTTGAATATTACATTTTTAACGGTATATATTCAGAATCGATTTGAGGTGTAAGGTGTACTCATAAAGCTGGCACGGAACCTTGAGCTCTTACTGGCTTTGCTAGCGCCCAAATAAACACACACACATACACTTCCACTTTCGCCTAAACTTGACCGAGTTGCTTGCCCTCCCAATGGGCGGAATGTGTTTCAGTGTGGGATTAAAGTTTCCAAGGTTGCGCACCGCAAAGTTAAATTATATATGGATGTACTCAAAAGCCGCACTCGTTTATGCAGTTTGCGCTGCACCAAACAAAATTTCAAAGGTTTTTTAAAGACATATTTAAATATGAAATATATATATGCATATATTATTAACTATCTATATATAAAACTAAACGGTAAGAGCTCATAATCATTAATTTCGACAAAAACTTCCTTTGGGTCAAAAGTGAGCACTAATGCGGATGGATAATTTGACTCGGGGGAAATCGAAGGTTAGAGTTTTTAAGAAAACGCTGCCAATTAAGTGTTTTTTTTTTTTTGGCAATGTGACGTCAAGAGACTGCGTGGCTTCGATGTACGAGCTTCGGGCTAACAATCGGGAGGCTCGCAGTTCGAATCCCGCCAAAAATGTTTAATTTATTCGCAATGAAAAAAACAAAATATACAATAAATGAAAAATGTATGTCAAAACAATAATATGAATGTAAATTAAACCATAAATATGTTTTTTGTTTTAATAAACAGATAACCATATTGAAGTTATATAAATAATTTTTGTATCTCAAAATGATTCCTTTTATGTTTTCTGGCAAACCTATTTAAAGCTAGAAATAATAAAAGGAAGCAATAGTTAGCAGGATAGATATTCAATTGTATTTTATGATTATAGAAGCTAAAGATTTTTTCGATATGCTAAAGTGGGTTTTGGCGTAGCTCGAATATTTTAGGTCTTTAGATCAAATCTGATGCTAAAGCTTAAGCTTTGGAAAGGGTAGTTAACACTCTACATATATGACATGGTTAATCACGTATATTCACGAACTAATCACATTTAATAAATATTTAAATTACATACGTGTGTATAAGGGCAAAGGGCAAAGGGCAAGCAACTAAGATTGCTGTTTGCGAAGAGACGAGTAAATAGATAGTGTATATATGTGAGTATATATATAAAGACATATGTATTTGTATGTATATGCATAGGAAAAATGTCCATACTTCTCTGCTCTTAACTTTTGGCAGCTAATTTTGGAATTCGTTGAAATGTTCCACTAGTAAACCTATTTATGCGCACTGCTTCCGCATTTTTTCGACCATATAAGAGCTGCGTTTAGCGACTGCCTGACAAATGCCAAAAATAGTTTTTCCCGCTGCTAGCGTACAAAATGTTCTCTATGACATGTCAGAATAATCACTTTAAAATGTATATTTTCCCCGTGCATCTGCATTTCCCGGTGTTCTGTTTTATATTTTAACCGTTGGAGGCTTTCAAGTGGGTCGACTGCTCGTTCAACGTTGCACGATTCGCTCTGTCACGCTTCTGCCCCCAACCCCCCACATGTGAGATTTGAACCAAAGTTAACAACTGCTTCATGGGCACAAGCTCTTATATACAAGTATCTATGATGTGTTCTTTATATGAACATATATGCAAATATGTTGTACCCAAACGCGTGCTTTTTAAGTACTAAGCACATAAATACGTTATTTAAAGTATCTTTTAAGAGAGTCTGTTTTTACCGTCTTGCCAGATTTCTATAGTGCGTATTAAGCTTTTTATTTTATATTTATTGCAACTTGATTGTATTTTAGTAACTTGGTAAAAAATTGCAATCAATCAAATGGCAACTTCATCAACAGCAGCTCTCCCTGCCCTTGTCTACCATCATTCGTTAGCTGCTGTCACTTTCACACTCATTTGAGGTGAGTAACCGCAATTATAATAGACCTTATCGAAAGTATCTACGTATGTATGTGGTTTACTATTATTTAAATAAATAAATACTCACAGCGAAAACTACATAAATATATATTCTGATCCTAGCTGCAAACCAAAAAAAAAAGAAGATTGTCGGTGGTTCGGTTCACGTTTTGAACCTAAGCCAATTAACCTTTGTTTTGATTTTGAACCTAAATATATTTAAAGGAAAAATATTTTACTTTTTATTTTATAAAAAACTATATATTGTTTCAATTTATTCCTTTAATCTTAATCTTCTTGCGGATTCTCATTAATGCACCAAATTATTTGACAAGAAAAATGTTTGATGAGGTAGATTTTTTTGGACAACTGGTTCGGTTCAAGGTTTTACTGGAATTCGGGCTTTCAACCGATGCGGCTCAAACAGCTTACAGCCTTGCTCCTGATAGTTGTTATTGTTAGCCCACTTACGTATAATTCATGGAGCCACATTTTGCATATTTAAACTTAATTTTCAATGATTTTCGTCCATAGCTAGTCTTTTCCATTCATGGACATTATTAAACAGTTTCGACATTAGCCAGTTCATTATATTTTTTTGTTTGTTTTGTTATTGTTGTTTTTGTATAGTCAACGCCAGCTAAACTTAAAAGAGAAGGTATGGGGTTTTGTATTTTGAACAAAGCACAATAATTATCGTTTAGTTTGGCAATATGGCACAATAGGCTTTGCAATTCATTTATATACTACATATATACACATACACATACACATACACATACACACATTATTTGGGAGTGTTTCTCGCGACACTTGTGTTCTAACAAATTACTTATATTAACTGAGTCCGATAAGAGCTTTTTGTAGGTCACACAGAAGACCTTGGTATTAATTCCCTAAAACAGTTCCGGTGGCCTTCACCTTTTATCTGTCATATTGAGCTAGTTATCTACCTATTTTATCTATTATTTGTGAGTCTTATGAATTGCGTTGCCAAAATGTGGCAGGTCAAAATATGAACAAAAATACATACACATATGTATGTATATGTATATACAACATAAGTAGGCTGTGAATGTGACCCAAATACTTGAAATAAAAATAAAAAAAATATACAGTCCAAACTCAAAGGTAAGCATTTGCCATTGTTTTGTCTGTTGATTGCATACGCAATACAAATTCAAATCGAATATCATTCATTTTTATGTTGTCATCGATCGATTGATTGCTAATCGGAGCTGCGTATTGTCCCACCCATCCCGCCAAAAATACTCACCGCTTGCGTTTGCCGCCGCACTCGAGCACCTTCTTGCGCTCCCAGCCCTCGTCGGTCTTGACCCAAGCCTCTCCAGGTGAGCGAAAATCTTTCGATATGAACGCCATGTGTGTGTGTTTTTGTTGTTGTTTCTGTTGATGTGATGTGCTTATTAGTGTTAACTACGTATTACGCGTATATTTTAATTACTCTTAAGTATTTATTTTCAGTTTTTATTATTTATTTGTTTATTTTGTAATGTTTATGCGGACGGCGGTTTGAAAAACGCGTTTTATGTTTGCGTCTCACTCGGCTAAGTCTGCGTTGTGTTTGTTATTAGCTGCAAAGGTAAAATAAAATTTGTGAAATTTCGAAATTTCATGCAATTCTTCAAACGCTGCTACAAAAATTTGTTGCGCATTTTCCCAAGTTTACATGCAAGTTGGGCCGTCAAGTCGAAGTGTTTACACCCTTTACACAATCTAAGAAAATTATCGGCTGAACAACGTAAATGAAAGGGTTAAATTTAATAAATGATGCAACAGGTTCAATTTATTTCGAAATTCAGTCAGCTGAATTTTCTTAAACTCTCCCTTTTGCTGTTTGTGGCAAATTTTACTGCGAAAGAGCATCAAAACGCTGACAACTTTTTGTTGTGCTGCAGAATCAAAACAAAATGAAAACGAACCAGATAAAGGCAAAGCGCCAGAGCCAGAGAGTACAGAGCGATATTGAGAGTGTGAGAGAGCAAGTGCACGCTGAACCAGCTGTTAGTTGTGTGGCTTTTGGGTAGAGGGACGCGTGGAGGGGAAGCTTTTGACTGTTTGGCACTCAATTGAAGCACGAATCGTGTTTTGTTTTGCTGTCTCTGCTCGTGTGTCGTATGTTTTGCTTTGAGTGTGTGCGTGTGTATGAACGTGGAGCTGTAGGTACACAGCTGATTTCTGCAATTACGCGTTTGTTTTGCTTTTGTTGTTTTTTTTTATTATACATTTTTTCCAGCTTGGTCTTAAAACACGCAACCAAATTTTTGTATCAACATTCGAGTTGGGCTTTGCTTTCATTTCCTCAATTAAGTAATTTTTAATCACACACATATTGACAATGCATATGGTCTCTGCAAATATACATACACATAGATTTATGTACGTGTATAATTGCTTTATAATTGCTCAATAGACATAGATTTTGTTTTGTTCTGTGTATGACTATTTGGTACGCACTTTGTAAATTGGCTTGGGATTAGTTTCCAGCCTGCTATTGGTCAGCAGTGGCAGTTATTCAGCTCCCTGTTTTCTGTCGATTTGTAAAATTATAGCACTTGACGGAACACAAATGACAATGCTAGCGAACAGCTCCACAAACTCCACGAACTGCTTCACACAGCTTTTCACGTTGCACTCAAGCCCCCAATCAGCGAAGGCACAATGTTGCCCGACATTGTTGCTAAGCATGTTACACGGGCAACATCGATATACAATATATCGCAGCTGTCGATTGTTTCCAATCGATTACTCGATATGTGCTTATCACTGCGTGCGGCACATCACTGATTCATGTGGGATTTCATAAGCTTTGCCGAAAATTTTTAGAGAAAATCTCGGTCAAGCAGGCCAACAAATATCATCGCTCGATTTGTGTAATAATGTCGGCATCGGAACAAGCGCCCAAAATCAAGTACGGAGAAGCCGCACCCAAACTCGACAAGGCCCAGCTGCAGTTCATGAAACTCATCGAGGAGCAGAACTTGGATCGTGTCCAGAAATTGAAGCGCGTGCGACGCAACAATCTGTTGACGGCCGGCGCACTTGGCGTTTCCGTGCTGGCCATCTACGGCTACTCCATATTCTCGGTGCAGCAGGAGAAGTTCCTCGACGACTTCGAGGAGCCCAAAAAAGTGACCACCCAATAACCACCCAAAATCCAGCATCCCCCACAGTTCCCGTTCAACCCACATAGTCTTTAAGTCAGTTTACACTTCTTTGGAATCGTTGCACAAGTTATATAAATGTAAGTATAGCGAAATGTCATCTCTTTCTTTTTATTACTCAATGCCCCGCCTCTTTCACTGATTACTCAATGTCCTTGCACAGATGTCTCAAGCCACGGCGCGCGTCCTCGCTAGCGGCATGCGTCTGCCGCCTTTGCCCAGCATCCGGGACCTGGTCAAGTTGTACAAGCTGCAGGCCATGAAGCAGCTCAGCCAGAACTTTCTCATGGACGAGCGGCTGACGGACAAGATCGTCAAGTCGGCCGGCCGCATAGATCCGCGTGACATTGTTCTCGAGGTGGGGCCCGGTCCCGGCGGCATCACGCGCTCCATTCTGCGCCGCCAGCCGCAGCGCCTGATTCTGGTCGAGAAGGATGCCCGCTTTACCGAGACACTGCAGCTGCTGCGCGAGTGCGCCAGCCCCCTGCAGATCGAGGTGGACATCTACCACGCGGACATCCTGCGCTTCAACATCGAGCAGCACGTGCCGGACACCGTCCAGCGCCTGCATCTGATCGGCAATCTGCCGTTCGCCATTTCCACGCGCCTGCTGATCAACTGGTACGCGGATCTGGCGGCGCGACGCGGCGCCTTTCGCCGCAACGACACCTGCATGACGCTCACCTTCCAGAAGGAGGTGGCCGAACGCATCTGCGCCCAGCTGGGCAGCGAGCAGCGCTGCAGGCTCTCGATAATGTCGCAGATCTGGACGGAGCCGGTGCTCAAGTTCATCATACCGGGCAGGGCGTTCGTGCCCAAGCCGCAGGTGGACGTGGGCGTGGTCAAAGTGATCCCGCTCAAGCGGCCCAAGACCCAGCTACCCTTCTCGCTGGTGGAGCGCGTCGTGCGTCACATTTTCGGCATGCGCCAGAAATATTGTCGCCGCGGCTATGGCACCCTATTTCCGCCCGAGGGTCGCGAGGAGACGACGCACGCGCTCTTCCAGCTGGCCGACGTGCAGGACACACTGCGTCCCTTCGAGCTGTCCGTGGCCGAGTGCCTGCGCCTGGCCGACGTCTACGCCGAGCACGTGGCCGCCCATCCCGAGGTGGCCAGCTATGATTACCGGTCGCCAAAGCAAGCGCCCAATCCTGAGATGAGTGCCTGGCCCGAGCCAACGATTTCATAGACTTTTGTTGTGTATATTGTTTAAATTGTATTACATAAGAAGTTCAGTAAATAGACTACTCAAAAATTGTGAGCAGTTGTACAAAATGGGTTAGTGGACGGAATGTGGCTAGACGAGATTCGAGTTGCAATTGAACTGTCGTTAATCCTAAAGGCACTTTTGGTACTTGGTGTCCCGGTGCTATTTAGCGCAGCTGGATTGCACTCAACAGGAGCAGGGCCGCTGCGCCGGCCAGGGCCGAGATGTGCAGACGGCTAGACCCATTGCAGCGATGGTCGAGGAAGCAGAAGCAGAAGGTGGTGTCGGTGAAGTAGTCGCGCTTCACGTCGTGCTCCTTGATCGTGTGGTTGACGTAGTGCCCCAGCCGCACATCCTTGGCGGCCGGGCGACAGCCCTCGTACTTGTCGGCCGGTATGTCCGTGCGGAAGCTGAGCGCGCTGAGGCAGTCCCGTGTGATCGTCTCCTTGGCGCCGCGTCGCTCCGTCACCTTGACGCAGATGTCGTTGCTCTCGGGACACTGTTCGCCCAGGAAGCCGATGCCGCGCCAGTTGAACTTGTCCGCGCAGCCGGGGGTGGCCGAGGTGCAGCGATAACACCAAATGGCGGCACCTGTGGATAAATCAGCTCCAATTAGAATCCAGTATTTACACATGTTTACGCGCTGTTGCTTCCCCTTCTTCTTTGACTCATCTCAATTAAAGTTTCTGTGAAGTACCTTCGTGTATTAGTGCTGCCATTAACAGCAGCGCAGTGACTGTGGCTTGTGCGTGCATTGTTTGTTGTTAACTTTTAAGAAATTATAATAGTTATGGAATTATTAATCGCGCTTTAACAACAAAAAACAACGCCCAAATCGGAGCTAACGATGACACGCTTATATGTTATTATACTTGCAGTTATCGACAGCCGCCACATTTAATTATTTATCAGTTCTCAAACACAGCCCTATGCGCATGCGTGTTGGCAAACGTGTGCATATTTGGCGCCAGTTTGAAAACCGTATGCACAAAAGCTTTCAAGTGAAAGGCAGCCTAAATAAAATAACCATAAAAGTCTGTCTGTGTGGCCGTTGTTTATTATTGACATCTTGTTCAACAAACGAACCTTGTGACTCACCTTCATTTGTTTGTTTTTTTACAAATATGTATTCATAAGCCATCTATTTGGCTATTTTACAACCTATTTCCGAAAGACATTTTTTGGCGTTTCCTGCTAACTGTCATGTGTATTTTTAGCGCTGAAAATTTAATATGCAAATCAGCTACAGAAAGGGGGTCCAATAAACTTTTGCCCGTATTTGGTGATCGCTTTTAGAGTATTTTTTTTATGGTGGAATGTGCGATGTTTGCCAAATTAAAGGCCAAGATGAATCAGCCGGCCAAGACGAGGCGGCACTGCTAATTGAACAAACGGTTTCGACAGAGTCCGACAAGTGACGGGCGCGTAATACCAGTGGATATTGGAACGTCACGCATTATTAAGACGCAAAGAAAGATGCTCAAATATGGAAATGACGAAAGATTTTTCGAGTACAATGGCCAAAGACGCCACCAAAAGTGGGCAGAATTAACGATTTAGTTTGACAAAGTTTCCATATGAAATGCATATTTTTAATTTGTTCATTAATGTTTATTTTTTTTTAATATATTACTACGAAACTAAACAATTTTTACAGTTATTCACATTTGCAAATATCGCATACAAAGGTTCCTGAATTAATCAAAAACAAAAGAAATAAAACATTTATGCAGTTCTACATATACAGAAAATATGTGCACACATGAAACATGACAAAAGATCATCAAGAGTATTACAAGAAATTATGCAAATTGTTTTGTTATGTACAAATTAGAATAATAAATAAATTATGCCCGCTAAATGAATCATTCACACAAAACAAACAAACAATCAAACTGGCTTACGAACTAGCACACATACACACAGTCGGATAACTAGAAAACTACGAATACATTTCATGTAAAATCACGATTCAGGTTCAGGCCCCCCAACCCTTCCCCATAGAGCAGTTGTAGACACTGGATCTAAACGGAGACGACGAACTCCTTGCCGGTCTTGAAGTCGACGCACTTGAACTGCGGACAGCACTTGGGGTAGCTCCAGTTGAGGTCACTGGGCAGCTCCTCGCAGCCGGGCATCTCGATGTAGGGACAGGTCTCGATATTGATCTGACGCGCCTCAATGTCGCACGTCATGGCGGCGCAGATGCCCTTCGGCTTGTACTCCTTGTCGGGCAGCATGGAGCGTCTGGTCAGCTTGTCGTAGCATTTGCCGGGATGCGCTGCAAGTTGAAAAAATAAGAAAAAGAATGCGAATCAGTTAAAGCGGAAGTTCTTTATCGCTGTTGTTGTAAATCTTGTTGTGCTTTATTACAGCTGCCTTGCATTTATTTTATTTATGCACAAGGAAGCGAGCATTATGCAAAACTCATACATATATATATATGCTCATATGCGTATACATATATATATATATAAATATCTACATTCATAAGCCTGTAAGTATTTGCCGAATGCTTTCAAAAATTATTTCGGCGTGACAGGCCAAAAATGATCAAAAGACTTAAGCCACGAACTTGACAGTCACGCCGAGCAGTATTGGAACGAAGTCGAAAATAAATATACAAATACAGCACAGCTCTCTTGTGGCATATTTATAAATAAAACTCTCAAGTGGGCACTTGCAAACAATTGACAGCCGCGCTATTATTTATAACAATACGCCGGCGGCAATTCGAGATTTTGATTAATGGTACTCGCCATTTGCCATTCAGGTCGCAGGCGGTGCGATCTTAAAGAGTTTTCGTACATTCGTTTCGAAATTGTTTTTTTTTTCGTCTGCTTAATTGCGTAGGGGATAAAGAAATTGGCGTGAACTCATCGCCTATTTTTAAGCGCGAATAAACCCGGTCAGAAGTTGGACGACCTTCACAAAATTAAAGCAAATAAATCGAGAAACTATATTTTATCAAGAGCTGGGACATTTTTGTAACACAAATCCGCATAGCTATGCAAATTAGCACAGCGCATTTGAATTTGTTAATAAACCCCAGCAGCAACAACAACAAAGAAATCAGCACATTTCTTATGCTAATTTTTGGCAGATGCGAAAAAACCCAAAAGCCGAAATCAACAAAAAAAAAACAAATTCACAAAACTAGCAAAAGAAAGAAACACACAAAATAACAAATTTAGTTGTTGTTGCTAATTTGGCAGCGACTGTTTTGCGTTGCTTATACTATTATGAGACTACGTTTTTTATTTTTTATTTTCCTTTTTGTGTGTTGACGTCAACGAAAACAGCAAAGCAAAATATAAATCACATCATTCAGCCAAAACAAACAAGAAAAGAAAGAAACAAAATAGTCAACAACAAAAAAAAAAACTATTTTGAGTTTGACTTCTAACGTCACGACGTCAGCAGCAAACAGTTACAATTAAAAGTATAGCAACAACAAAACTCTCGCAGGCAGCGCCGATCTGAGCCGTAAATCAATCACAAATACTGCCAACTGCTTTTAGCTTTATTCACTTTTTATTGCTGCTAAAGGTCGTTTAAAGCATTTGACCATGTTTATGACTAAAATTTAATTTAAAAATTTAATTATGATGTTTGCAAGCGTCTTGACGTTTAAATTAAATTCAAAAAAAAAAAATGCAAATTAAGAAATTTTTTGTGTAACTTTCAAAAATGATGTGGATCGTAACTAAATATACATTTTACTTATTAGCAACAAAATGCTGATTGAATATATATATTAGCTTTTAAAAATACTAACCAGGATGGATGAGCGCGGGCTGCGTGTAAACAGCCGCTTCAACAATGCAGGCGATGCAGACGATGAGCGCGAGAGAGACACAAACTTTTTCCGCGTACATTTTGAGTTTTTATGAAGTATATATGATTAGTTGATTTAATTGTTTGTGTTTTTGTTGTTCAATTGGTTTTCTTCCACTAAGTTCCGTTCACTGGAATTCAATGTTTGTTTTTTACTAGTTACTTGCGAACTTTGTTACTAATGTGGAGCTTTGCACTGGACACTTGACAGCGAGCAACTGAGGCTACAGCGGCCAGTGACGCTCATATTTAAGCGAATGTCGCAGGCCTGGCTCGTCAAGCCACACTCACGCTCTCACACACACTCTCCCGTGCGCGCTCGCTCTCTTGAGCTGGGGCGGCTGCAAAGCACATGTTTTCTTTTTGATTGCGTTGTTTGCCTGCTTCGCTTTTTTCGCTTCACATTTTTGCGTCTTGGGTTATTCCAAGCCTAACGCGACCATAAATCTCATATGTACCTATTTGCATGCACACATACGTACATACATAATGTTTGGTTTGCCGGCGAAATGCTTTTTCTTTATTTCGCTATCGTTGTTGTTTTTATTGTTCTCTGGCTCGCCCACGCGTCTCTCCATTGTTCTGCACTATCTGCACTGATGTGTAATTAATTGTGCGCTCACTTTAAATGGCAACGGCTCGCCGTGGTTTTATCCAAATCCGTTTGGCTTTGCGGCGAATGCGTGTGGGCGTGCTTCGCTGCTAGAGGGCGTTTTGGAATGCTCGCAATCATTTGCCCAGCCTCCAGCTTGCATTTAATCTCTTCATAACAGCGAACCTATTTCTATTTCCAGTCGAGATTTGTTTACTCATCGTGCTGAATTTGGCTAGATATGTTTATTTTTGTTAGGCACCCATTTATATAGAAATCGCCTGTGTTGCATTTGTGCGAGCGCGTATTTTAATTGGTCCTGACGGGGCCTACTGAACCCGCCTCGCAGACAAGTACAGGCTGCGGCCGCAGTGCTTATTATCCCATTCGACTGACGCCAAGTTGACGCCGCTGGCCGTCAGGGGGCGTACCGCTTAATGGAAACTAGTCGCCTGTTGTCTGATTGTTGTTGTTGTTGTTTTTATTGCATGCCGGAGTTTAAATGCCTATTATCTGTGTCCGGCATTGCCCGTCATTCTGAGTAACAAAGAAAATGCAGGCAGCCTTGTATTTTATACTATTTATACCCAAGAAGCTCCTGTATTATCCCTAACAACTTTTCAATTATATGAACATACAATAACATGTAGACTTTCGGGCAATATGGCTGCGATTCTAGCCTATTGCCGCTTTACTGTCAGGGGCTCTATTTGAGATCGCCTGGCCAATACCCGTTTTACCCGTTCCAAGCCTTGATACGCTTGTCACACTTGCAACAAACAACAACAATAACAACAATTACAACTACACAGAGCCGCGACAGGCGATTCCGAGCCCGGGCTTCGAACAAGATAACAACGGCGACCGTGTGACGTCAATTTGTTGTTAACATACTCGTTCACCAAGTGAAAAGAGTATATTGGGTTTGTGTCCGTCTTACTGCTCGTACGAACACACGTTTTTTCGTCGGTTTTGAAGCTAGAGACTTGAAACTTCAAATATACCCGCGTCAGATAAAGTGTTACGATTTTTAGGCTACGCCCACTGGCTTACGTGGTAAATCGTGAAAATCTACATATACTCCTTAATTTTAAAAAAGATACATCAAATTTTTGCAGACAGATTATTGATGACATCGCCCACAGATCATAACTTTAATTGCGTTCCAGCACAGTATTGGATGTTATTACACTGTGAACGAGTATTGCGACGTCGGCTACACCCGACTGCAGCGTTCTTTCTCGGTGTGTGTTGTTGTTGCTGTTTTGTTTGCTTGTGTTTGCCGCTGCTTTTGACATTGCCTTGGCCTGGCGAGACTGAAACCGAATTCATTTCGCGGCGCACGCTGGAATTTATTAATTATGACCGGGCACAACATTTCAGCCCTGCCTTAGCACAAGGCGAGGAGCAGTCCCGCTCGACAGCTACATATGCTAAAAATTCCACTCGGAGCAGCCGTTTTATAGCTGATTTATTGTTGATTCGCATTAATATTATTGCTCATTTTTGGTCTACGTGCTGCGGCCAATCTGGCATTGTAACTAAAAGACAACTACAACAAAAATAAAATAAATAAATATCAATAAAAAAAAAACCTCAAAATGATAAACAAAAATTTATAAATATTTATAGACTTTAGGTTTTTGTTTTGACGTGACGCATAATTAGTAATAAATTGTGTATTAAAACTGTCCGTCGTATACAGTAGCAAGTTTTTAGGCTGCCCCGATACTCCCCCCTCGCCATGTATCGTGTACACTAAACGATATGTGAACAATTAATTACTGATTAATTTCGTTCGACGTGTGCTGCCTACAGATGAACAATGCAGTTCCCTCATTTAGTAGTTAAGAAAACTGAACATTTATTCCCTTGTTATGCCCCTCTGCAGAGGGTATTATAATTTGGTCTCGATATTTGGCTTGGCTTTTGAGAGTATTAAATATACTGGACTACCACAAAATATAGCCTTTTGTCTGCAAACACACATACATCGCGTACATTTTCCACATATTTGCAAGGGTATTTATTCTTCGACGCTCCAAAGATAACCATGCCATCTAGTATTTTGTAATCCTTCAACATTGTGATTTGATTTTGTTTGCTGACCGTTAAACCTCAACATTTATTTGGTATTCCCCAGAATTTTATGGGAACCAGGTGATGGGGAAAGAAATTTCTTCAAAGTCATTTCGATTGGAGACTTCATTAATTAACTTAAGGCAAATTTGCATATTTAACACGTTGGCTGTGTTTTTCTTTTTCGCTTGGCAAAAATCCCGAAATACGAAATCCGCGTACAAAAACATGCGAGTAGAAGCCAAGTGTCTGGCGCCAAAGAAATTGCCAATAATCCATCATGCGGTTAGCGTGGTTTTGTTTATCAGTCTCAGTCTCAGTCGCAGTCTCAACCTTAGGTCCAACTCCAGCCTCCGCCATGTGCTAATCACTTGATGGAGCGTTGCGTGAAGTTTTTATTACACGTCGCCGACGTCGCTACCGTCCAGACCGGTCTACAGACGAATTATTGAATCTATTTCCCGGTCGAAATGTGGACGCAGCAGTTGGTTGCGATTGTGTCTAATTATGCAGGAATTTTTGACGCGGGGACCGTCTTCGAGTCGCCACGATAAATTCTGCGAATTTGACAGTTTTTTTCTCCATATATATATATTTTTTTTATTATTATATGACAGCCTAATATCATAAATTCATTTCCAGTTGGCTCATAGTACATTCAAGAATCTTTGAAAATATTCAATAGAGAGACTATTTGATTTTTAGATTTACAAGATCCATTCAAATGTGAACTAGTTCACTCTTCTAGCGAACAAATATTCGTTTTTCTGACAACTTTGTCGTAGAGTACTCTGTGTTATACAAAAATGATTGAGACTCTATGTTTACATTAAAGCAAGCATTCAAATCTCATTTCAGTTTTACTGTACGTTCATTTAGCTCGCAAAATATTTTAAAATTTTTATACGTTGTAGTTAAAAGTGAAAATTTATAGTAATAGCATATTTTATTACGTGTACAATGGCAAATCAACCGCTTAACCTTGTTATTAAACAGTTGGTTCAATGCCTAAAAAAGGTCAATCAACCAGTTTCCATCGACGAGCTGATCAAATTTTCCAAGATAAGCGTGCAGGATCCAAGTAGTTTTAAAACCAAGGTCAAGGCGCTGCTAGGCATTGCAGTACGGCTTGGGCTTGTCCAGGAACACAACCACCATTACTTTGCATCCTCGCACCCGGCTGATATTCTGCCGCTATTGACCGAAGACTCCAATAGCGAACTCTCGATTATCAGCTCCGAGGAGATATTTGAAGACGCCGCCAGCCTGATTTCGATAACTAGTGATGAGAGCGTCCAAGTCGTCACAAGCGAGAGCAGTACCGACAGTGACGAGTAATTGGCTTCTAATCGATAAGTTGGTATTTTACTATCAAATATGCCAGAACACAGTACCAAATACCGAATGACTAAAGGTACGTTGAAAAGGGTGTTTTAAAATTTGTTGGAGCTTTGGACTGCACGGTAGAGTTAACTTGTTAATTCCGTTTGTCTACAGTGGCTAAAGGCTTTGGGGGACGAGTTGCGTTTTAGAGCCTGCACGCTCCACTGGCAAAAATCACTTAGCAGCTGACGAATGGGGAGACAAAAAAAAAAACGCAATTAAACTAAAACTAAATTAGCTGTAAAATAATGAAAATGAAATTACATTTCGGCCTCACACAATACGAGGGCAATCAATTAATTCACCAAATTCTTTGTTTTGTCTAAACAGCTTCCAGTGACGGGGTTTAACCCACAAAAGCATCTTCCCCGCCCGCCGCCCTTGCCTCTCTCCCATAAGCATAGTCGAACTAGTCCGAAATGCCGGCGACTTTCTGACGCCGTCGCCGTCGACATCGCCGCCACAATGACGCCGTCGACTTTCACGATCCGATCCGAGCAGCGTTTGAATTTGAGATGAATGACGTGGATAAACCAAGAAATACATATACAAATCTCATAGCTACATAAACATTTTTGGCAAAGTTAAATTTTAATTAGGCGAATTTATCAACTAAACAAGCAAAACATTTAAATATGTACATATGTATGTAGACAAGGCTTAGGCCAGAGAACCCAGATTAGCCCAGACGGGGCAGCTCGTAGGAATTCCCATTCGTTTGTTTTTAAATTCCATTTTGTTTGTGATTTGACCAAAATTTGCATGGCAAATTCGCTTCACGACGCAGTTTTTTGTTTTGGCCATATTTGTTTTGACACTTTGCGTTGGCTATCTACCATCTATTCATATATAACAAAGATTATCTGATTAGCAAAAAGAGGTTTACAATTAAAACATTTTTATTGTTTATTACAAACACTTTGTTTGGTTCAATTTTGCCATCCAATTGTTGTTTCATGACTCTCTTATATTTTATAGCTGCCTCCCATTCTTGGGTTCGGGTCATGACATCTAGACAGAATTGAATCAATACAGAAGCAATTGTTTATTATTTGCCTTTCCTGGTGTCCGGTAGCCATCACACTCAAGTTGACTTAATAATGACTTATTAATAAATCTCATGCCGAACCTCTAACATAACTTTGCCCTGCATTTGTAATCAGTTTAATAAGCATTACAGAGTGATCCACACAAAACTAGGTGGCGCTGCTATCTAACATGCAGTATAAATAAAGAGTATATTGGGTTTGTTCGTCCGTCTGTCCGTAAGACTTGATACTTGGTATATATTATCGTGTTTACCCGCTGCAACAGATGTATATGAATAATTATACTAGTAAACAAATTATCTTTAGAAAAATCGTTGCCTACGAATAATTGATATAATTAATATGGTCGCTAAAATTTCTTTCAGCGTTCTTATATATTTTAAAATGAGTCATCTGCTTTCTAATTTTTAAAAGTTATTTGTAGTCGTGTGTAAATTTGAAATTATCGCTAAGAAATCTTGCAAGACAAATGTATCGATGTATCGATAGTATCTTGCAAACCATCGATGGTTTTGCAGCGCACTGGCTAATTTTCCGCGAACACGGCATGTTTGTTGCGTGATATTTTGATTTATTACTTTTTTTTTTGTAAGTCCAACGTGTCCGAGAAACTGCAAGCACTCAACAGGTGCAATTGCTGTTGCGGCCATGGGCGAAGTCAAGGATTGGCGGCCCTTCGTGTACGGCGGCCTGGCGTCCATAACGGCCGAGTTCGGTAAGTAAATAGCGGCGATGAATTGTGCTTTTCGGCCAGAGTGTGGTGTAAACAAACATTTGTCTCATGTGCGTGCACATGTGTATTTTACGCAGGTACATTTCCCATCGACACAACAAAGACCCGTCTGCAGATTCAAGGACAGAAAATTGATCAGACCTTCTCGCAACTGCGCTACCGTGGCATGACAGATGCCTTTGTCAAAATCTCCAAGGAGGAGGGCCTGAGAGCCCTCTACTCCGGGTAAGCGCATTCCGGTGACCCAGAAACGTGCCAGTTACCGATCGTATGTGCAGCCCAGCATATGCACGTCTGTAATGTGTGTGCATGTTGATAACGTCGTCGCCTAGCAAAACTAAAAATAAATCGTCTCGTGTTATAATCCGTCCAGTATTTTCATCACACTAAAGTGGACAGTAAACTTTGGCCCTGCTTGATAAGCGCAGCAGCGACCCCTTAGACTTTGTGTTCACACTTGATTTTATTGATAGACAGATAGCCAGATATCAGACCCAGTGTTTCTTGTCTTGCAGCATTTGGCCAGCGGTGCTGCGTCAGGCCACCTACGGGACCATCAAATTCGGCACCTACTACACGCTTAAGAAGCTGGCCAACGAGCGGGGCCTACTAACGGACAGCGAGGGAGGCGAGCGCGTTTGGAGCAACATCATTTGTGCGGCGGGGGCGGGTGCCATCTCATCGGCCATTGCGAATCCCACGGATGTGCTCAAGGTGCGCATGCAGGTGCACGGCAAGGGCACCGATCAGCTGGGCCTGCTCGGCTGCTTCAAGGAGATCTACAAGTATGAGGGTGTGCGCGGTCTGTGGCGCGGCGTCGGGCCAACGGCACAGCGAGCCGTGGTCATTGCGTCCGTCGAGCTGCCAGTCTACGACTTCTGCAAGCTGCAGCTGATGAGCGCTTTTGGTGATCACGTAGCCAATCATTTTATGTGAGCACCACACAATTTGAAATTCATTAAACATAGCTAAACTAAACGTCTCCATTTTCAGCTCGAGTTTCATTGCCAGCTTGGGCAGCGCCGTTGCCTCAACGCCAATTGATGTGATTCGGGTAAGTGGAGCGCGGGCAGTACCCAGAAAAGTCTAATTGCCTCTCTTTCCATAGACGCGCCTGATGAACCAGAGGCACGTGACAATGCTGAACGGTGGCATGGCCACTGCAGCTGCGTCTCCACCAAAACTCTATAGTGGAAGTCTGGACTGCGCGGTGCAGACGATCCGAAATGAAGGTCTCCTAGCGTTATATAAGGGATTTATACCGACGTGGGTGCGCATGGGCCCCTGGAACATTATATTCTTTATCACGTACGAGCAGCTGAAGAAATATTAGCATCGCCGTAGATCAAGAGACATCAAGTACAAGATGTATTCAGCATTCAAACCAAAAAAAAAAAAATCTATTTTCTAATAGGAACATAATTGAAATGACATCAAGCCAGGGTATAGCCACTAAAGTGCCTGTTGCATGTTGACTATCTAATAGCCAGAATGGAAATCCTTCACCAATGAGTAGCGACAATTGAATGAATTTAATATGTGACTGTACGCATTTAAAGTATTCGCATTTGAAACGAGTTTTGTACAGCCCCAATGGAGAGCTAGACAATTGAAAAAACGCCTCTAGTCTTGAAAACGCTATTAAAATTCGAATGCAATAACTCGCATTTCATGTTCCCATCCATAAATGTATATCGCATTTGGCCAAACTTTGGCATTTAAGAACTCATATTTAAGGACAAATTGTGACAAAAATTTAGTTTAATTTAGCTTTTGATTTGGCTTGTGGTTAGAAGCAAATTTAGTTAGAAATTGTTTCAATTTAAAGCAAAACTTGCTGTAAATATGTACATTTAGTTATATATTCTATTCTACATACCAAACAACGATATGTACACGCAAAACTAATAAATAAATATATCCGTTGAAATCTCATAATAATAATAATTTATTTTTATAAATATGTTTGGAACTTCGTTAATCAAATAAAGTTAATTTTTATCAACTGGACTCGTATAATAAATAATTTTCCATTCATTAATGTAAAGATATGCAATTACTATACATGAGACTTATTCACCCCTATCAACGTTAAAGCGAGTCATCAGTTTCATATATTTAATAACAAAGATAATAATATATTGTGGCTATGGTTTGGTTTTGATAAACTTCCAGTTTAAAACTGCGCTAACGACGCATTGTCCTATATATTTACTTGGGTGTTTTACACATGGATTGGATTATTGAAGTAACAGACAGAAGACATGGGAGAAAGTAGTCGATTAGGAATTAGAGTCTCTCTAACCCTCTAACTTGCACTCTTCCTGTCATTTAATGTTTTTTTAAACGATGTTTGCAAAAATATGAGTTGTTGATTATAATATTTCAGACGTAGGGTATTTCGACCTCAAGCTCGCAACCACAAAAGTCCGATAAGTGCATTATTCACAGTAAGGCGAATGTACATTTATATTAAAATATGACATATAGTACAGCATTCAGCAAATGTACATTGTGGAACTTGCATCATGGAGCTGCAACAACGATTATCTCGCGCCTTAGTCCAACGGAATTTAACCGAGTTTAAAGAGGCCCTTCGCCGAAACGCCAATCCCAATCAGCCGGATAAAAACAATATTAGCGTCTACGAGACAGCGCTAGCCACCGCTGGTTGTGCGCAGTTCATCGAGCTTTGCATTGAGAATGGATGCAGTGCTAATTATGTATGTAACTAAGCTCAAAAGCACCTTAATCAATTCAAGTACAAACGGCAAGTTCATTAAGAGCGTTTAGTTCTAGATGATTCAAGTGCATATTGTTCATTAATACTCTTAAATTAAGTTTGAATCGGCTTTGATTTGAGAGAAACCACTGATTGGATTAAGTGCAAAATATAATGGCAAGAGTTCACATACTTGAAATAGCCATAAAACGTAATTTTCTTACTTGTACTTGACTTGAGTACAAAACTCTGGGTGTTTTCTCCGAGTTAGGACCCTGTGTTAACTTTGACTGATTTAAATTCCACTTGCAGGTAAACGAAAGCTTGAATAAAGCAGCCATCAACTATGCCGTCGATTCACAAGATAGTGCAAATGTCGGTGTCCTGCTGGGGTATCCGGGCGTACAGGTGGATCACACATATAAACAACGGTCGCCTTTGTGCTCGTTGGCCAAAAACTTGAGCACAAATAATGCCAGTCAGATAATGGAATGCATGCAACTGCTTCTGGACAAAGGAGCCTCGCCCAACATTCCGGATAATAACGAAATGACCCCACTGTACTATGTGGTGCTGACTCCCTTGGAGACGTCCCAAAAAATGAAAATAGTTGACATGTTTATTAAGAGGCCTGACTTGGACATAGACAGCTGCGGCAATGGTGAACTGCGGCAGGAATTGCAGAAACAGATGCCCCAACT
The DNA here is from genome assembly GCA_035041545.1 of Drosophila colorata. Taxonomy (NCBI): domain Eukaryota; kingdom Metazoa; phylum Arthropoda; class Insecta; order Diptera; family Drosophilidae; genus Drosophila; species Drosophila colorata. The sequence continues at coordinate 1,005,067 of JAWNLD010000222.1, forward strand.
AAACCTGCCTCAAATACGTCGTGCGAGCTTGAGGTGTGTAGGGGGGGTCACCCGCAGTGAGCTTCTCCGTGAACTGCACAACGACAATGTTGACGAATTCCAGCAGTTGCTGGCCAGTTATAAGGAAGATCAATCCGGCTTTCTCGCTGAATGCATCAAATCGGGTTCCCATAAAGTGTTCGACAGTCTCTTGCCTGGCCTCGCCATTGATGCTCAATCTGCAGGAAATGACAAGACATTGCTTGACATTGCCGCAGTATACGGTAATTCGTATACCCTGGAGAAGCTGTTGCAGCACAAGCAGTTTGCTTCGGCCGCCAACGTGGAGACGCTTACAAAAATCATTGCGCGAATGGATGAGCGGTCGGCGAATGCTTGGAGCGACTATAAACGCTGCTTTGATGTGCTGCTGGATAGTCGCCATGTGAACATTAACGAAAGCGATGAAATTGGGCGGACAGCGCTGCACTATGCTATACTCTTTAACCAAGAACACGCCGTGAGGGTCTTACTGCGCCATGGAGCCTATCTGGGCGCATGCAGCCGGTTCAAGGAAATGGCCATAACGGACATTGAGCCGGAGCTGCTAATGGAGCACTTCGATGATTGCTTGACAGCTAACGAATTGAGGCGTGGCGATGAGAACTTTGAGATAACCCTGAACTTCAGTAATTTTAAGCTGCGAGACGGTATTATATCAAAGTATCAAAACGAAATGGAGCCCATCGTCGCAATGGGTGAATCAGCGGAGCTGCGTCATTTGCTGGCTCATCCACTGATCACGACATTTATCTCGGAAAAGTGGAAAAACCTGGAACGTTCATTTTACTGCTACTTTGGATTTTTCTCATTGTTTAGTTTATGCACAACAGCAAACATATTACTTACTTTTTCCAGTAATAGGTTTTCAAATATCTTCTATACTATCTATACTATACTCTCTTGGACGGGCATTGCTTTCCATGCGGCATGTGAGCTGATCGAACTTGTGCTGGGCCCCCTTTTGTGGTCAACAAGGCAATTTTTAAATCTAGCGCACGTTGCGATGCTGATTGTTAGCAACATTGAAAACAGCCCTGAGACATATAGTTGCCGAATTATAGCCGCATTCACAATTCTGCTGATAGCCGTTCAACTAACTAGGCTGGTTGGCTATCTGCCAATCGATTCCATATCTATGCACATACTGATGCTCAAGGTGGTGTTCACGAACTTCTTAAAAAGCTGCATACCCTACTCATTGTTGGTTATTTCATTTGGATTATCATTCCATATACTCAACTTCCATAACCTGTTGGGTAAATCAATTCCTGAATCTATCTTTAAGGTCATAGTCATGGCCACAGGTGAATTCGACGAAAGCAACTTGGACTACAAAATGCATATTTTCGGTTTTGTGTTCTTCATTTTATTTGTAATTATTGTTTCGATAGTGCTCATGAATTTATTGACCGCCATAGCGTTTGCTGATACTCAGGTATACCCTACTATATATGATGATATATGATATAGGAGACGATAACAAACACTTTTTTCTCTTCTTCTAGGCAATTCAATCTCGAGCTGAAGTGAATGGACTAATTTGTCGCGCCAATTTGCTGAGCCGTTATGAGGTATTCCGAAATAAATCCTGGAGATACTTTGATTCTTGGAACATGTCTGCAAGATATTTTACCTCTATACCAGAGACGGTATCCACGTTCCCAAATAAGAAAGGTATTTCCACCACAAAATCTACTGCGCCCGCTGCGAGAGGAACCAAAATGAAGCCCTCAATAACCGCCAGCAAAAACCAACCTATCGCCCAACAACATCACATAGATATTCCAGAAGATCGACTCGAAGTAAAGTTAAGCAAAAAAGTGATTAGACAAATTCTTCAAATTCGGAGATCCAAACAGAGATTGTCGCCGGCGACGCAAGAGCATTTATAAAAGTAGTTTTCATTTAAATTTGTTATTGTGTTGCTTCGAAAATATTATAATAAGAGTATTATATACTTTCAAATCAGCCATCGAATTTAAAACTTGCCAAACTTTGCAACTACTTTAAAAAATAAATTTAAAAATAAAATAACAAAAATGTTTATAAATATATTTTAAACTCATTTAAACAAATAAATAATATTAATAAAAAATAAACGAAATCGGGATGGTGTTGGCTAAATGTATATAACATGCAGAAGGAAGCATTTCCGCCCCATCAAGTATATATATTATTGATTGACAAGTCGAGTCGATTTAGCCATGTCCGTCCGTCCGTCCGTCCGTCTTAAATCTTCACACAGAAACTAGATTGAGTTTAGATCGCAGACAAGATAGAAAAGCAGACTCTTTAAGGACCTGATCCACAAGTGTCGCGATGCTCCACAATTATACTTGGGAAACTAGGCCTTTGTCATACAAAAAAGTAATATTTTTGGATTCAATACATTAAAAAAAAAACTCAGCTGCGCGAATTTATATGTATATGAATTTGAGTATTGTATTAGAATTGAAGTGTTTTTACTTAAAGAGGATTTGCATAAATGTCTACATACCCGTTTTTGTCTTTTTTTGCTGGATGCAGGATAAAAAGCTGGGTCGCTTACGCAGATGTCAAAATATTCTTAAACTTTGCGCTATTTTCGATACTTACAAATTATCGCAAAATGTCGATAACAATCGCATTTGTTCCCCCATCGAACTTGGCCGTCACTAGGCCGGTTAACGGATTTTATTTATTTGGCGGCGTCCCTTTCGATATTCAAGCTGCCGTTGCCCTTAAGCTGTTAACACATCATGGATTTCTTGACAGCACTTTCGACGGGCGCTAGCGCCGAGGTGGGTAATGGTGCTCCTGGTCCTAACAAGTAATTCCCTTTCGTGTTTCTCAGTATGCGACAGCCGAGTATGTGCACAGCTTGGTGCAGGCGGTAACCGCCAATCCGCACAATTGGCTGGCCAAGGTGTCGCACGGTTTTGTCGGCCAGTGCTTTGGAGTGCTGGGCCTGAAGTTCAACGTCAGCGTCAAAGCATTCCAGCTGAGCTATGATCAGCCGTACCGCGAGCACAACTTGAACTACGTATTTCACGTCGTGCCGTTTGTGCTGCAGCACGTGGAGTCCTTTCTGGAGCAGCTGCCCGCAGCGTTGGCGCACTGCGAACGCGTAGTGTCGCGTGAGAGGCCAACATTGTCGCGCTTGGCCGGCGAATTCTACGACTTAACCAATCCCGTGCTCTGTTACTTGCGCGTGGTGGGCGTCTGGACAATGGTGGTGCTCAGTATAACGAACAAGCTGCAGTTAAAGGACAATTCGCTCGATCGATTCCTGTGCGAGCCCTTGGCCAGACTGTCTTTCAGCCTACTGCGTGGCCTGGTCAAATTGCTGCCCGACTACGCACAGAGATTTGAGCTACTCACGGATAACTGCCTTAAGCTCGCCGTGCTCGCACGCTATGGCATATTGTAAGTGGAGACTCTGAGGATCGGATCGGATCGGATCCACTCTTATGCCCAAACAACATTATCTATTTTGTAGCTATGAAGAGACCTGTCAGCTAATGCTGACGCCCCTGCTGGACATGTTTGGCGAGCACTATCAGCTCTTCTGCGGGGTCTCGAAGTCCGCACTGAACTTCATCTACTGGCTCTTCAGCTGCGAGGTGAAGTTTAAAGCCAGCTCTGCAAAAACGTATTTATTGCATTTGTCCCTCACAGATGTCCAGCAAGGACAGTTATATTCAGACATACAAATTTCTGGAAGCGATGCTGGACCGATTTGCGGTCGGACATCAGCGAGATGCAACGGGCAATCTGTACTTGCGCCTGTTTACCAACGAGCTGATCACCGACAAATACCTGGCTATCCAGTTCGAGATGCTCAGAGTGCAGAGCCCCAATCCCTTGCTGCTCGCGACGCTCCAATATCTGCGGACGCTGCAGCGGTATGTTTGTTGGGGCTTCCACCTGTTCCGGACACTAATTGCCCTTATGTTTAGCCACCTGGTCAGCGTTGAAATCTTTCCGCGCCGCTTTCTGGAGCAAATCTTGCTGGTCGTGCTGGACGCGTCGCATGCCACGAACTCGGTGTGCTCCTTGGCTGGCCAGCTGTACGTAACATTGGCACAGCGCCAGTACCAGGAGCAGGAGATATTTGTGCACATGCTGGAAACGTTTGTGAAGACACAGCACAGCGCACGAAAGTGTCCCAGCTACGAGAAGTTCCTGTCGCAGCTGAAGAGATATCTCCAGAAACTGATGGAGCACTTCCCGGCTCTGCAGCACTTCAAGCTCTACCTGACTGTGCTCAATGCGAGAGACGCGCGCAGCGAGCTGATCCTGTTGACGGCGCAAGCTGCAAGCGCACTCTTCGAGCTCCACACGGAACAGTATGCCGGCCAGGAGCTGGCACGCCAGGAGGTGCACAAGTTGCTGCGTCGTTGGCCGCAGCTCATTGAGAGCACCGCCCGCTGGCCAGAGGCTCGCGCTGTCATCTATGGCATCTACAGCGCAGTGGACTTCGAGGCGGTTGCGCAGAACAACCTGAAAGTGAGTTGTGAAAGCACTCGATAATCCTTCTATGAATATAATTTGTGAACGAGTCGCTTTTGCAGCTGATTTGCGCGCTGGAGAGCACTTGCCTGAACATCTTCCTCGGTGATGGGACGCTTAGCGAGGCCGAGCTCTCCATACTCTTCGCCAACATCTGTCGCTCGATTGAGGTGACGGGAAATGAGCAGCTTCTGGTGGCCACGGCGCAGGCTCTGCAGGACAGATACGCAGAGATATCTGTGAAGTTGATGGGCCGCGAGCAGAAAGAGGGCCAACAGCAACAGCTGCACAATTTTGGCGAATGCGTGCGATGTCTTTACGCCCTGCTCAGGCAGGACAAGCTGCGCGGCCACCAGGTGTGCGATATGTACGAAACACTGGCGACGCAAATGCTGCGTGTGGCCGTAACCAACGAGCACCTGGGTAAGCGCGTCCACAGACATCCTCTCACGCACTCTGCGATCTCTCCCGTGTATGCTTGCAGCGCTCTATGGCCACGAGTGCTTGGCCCTCATGCTCGTAGTGCTGCACCGGGAGCGTGACGAACTGGAAGATGTGTACGAGTACGCAGCAAGATCCACGCAGCTGGCGGAGCAGTTGCGCGATATCTGCGTGCGGGCACTGTGCAACCTGTCGCAGAACCTGCCACAGGCCAAGTCCCTGTTCTGCGCCATTGTCGCACTGCAGCTGGGCCTGGAGCACAGCCTGCCATTGAATGCGCTCACCTACGATGCCCTGTTGACGCACATCTCGGACCCGGCGCTGGCAGCGAAGGCACGCGGCGACACGCTGTCCTTGCGCTACGTGCAGGAGATGCACCTGTTCTTTCGCCAGCTGCTCGAATGCGAGCTGATTGCTTTGCCCACCAATCGCATATGGAAGCCGCTGCTGCATTACAAAATGGTAGGACAAGAAAAAACTCACTTAAAATCCAATTGAGGCAACCTTTTCCGTTGCTACTCTCCAGCTGACGACAACGCCGGATTATATAAGCCCCGAGCTGGATCGGCTGATTGCAGTGCTCGTCAGTCGACGCATTGACACCTACGCCCGCTGCCTGTCCGTCATTCAGCTGCACGTCTTCAACGAGCGCGCCAGCAAGAAGCGTATCACAGCTGCACTGGCCGCCCACTTGCGACAGGTCGAGGCGCACGCCAGTGCGAAGGAGGCGTGGCTGCTGAGGCTGCACGTCTTCAATGCCGCCCTGGAGCTGCTGGTGAATAAGCTGAGTGTGTGCCGCACGGAACCAGCTAGCCCAAAGCCACGTAATTACCTTCTACCACTGCGGCACTTGCTGCCGTTGGTGAACACGCTGCGCCTCGAGGAGCCCCACTTTGTTAATATGTATGTAGTTCTTATAAAGATGACATGTCTTTAATTCAATTGTGTGTTCCCCCGGCACAGCGCTCGACTGCTTAAGGGATTGCAGGCGAATGTTGGCGGCCCTGTCGACACGCAGGAACTGGACAGGTTTATAACGCAGATTAGTGCACACAAATATCGCTGTGAGGATGAGCACTGCCAGGCATTGGCTGACGGCCAGCTTAAGACCCAGTTGAAGCCACAGCCGCCGGGTCCGATGGCTATGTGGCAGGTGGAAGCGTTCAGTTATCTAACAGTTGACCTAAATCACTAAGATCAATCAAAAATAATTAAGCTATTTATATTTAATTTAAAATAAGTATTAATTTTTGTACTTGTAAATTCATCAGTTTATTTTTAAATTTAAATCTGCTCTTTATATATGCATATCGAGTGGTACTCGATCTATCCGATCCATCAGCTTATATATTTGTAACTGAAATACAAATTTTAAGTTTACAAACCTTATCAAAACCCGTAGTCTGCTGACTTTGGCGTATACTTCGAAAACTGTTCTGCCATTAGTAAGTGGGAAATTTGAATATTGTCAAAAATACAAATTGTTTAATTTTGTTTTGCCATCCTTCAGTGAAATGAGAAAGAGAATGTCTGCGAATGGTGAAGCGTGCACAGCTACTTCCCTTCACATTTATGCCAACTGCGAAGCGGAATGCGTGGAGCGCAAATCTCTGGTGCTATGGCGGCGTCCACTGAAGACCCTAAAATACAGCATCTTGGAGCTGTTTGCGTTGTTTCTCAAGCTGGGAGTGCGACTGCTGGATCTACGATTTTTGGTCAGCCTGTTGATTTTATTTATAATCTATAAATTGCCGGGACCACACGCGGAGTATATGCAGATCTTGCGGCATAATCTGGCATTCGCTGTCTACTGGCTGGGTCTGGGCCTGCTGTCCTCGGTGGGCTTTGGCACCGGGCTGCATACCTTTCTGCTGTACCTGGGACCACACATTGCTGGCGTTACGTTGGCTGCCTACGAATGCCAGACACTGGACTTTCCGGCGCCGCCGTATCCGGAGCTAAAGGTCTGCCCGAAGGAGCCGTACGTGCGCAAATTACCAGAGATGTGGGACATATTAACCAAGGTGCGCGCTGAAACCTTGCTGTGGGGCGTGGGCACTGCGCTGGGTGAACTGCCGCCCTATTTTATGGCCAGGGCGGCGCGACTCTCTGATAAAAGCCTGGACGAGAGCCTGGAACTGGAACAGACGCAACGTCGTGCCGGCATTTCGAAGCTCTTCGATAAGAGCAAACTTCTGGTGGAACGCATCGTGTTGCGCATTGGTTTCCTGGGCATCCTGCTGTGCGCCAGCGTGCCAAACCCACTGTTCGACTTGGCTGGCGTGGCATGTGGCCATTTTCTGGTGCCCTTCTGGAAGTTCTTCGTGGCCACGCTGATCGGCAAGGCGATCTTCAAGTCGAACATACAGCAGCTGATCGTTATTGTTGCATTCAGTGAGAATCTGGTTGGCGTTCTCGTCGACACCCTGGGCCACGTGCCCTTGATTGGGGCGCAAATGCAGACACCGCTCCAAAACCTCCTGACTTCCACCAAGCAGCGCATGCACCGCAAAACGAGCGACGATTCGCTTAACGGCTTCAGCCTGGTGGCGCTCGCTTTTCAGCTCCTCGCCCTTGTCATTGTCTCCTACTTTGTGGTGTCGTTATTGAACGCCCTGGCCCAGAGGCATTGCAAGCGTTTGCAGCTGCTCAATAAAATCGAGAAGGCCGCCCAGGAGTCTGCGCTCGAGATTAGCTCGGCAGCCAAAGAAACCTTTGACGACACTATCAAAGTTTCGCTAACAATTGAAGAAACGACAGGAAACTCAGGACTTCAGACTCTGTAATCCAATTCGTATTATTTTATATTTTGTATATAGGCTTAAGTTGAAAAAATAATTTATTTAAGAGAATTCAGCTGCGTATCTCAGGCAGGCAGAGAAATAAAACATCAAAATGAAATTTGTTGTATTCTTTATTTCATTATCATTAGTTTTGTTTTGCATTTGGGATTTCTGTTGTTTGTCGTTTGATGTTTGTTGTTTGTTGTTGGTTGTTTAATTGTTAATTTCAATGCCATCATATTTAGTATCCATTGTACATTTACATTCAACAGCAATTTAACACAAAGCCAAGCATTTACTTAACGCAACCATTTTAAATGTTATTGTGTCGAATTGATTTCTTAATCCATTCGATTTCTCGCTTATTTATGACTCATACAAAATGACTCTACAGATTGTGGTTTGTGTGTTCGATCTAAACTTATGCCTGCATACATATCGGGTATGATGACTAACGATTTTCGCCGTACTCCTCTCTGAATACAGATTATAGGGGCTAAAAAAACCATACTTACATAAGTACTTTCAATGCTTCACACACTCCTACGCACTCCTACATCTACAGCTAAATTTCGTCTAACATTTGCACTACAATTCATATGCATGGCCTTCATACGTATGTAAGTAATACTCGTTTATACCCTACAAAGTTCCTTTTTCGGTTCAATCGCCTGCTTAGTACGCGTTTTTTAGTCGAACTTGTCGCTTGGTTCGCCACCTCTCAACATTCCATAACTAAAGTGAAAATCAATATTATGAAATGCATACGATATTATTTACGAGTTTTTGATATATGCACATGAGGGATGAGTATGTTAAGGGGGTTACGTGTACAACAACGTTACGATTTTAGTGTGGCTGATTTTCTTATCCATGGAATTGAAATAATAACCATTTGATCCATGAAGTGATTAATTGCTTTTGTTAACCGTTGAAACAGTCGTACAATAATTTTTATAGATAGATTCAAGATGGCTTTAGAACTTATTAGGAGCGTTTTATTATAGAGTTGTAATATCTAAAGTACATACATACATATACATACAAACAGACGTAAAGTGTAACTATTTGTGGCAAAGTCTTTTCAATAGAAAGAGAGTGAGAGAGTTAGAGCGAGAGAGAGAGAGAGAGACAGAAAAAAGAATGAAAGAAAGTGTGTGAGAGAGTTTGCAAACAAATTATATTTAACACATTTGAACATTTACAAATTGGAAATGAAAAGCTCACAAACACTTTGGGTTTCTTATGGTACTCTGTGGCTATTATATTTCAATATCCTTTAACTGCTCCAATCCTAACTCAGTTTTCATAAGCATTTACGATTTCCAAGGAAAGATTTTTGGTTTCGCATAATTTTCGCTAATTGGATTAAATTGTATTTTTGTATATTTTAGCTACATTCATATACGACACAATCGTTACAGATATCTCATTACAATTTTTGCCCAACCAGCATAATTTTTAATATTTAATATTCCTGTATTGCATAAATTAGTTTCTGCATATAAAACAATTTTATGATTAATTTTTGTTTTGTTTTTTTTTTAAATATTCTTTTTAAATAATTTAGATTAATTGGTTGTTACTTTAAGTATTTGTTGCTCTTTAAGTTATGTTTGAATTATTTTGGGTTCTTATGTTTTTTTTCTTTTCTAAAATTTGACGCCTAATACAATTTTTTTGTTTTTATAATTTTGGTTAAAAATTCATTTTATCATAATATCATCTCCCTATAATTTATGATAAATATTTTTTTTTTTTATATTTACCTAGGTTGTTATTTCATCAAATATTATTATAGAAAACTAGAAAAAGGAATACTCAATTTTACAAAGCTTTCGAAAAGTTATTGAAAGAAGTCTAATTGAATTTGAGTTGTTTGGTAAGAGATAACTCGAAAAGTAAAAAAGGGCGAAAATTCAAAAAATATTGAATGCATTTTTAAAAAAAGACAGTTTCATTTAATGCCTTTATCATATACGTTTTGTTTTTAAGAACTTCTAGGTTTCGGAACATATATGTTTTATTTATTTATTGCAGCTAGTTTTTATATCTTTACAAACGCCTAGACATGTTGGTTATTTTTATTTATATCTGTATGTAGGTACATTTATTGTTTTAAAAAAAGAGAAAATAACTTTAATTATTTATTGCTTTATATTTCTCTCTCGGTTATTAAATAAACAAATATTTAACTGTCCTATGGAAGTATTTTGAAAGACGAATCGTAAGCAGCGGCTTCATTTATAATTATTTTTATTTGTATTATTATTCAACTTTAGTATGTACTTTTACAAAATATTAACGGCGGGAAGTACTACAATCGTTTTGAAGCATTTTATTTAATATATTGCTTTTATTAGCTTGCGTTTATTTAACTGTTTTTAGTTTTTTTTTTTGTATTTTCATTTTTAGTTTTGTTAGTTAGTTAATATAATCGTATTTGTTCGATTTGTAGCAAAATGTTTTTACATTGGTTGATTGTAGAAAAATGTATGCGGACTGTTTTCCATTATTTTACTTCAAAATGCAATTCGTGTCGTTTTTCAGTTAAATTTTTCATCAAAAAGAGCAAAACTGTGTTTTGTATTGTCCTTTAATGTCTCAAAAATTTGTCATTTAGCAATGGTTGTGGTTCCGTTCTTCTTTTTTCGTTTCATTTGTTTTAATAATGGATTGTGAAATTATTATAAATGTTGATGACGCGCATGTTCTTTAGTTAAATTGTCTATTTTTGGGAACACTTGTACTCCATTCGTGATTATTTCTGAAATGCTCTTTACGCATCGTATCCAAACTTTGGACCATGACAATGAAGTGTGTGAACTGAATCCTTGAAGTTTTGTTGCTTTTTTTTAAGTTTTTACTTTCGTTTCAATATTGTCTACTACTTATTTACATCCCTTGTTTATGTTGTTCTTGTGTCCATAATATTATATTTAGAATTCGGGCCGATTTCAAATTTTAAAAATTAATATGAGCTTCATTTTATTTTTATACTTCTATTATTTGGAAGTTATCTGCTAATGACAGTTAATCGTTATCGCTTATTGATTTCGTTTTTAATTTTATTCTTTTTCAAATTGAGCTTAAATACTTTTAACGGTTTCTGTTGCTGTTCCAAAAATTCTTTTAAATGCCATCGATTGTTCATTTCTGATGCTTACTCACGGTTCGGTTGGAATTATTATACAAATCATGTAAATACATAAATAAATGAATAAATTGAAGACGTTGAAAGAAACGCTAACAATTATATTACATAACTGTCATAAGGGAATTGCAAAGGACTCTTTGTGAAGCTGAAGGCTCTTAACTTGTTACGATTAGACATTTGGTTTGCTGTATTTCTAGGTTCTAAAATATTTGTTAATTCTATTTGATGCCATTTTCTGGTTGGTTTATTTTCGGTATCGGGTTTAGCTATTCGTGTTAATTGTAAATTAATTTAAATTAATTATATATATATATATATAAACTATATACACTTGCGTTGGCTATCCGACAAAATGGTGCAAATTACGGCACGTTTTGCCCAACGCTTTCGAGATTCTGCCTGGGTACGAGTAGATCTCTTAAATATACACCCTGCGCGGTGATGTCCACATTTTTTTGTTGTTAAATATAGTCAAACAGTCCTGCAAAGAATGGAAAATGATAAAGTGCATAATTTACAAATCGATATTTTGGGAATTATTTGGTCTTTGTTGCGTACTTCATTTAATGCTCTGCAAATATCCATAAAATCACTTTATCAAGTGCAGATTATTGTGCTTAAGTCAATTATTTTGTTGGTTTCCTTGGTTGTAGTTTCTTTCGCACTGAACCGGAACTGAACTGGTTCGGCAGCTTAGACGAACCACTCGTCCTTTTGAGCAGCGCCGACAGCGGCATTGGCATTCGGATGATTGCCAGCAACGGCGATGTTCGTCTGGCTGAGTCCGGTGGAGTTTTGCGAAAGATCTTGACCTAATTGACGGAATTTGCCAAGCACCAAATGGGACGGACTTTGGTGGCCATCTTCAAGTAGTTGTGTGGAATGCGGTGGTACCCGGATGGTCCCGCAGGGTGATGCCAGTTTCCCGACGCCGGCGGCAATTGCGTATGCTCTCTCGTCAACGTGCCCCCAACGCCAATACCCATGCCAACGCCATGGTAATGCAGATGCTTGGACGACCCATTCGTCTCCGCATTGTGATGCACTGCAATCGCACAAGGATCAACAATTGTCAGCAATTCAATTCGATAGTCAAGGCAACTTACGCTGCAGCGCGGTGTTCTGGTTGGCGGCGTTCTCGTCCTGGCGTCGGCACACGCAGATCGCGATGGCCACAATGAGGGCGCTGAGCACCAGCAGCACGCCGACCACAATTAGCACGAACCAGGTCATGTCCACGCCAAACACGGTGCTCGTCGTCTCATCTAAAATAGAGAAATTTGTTAAAGAGGCATCTTCCATTAACCACTGGAACCACTTACTCTGGCAGAGATTCTGCACCGACTCGTCGGAATTGTCGCCACAGTGGTTGACGCCATCGCACAGCAAATCGGGATTTATGCAGAACTCGCGTGTGGCGCAGGTGAAGTCCTTGCAAGTGTGCTCTGCAATGGGGTAGAGGGGTCAAATGAGAATGCTTCCAATTACTCAGCGTGTCAACTTACTGGGATCCTTCACCGATGTTATCACCAACTTGAAACCGTTCGCATCTGTTCCCCAGCCGTCGGTCACGTACTTCAGCGTCACGAAGTTCGTGCGCGTCAATATCGCGTTTACCGTGTTCTTCGTGTTGCGACAGGAGATGTCAATCTGCAAATGAAATTCGCGTAATTAACTCGAATTTTCTTCTTGGCGAGACAATCAATAATCATAAATACTCAAGGGGAATACCCAAAGACTTATTCTTATATTCCCAAATGAAGTGCGTTTTTTTCGCATCGATTTTTTGAATTATTGAATTGAATTATTTTCTAAATAAAAAATAATTATATTCTTGAAGGGGATTTTATAATTCTCTAAAAACTTTTTTGTTTTCCTCAAACTACTATGGAATACTATATAAAAACTGTTCAATGTCAAGTTTTTGTAAGCAGATCTAGTTTACAAAGAACGGGTAAACGGGCTTGAATATACTTGTATTGCGGCCTTTACTTTTATAATGATAAGAAAAAACTTTAATTCTGTGCAGTTTATTACAAAGGACTATTTTCAGCCATTATTGGCATGTACTATTATTATTGTCAGTGCCAAACTAAAGCTCAGAGAGAGAGGGAGAGAGAGTGAGAGGGAGACGCATTGCCTTTATACATATATTCTGGCCAAGCCCACTTAGCCTTAGTTAACTGCTCGTGGAGCTCAATTTGAAGAATGTGCAAGTGGCGAAAAGTGGGCAGCTTGTTAGCAATGTTACAAAGACGAAAGCCAACTCTGGTGCGTGATATTCCATCAATGCCATGGAAACTGGTGCATGCCACCAACCCAACCCAACCCAGCCCAACCCAACCCAACTTGGGCTGGCATCAGTTGCCAGGAGCTCACCTCCTTGCCCTTCAACTCCTGCATCTACGGTGGCGTCCTTGTCGCGCTGCAAAGCTGCGGTTAGCCATGCACACAAGGAGCCACATGAATGCAAAGCCAATCCCGATTCCTGGAAGCTGTGCCCCCGTCAGCAAAATGGGCCACACTCAACTGGGAGCAGCTACTCAGGTGGAGGTTAAGAAGGGATTCAGTTGCTAGGCTTAAGCATAATAACTTGGGATAGTTGGCGCTTGTGATTTTTTTTTTTTACTACTTATTACTACTGCATTAAAGAAAAAAATAAATAAACACATTTTAATTCATTTTAAGAAATAATAAATAACTTTATTTGCGAGATACTCACGTTGAGTTAATTTTTAAAATGTCATATCTAATATACATTTTAATAAACTTTAATTTAGTTGAAATTTAACTTTTAAAATCATAAAGCCTTGGCCTATAAATATATTTATTTTATACATATAGAATTTTCAATAATGCTAAACTTTTATAAATGAAATATAATCAATTTGAATGTGATTGCATTAAATATTAATTTTCATGGAAATATTTAAAAACTCCTACGATATAAGTTTGAAATCAAAATAATTAATAAATAATAATTAAAGCCAATAATTTTTAAAAGTATAATATCTAATATACATAATAATTTAATTGCATTAAAAATGAATTGCCATGGGAATATTTAAAAAATCCTAAAATATAAATTTTAATAGTCTTTCATAATGCTTTAACTTATGGGATTTCCAAATCCAGGTCTACCACTAGCATATATCAAAGCTCTACTTCTGTCTGGAGCCAGGCAATATTTTATCATGAATTACACTTGAAAAAACATCAAAGGTTGCCACTGTGGCTGCTCGGCGTTAGGTTGCCGCCGCACATCAACGCCACCGATGCCGCAAAGTGCACAGCGAGCTTGATGATGAGCATGTCTGTCGTCTCTGCCACGTGCCACGCCACGCAACGTTCGCTCTGTGTGTATGTGCAACCTAAAAGTTGCAACGGGGTTCATCAAAGTCCACGTCGCACCCACAGAGAACGTGTGTGTGTGTGTGGGTGTGTGGGTGTGTGTGCGTGTCATCGTTGAGGCCTTTGCTGTGGTTGCCTTTCTTGACACAACGTCCTGGTCTTTGGGTGCAGCTACTGCAGATCCTGCATTTGCTGGGCATCTTCGACGTGCGGCGCTTTGTGGCATATTTTAATTTTGTTGCCGCCCCCAAAAACGCCAACTTTTCACTACATTTTGTGCGCCCACCCCCCTCGCCCCTCTGCTTTGTATGCACACAGAGCTCTCTCTCTGGTAGAGAGAGGGAGAAAGAGAGAGAGAGAGAGGTTGGGACAGTGTGGCAAAATTTTAATTTTGCATTTTGCAAGGCAGTGACAACTTCGTTTGGGCCAAAGTATTTACATGCCGGGACGACTCTCGACTGAAACGTTATTGGTTTTTCGAGCTTTGGTTCGGTTTGGCTCGCTTTGCTGTGGCCGGTGGCTGGTGGCTGGTGGCATGCAAATGAGCTCAAGACTCGAATTAAGTTGCCGGGGAATTCATAAATCTTGCCGCATCACTCATACGCCACGCAGCACAAAGACACATTAGCAGCGGGCGCCCGCAAAGGGTTGAAGCGCAAAAAACGAAGACGTGCAAAGCTTCTTAGGTCACATGCAACAGACTCTGACTTCAACTAGCCGAGCCAGGTGCCTGCGTGGGCGGTGAGGGGGCGTGGCGGGGCGGTGCCTCCCAACAGTTGTAAGTCTGTTGCAAAACAAGCCACTTGGCAAATATTTAAGCAAAGGCTCTTAAGATATGACTCGACAAAAAACAAAGAGCAAAATAAACAACAGCAACAACACCAAAAACCACAAGTGCTGCAAGACGTCGAGAAATCCCAATGCAAGACCAAAATAATCGGCTTTCAACTAAGAAGCCATTTCAGCTGCATATTGCCAAAGTAAGTTTTAATTTCGGTTGCAAACACAACGAAATCATTTTTCCGAGTAGATTTATTGAATTTCTGCTTTGACAACTGAACAATATAGAAAGCTGATTTTCACCACTAGCGCAGCTTAATGTAAAAAATTCAATTTTGCTTAAATAAACGGAAAAGTCACATTTTGATTGAATTTTCTAGTAGTTTTCTTTATAATATTTATAATATGTACTAGCCTTAAAAATGTAGTAAGCTTTTTCTTTTTTTAAATAGTAATATATTTGCTATCATTTAAATTTGTATTATTATTTAAAACTGAATTTTTATATAATTTTGCTGTACAAATACATTTTCCAATTTCTGTTTTGAAAATTAAAAAATATAGATAGCTGATTCCAACTTTCATCTGTTGGACAGCAAAATGCGCAACTTTAGACAAGAAAATCTAAATTTAACCTAATCTACGCAGAAGTCGAGTTAACGTAACTGTCAAGTAAAATTTGGATCAACACCTATGGATCTATAATTTGCATCTAATACATGTATCTGATTCGTTTTATACTGCAATATTTATACTACAAACAAAATATCGACAGTAATTTCCATAGAAAATAAATAATTAAAGCTGACTTTATTATGTTAATGTCAGAATATGAACGAACACGAATTCCTCGGCCCGTAACAACCTGTTACCAAGGTAGAGGCAGTTACATTGATTGGCACTTCGGCTTTACTGTCCGTCTTGGACTTGACTTTTCGTAATTAGAAGCTTAAAATGCCATCGATTTTGTCATAAACTTTGACTCGTTAATTTTTTATGGGTCATTCAGGCCGACACAGCAATTATGTTGGGGCTGTTTTTGGCTGGATTCGAGTAACCACACCGAAGCTGTTCGAACAAAAATAAATGTGGCCTGAATGAGTGAGACGACTATGTGATACCCTGTGCTTAACTAAAGAGAAGAAAAACTACAAATTTGCACTAATATTCTTGTAGTTTATTTAAAGAACTTTATTCAATGCGCTTTAAATTTTTTTGTAGGGCATTTTTATTTCTAATACACTCTCGTCTAGCACAATTTTTACTTGTCTTCTTTGGCAGCTGCATTTTTGTGTGGTTTCTCTGGGATTTAAAGAATTTAGCTTATGCTTATGTGCTGCATTCTGGCCACTTGCCTTGGCTTACATTTGCGCACACACACACACACCCACACACTTGCTGTCTGCTGCCACGCCCACGCATATAAAATAATATAATGCAGCGCAGGCAACGGGGCGTATGAAAAATGAAAATTGTTGCTGATAAAATCAGAGCGCTATCAGCCAACTCAGCTCGGCAGTTGGCAGCTGCCAGTTGGCGCCGCATTGCGACCGCAGTGGTGCAGCCAACCCACTCAACCACTTAGCCACCCAACCAGGCAACCACCCACCAAGCGACCGACCGACATTCTTACCCGTTGTCATCATTGCAAATGTCGCAGCGGCTAAAATTATGCCTACATTTTTCCAGAGTGTGTGTGTGTGTGTGTGTTTGCATATATTCGAGGGTGTGTGTGTGTGTGTGTGGCATTACGGAAACCCCGCAGGGATTGAATCTAAAATGTCAGAGGCATCAACGTGCTCCGATTGTGCATGTGGATCATGAGGCTGCGACACAAATTGCAATTGCTTTGCCTTCGCTTTGGCTTTGGCTTTTGCCAACATTGAGGACATTCCCGCAATGATTGGCCTTAACTTTCGCTATTACAATTACTCGCATCATGTCAAATACTTTGACAATCGGATGAGGACGTTTGCAGGGCTACGCACAATAAAAAAGTAAAATCAAATAAAATTCAAAATTTTTTGATTTTTGATTTAATTTTTTTGTAAGTGTATAAGTTGCAGAATGTGCTCTTAAGCATACTAATAGTTTAACGTGACATAATGGAACATATAACGTCAGTATCTATGTAAAGAAAACTAAAATCTTGAAAATAGCTGGATTTCCTTATGTAATTTTCTTTTTTTTTTTAGTATAGAATGCTGAATATTGCAACTTTCAATTAATAATTATTTTGGTCACATATCTTCTTGGATTTTTCTTTTAATACAAGGCCTAATAATAAATGCGCCTGCATTACGGCCTGAAAACAAGTTATATTCTAGTCGAGCACTTGTAATTATTTTGTCAAACCAAAATTGTTTAATTAAGCGAAGCTTTAACTTTTCAACTCTATAACAATTTGTATTGCAACTATGATCACAATTTGGAAAAACAGCATAGCTTTTAGATGTGTTTATTGAAATGGAATATTTAATTTTACTTTATACCCATATACCACCTGAAATCAATTTACTCACCTTGGGCGTCGATACGGCGTGGGCTCCATCGTAGACGAGCAGATGATCATTGCAGTCCAGCTGGAGCATGTCGAAGCGCAGCATGAAGCGCTGCAGAATCGAGTGCGTCTGAAAGGTGATGACGCAGTCCAAATTGCGCTCATTCTGGGACCAGAGGACGGCGCCATCAATTTTGCGATAGAGCTGCTGCAGAAAGTGATTCTTGCACAGCGATTGCATATAGTCTGCAAGCAGAGATCAGGGTTGTGAGAAGCGATATAATGATAGACTCCACTTTTAATAATGCTTAATAATTTAACAATTTTGCGGCTAACACTTTGCACACTTTGGGCCGGCAACCAGCGCCGGATGCCACGTCCTGTTCCAACTTCTAAACTTCCTTAAACTTAATGGTTGTGATTTCCACAGCGGTGGCCGCCCGACAGCCTCTCGTGCGTTGCGCCGGAAAATGTGCACTTAAATTTTAATGGGAGAATGAAAAATTCATTTACGCTTCGTTTCACGTATTTCTGGCACATGTTTCCATGCATTTACTCTCAAGTACAGCCCCGAGTATTGGTGGAAAAGTGTGTGTGTGTGCAACATAAATAAGTGAAAAATCCATTTCATATATATAGAGAATACGCGATGCAGCCATACAAAAGTCTATTAAAAATACAATAATTACTTCTGATTGGTATTAATTAAAGTGGGTAATCAGCTAAAGTATTTTATATCAATAATGTAAAATTAACTAGGCAATCGGAGCAAGCAGCAGAACGCTTGCGAATGCGACACATAAAAGAGAGCACACAAATACTCCCAGGAGAGACTTCAAGTGTGAGAATATATGACTTAATTCAGTCTTAATTAATACTCTATGAAAGTCAGTTCGGCGAGCCATCGCAATGCATTATTTAAATGACTTTCAATTAGTTTTAATAAACAAAACTATTGCGCTTAAGTGCGAAATCCATTAACATGAAATGAACGCCATTATCAAGAGCGGCGGACGGTGGCCATTGGCGGTGCATGCAAATGAAGTCAGAAACAGGACAAAATTGTCGCATAAAAGCCAAAAGCGTGCAGAGACCAACTGGCGATATTCGAGATTTTAATGAAACACACACACTGTGTGTGCGTGGAGGGGCGTGACGGGGGGCTCACGTGCGCCTGATTTCAGGCAATTTCCTGCTTAGCAACCGCTTCCGCTTTCGCCGTCGCACTAATTCAATTTCGCTTCAATAAAGCGCACACGAAGGCGCCGAGGCGAAAGGCGAAAGGCGAAATCGAAGGCGAAAGAGCAGTCTGAAAAGATGTCGTCGCAGCAGGCCAGCAGCGAGCGTGCACAGAAGAGAGGGGGAAGGCGAGTCAAGGAATTTAGTGCAAATTCGTTTTACGCCTCAGCCACACACACACACACACACAAGCACAAACAAACATACAGTCGCACATGCAAACAAAAAGTGGGCACGCGCGAGCGAGATAGCATGATTGTAGGCAGCTCGCTTGGCGTTGCCACACGTTGTGTGAATGCTTCATTTGCAGGCACAAATGTTGGCGTTGCCATTGCTAGCCGTCGCGTTGCCAACTACAAAATTGAATTCACAATTGAATTGAATTGCCAGCAAAAGCGGGCCTTTTGTTTTAGACCATCTCTTGCTTCTATTTTCCTTTAACACACACGCAAACACACGCACACACATACACAACAGCCACCGTCCAGGGGCCCGGACACAGACAGTTTTGCGTGTTTTATATGTAATTGGCAATTTTGTTACACATTTCGCTTTGATCTTCGGCAGGTGAACAGCAACGACAGCGGCAGCAGCAGGTAAATTGGCGGGTCCAAGTGGGCGGATGCACAAATTTGCCGCAAGGCATTTGCCAAATAATTCACGATTTGCCCCTAACGAAATGAAACTTTTCGTTGCGGTTCGTTGGCTTTTTATATTCATCCCTATGCCGTCCAATTCCCTTCCAATACCCCGCTGCCGTTACCCAAGATTGATTACAGTTTCAGTTTTTGGCCAAGTTGATGATGTGCCCGGAAGTTTCTTTTGTGAAAATTCTGAATAATTTAGCATACATATATACACATACATACATGATCCATTAAATTAAGTTAAATATAGATTTGTTAAGGAATCAGCGTCAGGGAAGCTGCAGAAGTGTTCGATTTGTAAACGTGCTTTTACTTTTCGCTAGCACTGTTGCTGCCAGCCGACAAATGGCCTGCAAAATGGGAAGAGTTCATGCTGGAATCGGTGTACATAACCAGATACCCGGAGACACTGAGAAATGGAATTTCTGCACAATTTGCCACTGCTCGGGGATAGAGACTGGTCTGGAGTTGGCTGCAACAGTTGCCAGTTACCAGTTGCCAGCAGAGAGACAATTGCAAAATATCAATTACGGATGAAAGTAAAGTGCTCAAGCACATACACACACACACACACACACAGACACACACACACACACACACACACACACATACATATATGCATACTCGTATATATTTCCCTGCAGCCACGGCAACAGCCACGGCGAAATCCTTCAATCATTTCTAGGCAGGCTTCACTGGCGTGCAGTGGGTTTAAGGATGCTGCCGCCCACTCCTGCACACATCTACATAATATCGGGATTACTCATATTGCGCAGCTGGGCCCCAGCCGCCGTCGCTGACATTGGGGATTTTTAGATGTGGTACAAACACGACAGCAATCGGTTGCCGAGTCCGCTGGGAAGCTGGTGGAGCTCATGTGACAACCGGAGCTGGAGCTGGAGCTGGGTAGGAGTAGGGGTTAGGGATAAGCAGCGTCAGATACATTTTCTATAAATTACGGCAGGATACAGTTCCATTTGCAGCTGGCACAGCGCAACTGCAGCCAGTCTTCAGTTTAACTCCATGTCCGGGTTGGCTAACCGGCCCAATTCCGGTTCGTCCTCGCTTCAGACGATGTTTATGCACTCATGAATGTGCCAGGAAAGGGGCGCTTAGTCGTGATAACTGCCAGCGCAATGAATGACATTTGGGGAGACAAGGGATTATATATTTTTTGGCTAATGCTATATTTTTGCGGCTGCTCTCAAAGCAGTGAAAGGAGGATTGACAACAATATGAAGAAGTTGTATAGGTTTTTAATATCCTGTAGTCAACCGAAGATGCCGCTCAAATGCATTCCCCTGGCCATTGGCTTATAATTTTACTTACAGTGGCTGCGAGCAAGTTAATACATTTAAGAAGTTGTTTTAACTCAACTTATATAAAATTCATTCTCATTTGTCTATAAAAAGAGCTTGGGTAAATTATATATTCAAAGTCAGAATATTCAAGAATATTAATTGAAAAATTATATTCATTAAAATATAATAAACTTGAATTTGTGTAAATTCTATACTTGAAAGTCTGTTTATTGCTTGATTTAATTTTTGTACAATTCAAATTTGTGTGGGTCCGAACATTCCGCATGACGAGGCTCATGGTTTAAGGATTTCAGAATGCATTGGTTGACTACTCCCGAAGGCACAAATCCTGTGCGAGCCTACTGCGGTTGTTGGTCATTCGGAAATGGTCGCAGCTGAGCCCCCTAAATGGGCAACAAATCCAAGGCCAAATTATGGCTCAGGGTATTAGTTGCCCAGCTCCACATCCCACCCTTCACACACACCCACTCACAAGCCAAGATTTTCATTTCTTGTTTGGCTTTTATTTGTTGCTGTTTTTTGTTGTTGTTGTTGTTTTTGCTTTCTTTTTGGTGTATTAAGTGCTCAGTTTGCACAAAATGGGCTCAAGGCATGGTCCGGGGGGCAGGCGCCCACGTAGAAGGTTCCGCGGTTCGGTTCGGTTCGGTTCGGTTAATGGCCAGATTAGTTAGTCGAAATGTCATTTGTTAGCATGAAAGCACTGCCAAAAAGGATTAAAATTAGCATAATTAATTTCAATTTCAAATTAGTCCTTACAAGGCTTTATGCTGTTGTTATTCATCGAAAGTGCCTCCTGAGACCGCAACTTGTGCCACGGACTTCGAGTTTCGATTGAATTTCATACTTAAAATATTAGACGAAAGCAAAATAGAAGCATGAATCGATTGGGAGAAAAGCTGTCAAAGGAGAACTCAGAAGCTGAGTTACACAAATCAATTTTCTCTTTGAAAAATCAGGCACAGCTGAATAAAATATGAACTGATTTTATGGGCAGCTGAAAAGAGCTGATTTATTTAAAGAAAGAAGCAAAGTGAGAGGTTTTTCAAACGGAAATTATTATTATATTATGCAGAGGTAGTAGAAAAGTAGGCAAAAAAATAATGAATCAGTGCAGAGAGCAGTGATAAAGTCATTGTTCATATCCAATATACTGGAACTGCAATATAAAGTAGAATGGAAATCGATTTGATCAAGCGGAAAGAAGCCCCAAGTGAGAAGTAACCATGTCATGGTCCCATATCAAATATAAATGCGAGGACATGGCGATATTTACAGAACATTTTCGACCAGATTCAGGACCAATCCCAAATTGTGTCATCTAAACTGCGGCGAGGCACTCGACAAAAACCGGGCAACCGCATTATAACGCACAGCGAGTAATAACGAGCCAAAAGGATTCTCGAGCGCAGCTAAAAAGAAAAAAGCAGAAAACCGCGAGAGATGTCCACAGACTGATGGGCTATTTGGTGGCTTAATGTTTCCGGCCAAGGATAGCGTTGCGTTTGCCGGAACTATTTGCTGGCCTTTAATGCGTTTGCTCAAACTCAAATGACAATGCTGCCGCCATGTCGAGCAACCGCCTGCAAATCTTGGCGCTGGTTGGGCCGGGGAGGAATCCTTGCACACACAAACCCAACACATTGGCGTTGATTTCAGCAGCTAGAAACTCTGACAGCTGAATTGGCAAACTGAATGCCAATGCACTCGTTATACACACACACGCACACACACACACCCCACTCACTCCACATGCATGCAAGAACTTACTGTTGGTAGTTTGAGCAGTGGAAAATTATGTTTACCTTGCCTCAACGTTCTAACGTCTTATATTGAGCTTAGCGTCTTCGTTTGGACGTACTTTTTACGTCTTTACTTACGACCAGGATTCCCAAACTAAGAACACCAATATGTATGCACTATTCCCCCACTTTACGTCCCCCTTCTTGCTTGTTGTGTCCCTCAGTTGGGCGGACAGCTGCTGTGGGCACCTGTTCGGCACATTACTCAGCAGTTGCGATTCCTGTCGAAGCTTCTGTTCTGTTTTTCGACCCATCCTTTTGCCAGATATTTGCCTGAGCCGGACTAAAAGCTGCGCCCGGATTACGTCGGTCTGTCAAATACTGTATGTACTTTCTTTATGTGCTTATGTGCGAACACCAAGTGCTATATTTATATGAGAAATACATTTTAGTTTTACTTTATAATATTATATTATATTTATAAAGCTTACATTTTCTGCTCTTGAAATATTTAAAAAAAAGATATATATATAGAACTGATTGTTCGAATGCTAAGTTGGAATAATTAACTGACAAAATAATGCATATATTTACAAGTCTATAAAAATGTTAATAAAAACTGCCCCGTCTTTCTATTCAAATCTTTTTGTGCTTGTCGCAAAAAATTAGTTTGATAGTTAAATTGCCTTAAATATGTGGTATATAATAAGCAATAATATCATTTAATATTTAAAATATATTAAAATTTGAAGTTGTTTGAGTAATAATCGATTTATTTATATATTTAGGTATGCATCTCTAACTAAGCCTTTAGAAATATAATTTGGTAAGTAATAAAATTTCCCCTTTCTTTCTGATTGTAATCAAAATATTTAGAAATTTTGGATCTTAAATTGTTTGCATTAAAATCATATGAATTAATATTTACATAACAGTTCATATTTGCATATTCAAGAATTTATTCCAAATAAAAAAGTTGTAAGAATGAGTTGAGAGTTATCTTTCCAACTTGACTGTTTCAACATGATCTGTATATAAATATAATTTGGCTATTTTGTGAAAGGCTTGAGCATTTTGTGCCGGAATTTAGGAAAATTCTTAATCGCATTCGTCTCGCCTCCTGCTGCTATGAAAATCTGCTTGACCGCCGACATTGAAATGCAAATGTAATGTAAATATTTTAAACTAATTTTCAGTGATTATGCAAAACCGCAAATAAATCTGCAGCAATGGCATAAAATTCATGGCAAACAATGGCACGTTACGGAACCGCAGCCGAACCCAAAGGCAACTGAGTGCGTGACCCAGCCGGTGGGGTCGGGGTAAAGGAGCAGAGGGTTTTTTTTTTTTTTGCACTTTGGACCGTGGCGAAACTTTAGCTTGAAATCCGCTTGGTTTTTTGGCTGGCTGGGATGGGGATGATGATGGTACGGAGCTATGTAGTATGTGCCTGGCTATTTCGCAACAACAAAATAATTTCGCTGGCTCGTTTGTCAAACTAATGGCAGGAATTTGAGCAATTTAAGTAACAAAGGTTAAACAATGAATTTCCTGTGCGCCAATATTGAATTTAGCTGCCCTCCACTGACCTCCCCCAACCACAGCTGGCCCCTCCCTGTAAGGCATTCGTGCTGTGTGAAGATGTCATCCACAACACCTACCCAGGCCGGCCCTCGTCCTGGGCTCGTCCTGCGCAACCTAATGCCAAATCACACACAGTTGACTAAACCCCCCCCAGATGTGGCAGCAACAGCAGCAGCTGCTGGCCAGCTCACACGCTCCATTAGCGCGTCCAAAATTCGCAGGCGTCTGCCTCGAGTGGTTCAGTGGTTCGGTGGTTCGAGTTTTGCTTTAATGAAATATGTGTATATATCTAATTGAAGTAAATGCTTGTCGTGCCTGAATGGCCCTCGGCGCGTCGGGCCATCGCATGGCCAGGCTCCACTTCTGAGAAAACACACAGTTTTCAATTTAATTGAGCCTTCGGGGCAATGTTTGTTGCCAAGTGCTCCAACTCAAGTACGAAACCTTATAGGCTTAAGCGTTATCGTGAACTGTAACGCACTGCTATGAGATGCCACTATAAAAAAACAAAAAAAAAATATATATATATATATATATAAATGCTGCTGTCAGCTTTTCCTGATATTTTCTAAAGTTCTGCAAATAAATATTTTTCAACTTCATCAAACAGCGCTGGGTAAAGTGGCCAATTCACGTGCAACTTGAACGCATCATTAAACTTTTGTCAGTTGACAGCAGGAGCGAGTGGCGAGTGGCGGGTAGCAAGTAGCGAGTAACCAGTAATAGGTAACGAGAAACTGCAAAGATGTGGCAACTCCGCCCAATCCCCTCACTTGACACAAGCCAAAGGCCACTCGAGCGTGTGCAACAAAGACAAAGTGCCAAACTAATGAAAGCCCGGACGAGGACTCTTCTAATGGCCGTTAAGTTTCACTGCGTTTCCCTGGTTTCCCACGTTTACCTCGTCCTGGCCGCCGTGGGTCCATTGCAATAATCAAGCAAATTGCCGTCTGTCAAAATGTTCAAGAGTTGGCAAAAGTGTGAAACTTTTTGCTGAAATGTGTCAGGACATCAGCTCAGGCACAAGGACTTGAAACTTTTCCCTGATCAATTGAGTGTCAAAGTCAGGATATGATATTAAATGAATGAGTAAACAGCGCGTAATGAGATCTATTCATAAATAAGTTCCGCTGAATGCTCATAAATGCACCTCTGTCTAGCTCTCTCGCTCTCGCTCGCCGTTGATTGGCTACATTTTTGACGCATCTGATTTTGGATTAGATTATAGCCTCTACCATTTCTAGCTGCACTCAGTGCCATTCCCTTTTCATTCCTGCCACTCTCTCAGTCCCTGCCGCCAGCTTTTATGCCCCGGAGTGCCATTACAAACGTCACTTGGGCAATTAGCGGCTCTTTCTTGAGTTCTGCTCTTTGTCTTTGCTGTTTGACTGGCTGCCCGGCACTCCGGCAATTTTGCATACTTTGATTTTGAATTGGTCGGCGGTTTTCTTCAGCTTTGATTGACAATGGCTGCTGCTTCAACTTTTCCAGCAGTTATATTTATTATATTTTTTTTTTTTTGACAGCGTTTCGGGCACAAAAAGTTTTTTGCTGGACAGCTGCTGCAAACTGTTGGCAAGACCGTTTAAATAAAGTGCTGCATTTGAGTAAGTGGTAAGTGAAGGGCGGTCTTTGAGTTTTGTCAACAGTTCAAACAGTTGGGATATTTAATTGTAATCGATTTGGAATTTCAATTAGACTTTAGATGGAGTCTCAACTTTTTTACACATATATAAAAAGTGTCCTTTTTTATTTAAAAGCATTTTGATGGTCTGCCAGTTAATCTCCTTTTAGCCAACGAGAAGTTTCTCCATCCAGCTCTATACATTTCTATCTCACTCTCTCTGTCTTTCTTTTTTGTTCTTTATATTTAGCTATAGTTTTTAGTGCTCTTTAACATAAAATTTATTAATATAAGTTTTTAATTATACTATTGTATTTTATATTTAACTCAGAGAAATTCTTAAAAGTGTTTTCTGAAAGGCTTACCAAGGATAATAAACTTGCCTTCTGAATTTTTCCTTAGCACATTGTTAATTAAACTTGCGCCGCGATTCAATTCTCTTTTATTTTACCCCCTAAGTGTTCTTAAATATTTTTCGAATAATTTTTCCTTATTCACTTAAAACAAAAAAGAAAATTTGTTTTTGCGTGCAGCTAGAAAAATAAAATACTCAACTCAAGGGAAAACAAAGCGAATATTTTTTGCTTATAGTTTTCGCTGGGCAAGTTTTACTTTACTGCTAGTTTATTACGCTATTGTTTTCTTTGTTGTTTTCATTATTGTTGTTTACTTATTTCGCCGCTGTTGTCTAGGCGCTTGTAGTAATAGTTTCTGAAAGGGGGCGGGGCACGGGCGACGACCACGGAGATATTTTTCTGCTTTGTTTTGCGAGCGCGCGATTAACTATTTTTTTTTTTTTTACTTCAACCGGCTCTTTTTATACCCTTCACCCAAAGATATAAAAATTTGTAATAAAAGTGCATGTTTCAAAGGAAAGGAGATGCATCAGCACAAATGAAATACCAAACTAAATTTTTGATCAGCTAAAATAATGAAATTGTTGCGGAGACAATCAGAGTTAAGGATATAAAATTGAAAATTCAAATTTAATATAATATAAAATTTAGCTGTAGATACTGGGTATGTCGTAGTCAAGCACTGTTTCTTTTAAAAGCAAAGCCTAAGTGGAACACGCACACACACACACACACACCAGCACATTTAGATACATACACACAGTCACACGAATACGAGAAGATAGTCAGGATACACCCACAACACAGCCGCCAAACACAAAGCCCATCAGGGCCAACACGAAAGAGGCTTGGGATACTTCTTTTGATTATATATATATATATATATACACATACTTTTTTTTGTTGTTGCATAGAATAGAATTTTCTGTGCATTTGATTACAAAAGGGATTCACGCGCCTAAGTGAGAGGCATAAAAGGAAATGTTCAGCACATTTCGTGTGCTTTTGTAGTCCATTTTCTGGGCAACACCAACTGAAGCTTTATCCTCGTTATGTTCACTCGATCTGCCCAACTATTAAGTTATTTTGCCAACCGCCTAAATGTGCTTTAAATAACTAATTATAGTTTGAGAATCATGATATCATTTATAATGATTATTGAAACAATAGGCACAATTAGTGGCGATCAAATGGCCTAACGGCAAGCTGGCTAATTGGCAAATTGAATTCAAATTGCGATTTATAATTATCATCATAAATTGTTCAATTTTCCACGGACAGTTGCAGCCAATTAAAATTCGATTCGAATTCGCAAAATGCACCAAAGTGGGTGAAGCCAATTTCAAAAAATACGCAACTCGCGGCTCGCATATCGATTTCAAATAATAACAGTTTACTATTTCTCGCTTGACCAGAAACATTGATAAATAACCCTAACCCGGAACCCGCAATCCTCTACAACCCAAAGCCCTTGCCCCCTGGAGCCATGGACAATTTGGCCAATTTATTGTTGGGCTTTCTGGGTTTTTGTTGGCGGCGAGAGATTTGCCTGTGGCCATGGCCAAGAGTTCGCAACGCATCAATCGTCGATTTTGGCATTGGCAGGGGTACTCGATATCCTTCTTCTCCCACTACACCAGATCCCATATCTGATTTGGCCCGCCGGCATTCTGTGTGGCAAAAATGTTTAGCTATAAATGACATTTGTTATGCGTTGCTTGATTTCATTCGCGCTTCGATTTTACAGCTATGAATTTATCATACATAAACATTTATCTTTCCATTCAACTGTGAACCGAGTTAACGACCGAACCCAAATCCATTATCCAGCTCCATGGGTTGTCGAGTAGTTGGGTTTGGATTTGAGTGAATCACAGATTATCTATTAAGTTGTTTATTTTGCGAATTAAATGGTAGCACATATCTATGTATATGTTGAAAGAGGTTTAATTAAGTAAATCAATAAGAACATTTGAAGATTTTTTGTTTTCTGGTCTGGAATTCATCCAGAGAAGTATGAATATCAATAAGTTTTCATGTATTTTAAACAAATATTTAAATATTCCTTTTAAAAGCAAATCAAATTCAACACATTTTAAGATTCTATTAAAAATATGCACGAATTTGGTATAAAAAAATTCGATAAGCTCGTATAAATCATAAAATGGGAAATAAAAAGGTTTTGTCCCATACAAAATGCTGTGGTATGTTACAAATCTCTATACGTATGCGGATGGATTCTTATGAAATTAAAATTTATTGCTTCCGCAAAGCTGTCATTATATTAAACCCTCCCGTGTCACGTGCGAGGAGTACGGCATCAGCTGCCTCTCCTCTTTTGGGCTCAGGCTCATCCATTTTTGAAATATGCCGCAGTGGCAACTGGTACTACGGCCGCTGCCTCAACCCGTCCGGACCCAAATCCATCCATTCATATTTATGCCAAACAAAAAGCAAAAGTTTTATGCCATTTCTTGGTCGTCGACAGTTGTTTTTCTCACAATTTTATTGGCAGCCGGCCATCAGCAGCTAACAGAAGTCCGCCCAAAAGGAAATCTTCCCGGCCTCGCTCTCTCCCGCTCTTCGAGCAACGTGACCCATTTTATAGAAATTGTGTAATGCTCGTATTATTACACAAAGCGACACAATTGTCTGTGCGCGGAGCGAAAGTCTGACAAGCGAAATCTGATTTCGTTCAAATACTGATTGCTTCTGGTGTCATCCTTCAGTATTTTTCAGCTAAATGTGGAAAACAGTAATCAGTACTTACGTGATATTAAAAGTATCAAAACGTTTAATTCTTTTGGTTTTAACAGCCAAGCAACGTTTGCGAATACGACACAAAGCAGAAGTGGGTAACAATTTGGAATTTGATCCAAAGCTTGGGTATTCATTTTTAATCAATTTTAAACAGAAGAATTTAGAATTAGAATTTAAAAATTTGATCAAACATAGTAAATTTTACATAAAAAAAAATATTTAAACAAAATTTTCGATTGTTTTTTTCGGCAACTGATTCACTTCGAAATTCAATGCGAAAGTTTCGGGCGCGAACCGATTCGATTTTAAACTGGCTTAGAGAGCATAAGAGACATATTCATTTAGTGCTACATTCGCTTGTAAAAACTTAATTATATTACGATGATGTGGTAAATATTTAACAAATTGAATAAGTTCTAAATCAGAAGGAGAGGCGGGAACAGCAGATACCACGAGGCGTATTACTCAAGCACAGGCGCAACTTGTGCGCTTCAGATAATTTGAAGTGAACACACAAAGTAATTATGAAAACCACTTGCAAATACGAAAGACAGATACACACACACACACACACTGAGCACATATTTACTCATGTAAGTGAGTGTTTGGCAGTGGGGAACCCTGGCAAACCGGGAGCCAGAGACTCCTGGCCAACAAGTTTGCCCCCAGTCGCAGCTCGTGCGAGTCATTACAAGTTACGCTAATCAAGTTGAACGTGCGCATCACCAGCAGCAGCGGCGGCAGCTGCGGCAAAGTGGGCGTGGCAGTGTGCCGGATGGCTGGCAGACCGCTAGGGGCCCGGCAAATGTGCGAGTGCGAGTGCGGATAACGTCGAGTGTTTCAGACAGGAAATGACAATTCAAATTAAAGACAACGGTCCAAAAAATTGCACGAGTGTGGCGCGCAGCCGGCTGATGATGATGTGCCAACGAGCGGGTGGCAATTGGAGTTGCAGGAGAACTGCCTACGTTACGTTTCGCATTGCCACTTAACATGAAATTAATTATGAAACTTTTGTACAAAATTTTGTTGAACGAGTTGAGAAACCTTCAATGCTGCCAGCGTCGCTGCCAGCGGCAGCCTTTGGCCAAGTGCATTGCGCACAGGAAAAAATAACAAACAAAAAACAAGTTGTAACGCGCCTGGCGATGAGCATGGGAAAATTAAGTACACGCCACGTGAGCCGCAAGTCTGCTGCGGATGGCCAGCAAGGGGGGGCGATGCGTGTGTGTGTGTGTGACCACAGCAAACAGCAGACGCAGCAGCGCCGCTAAGCAGTGGCTGTTGTTGTTGTTGTTATTTTGTCGCCTTCGTAAACGAGCTAGAGAAGAAGAAGAAGGCAACAACACCAAAACAGTTGAAGCAGAGCAAATTCGAGGCGAGGGGGGGCTGCAATTAGACGCGCACAGCAGCAACCGGAAACAGGCCCGAAAAAGTATGCAACAACTTTTTTAAGCGCAAACTTTTGCTGCTGCCAACGTCGCAGTCGCTGTCGCCGTTGCCGTCGCAGTCGCAGTCGACGTCGCTGTTTGCCGACTTGTAAGTTGTTTTACTTGAAATTTTTAATTATGATTTAATGTTAAAATACGGAAATAATTTGCGGCAACAACTTTCGTCGTCGACGCCGGTCGCAACGCTTCAGCAATTTCATTTCATTTGGAGTCCTCCCCGCCGCCACAGCCCATTTGCTTATAGTGCATATGTGTGCGTGTGTGTGTGTGTGTGTGCAATGTAAAATGATTGAAGATTATGTAAACAACTCATTATGTAAGTTTGATGTGCGGCTAAAATAAATAAACTCTAGTCTGGCAGACGACGATGGCAGTAATGGAAGGACTTATACGTTTAATACAAGGATACCAACCAGTTCGAACGGCAACTTATATTTTTATATTTTTCAAATCATGAAGCGAATTTTAAACTGAACCGGTTCACCCAAAAAAACAGCAGAGCTAAAACCTAAACTAAACCATATTAGAAATATCATTGATTTGTTTTAATTATAGTAATATTGCCTAAGCTGAGGACAGCAATAATGCAAATTTTCCTAAATGATATTTTACCTCTTTTTAAAAGTAATAATAAATTTAATATTTTACTCAAGAGAATGCTATTTTATTAATGTTATAAAACAATAATTAAGTTTCTAACTATTTAACTGATATTGAATAACATTTGATGTTAAATTGAATTGTTGTTTTACAGGGCATAGCAACGTCGTTCACTTTCTACTTGATTTATATTTTTATCATTTTTATTTGTTACTAATAAGAAGTCAAAACCAGAAGATTTCTTGTTATTGCCGCTTTGATTAAAATGTATTGGGCTTTTGTCAACGTTAAGGCCAAAGCACACATCCAACGACATTCCTGCACACACACACACGCACACTACTGTGTGTGACAAGCTGTTTAGTATGCAAGTTGCCTTCTCGTCGTAAAATTGTATTTATATGTTGTTTATTCTTCGCATAAACAATATGTACAATGTGAATGAATTACCACAAAAAAAAAAGAAAACACACACACACACACACACGTCTGGCTGTGTGTATTGTGTGTGCTTATTTTATAGTTCCAGCATTTCGGTTGTTTTTTTTGCTCTCTTTCTTTTATTTGTTTGCGCTTTTTAACAACATTTTCATGCACTTTTATTACATTTCCTCGATGAAATTTTATTGTCCTGCCAAAGAAAAGCAGGAAGAAAAAAAATTACAAATTGTGTGCAAATATTTTGATACTGGACCACAAAACAGAGGCATATCAAAAGCGTAACAAAATGCCAAAATGTATCACATTTGCTTGGGCATCAATATTCTTGTAAACATATTTGGCTTATTGCATTTCGATAGTTAGCTAAGTTAACAAGCTTTTTTAGCATTTGTATTTGAGGGATAATTTTCATTTATTTTGACAGTTGAAAGCAAGACGATATTTATTTAAAGCCCAGTTACGTTCAGCATTAAGCGTATTTCTATATTTTGTCTCTTCTTTTACTTTTCCTATGATAAATTAGAAATCCGTTTGTTAATTTATTCTATATACTTTTTCATTATCCTTGAGCTCATTATTTCGTAATTACATAATTACATATTTTGTTATCGTAGTACAAAACTTCTTTTATTAAATTGTGGCCGAACAAGACGAATTTGAGGAACTTTTTATACTTTAAAGGCCACATTTTCTTTTCAAAATTAATCAAATTATTAAAGTGTCAGAACGGTATTTCCACCCTCAGTATAAATAAAAAGCAAACTTTGATTTTTGCCAACGAAATTATTTGCTGTTTCGTCGCAAAAGTTAGAGCCCTGAGAAAAGGGACAAATTGTTTTTCGAAATTCAAGTGGACAGAGAACAAGGGTAAAAGTTGAGCAAAACTTCGATCTGTGGCTAAAATATACACGTACATACTTTCGTATGTATATATGTACAATAAGTGGACGTAAATACTCACAGTGTTTGCTCTTCTCGGCGGCCACTTGGCTCTGCGGCGTTTGGGCCACAATGGCAAATAGCATGAGGAGCATTAGAAGCCATTTGGGAATGCCCGTTGTTGCCGGGCTGGCTGGGCTGGCTGGGCTCTGGGTCGGTGTCAGCGTACGTCGTTGGATAAGTGTACGTTTGTGTGTTAAGCTTAGGTCAATAGCGTGTGCGTCCGCTGGCGGCCCGGGGCCACATGATGTTGGCATCAGCAGCATACTGCTGACTCAATTTTCGCGATTTTCACGAATTTCACTGCTGCAGCTGGTCAAAAAGTTTGCTTTTATTGCTGCTGCTGCTGCTGTTGTTGTTGATCTAGCAAATGCTATTCCTTTTGTTCTCTCCGTATTTGTCCCGGCAAACGTCATTGTTTCGCAATTAAAAGCATTCATTTATGAGTTTCCCCACGG
Organism: Drosophila colorata; assembly: GCA_035041545.1. NCBI lineage: Eukaryota > Metazoa > Arthropoda > Insecta > Diptera > Drosophilidae > Drosophila > Drosophila colorata. Next base: position 1,037,772 of record JAWNLD010000222.1, read on the forward strand.
CGCCCACGCGGCGTATGCGCAATGTTTTAATACTCAGCCAAATGCTCGTTTCGACATTTCGCCCGATTCCGCATTAATTGTCAGTTGCAGCATTTATCATCAAGCCTGCAAAAGAAATAGGGAAAAAACTGACAGCAATTAGAAAGCGTATTTTCGCATAGGAAATGCAATAAATTAAAACCTAAACTTGCATTTAAGAAACGAATAACAATTTGGATATTTATATTGATAAAAGCTAAATATTTATACTTCTATAAAGAAGTTATTAAGTAGGTAAGTAGTTTATTGTTAGTTTATAGTTTATTATATTTTGAAGTTAGGACAGTTTTTATATTGCTTGTAAATATATATGTATATATATGTTCTTAAACAACATGAAGTATGTCTATTTGTTTTGTATGCAAACTAGTTTCTTTAAAATAAAATATAATTCTTCGCACTTAATGATTAATGTTACATTTATAATCTAATATCGTTTGCTTAACCTAAGCTGACAAGCTGCAATCTTTTCAAATTATCTTTAATATATGTTCCAATAAATAATTATTGCCTTATCAAGTTTTTAATGGTAAAGCCTTAAGAAAATAGGTATTATATGGAAAAAGTTTATTTAAGATAGAAGCTTATTTCCTGAGTATAAATATTTTTACTAGAATTCCAAAGCCCAGCGATATTTAGGCTCTGACGAATTTGAGAGTGACTCTCTCTCTCACACTCTCTCTCTGTCTCTCTTTGCTCTCTGGCATCGCTGGATGGCATAAAAATGCAGCGATTCATAAGTATCACATAAATCGAGAAATCGATGCATAAAATTATTCCAGTGCCAGAGGGAAGTTGAGCTCTGGGCGTGCCACCAGGCGTATGCGCATTTAAAAGCGCATAGCAAATGAGATATTACGTATACGCAGCGTTGCACCGTTTATCATGGAAATACAGGCGCTGGCTCTATAGATGTATGTGTATGTGTGTGTGTGTGTGTTTGAAATAATAATGAGCCTCAACTGCATGACTGGGTAATAAGAAACTAGCGTTGATTTTAAAGAGCCGCCCGACACAGCTGCAGCCGTAAAGTAATTTCTTGAGCAAAGCTGAGAGGTGGGGTCAGGGAGGAGGGGGTGTGGGGGCATCTATCGTCTCTTATACAGTGGCCTGCTGCAGGACGAGCTGGCATAGCTGCGCCTTTGTGCCATCAAAAGTTTATCACATTAGAAATCAACGGCAGCCCCGAGCAGAACGGGTCGCTGGCGGGGCGTGTGCCTCCTGACCGACTCCACTCCATCCTCCCCCTGCTTGCTCATGCTATTCTTGCGGCACATAAAAGGCAAAATAATAATGAGAAGCCAGAAGCAGCAGCAGCAGCAACAGAATCGGGAACAGAGGCAGCAGCAAAAAAAAAATATATTATATATATATCACATATTTTGTTGTGCTTTATTTGCTTGCCCCACTTCCTCTCTCATTTCTCTCTCGTTCTGGACCTCGGTCTTGGGATGTGTCACATACACGCTCACTGTTTGTTATCCTTCGAGCGCTCCAATTTCGCCTTTAATTAAATTTGATTATAGTTTTTCTCATTTTCCCGCTGCATGTTTCGCCTTTCTGCTTACTTGACTCACAAATTTGGCTCAGGGCGCTGCGTCTAAAGCAATTTTCATTTGGCTTACGTTTTAAGACACTTACTTTGAGGATTTTATTGGGATTTTTAGGTACTTGGCAGTTGGTGATTTTGAGCTTAGGCCAACTCTATAACGATTTATGATGTGATTTGCACTTTTGTTCCAAAAAGATGCTTAACAATTAATCCATTGCAAAACTGCTGCACAACATTTTTTAATATCCTTTCTTTATATTCAAAATCTTATAGATATCAAATCTTATAGATATTAAAGAGATAGGGCAAAAGTAGGTAGCTATAACTACGCTCTGAATATATATGCTGAAACAATATAAAAACAGTAGTTCAGAGTGTACTAGATGTTCTATATAGTATTATTTACTGTCTATATACTATCAATTATTACTGATAACATTGTCGCAAGAAAAAACAATATTAAAATTGTCAATTTGCAAAAATGTCATCGAAAAATTCCTTGGGTAAACCGCTCGAGAGAAAAACTTTTAATGAAAATAAAAGCAGTTTAAGTGCTGTCATAATATTTAAAAAAAGACAAAAACTGTTTGTGCAAGAACTAAATTTTCAACAGATTGTTTTTTTGGCCAGGTTTATCCAAGATAAGAAACCGCAACTAGATTTATATCTACTTGGCTACCTATACCAATCAACAATAAACTCGGAGTTTTGCTTCAATGCGCTATATATTTTAATTGCAAAGTCTTACAACTCAAGCGTATATATATTTATATATACATATATATGTGTATGTGTAAACACATAAAAATATATAGATAATTTGAGATAATTACTGAAGCTAAGTAAAGCAGAGAAAGACTTAACGACTAACTAATGAATTTGTCTGTACGGGTACAATGTGTATTAAATATCAATTTGAACTTTGTTGGGTTGTTGCTGTTGCTATAGTTGTTGTTTCTGTTGCTGTTGTTGTTGTTGTTGCTGTTTCTGTTGCTGTTGTCCTGGCAGCCATGGCAACCAATTTGCTTGGCCGGTTAACTGCTAATGTTTACAATTCTGTAATTATACTCAGGTTTTTGTTTGTTTGTAATTAATTAATGAACAGAAATTTAACATGCCCATTAAAGTCAGAAAAACAGGGAATATAAACTAGGAGAACTAATAGAGTATCAGTTTAGCTTTAGGAATCGACAACAGTTAGGAAACTCTCGTGCAATGTGTAATTTAAGGGTGGCTAAAGGCCGGCAGAGTTTTCGCTTTTTGCTTTACCCACAAAAGAGCCTAAAATGTAATTGTTGTTATATCACTCTGATCTGATGTTGATGATGGAGTGGGCGGGGCAAAGGGGGTTTTGGGGCAGGCAACGGAAGCCGCATAAATTACAAACACCGGCAGCGTATCAACAATAAAAAAAAAGAGACAAAGAAACAAAGCCCAAAAGCAAAAACGCGTCCAAAGCGGCTTTAGCCAGGCGAAACAAACACAAACTAACAGCAGCAACAATAACAACTGACAAGTGCGCTTGTGTGTAAGTGTGTAACTGTGTGTGCGAGTGTGTAAGTGTGTGCATGTACATAGGTGCGTAAAGCATGGCACACAAAATGGGAAATACAATGGCAGAGTATACAAAGCAACAACAAAAAAAAAAAAAAAAACATTTCAGACTAGCATACAATTAATGGGCCCTGTGGGGTTTCATCGGGCAATCGCTTTGGAGTTTTATTCCTGAGTGTTATTTAGGTCTCTATATCCGTAAAATATGCCACATAGACGGGCATTGTTATTGTTAAAATTTAGCTAGCGCTTACAAATTACAAACAAATAAAGGAAAACTGAATTAGATTGCAAAAATTTAACACATATATGTAACGATGTAACAATAACATTTCCATTATCACAACGATTAAAGCCTTACCAATGCCTGTGAAATTGTTGTAAACTAAAAACTAAAATGCAGCGATAAGCAATTATTTGAAAATTTGCCTTTAATATAAACTTGCTCATTTTTTAAGCCTTCGATCATAGAGAATACTAACTAAGAAAACCTTTAACATCTTTTTTTATCTATCAAAGGAAAAGCTAATAATAAAACAAAAACTGACAATAATGGAAATAAAATCTATTTTCAGTTAATGGCACTGTTGAAAGCCCTTTTCATAGAGCATATTAATATCAGAAAAGCCCTAAAAAAAAGTATCATATTCATCAAGGCAAAAGCCAAAGAAAATAATCAGCGCTGGTAGCTCGCGTTACAATGAATATTCACGAAATTTCCATTAACAACAGTACATTAAATCCACAACAACAAAAAAAAAGCAAAGAGGGAACATAAATACACAAATACTCACACACACACACACACACCTATATTAACTGCTGGTCTCCTATAAACAAAAGAAATTACTTTATATGTAACGGCAAAGTGTTTTTATGTGTGTTGGCAACACTTTATCCAACACCCGCATGCACCCTAAACAACTCGCCGGCGAATGCAAAAAAAGGACTCGTGTTCGTTGTGTCTCTGTCTCAATTTGCGCTCCCGCCCCCTCCCACTCCGCCCTTGGCGCTGCCCTTTCGCCAGTCAGTCTGGCTACCCGTCTTTGGCCATGTCCATTTGTCTGCTGACTGGCGACTGGCAACAACAACAGCGACGCTGCTGGCGCCATCTACACACATACACACACACAGTTGCACACATATATACACATATGAGTAATTTTTCAGGCGAGTCGTCGAAAAGCCGCATTGTTTTGGCCAGCTCTCGCTCTATACTAACACACACACACACACACACACACACACGCACTTATGCAAGTGCATTTTAAAGCAATTTTAACTGGTTTCTTCTTTATCCTTTTCCTTGTTTTTTTTTTTTTAGCTTTTGTTCAGGTGCCGACGTCTGGCAAAGCTTTCGCGTTGCTTCGCGTCATTTTTCATTTTACGTCATCGCCCTTAAGAAACGGGAGGTTCAGCATGGGTGGGGCAGGGGGCAGGGAAGAGGGCGCAGGCACTTTGCAAATGTCTACGTAGCACCACGCACACCTCAACCAAAATAATGTAGAACAACTGTCAAAGCATTCAAATATTGATAGATGACCTCGAAAAGGTAACAATTTATGTTTTTGTACCCTGTACCCATTGCAAAACGGGCTGAACAGGGAAAGATTTGTTATTTATGGAGTGCAGACAGTTAGCAAATATGCGAGTTGTTACTATACTTAGGAGTGATTGCTCCTGTTGGAGTTATAGTGTGCATATGCTCGATTAAAATTTTAAATAAATTAAAATAAAAAAATATTTTTGATTTATCATCAAAAAATAAGGTTCCTAATTTGTGAAAATAGTTGAGACACATTTAAAAGCAGCAAAGTTTTTTACACAAATACAGATTTTGCATGTTTTCTAGGACAATAGACATATTTCATTCAGGTATATTAATATCCCAAAATAAAGATTTTTCATTAATTTCTTTTTGTATTTAAAATGTAAAATTTTTCAGCAAAAGTTCCTGGTAGACCCTTATGATATAGTTAATTAATTTTAAAAGTATTTTGCTTTAGTGTTAGAAGCCTAGCCAAGAACTACATTTTTGACCGATAGCTACATGATATAGTGGCACGATCTGGCTGACTTCGGTATATTGCCTGTCTGCAATAAGAAGAAGGATCTATGCAAAGCTATATCAAAATAGATTTCAGATAGACTGTTGGTCCTATAAAAGAATATATATACTAGTTTGCACACATTTTGCGACAAAATCAAAGTACTTTCCGTAAGTGTATATAAAGATCTCTAGAGGTTTGAAGACAATCTGGATATGTGCCTGTGAACAGGGCAGTCATTGACTAAACTGGGATTGAATTGTGAATAAAGCCTTCGAAATTTAAGAGAAATTTAAGCAAAATATGCCGGAGGTAATACAACTAGCCGGCATTCTGTCGGGCCATAGTGGCTGGGTCACCCAGGTGGCGCCGCATCCGTACGATCCGGATCTGTTGGTCTCCTCCTCGCGCGACAAGACCATCATCGTGTGGCGTCTGACGCGCGAGAGCAAGACCAACTATGGCTATACGCTGAAGCGGAACTACGGCCACTCGCACTTCATCAGCGACGTGGTGCTCTCGTCCGATGGCAATTTCGCGCTATCCGGCTCGTGGGATCGCACCATCCGGCTGTGGGATCTGACCGCCAGCGCCACAACGCATCGCTTTGAGGGGCATGCCAAGGATGTGCTGTCGGTGGCCTTTTCGCCGGACAATCGTCAGATCGTGTCCGGCTCGCGCGATCGCACCATCAAGCTGTGGAACACGCTGGCGGACTGCAAATACACCATCACGGATGACTGCCACACCGATTGGATATCGTGCGTTCGCTTCTCGCCCAAACACTCCAATCCGCTGATCGTTTCGTGCGGCTGGGATCGCACCGTCAAGGTCTGGGACTTGACCCACTGCAAGCTGCGCAACAATCACTATGGTCACACTGGCTACCTGTCAACGGTGGCCGTTTCGCCGGACGGCTCGCTGTGCACATCGGGCGGCAAAGATGCCAAGGTGCTGTTCTGGGATCTGAGCGATGGACGCAATTTGTATCCGCTGGACCACCACGACGTGGTCAATGCCATGTCATTCTCGCCCTGTCGCTATTGGCTGTGTGTCGCCTGCGGCTCATCGATCGTTGTCTGGGACCTGGCCTCCAAGAAGGCTGCCTTCGATCTCTGGCTGGAGGATGTGCCGCCAACGGCCAAGGGCGATCTGCCCCAGTGCCTATCGCTGGCCTGGTCCATAGATGGCCAAACCCTTTTCGCCGGCTACTCGGACAACAAAATACGCGTCTGGCAAGTGCTGTCCGGACAATAGGACACAACTTCAGACTTGATGAACATGATACAAAATTAATAACTAGCTGATTTGTTTATTCTATGTTAAGAAATACAAACTAAGTAATACAAATATTTAATAATATTGTAAGAGAGTTGAGCGATAGATTTATCCTATATTTTCTCTTATCTTACCATTAGCTAGAATTTGTTCAGCAAAGCAGTTTTATCTTTTAGTCTGTTGCCTTTTTAGCATATGTTGTTTTGCACGCTGATTCGCTGTCAATATTTGATTAACAATTCCCTACGCAAACACAACCTTACGCCCCCACTCAACACACACAAACACGCACACACACACCCTCTCTCTCTCGCTCGGAAACCACTTATAATGCTTATTTCCTTGAGCGCCAAAAGTGCCAAATCATGAGTTTCAGATACAACTGCAGATAGGATTGTGCGCGATGACAAAATGGGGCGAAGAGGACGACGACAACGTCGTCGATGTCGATGTCGATGTCGATGTTGGTGTGGAAATGGCTTAGTGCCTGAACCTGTGACAACTGGGTCAATCCCAAGATTCTAAAGAGCGATACAACCAGGACTATGACTATGTGGACGATAAGAGCTGAGGCAAAAGCAAACGCAAAATATGCATGTAAAAAGAAACTAGTAAGTGCGCGCTGGGCGAGCATGCCCGACTAGAAGATATCCTGCTCTTAGCTGCGAGCTGTTGTAACATATATTCGTCATTTCTTGCATGCATTTATAAACCAAATAACCGAAATTAAATGGCGTTTTTCCCCCTTTCATAACCAAATATTCTAATCCTAATATTTTTTTGCATTCAAAAAATAAAATAATTGCTTTTTTTGGACCTAAAAAGTCTATAAAGTATGCATTGAAAAATTAAAGAAAATATACATCTGTTAAATCTGTTCGTGAACAGGACTATAATAACATGTTTTCATTGATCGAAGATATTTCTATTTGCCTGTTACGTACATTTGCACAAAACTAGTATACCCTCGTGTAGAAACAGGGCATAGAAAAAATACATGTATTCGATTTGGATGCGAACAGATTAATAGGCAAGGCGAGTCGAGCATGTAAGGGGGGGGCTTGAAGGATAACATGTTTGGGGCGGCTGTCAACAAATCCGCAGCAACAAACCGCAATCGCAATCGCAATCACATTTATTTATTTATTTTTATGTTTAGCAGTTGGCAGTTTTCTCATTTGTGACCAACGCAGCACAAAAGCTGACAGGCGACACATATCCAGCATATCCCTAGGAGGATGGGGTGGTGTGTGTAGAGAGGCGCAACTAGAAAGGGTCGAGGTCATCTTAATGATTAATACGACTGCGGGGATGCGCATGTGCGAATACGAATCCAAATATGCGAACGGTCAAAGCTAACTTTGACGCTGATCAACTGGGCATATTCGCACACATTCAACTGTGTGTGTGTGTGTGTGTGTGTGTGTGTGTGTGTGTGTGTGTGTGTGTGTGTGTGTGTGTTGGTGTCTACACCTAAAGGGGAGCCTGCACGCAATGCTAATGTATATTAAAACGCAACAGAATGATATTCGCTTTGACACAACCTGACCCTGGCTACCAAAGTTCCACATATACACAACATTAATATGTAGGTATGTGTCCGTAGGTGTACACACACATATATATATATAAGTAATTAGGTATGTGCCTATGTACAGTGCATGACACTACTTTTACAGTGTACACACACACACAAATATGGCTACGTGAAGGACTTTTAAAATCGACCACTAACTACGCCCCAAGCGCAACGCGTGCAAGCGAGCCGGCAACATTAACAGCGCCTCTCATCATTGCTCTCACCTCTGGCATAAAGAGAGCGCTGCAAGACTTGCGGCTGCGGGGGCTCGCCGAGTCGTCGGCATTGCTCGTTGGCAGCGCGTAGTATACTCGCAGGCGTAAAAATGTGTAAAACTCAGCTCTCTGATGAATGAGATTAACCGCTACACACAGACACACGCACACACATACACACATGTAGACAAGCACACAAGCAACCCCCTGGCACAGGCGCACACGATAGCAGCAGCAGCAACGGCGGCAGCAGCAACAACAACAACAACCCTCAACAGCGACAAAGCACTTGCTGCTGCTGCAGGGCATTGTGTTCGACGGAGAAGATGCGGTTGGGAGAGGGGGCTGCGCGCTTTTACTCGCTACTTTCGCAATTTACTTTTACTACACAGCTAGCTAGTTTTTTTGTTTTTTGTTATTGTTGTTGACGCTTGCATTAATTTTATTTTAGGACAATAAACAACAACAACGAAAAGCAAAAGTGTTGCTGGCAAAGAATTTAACGGCTCTTGCGCCTTAGTTGACGCCCGTTTAATACTCACACTCAGTATATATAGGAAAATCAGCGACAGCTTCCACTCGTCTCAGTCCGCGCCCTCAGGCATTAACGTTATCAAAGTTGTGTTTTTGTTTTTGTTTTTGTGCTGCACTCACATTTATTTATGTGCATTGCATTTTACATTTTCACAAGACACACTGGCACACACACACACACACAGACATCAGAACACACACTTTGTGGCGCTTTTCGCTGTTTGCACGTTTTCGTCTGAACGTCTCAACGCTGACACTGCGACTGCGATGGCGACAGCGACTACTCGTCGCTAGCTCCAATGGCGGCCAAGTTGGCAGACGCCACTTTAACAGTAAGTTGGCAGCCCAATGTTACGTTTATCGATTGAATGTTGTGCGCAGTGCGAGCGAGACAACTCTATGGCAGCACAACTCTATTGGCAGCGCGTCAATTTGTACTGTATTAATGTTAACATTGCAGCTAATTACGAGACAAATTCACTTTTCTCAACACTTTTTATGTTTTACTGTTGTATTTCAATGTAATTTCATTAAATTGCAATGGGAAATGCTTGCTGACACTTTACAATTGTTAATTTTTAAACAAACTTTGTCACTTTGCTGCCCGCTGAATATGAAAAACCAACTTCGACCTTTGGCTGCATTACGACAAAAGCCGGCGTTGCCGCTACTTCAAAGCCAACCACCACCAATAGCAGCAGCCCCAGCTAGACGCACCCCATTAACATGTAACTCAGTGTAACTCTCTCTCTCTCTCTCTCTCTCCCTCTTTGCGCTGCGCTCTGTACTGCTGAAGATGCCTCTTTGTCTGCTCTGCTGGCGTGTTGGCTCGGGCATTCATAATACTAGTTTACTGTACTCAAGTTTTTGGCGCCGAATACGCAAATAAATACTAAGCTAACCTCAAAAATGTCACAATGGGTCAGTTATTATTATTCTTATTAACTATTAAGAAGTCAGAGTGCTCTAGTCGGAAGTGCCCGGCTAGGGGATACCCTGTATCCAACTCAGAGCCGAACATCCTTCTATTTAACCGTACACGCACATGCTGCAAACTGTGCACTTTACTCAGCGGCTGCAACTATTAGAGCTTAAATATGGCAGTCAAATTTCTGTACAAGCCAAAGCACAAGACTATACCTATAAAAATGCATTATTTTAAAGTTTAAAAGTTATTGAAATCTAAAAATTGAATATTTCTTAATCTGTGTATATTATACGTGAGCTTACATAAAAAATTTGGTGCCTCTACCTACACTCTGGGATATGGACAAATCAAAAACCCGGTCAAAAACCGATATTTATCGATTTTAGAAAAACGGGGTAGATTATCAGCAATTTCAAGTAAACTTAATCTGTGTATGGTATACAAGAACTAAAAAAGAAAAGGAAAAATTCTCAAAAGCCTCTAGCTCTAATAATCTACGATATCTACGATTCACATAGACGGACGGACAAACAAACTGACCAAGAATATATAAACTTGCCGCCTGCTTCTGCCAGTTACATAATTTGGCACAAAACCATTATACCCTTTTTTTTAGCCATTTTCAATGGGCTCAGGGTAAAAATATGTTTTTGAAACATCATTGAAAATATGTGAGAATCCCTTTGTACTTTAAAATGTCCTTGTGCCTGTACGTGTGCAGCAGCCACTCGGCTACAGCGCCTGTTCCGGGGTGGCTCTTGATGAGGTGTCGGCGTTCCTTATCACTTGGCATGTGCAACTGGAAACGCTGTGCGTCTAATGTCTGTCCTGGCCTGGCCTGGCCTGGCGCTTGTCACGTGAATTGCCCTGAAACAAAATCGATTTCATGCTGTCCCCCCCCCAAGTTGGCAGTTGTTTGCGCCATGTCCTGTAATTTGTCGCCACACTTCAAGGACTAAAAACCCTGCCAACGAAAAGTGTCTCGCCGGGAGTCTGGCAGTTTCTTGCTGGAAAATTGAATTAATCAAGAAATAACTGATTCGATTAGTCTATACCACAACTCAAAAGACTGCGAAAGTATGCAATTTAATAGAAGCTTGCGAGAAACCTCAGAAATTAATAATATAATTTATTCCCTGTATAAGACCTTAGGCAATTAATACACTGGATTACGTGGACTGTAAGTCTCTAAATTTTCTTAAACATACACAAACACCAAAACCCAATTCTACAATACATATGTATATATATGTGCTTAACTTAGTATACGCCACTAATTCATGCCCTTTCACCTTATGCATATTTATTTATATAATACCGTTATGCCATTAGAGCTATATAATGCTCTACACTTAATTACCGCACTCGACCAGACGCTTTTGGGCACAGACCCGGCGATTAAGGTCAAACCATTTTCCGGGCGCACAGAAATGGGTAGCTGGCTTTCCGTTCCGGCAAACGTAATACTTATTGCACAGTTTCGGGTCGCGCAGTATGGTTCCCTCGGCCGTATCGCTACAGTCGGGCTTGCCTGGCAATATGGCGGGCACATTATCCACAATTTCCGGATGGCTTGCCGTCTGTGGCTCATCAATCGAACATTTCACGCGACTTGGGAAGTTGCAATACTTTATCTTGGTGTCTATATAAAGGCCCTTTGGGCACTGCCTGATTATGGCGCGGCCATTGGCACAGACATAGAATTTGCTGCACGACCTCGGATGCTTCAGATAAACCCCATTTGGCAAGGGGCCACAATCGGGAATTGCCGTATAGTCCGACAGGGAAATGGCCTCTTCACCCGGAATCGAGGATTTCTCTGGGGCAATACTGTATTCCCTAACTCCGTTCGAACAGTCTACGAAGCTGGGAAAATTGCAGACCTTCTTCTTGATATCGAAATAGAGAACGCCGGGACAGTTATGGGGTATGGCATGGCCATTGGCACATACGTAGAACTTGCCGCACAGCTTGGCATCTCTGATAAATGCGCCGTTTGGCAAGAAGCTGCACTCGGAACTCTCCGCCTCATCTGATGGCACAAACGTGGACTCTCTTGGGTCTAGGCTGTTTCCATTACTAGCGGCGATTTTTTGGCTCTTAGATGCCGGCGATTCCTTGGAGATTTCAGTTTTTGTTGAGGATGCTGCAATCGGTTGCACCTGCTGTAGCTTTGGAACTGCAACGTCTTGAGGATCTCTCGCGCCATCGATTTGTAGGGAGTTCTTCTCCAATACGTTGGGCTTAGTCAAAGATGGTCTGGGCTTAATGACAGCAGGCAAGATGGCACCGTCCACTAGCTTATCGGCTACACGAGCTGGATTATCCGAGTTGTAACTTTGGTCCTCGCTGCTTTGGCAGTCAACAAGGTCGGGCAAGTTGCAAACCATTTTCTTCATATCGAAATACAGATTCGACGGGCAGCTGCGTGCAATAGGGCGACCATTTGCACAGATGAAGAATTTGGCACACGACTTGGAGTCCCTGAGATAGGCGCCATTTGGCAGGGAGCTGCAAGCGGATCTTTCCTCTTTTATTGCAGGCTCTTCAGAGCTCAGGATTTCCGTTGGATCCTGTTGCTTGGAGCAGTCCACTAGACTGGGCACATTGCAAATCTTCCTTACGATGTCGAAATTCAGATTTTCCGGACACTGGCGAGAAATAGCCCGTCCATTGGCACAAACATAAAATTTGTTACAGGACTTCAGGTCTCTGAGATATGCTCCATTTGGCAGACGGGCACAATATGAAGTTCCTTCGATTCCCACTGCGGAGAAGGAAGCTTCGCTTAGAGAGAGTTTCAGAGGAACATATGCAGCTCCGAAGAAAGAAGAAGAAACCGAGGTCGATGCTGAAGAAGACGATGCTTCGGAACTGGAACTAGAACTCTCAGTGGAACTTTCTGATGATAATGCCTCCGAACTGGAACTAGAGCTCTCTGTGGAACTTTCTGATGATAATGCCTCGGAACTGGGACTAGAACTCTCAGTGGAACTTTCTGATGATAATGCCTCGGAACTGGAACTGTAACTATCCGTAGAACTTTCATTGGCAGAATCGGTGACTGCTGAGGAAGATGATGATTCCTCAGAACTGGAACTAGAGCTCTCTGTGGAACTTTCAGTGGATAAATCCGTTACTGCCGAAGAAGATGATGCTTCGGAACTGGAACTAGACTGCTCTGTAGAACTTTCAGTGGATAAATCCGTTACTGCCGAAGAAGATGATGCTTCGGAACTGGAACTAGAGCTCTCTGTGGAAATTTCAGTGGCAGAATCCGTTACTGCCGAAGAAGATGATGCTTCGGAACTGGAACTAGACTGCTCTGTAGAACTTTCAGTGGATAAATCCGTTACTGCCGAAGAAGATGATGCTTCGGAACTGGAACTAGAGCTCTCTGTGGAAATTTCAGTGGCAGAATCCGTTACTGCCGAAGAAGATGATGCTTTGGAACTGGACTGCTCTGTAGAGCTTTCAGTGGAAGAACCCGTTACTGCCGAAGAAGATGATGCTTCGGAACTGGAACTGGCCTGCTCTGTAGAACTTTCAGTGGAAGAATCCGTTACTGCCGAAGAAGATGATGCTTCGGCACTGGAACTAGACTGCTCTGTAGAACTGTCAGTGGAAGAATCCGTTACTGCCGAAGAAGATGATGCTTCGGAACTGGAACTAGACTGCTCTGTAGAACTTTCAGTGGCAGAATCGGTGACTGCTGAGGAAGATGATGATTCCTCAGAACTGGAACTAGAGCTCTCAGTGGAACTTTCAGTGGATAAATCCGTTACTACCGAAGAAGATGATGCTTCGGAACTGGAACTAGAGCTCTCTGTGGAAATTTCAGTGGCAGAATCCGTTACTGCCGAAGAAGATGATGCTTCGGAACTGGAACTAGACTGCTCTGTAGAACTTTCAGTGGATAAATCCGTTACTGCCGAAGAAGATGATACTTCGGAACTGGAACTAGACTGCTCTGTAGAGCTTTCAGTGGAAGAACCCGTTACTGCCGAAGAAGATGATGCTTCGGAACTGGAACTAGACTGCTCTGTAGAACTGTCAGTGGAAGAATCCGTTACTGCCGAAGAAGATGATGCTTCGGAACTCGAACTAGACTGCTCTGTAGAGCTTTCAGTGGAAGAATCCGTTACTACCGAAGAAGATGATACTTCGGAACTGGAACTAGACTGCTCTGTAGAGCTTTCAGTGGAAGATCCCGTTACTGCCGAAGAAGATGATGCTTCGGAACTGGAACTAGACTGCTCTGTAGAACTGTCAGTGGAAGAATCCGTTACTGCCGAAGAAGATGATGCTTCGGAACTGGAACTAGACTGCTCTGTAGAACTTTCAGTGGAAGAATCCGTCACTGCCGAAGATGATGCTTCGGAACTGGAACTGGACTGCTCTGTAGAACTTTCAGTGGAAGAATCTGATGCTGCCGAAGAAGATGATGCCTCGGAACTGGAACTAGACTGCTCTGTAGAACTGTCAGTGGAAGAATCCGTTACTGCCGAAGAAGATGATGCTTCGGAACTCGAGCTAGAGCTCTCTGTGGAACTTTCAGTGGATAAATCCGTTACTGCCGAAGATGATGCTTCGGAACTGGAACTAGAGCTCTCTGTAGAACTTTCAGTGGCAGAATCGGTGACTGCTGAGGAAGATGATGATTCCTCAGAACTGGAACTGGAGCTCTCAGTGGAACTTTCAGTGAAAGAATCCGTTACTGCCGAAGAAGATGATGCTTGGGAACTGGAACTAGATTGCTCAGTAGAACTTTCAGTGGAAGAATCCGTTACTGCCGAAGAAGATGATGCTTCGGAACTGGAGCCTGACTGCTCTGTTGAACTTTCAGTGGAAGAATCCGTTACTGCCGAAGAAGATGATGCTTCGGAACTGGAACTGGCCTGCTCTGTATAACTTTCAGTGGAAGAATCCGTTACTGCCGAAGAAGATGATGCTTCGGAACTGGAACTAGACTGCTCTGTAGAACTTTCAGTGGAAGAATCCGTTACTGCCGAAGAAGATGATGCTTCGGAACTGGAACTAGACTGCTCTGTAGAACTTTCAGTGGAAGAATCCGTTACTGCCGAAGAAGATGATGCTTCGGAACTGGAACTAGACTGCTCTGTAGAACTTTCAGTGGAAGAATCCGTTACTGCCGAAGAAGATGATGCTTCGGAACTGGAACTAGACTGCTCTGTAGAACTTTCAGTGGAAGAATCCTTTACTGCCGAAGAAGTTGATGCCTCGGAACTGGAACTAGACTGCTCTGTAGAACTTTCAGTGGAAGAATCCGTTACTGCCGAAGAAGTTGATCCCTCGGAACTGGAACTAGACTGCTCTGTAGAACTTTCAGTGGAAGAATCCGTTACTGCCGAAGAAGTTGATGCCTCGGAACTGGAAATGGACTGCTCTGTAGAACTTTCAGTGGAAGAATCTGTTGCTGCCGAAGAAGATGATGCTTCGGAACTCGAACTAGAGCTCTCTGTGGAACTTTCAGTGGAAGAATCCGTTACTGCCGAAGACGATGATGCTTTGGAACTGGAACTAGACTGCTCTGTAGAACTTTCAGTGGAAGAATCGGTTACTGCCGAAGAAGATGATGCTTCGGAACTCGAGCTAGAGCTCTCTGTGGAACTTTCAGTGGAAGAATCGGTTACTGCCGACGAAGATGATGCCTCTGAACTTGAACTAGAGCTGTCAGTTGAGCTTTGTGACGGTTCAGTTACTGCTGAAGTCGATTGAGGATACTCCGAACTTGCACTTTGAGTGGAACTATCCAGTCCGTTGGGGCTGGTATCTGTACTTTCCGTTGTACTTTTCGGTAGTGATTCAGTTGCTGACGAGGTTGTTGTGGATCGGTTATCCTCGGGAGCCTTGGTTGTAGTGCCATTTGATGGTGGCGTTGGCGTCGGAATGGGTGGCCTTGGAGGCTTTGGAGGCTTATTCCACAGGTATCCGAATATATTGAAAATGATTGGCCTATCAAGGGTTATGGTCTGATTAATATTGAACTCATTTATAGGCCCGTTGGCGGTGCTCTGTTGTTGGACGCTCGGCAGCTTGTCTTGCAAACATTTTTGGCCAGGTGCATCAAAGCGAAATCCTTCGGAACAAGTGTTTCTTATTTTGCCGAACGCACCGAAGCAAATGTAGTATGCACGAGGATCGGCTGGATCAACAGCTTTATATCCAAAACCTTGTCCTGCGCATGCATCCAAGGCGAATGCCTGCGGAATTGTCAAAAGACCAATCCATAGGAAGTTCACTGAAAAAATAGCTCTCAGTTTATTTTATTTTAGACCAGTTTGTGCTGCATTTGACTTACCCAATTGCATTTTAAATGTTCATCCAGCAAAATGCGACGTGCAATGGCTGCACATTTCCTTTTATACCCAGCAAAACAATTAACTGAGAGGCTTTCCACATTTACATAACTGGATCTTAAGTGGCACGCGAAAGCGAAGCGCGTATCTGCTGGCTGGAAATTGTCAACAACTATTTGGTGACAACGCAATTAACTAAAATATTTTACATCAGCACCTTTCAATATATTTGCAGTTCTTCAGAATACAGCATGAAATTCCTGTTCGACATGTGTTCCAGATGCAGCTGAGAAATGATGTCAGAGTGTTTCCTCCATCTCTCACACCTTATTCATTTTCGAAAAGTTTTTTTTTTCAAAATTTAAAACTGCAAAATTTATATTTTTAGCAAATGTCGTTGTCATAATTAGTTTAACAAACATCACTAAAACGATTCTGAAAGGGTCAAACTTTTGGCCAAAAATCACGCATAACCATATTTCAAAATCCCATAACCTTGTCAGAACTGAACCGATTTTCATGTATGAGGACATTTTTTTTTAGTCATCTAGATTGATTCTACATTTAAAAAATATTGAAAATAAGTTGTTGTTTTTGGAAAACAAATAACATGCAGCCTACACTCATTTCCGAAAAAATTTCAAAACAATTGCGTATCTTGTTAGATAAATTGAAATTTGAAATTTTAATTTCTCTGCTCTCTAACACACAGTCTAAGTATTAGTTGTGGGCTGGGTCCTGGGTTTTAAACCGGCCCAGATAAAAAGTTTGTTTATTATTAATATTTTGCTAGGTCAACTGTTTTGGTTGTTAGTAAACTGGGCACGAGTATTGTGCTGTCGATTACAACCGACAGACAGCAACGGTTTTGTTTTTATATTTATATTTATTCAGTATATTTGATGATTTGCAATATTTCTGAATACAGAGTGGATGTTGTGTATAGTACACCCGGGGAAAACCCAAAAATGTTATACTTAAATTAGTAGTTACAAGCATTGTCAACACCAAACTGAGGTAGAAACTTTTTAACTTGGAAACTAAATGTTTATTTTATTTTAAGATGTAATTGTTGCAACTTTTATTTATGTAATTTTTGTAACATTGCCACATTTCCTTTTATACGTTAGGCAAGGGTTTAAATATCGGTACGAATTCTATACCGCTTATATTTGGACTTATAACGGTGTTTTTCTCTCAGTGTACATTTCGATGGGGATATCAGGATATGTAAGCTCATCAGGTCGGCCTTTCTTCAAAAATGGTTAGTTTCTAAACAAAAATCGAATATGATATTTTGTACATATGTACATAATAAATATATTTAATAAATTACCGACATAATTTCCACATTATAAGTTAAAAAAAATTCTATAGTTGGTATAAGTGCATACTATACACATATTCCTTAAGAGAAAGTTCGTGTCTCAATATCTCCCTTTAGGCCAAGTACTCGTCTTTCGGTTAAAGTTGATTATGCGAGAGCGATCTTATTTAATTAGACTAAGACTATAAGACGCACTCAACTAGACTAATCTCGTCAAGTGTCGCTTATCATTAATCACGTTGCCCTGACGTTTGGTCTGCTACGATAGTGCAATTGTCTCGCACTCAGAGTTACCTTCCGATCTGCGTTGGTCTGCGGGCATTTGCCAGAGCCGCGTAGGCCCCGCACCCCGATCCGCCAAGAGTCCGCCCTCGGTCCGATTAGTTGCTGTGATAAGGTGGCGAGGGCTCCACTTATCGTGTTCTTGCCATGATTACTCAAACCCACCGCACTTGTTATTGCTATTGCCGGATTGTTGCTGTTGTGACTATTTTTAGTGTTTGTCCCGGAGCTTTTGTTGGAAAGCACAGTGCTCCACTATATGTAGGCGTTTTAGTTCGGGTTCTTATCGTAACTTGTATGGCTTCGAATGTACCTGGTTGAGAAAAACGAATTCAATGTTGGATTTTGTTGTCTTTGGTATTCGAGCCAATAAGTTCGGCCACCAGTTCGCATTTTATCTTTTGCATTTTTTATTATTTTTTGATTTTCTTTTTTTTATTTGGGTTTTTTTTTTAATATTTTACACCGAATTTTGGCAACTAAACGGGTCAGCTGCACTTAGTAAAAAACACGAGAAACCTTGTCTACCCTTCTTTCGGAACATTGATAGCAACAAGCCTGATATCAATTAATTTTTGTGATTTTGTACGTAACTCATTATCAAAAATCAAATTTAATACGATCGCTAATTTTGATGTCTAATCATTCATACTGTCAACTGCTTAAGATAAGGTAGTGCATTAACTAAGGGAATTTAAATAAATGCTACTGTTGTGTCTGCTAGAGGCTGTGCAGAAACCCGATTAAATAATATTACAAAAAAGTTGGAAATGTAATTAATCTTTAACGTTTCTTTTCAGCTGGCTTCAGTTTATAAATGTTTGTATATAAAGACTGTATTTTATGGGTTTCATTGCCTATTAATAAATTTGCTTAATAACGATTATTTTTGTATTTAAGGTACCTAAAATATTTGCAAAATGCGTTTATTATTGTTCGTACCATAATTATTATCTTTGTATTATGTAGTATTTTTATAATTATAAATATAATTTTTATTATTTTTACATCAAAATGTTAGTCTAAAGCAAAAGAATTTTATATATTTTTTACCACAATACCCACACAAATTAATACTTTCACTAATACACAACTATTTATTCAGAATCCAGTGTGGTCAAGAATTTCACACTCGTCATTTTAGAGTAGGACTCACATAGGTACAAAAGGCAATTTATTCAGAAGAGTCGTCACTTTAATTTATTAATTTAATTTTTTGTCCAATCTATTAAAAGCCTATTAATTTTACAACAAATGACTATGTTGCAATACCTTCTCTTTTCTCTTAAGTTACATTTGAAGTTATTTAAAACTTTTAATTTACATAATATTTTACTTACAAAATAAACGCTTCGCAAAGTTCAGCCATTAAAATGCACTACAAACAATGCCGACAACTTGGAATATTTGTAAAACAAATTTAGACAATGGTCAAAATTTGCATACGCTGAAAAGAGATGCAATGGATTAGAGTGGTCTCGAAACTACACTACGCTGTAAGGTGCGCTTTGGTCAATGTTCATCCGTTAGCTAACGAGACCATTCCAAACACGATAACGATCATTTAATTTTGCACATATCAAGCTAAACGCAACGCCCATCAGATCCTCAACACCCCATTGCAATAGCTGGGGCGAGGCGGGACGGACAACGCCGTTGCAGTTTTTGCCAGGTCAGTAATCAGGGCGCTTATCTTTTGCTCGGAATGATAAGCGTTCGACTACGGGGGTATCCACCGGCCGGAGGGTTGTCCGTTGTGGATTAAATTGAAAATTGTTTGTGTAGCGAATTGAATATTCCTTTATTACATCTGTAATTTGTAAAGCGTATATTTCAGCTTAACGCATTCTCAGTGCCCAATTCGTTGATGTGCTCCCGCTGCAAGCGATTGCCATAGGTGCGCGAGACAAGATTCCAGGTGTCCAAAAAGCGATCCATACACTGTGTAATACATCGCTGCTCCGTACCATCCAATGCCTTGCCCGGCTTATAGATACACTTCTTGAAGCACTTCTCAGTTATCTTCGAGAGCATCTCCTGCGCATTCGCCACGGCGATCTGTTGCCTCACTTGGCTCATCACCTCCACCTTATCCAAATTAGCACTATCCATAGCTCTTTCTGATTATTTAACTACAATTTTCCAATTTAATCTTCGAACAAATATATTCTATTACAAGTATATTTTTACACAATATTTGAGGAAAACACAAAACTTAGCTTATCTAATTTTAGTTTGACACATATGGAAATCCCAACTGGAAAAGTATACCCAACACTAAGTGTACTTTCTTTCAAAGTGAAACAAGTATATATCCGTAAGTAAAAAAATCACCAACCAATTATAAGACACTTGATAAATTATATTTATTTTCGT
Organism: Drosophila colorata; assembly: GCA_035041545.1. Taxonomy (NCBI): domain Eukaryota; kingdom Metazoa; phylum Arthropoda; class Insecta; order Diptera; family Drosophilidae; genus Drosophila; species Drosophila colorata. The sequence goes on from JAWNLD010000222.1 coordinate 1,057,804, forward strand.
TAGCATAAATATAATCTGCTTTGTTTTTTTAGTTTTTTTTTTTTTTTTTAATATTACACATTTTGGTGAAAGTTCTATGAAGTTAGCTAATCTTTAACATTCTTACCAAACAAATGATTAATGTTTATACATATTAATTAGTTTGTAATCAGCGTATTACTTAGTTAAAAGATCTTTGCTCATTTTAATTAGAAAAATATATTATAAAAAGTGGTTTCTATATTTTTGTAATTTTTTTAGTTCATTATTTTGTTATATTTTTTTATGGGTACGACAAAATGTCGGATTGTATATAAAAATAAAAACTTGTAGTTTTATTTTCAACAGCTTTTTCAGTGACCCAGTGAAAACACATTTGGTCATCAATATAATATAGTATGTAATATTCTTTGGATTGCAATTATTTAAGAATCATTAGAATATTTGCCGCACACAATTCTGCTTTGGCAGTAAGCGATATTTGGAATTTTAGTTTAAGTCAGTTTCCACTCATTGACAAATTAAAAACTCCCTAGATCCTAATGACAATAATGGGGTGACAAACAGTCGGTAATTATGCATTTATAATCCCAGCATGAAATTGAAATGTGCGTTTAAATATTTTGTTTCTAACTGTTAATATTTAGCCCTTGCCCGATCTAAGGTTAACTACTTAATTGGTTCAATGTCAATCTATGCAAGCCAATTCATTGATATAATATCAGAAAATCCAAGCCACTGCCGGAGCTTTAATACTGTAATAAACTTTTGCTAATTCGCATCTGCCTTGGACCAAGGCATGCTAAATTCGGGTCAATAATTTGGCCCGGGGCAATGATATTGCATTTTGACAACGATTTCGATGGAAGTCCCCTAAAACTAGGATAAGAAATGTGCACTCTACAGTATCCAATGGACTGACCTGAATAAATAGTTATGTTGCATATAAGTATTTGCTACTGATCAGCACGTATCACTTATATTTGGTTGATTTATATACATATATTAAATTTCAGCTGATCTGTTCAAGTTGGTGCAATAGCTAAACACTATTGCCTAGAAGAGTATGTATGTGCCATATCTAAATGTATGTCTCTATGTCAGTGTGCGCGTGTGTGTGTGTGTGTGTGTGTACATTATATACAAGTGATAGGTACGGTTCAGCTAAATTAGTTGTATATGTAAGTAAGAATAAGTTTAATATATATGGAATGTACAATCACTTTGAGTATGTAAGTATTATTGCGTTCAAAAGACAGGCACAAACATTTATGTCTATGTGTATGTGTGTGTATGTGAGTGTGAGAGTGTGTGTGTGTGAGTACTAAGCTAGGCCAGATTGTCTGTTAGTCAACACTCAATTCCTAGGTACCGAGCCCAAGCGATGCCAGTCGCACAGCTCCTGCCGCAAATCGTGCTTGGAAAGATCCAACTCGAAGCCGCCGAGCAGCTCGTTCTCCTGCAGCGTATCGTGCGACCAGACGGTCACCTGCAGCCTGCGCTGCTGCACAAAATCCAGCGGCATTCGGTACTCCAACTATACGGATGTAAACAAAATATATTTAGAAAATTTGCAACCTTGAAATGCGATTGCATCCTTACCGTCTCCATAAAGCTGGGCACACATGTTTTGCGCACCACTTTCGTCTTGCGTTTGGTCACCTTGGTTGGATCCGGTTTCAGGTAGCACTTGACATACGTGTTCGGCTCCTGGCCGCCCTGCAGCATGGGCAGCCCTTTGGCGTGGTGTATCTGCAGCAAGTAAATAGTAAGAGTTTAGAACACGGGCCTTGGCTAAACGGTTGGCTAACCCACCATCACAGTTAACACGCCGCGTTGGTATTGCAGCGAAAGGCGTATTTGGCCTATTTCATTGGGATTCTCCCGCGAGGGCTGACGCTTGACCTCTGCAGGAAAAATTGGTGTTATTTAATAATAATATAAATTAATAATACAAACGTACTATTCATAAACAGAAGTCGTTCATTTACCTTTTATCTTGGGCATCTCCAACTTGGCCTCCTGCTGATCGCGCAGCAACGGATGAAAGAACGTATATACCAAGTCCGAGTGGGCTATTTCCTCCGCCGCATCGAAAAGCGACTTCAAGAATCGCTGTATCAGCGGTAAACGCTTCTCAGCAACAGATTTGATATTGGAACGGCCCACATGAACGCCCGCTGGGAGGCTGTTATCAAGTTAAAGCAGAATATTTTAATGTTTTTTGTATAAAATAGAAAATGTGGAACACAATTTCCTCAATCTTATAATTATTTATGAAAAGCTGCAACAATATAATGACATATTTTCTGTTAAACATTATCGAAAATGTTTAAACGTTTTCATTTTTTTATGCTTAACACTTAAATATTTTAAATTGTAAAAAACATATAATTTTGTCATCTGTATTATTTATTTACCACACTTGATATCGTATTATTTTAGTGCGCTATCAATTATTAAATGTGTTGATTCATCAAAAAATAACAAAAATAACTTAAGAGTGCCTAATGATATTAATAATAAGAAAATGATGCAATTCATTTTAGAATGAGTAAGTAATTGGATGTTTAAAAGTATTTACAGCCTGATTAATGCTTACTTACTCTGCCCTCCCAAATGAAAAAGTCTATTAGGAAAAATTCCAAATAGCCAATCTACGACTTGCTGTCCGTTCGGTACCTGCAATATATACATTTTTACCAAGCCTACAAGGGCTATACTACCACAGTTTGGAACCGGAAGTCACCACATTTGGCAGATAAGACTGGCTATAATCTCTTTAAAAAATTAATCCAAAAATATTTTCGACCGATCTAGTTGTCTAAAAGTTCAGTCGAAATTTCCGAAACATTTTCTCGATTAAATGGTTAGGTTTAATTTCAGTAAAACGTAATATTTTAACTCCAAAAACCAACTCTTAGTTAAAAAATTGATAAAATCAAAAATAAAATATTTTCCAATAAATAATGTTCACATATTTCGCATATTTGCAACAATACCATATAAAACTACACACTGACCATAAATGTCAACAAATTAATATTTATTATACAATTTATAAGTTTCAATTGATGATTAAAACTATTGACTAGCTAGTGAGTTAGGGTATTTACATATAGCATACAAGTTGAAACAAATTCGACTATCGCAATAGAAAATACCAATTGTTGGGTGGTGAACTTCGGGGTGTGTAAGAAAAGCAGTCAAAACTGAAAACAGACATACATAGGAAATATAGACAATTGCTTATCAGTGACCGCGAAGCGACTGTCAAACGATTGGTAACAGGTAACAGCCGTTAATGGCTGATAAATCGTCAGATACCGTTTGCTCGCGGCCAAGGCGGGCAAATTCAAAGAGCGGTGTGCGAAAGAAGAGCGAGCCAGAGACGAGAGCCGCGAAGCCAATCGGCGAGAGAGCGCTAAGATATCGTTGCGATAAGAGTTGAGCGGTAGTTAGCAAAACGCAAACGCCTCTCAATCAGTTAACGAGCGTGCTGCGGTGCAGACGGGCAGCAAGCGCTGAAAAAGCCGAGAGCTGAGAGCCAAAAGCTGCGGCATTGGCGTTCGATTAACGCCGACGTGGTGAACTGAACTGAACTGAAGACGAAGCAAGCAGGCAAAAAAAAAACTCATAAAAATCAGGTGTGCAACTGCGAAATGCTGGCCAAAAGCGAATAGCAGCGATGGCTCAGCTAACATATGCGGGCCAAGGTAAGTTTGCCAACTTCTAAAAGAACGTAGACTTTATTCTCAGCTCCGGCACAGGTCATCACGAAACCTTTGGTCCTTTGGCCGCCTCGGTCCTGCTGCTGGTGAGTCTCGTCTGTGCGCTGCTCGGCATCAAGATCTGGGGCTTTAGACGGCGTCTCACATTCGATCGCGGCGGGCAGTCGGCGACGCGCGCATCGCAGCAGCAGCAGACGCAGACTGCGCCACGTTATGCGGCCTACGAGTCACAGGTGCGTAATCACAATCACAAATCACACAACTTTCAAAAACACGCCAATTGACTCGATGCCAAAATTCGCTGCAAGCCATTTAAAAGGGTTAATAGGTATGTGATGTGATATCGACGATACCCCACAACGCCAACAACAACATCAACAACAACAAAAACGGTCTGATAAGGCGAGGCGAATATGCGGCGAAACAACACAGCAAAAGCTCGTGAATTCGCGCTTCTATTTGAGTGTGTTTTCAATAGCAATAGAGATGAGCACATGAGAGGCGCGCAATATATATCGATAAAAGGGGTTATTGAGACTTTATCATTTAATTTATATATATTGACCCATCAGTTTCTCTCTCTTTTACTAACTCTATCCATATTTCACTTCCCATGCGTATCTATAGAGAAAGGCTTTGTAATCAAATTACATCATTTAATGATTCCTATTAATTTGCATATTTTCTTTTCTCATATTTACGTGAGCGAAAACGAGTCTTATTGGAATATTTGTTGTTCAACATAAGTCCATCTCTAGTTGACATACTCGCACGTACTTGTGCTCACGCTCGTTTAGATCAGTGCATGTGTGTGTACGTAACGTTTTTACAGTTAAGTTTATGACGCACACGAAAGTTCTTGTATTTATTGCAGTTTTGTTGTTGTAGTTTGTGCGGGCAATAGGGCCCGAACAGCTGAGGCCTCAGCTGTTTTAATTGTTACACAAAAACAAAAACGAGGCTTAGCCAATGTTTTAGATTGTAAAGAATGCTCATCGACAAATCACTAGAATAATGCGAATGCACTTACAGGTAAACGGCACCGACTGCGCTGTACACGGCGTATTTCGCCAACGGAATATCGAGGAATTCGAAAGTGCCCGACCAACGAATTCAGCAGGTAAAGCCTCCAATCGCATACACATACAGATAAATGAATGTATAAACATGTTTATGTAGTATTACTTAATGTGAATGGAATTGGCAACAAATTGCCTGATTTGTATACATTGTTGTACATGATCGGTTAATGAGGAAGATATCGCAAGAGCTAGACCGAAGGCAATTACTTATTGAACATGGGTAAAGGGTATATTAAATCTGTGCGTAAGTTTGTAACAGGCGGAGACTTTTGTGACAAAACTCAACTAACTAGGACCTATCTTAAATTCACATAATAGATAAGTTTAGATAAATATTTATGAACACCAAACTCTTCTTCACTCACAAATCTGACAAAAAAAAAAACGGAATCGATCTAGTTACGTCTGTCCATCCGTTTCTCAATTTTTGTATAGCAGAAATTAACTGTAAATCTCTTCATTTTCGCGTAATCGATAAGTATCGATTTTCATTTTAAATTTTTTGAGAATATGCCGGAGATTTTAAGAGCTAGTGAAACAAAATAACTCTTTCAGTATACACAGAAATAAAATAATTCCTTTTTTTTGCATACCGCTTTCGCAACCTTTATCATAAAAAGGGTATCTCAAAGTCGGGTCTAGGACAGCACTACCCATTTTGAATAAGCTTAAGTTCAAGTTCACCAGTTCTCGATTTATATAGTTAGAACATTCCCAGTTTTTCCAGTTGATAATTGATTTACGCATAATAAAGTTTTCATTCAAATGAGCCTATGTAACATACCCTATTATTATAGAATACTAAATATTTATGGAATACTAAAACTTTTCCTTCGTATAGCGGATAAATATCTGACAGGCAGTGTGCCCAACCTGCCGGTGGCCGTATTGGCGCCGTATGAATACAGAGAGGAGACAACCATACCGGAACTGGGCGGCACAGTTCCGTACCGTGCGGAGCCGCAGGCAGCGCGTCGCAGGCGCCGTGAGGTGCATAGCGCCAGCTATGACTACTATTCAACGCCGCCCACACGCCAGCCGCCCGCACCGCCCGTAGCGCTGGAGGATGGCGAGCCCCCCTCACAGTTGGACATACCCAACTTCGATCATTTTGCCGAGAAGTACAAACTGATCAGCGCCAAGCTCGGCAGCGAGCCGGCGGCCAAGGAGGAGCGCGGACGATATGTGAAGTACGAACAGGTGGATGATGTGCCGGAGCTGCTGACACCAGATGACGACCAGGTCGGAGCTGCCATTTCTGTGGCCGCTCAAGTGCATCACGTGCCGGCTCCCACACAGCCAAAGCCGGCCCCGGACACAGCGTCTGGAACTCAATTGCTTCAGCTGGAGCACGCGGATTCCGCGTTTGTTGTGGAAATTATCGCCGGCACGCCGGATTCTATTGAGCCCGATGTAGCCCGCAATCTGTTTGATAATCTGGAAATTTCACAGCCTGTGGAGGATGCGGAATTCGAACGAATTCGTTCCACCTACGAAATGAACGAGGCGGACATCCTGGACATGCAGCCAGACTTTGCTTGTCTGCAGTTGGAGCTGCCAGCGCCGAGTAGTCCGCCAGGCTTTGGCAAGAGCATCGACGACGACTGGGAGAACTTTGAGAACCTGGACAGTGTGACGGAGGTGCCGGAGCCGAACTGGTCTGTGCATCCCGACGTGCTGGCGTCGCCACACTCTGAACAGAGCGAAACCCACTTAGAACTGGAGAATGTGGCGCTCTTCCATCAACTGGAGCTAATGGAGCCGGCGGTGGAGGAACCGAGACCGCAGCTGGCTGCTGATGCCGTTGAACCGCCGCCATATGAAATGGAGCCGCCAGCGCTACCCATCCTGCCCGACTACGAGTCCCTGATGCAGCTGGAGCGCTCGAAAACCAACCAAAACTTGCCCAAATACGCCGATGTCGTGGGCCAGGACAGAGGGAACGCTGCCAAATACGTGAACAGCATCGAGGATCTGTTCGTGGAGCTGCAAGTGAATGGCAACCAGCCGACGCACGCTGCTACCGTGCACAATTTCGAGGAGCTCTGCCAGGAACTGGAAATCGCTGAGTCACCGGTGGCCGCACGCCGAGCGCCGCAGCCAACGCCGCGCGTGTCCAAGCCGACAACGCTCAATGTGCGTGGCGATGCGCCGCCTCTGACCTGCTACGAGCCCGGGGAGCTGCCCAGCTCCAGTTGCAGCGAAGCGGAAGTGGAGCAAATAGCTGCCCCGGCGCCCCCACAGGCCGCTAAGCGCATGGGACGCACGCTGAAGGTGCGCTTCGATGTGGACAACTTGCAGTACTATCAATCTGCCGAGTTGCCCAGCTCAAATGAATCTGAAGTTGAGCTGGAATCTGCGGATGAGCGGGACACACAGTCGCTAGCCAGGGCCACCCAACGATTGATCGCATTGCTGCCTGACGAGCCCATTGGAAATGATGAGCAGGATGTACCCAGACTCTTCAGCACACAGGTCTCGCAGGAGGACAGCGATGACGAGTCATTTGGACGCGCCATACGCCAGCATCGCTCCATGACGGAGGCACTGCGTCCAGCTGTTCAGCTGGACCGCTCTCCACGGGGCGAACGAATCACAGAGGCCTAATGACCACAAAACCAAGATGCTGCTCTTCATTTCCTTAGCTTAGACAGTATTTTACATGTAAATAAACCCATAAAGCTATCTATGCCTACGTCTTAATTGTATCTAAAGTAGAAGTTGCCATATAATGTTGACTATGTTTAAATAAAGTTATCATAAATATTCACAAAGTCTTTATAAGGTTTTCCGGAGTGGAAATATGTGAAAATAAAATTTAAAAAACCCAGGCGAATACTAGAAAATGCATAGCGTAATATGTGGCCATGAAGATGATATGGATAATTAATGTTCAAAGAAATTTATCATGGGGTGTTTCACCGTAACTTAATATTTCTATCGAAATAAAAAGGATCTATAATATTTAAAATAATATAATATTTTTCATTCAAATTTAAAAGAATGTTGCGAACTAAGGTTCGAGCCAAAACCTGGGTTTATTGATGTGAAAAATCTGGTGCAGAACCTGAACCTAGACAAGGCAGTGGTTCGAGCCATAAAGCCAACCACGGACAATATTTTAATGGGTTTGCAGCCATTTTTTAAATGTAATAAAAGAAAGAAGATACCAATTTTGAATTACTGAACATTAAAATCGTATTTAGCTGCCAATCATAAACCATTAATAATGTAAGATCTGAATTTGAAAGTAAACTTAGCTAAGGAATGCAACTCAAGACAAGCATGGGCTCAGGAAACAGATATGGAAAACACAAAAATAATTAGGAAAATTAAAGCAGAAGCTATAACCTCATATAAACACTAGAAACCTAGCATATTTAAGGACTCATCTATGATAGACTTACCTGTGCAACTTGACCAGTGGAAAGTGTATGCACAACTTCTGATGGAACTCGGTGAACTCGCGATATGAGCGAAACAGATGCGTCGGATCCGGCTGACCGTGTCGCGTCACTTGCAGAATGTACATATAATACTTCTCCATGCTGTAGTGCTTCTGGAAGCGCACCACTTTAACAATCTTCAGACGACCATCCTGCTGCATGCTGTGAACGGTAATCAAAGGTAATCATTAGGATCGTTGCCACATTGGGTCACTTGGCTGCACAACTCACGTATATTTGCGTGGCACAAAGGATAAGAGCTCGCCGGTGCCTTCGTCATTGTTGAAGCGCATCTGGGCCAAGTTGTGCAAGAAGAAATTGAACTGAGTGAACCAACTCTTCAGCGAGGACTGTATCATTTTGGCGAACGTGGCCGCTGCCTCGGGATTCGATTGCGAGGGCAGCAGAGCGCGACGCACATAGGTAACGGCATTCGAATTCACGCCCGGCATGCCCGCCGTGGCCATGTGCGCCAGCGTATGCAGCAGCAGGTCAGCATTTTTGCGCACAATGTTGAAGGCACGGCAGCAAAGATCAACGAAATAATGAAAGTCCGTCGAGGGTTTATCCCCGCCATTAATCACATATGCCATGTCCGAAGTAAGCACAAACGGAGTGCGATCTCTGCAAGATTTGGACAAATATTAAAATGAGTTATTTCGAGCAATAATAAAATATCTTAAGGAATATAATATTTTTCATTGATAATAAAAATTAGAATACTAATATTTCGTGTAATTATAATTAATTATACTACGATCACTATTACTACACTCAGTATTATATAGAAACTAAAACTTCAAAACCAATTTGTAAAATATTAATCTAAAACAACGTTAAGATCAAATATATAAATCAATATCTAGCCTTGGCTCACACTAGTTGTGTTAAGTTTTGTAAGCGTAAGACAACTCTTCGAATAAATAAATACAAATTAAAGAGTATTACAGAGTTGTTTATCATAAAATGTTATTGTTACTCAACATATATTTTAAATGTTAGTAACAGCGCGCCACAACTGTTAAATAACGTCATGTCTAACTCGCACTCACCTTTTAAAGTTGCCAAACATTTGAGCATCGCCCAAGAACTTGCCAAAATCGATGTGAAACAAGTGTCCCGAGGTCTTCAGCATAATGTTATCGTTGTGGCGATCACAGATGCCCAGCACGTAGGTGGCCACGCTGTAACCGGCGCAGGAGAGCGTAAAATTTCGCACAGCACTTTGATATTCTAAGGGACTGGGATTCTGTTTGCCCAGCCACTCGGCAATGGGTCGATCCTTGAAGGAGCCCGTCAGGCCGCATTCCACTTGGATTTTGCGCAGGGTTTCGGCCTCGGAGACAAGCTCGATCATGCCGCTCTTGTAGCCCGTGGGCACACAGTTGAACGTCACCATCTTGAGATCCAAGCGCTCGGCCAGCCACATTTTGTTCATGATGCGTATCAGTTGAATTGTGAGCATATCCTGCTGCAGATCGTCGCCACACTATCAAGGAATAGGAAGTTCACATATAGAATTTGTGGCTAAAGTGGAGCAGCAACAATTGATTACCTTAAATATGGCCGGCAGCGGCTCGGCATCGGGTCCCACGAAGGTAATCTTCAGCGGCAGCGTGTTGGAGTTAAAGTAGCTGCAGTTGCGCACGTTGACGCCCGACACCTCCAGCTCAGGGCCCAGCGGCAGGCAAGTGGGCTCCTCGAGCAAATCCTGATGCACCTGATCCATGCCAGCAACCAGACTCTTCTGGCGCATCGACTCCTTCGCCTCCTTGACGGACTCCGCAATCTTGGCCAGATTCTGTGATGAAGGAAATAGGCGAATTGAGTGGTTTGAGCATGGAATACTTGTACTACCGCTACCCACCTGGCACATACGATGCTGGTACATGAAGCGCTTGAGCAGCTTCTCGCCGCAGATGGCCATGAGGGCGCGCAGCATCATCTTGTTGCGACGATAGTAGCGCGCCTGCGTGATTTGCGATTCGTCGTAGTCTTGGTCGACCAGCGAGGCGCCTATCGAGTTGAGCGGATCGTCGGGCAGACTGTGCACTAGCAGCCAGTACATGTGATGGGCGAAGCGCGGCGACTCCAGGCACTTGGACAGCAGGAAACGGGCCAGCGTGGATGCCTCGTAGGTGTCGTGCTTCAGCGATTGCACCAGCTGTGGCAAGAAGTCCACCAGCTGATCGTTGGGCATATGCGAGATCCACTCCACAGCCTTGGTGCGCACCTTGGCGTCCGGGTAACGGGGCAGCAGCAGCTCCAGTGCCTGCAGCGGCGACAGCGGCGCCCACGAGTGCAGCAGCGAGTGCAGATCAATCAGATTGGCGTAATCCCAGCTGTGCGCCGCATGCAGCACCTTGGGCAGAGCATTGGGATAGTTCTGCAGATAGAGACGCTTCTCCCAGAACACCTCGCGTCGTTCCGTGGCGCCCGTATAGCCCAGCTCGGCGGTGTCCAGCAGCTCCTCCTGCAGATTGGCGTCCAGCGAGGCAAAGTCGTAGCTGCGTAAAAGAGTTGAAATGGAGTTAGTGCATCAATGATTAAAACTGGGCAACTGGTGCTTACTGCGGTGCCGGCTTGGGCGCCTCCTGATGCTCCGGGAACTCAATGCGACCGCCATAGGGCGGCACCTCAATGCTCAGCACCGGACAGTAGTCGGGATGCGGATGACAGCCGCGTGCCGGCGCTGGTCCCAGCATTTTATCCGTGGTCGGCGGCCACACGGACAGCAAGTAGGGGCCACAGATCATGGTGCGCTTGAAGTCGAACAGCTGTATGGAGCACCAGCCCAGCTCGGTGGTCACCTGTCGCCGCTCGCCATTCGGCTCCGCATTGGGCTCATTCTCGCTGGCCGCCTGCTTGCCGTACAGCACAAACGTGAGCCGCGCCTCGCGGGGCAGCGTGCAGATCGGATGCTGTTCGAAGGTTAGCCAAGCGCTGAAGTTCAAGCGGGGAAAGAGGCCGCCGCTCGTATCATTGGAGCAGCTGAGCACGTTGGGCTTGGACAGCAGACGAGTGCCATAGACAAGCTGGACGCAGAGCGAGTAATCCTCGTATTTCCAGTTGGGCGGCGGCCGGTGCAGGCAATTGATGCTCACCACAATCGGCTTGGACACGCACGAAATGGGTATGGGCGCTGCCAGAAGATGGAAAGTTAGAAAGGAATTACTTTTCTTTATGGTATGGACTCACTTGTGGAGTAGTCCGGCGTCTTCACCGAGAAGGCAACGCGAAACACATTGGCATAGAGCTCGACCAGCTCCTGGACAGCATCGCGCAGCCGATTGCACTTTAATTTGATCTGCTCCAGCATGGAGCGCGGCCGCAGCGTCACCTGCGCGTACTCGCCGTAGTCGCTGACGATCTCTGGATTGTTGGCGCCCGCCAAGGGCGCATACTTGGTCTGCGCCTCCTCGCAGATGCGCTTCAGTTCGGCAATGCAGCGCGCTATCTCCAGCGTATCGATGGAGCCGAGGAGCGCGCAAATGGCCTTCACGGCCTGCACGACGCCCGAGCAGCTGACGACGCTGCGACCAGCGGGTGCACCGTCCACCGCCGATTCGAGCTTATCGATTTCCATTTCGAGCGTTTCGATGAGTATCATCATGTTGTCGTAGGTGACAATGGGCACCACCTCGTTGGGCAGCACCTGTTCCGGCAGCAGGTCAGCGTCGTGCTCATCATCCTGCGCTGTGCGCGCAATCGCCTGCATATTGGCCGCGCTGCGCAGGCACAGGCCCAAATGCACATCCTTCTCCAGCTGGAAGCTGTTGTGCACGCACTCCAGCTGGCTCAGCTTCGAGGTGGGCGCCAGCCACTCCAGCAGACCAATGGGCTGGACAATGGACAAGTAGAGGCCAAAAGAGTGTTAGGGAAACCCACTTGAATCGCCTTTCGATACGCACCTTGACCACATAATCGGTAACTGTGCCCTTAACCTGACCCTCCAGCGAGGCCAGCGCCTGAGCCACCACCTGAGCCACCACCGAGTCAACTGCAAGCAAAGATTGCACACATTAGTAGGAGTCAATAAATTGATTGTTATTACACTTACTGTCGCAGGTGAAGGTAACGGGCGTGCCATAGCCTTTGACCTGCTCGCCGGCCAGCGAACTGGACGCGGCGTGCGGCTGCAGCGTATTCACGGCCGGATGCACAATGACCTTAATACTGGTGTCCATCATGTAATGATAGTTGAACTCGGCGGCTATCACGTGTCCCACATTCTTGCTTAGATCGCTATGGGGATAACTGCTGCGCAGCTGACGCACCATGTGATAGAACTCCAAGAGTTCGGCATCATCCGTGCGCTGTTCGCTGATCAGCTCGTAGAGGCGGGTGCACGTTTTCCGCCGATCGAGCACCACATTGGCCGGTATGCTGCTCGTATAGCTGTCCGTAAATCCCGGCAGCTGGTCTGCCCCGATTGTGGACGCAACGGTCGCGGCTGTGTCATAGAGCCGATGATTGCGTGGCGGCAGTGGAGGCGGCGGCGACACAGAGCCGCCAGTTGGTGCAGCTGCTGCTGCAGCTGCAGCTGCCGCTGCTGAAGTTGTGGGCGATGGTGAGTGGGAATGCTGCGAGGGCTGCTGACTCTGTGTGAGGTAATCCTGTCGCCAGCCAATCGAACTGACGCTGCCAGTGTTAGCGGCGCTCTTGTCCCACCTGTTGACCGCCTCGTACATGGGATCCGAGTACTGTGTGCCATTGTCGCCGCTGTACAGAAAGTCAAACGGATCGTACTCCGCGTAGTAGGAGGTGCAATCGGAGGCGCCGTCGTTGCCTGCAAGTAACGAGTGCATCATCAATCAGCGAGTCAACAAAAAGCAGCCAATCGCCCGACGACTATTATGCAAATGCCCACACGATCGAGCAGATCGAGCGGATCGAGTCGATCCGAGCGTCTAGCCAAAAATAAAGTCGTCGTCGCCCCCCATCCCAAAACAAAAGGCACGCGCAGAGTGCTGAGAGCTGTGCACGGCGGGCAGATATCACGTAGAGAATATTTCGCAAAACTATGCTAACAGCTCCGAGCTGTCTCTTGTCTCGCCTGCTATACTGTCCAATTGGATTAGCTGTCGGCGAACGCCTACACAGCATATATATAGAAACATAACTTTATATATATATTTATAAACATATATATTTAGATATAAATCAAAGATCGTATTCGCGGTCGTTGTGACCTTTTCCTTTTATATGTTCGGCATATGTTGTATATATATAAATATATGTATATTATATAGTTCCAGAGATTGTTGTTAATTAGTTGTTAGGTTAGTTTAGAATTAGATACTGCGCGTTTTTTTTTATTGTTATTAAAAATTATCTAAACTTAACTATAAAAATAGTTTTAAAGTTCGAAAAAGTGTTTCCCAACAAGAAAAAGTTTAAGTTTTTTTTAAGTCTGTGTCCAAAAAGATAAGATCTATAAAGTTTAAAGAATAGTTGGTTTAAAAAATAAAACAAAATCCTTAACTTTTACATTTCTGGCCTTACTAAACAAAAAAATTTAATTAAAAATCAATGTTTCCCTGCCCTTTTATTATTTCTATTCATATACTACAAATTTCAACATATAGAACCTATACATATTTACATACATATGTTAATGTTTATAGGTGCTAAGATTCCATATCATGAACTGAACATTAAATAGACTTTAGTATTCCATAATACGCAAATGTTGAGCCTTAAATTGTTTAATAAAACAACAAAATGTTGGGATTTTTATTCTCAGGCATAATTTATTATTGGTCTCATCGTTATACAAAATTGTATTAAACATATGTATGTATATATGTATATTAAAATATTATGTGTATATATATATATATATATATATATATATATATGTACGTATATATACGTATATATGTAGCTGCACATCACAATTCGTTTTTTCCATAATACTCAAAAAATTAAGTCAAATGTTCGTTTTTTTGATTGATGAACAACCAAAATGAAACCAGACAAGACTGTCAAATTCGTTTAAAAAATTTTGAAAAACTAATTTAGTTTTTGCATTTTGTGATGCTGCTAATGGTACTTTTTATGATCGCCATCAGTTGATCAGTATGATGGGCATAGCACTCTCACTTTTACTCTCTTGCTCACTACATCTAATGTTTGGCTCTGGTGCAGTTGTGGAAGGCACGAGTTTTAGACTTAAAAAAGTTATCATTTATGTGTGTGTGTGTGTTGTGTGTGTGGTGTGCGAGTAGTTGATTGTAAGTGGGTTCTATTAACATATGCATGGCATGTATTTTTGTATATGTGTTTGGATATATCCACACCAAAACCCTGAGCCCAATTTGCCGTTGTTAGCTGCTGACGTTTTTTGTGTAAGTGTCGCCTGACTTTTTTGTTGGTTGTTGGGTCTCTTTGTTTTTGTATATATATATAGATGTATTTGTTGTTGTTGTTCTGGGTGGGTGTTGTTGTGGTAGTACATAGTTAAATAGTTGCTGTTTTGGTAGTAGTAGTACTTAGTATGGATAGTAGTAGAAGTTTTCACTAAAATGTTTTACTTTTGCGACACTGCAAGATAGAGAAACAGAAAGTATCAGTTTAACAGGTATTTCTTTTTGTTTTGGGTTTTATAACGTGGTGTCGATTAACAGCAACAACAAACGGCAACAACAGCAGCGTCATATGGTAACAAGAAACAACTACATAATATACTTAAGAACGATATCTACGGCGCACTGAAAATTAAATACCCTGTTATTTATTTTACTACATGACTTCAGAAGTTTGACAAGTCTTTAAGCCCAACAAAAATTAGAAAGCATTCAATTTAAATTATATAGTATGGAATAGTCGAACGGACAGAGGACAATGATTATTTATATGAATATTTATTTTTAGTATGAGACGTTTTTATATAAAAGATAAACGATTAAAATTATCAATAAATATAATGGTCTATTAAAACTTTAACAGCAAAACAAAATTTGTTTAAAAAATAATATAATCTTGCATTTCGGCATTGAAAATTTGTAATTCTGACTTTTTAAAAATTCGTAACTTCTGTAGTAAACTTCTGAGGCGAGCCATCTATACTATAAAATGATATCAGAAGTTTCTATTATTTGTTATATTATTTTTACACTTCCAACTGCTCTGCTAGATTTACAATTTTTTTATTTATGTCGCTAAAAATACAAAAATAGAATTCGCGTAGGTCGTTATAAATAATCAACTCTTATACAGTTTTACTTTCAACGATTCATTCAGCTAATCACAATTATTTCTCCAGAGAAATCCTAAGAAATAATTTTCTGTCTTTCCCTAACTTCAGGCAGTTATAGTTTAGATTAGTTATTTGAGCTCGGCACTCGTATTAAATATACTTAAAATTTTTTATTAAAACCTACAATTTGTAAAAAGTTCACAGATTTGATCGATGGAATTAGGTGTTAAGCTTTCTAACCGCTATAAGAGGAAGACGCTTTGTAAATACAGCTCGCATTGAATAAATTTGCTAAGAACAATAAACCATTACTTACCAGAGCTCTCATTGAGCAGTGGATCAAATGCCTCCAAGACGCTCACACGGGTGCTACAAGAGAAAAGTTTCCAATTAGAAAAATACCAAACATAAGGGCAGACAGAGCTCAATAATGCATACTAATCATCCTGATTCAAATCAATCAAATCGTTGCCCGTGCGCTGAGCTGGCAGCGGGGGTCCAATCGAGGGGCAGCTGCCAACGGGGGGCGTGGCCCGGCGCACATTGAATGCGGCAACGTTCGCAGCTGGCGTCGCTGCGTTGGAATGTGGCACAGAGTGATTGGACTGTTGGTTGGCCCTGCTGCTGCTGCTGCTGCTGATGGACGCTGCTGCCGACGCTGCTCCCGCTGCTGCTGGAGTGCTGTGTGGACGGGCAAAGTCCACGTGCGAGCTGCCGGCGACATTGTTGGGCGCATAGCCATAGCGAAAGCCATGCGACGGATACTGGGGCGGCATGTAGGCAGCCGAGCCGGGCACAACGGGTGCAGAGAACGTTGGATAGTAGACAAATCCCGCCGGAAGCGCCGGCACAACCGGCTGCAGCGCCAACTGATTGGGCATGCTGTAGAGCCGCTGCAGCTCCTCCGGATTCAGCGGACGCTGCTGTGGTTGAGGCTGGGCTGTGGCCTGGTATGGCACCAGCTGCATGCCGCCAACTGCGCCGCCTGGCAGCGTGCCATACGCCGGCGGTGCATAGTGCACGGGCACGGGCACGGGCATTGGCATGGGCACTGGCGTCGCAGCCGCCACCGGACCGACTGGCACCAACGCCGTTTGCGGATTGCCCGTCTGCACACGCTGCAGATCCTCGATCAGACGGTCGAACGTGCTCAGGTTCTCTGGAGTCGGCTGCTTGCTGGTGGGACTGGCAAAGCATATTAAATCGCTTTCCCCGTTGCCCGTTTGGGCCGGCGGCGTGCGCGAGCGTTCCACGTTGCTCAACGACGCGACCGTCGGATGCACCTCCGAGTGACGACGCTGCGTCACGCTGTAACTTCTTTGGGGATACTGTTGTTGTTGTTGTTGTTGTTGTTGATGTTGCTGTTGTTGCTGGATGTAGTAGTCGGCAGTGGCAACTTGGTAGCCCGAGCCGTATTTCTTGTTGCGCCTGTAGTCATCGAGCGCCTGCTGCTCCAGACTCAGCGCCATCGCCTTGGCCAGGTCCTCCTGGTATTGCCTCTCGACTTGCGCCTGATTCGACATTATCCACTCAGAATCTTCGTCCACGACCAACTGCAAAAATGAACAAATAATAATTGAAATTTTGTTTTCTATGCGAGCCAGCAGAATGCCGTTTTTATTGGCTTATCAGTGCGACATTCGGCTGTGCGATAACAAAGGCAACGATAAAAGCGATTACGCGCTGTAAAGGTGAAAAAACAGTCCAAGAAAATTTAGCAGACAAAGCAATTTTTTTTTTTTTTGGTATTGGAGTTGTAGCTCAATGCCAGTCATGATTCAGTTGCACTTGCAGTAAAAGAGCCAGAAACGGCAACAAAAAAATTTTAATTATACACATATGCATATAAATGTATGGCTTAGTTATATATTTACACATATATATGTTTTAGAAATGTTGACCTCGAATCTTTATAATGAATCACTAGCACAAGCTATTTAGAAATAAATTTATATACACATCTATTAATATATATAAATATGATATTTATGCAGTTGACATATTTTAATATTAATTAATTTAAATAAAACCCAGAAGATTTTTAGTTTTTGTAGTTCACTTTTGTGCAAATCGTAACAAAATTCTGCAATGTTAACAAGGATACAAGGATTTATACCTTTGATACACCATAGCGTGAAGTGGTTTTCAACGGCCACTTGATAATTTTTGCATATAACTTGGAAATTTTATGAAAGGTTATTCTAAGTCGGCCTCTCTTTTTAAATGAGCACATTACAAATAATAATTCGTATTTTAACTGTTCTTTGTTTTGTAAGCACAGGTATTTGGGGTAAACCCTTGTATATACTAACAACACATTCAAAAATTTACATTCAAAGTGACAGCAAATTCTTTTGCTTTCCTGAAGCTGATTTTTTGAGAAATTTTTAAAATGTATAATACATTTTTTATTTATTTTTTAATAAATAATAATAATAATGAAGGTGACAGTCTCTTTCAACTATTAGTTCTCGTTGACATGGAATAATAATAAATATACGTCTATATGTCACAGCAATTTTATCCAACTGAAGCTCATATTTTCTATTTATAACTTAATTTTATGATGCATCTTATCCCAACTGGATTCGGCTGGTTAAATCCTTATTTGCCCTGATAGAAATGAACTTCGGTAACTTAACATTAATTAAATTGTTATTTTATCCTTCATCACAGATGTAAATTAAAATGTATATAAATGTTTTCCAGATTCTAATTTGCCAACGCTTCAACAAAAAAAATACGAAAATATTGAATTTATATTGATGTTATTTTTAAATTAAAAATATATTGATTATTGTGTACTAAGATTTAAATTTTTTTTTAGGGGGTTTACAAAAAATTCTAAATTTGCAAGATTTTAATTGGAGTAATTATACAATAAATATGCAATAAGAATATTAATTCTCATCGCTGGATAATTTCTATTTGAAATCTTGCCATGAACTAGAGCTAGATCAAATTCAGAATGTTTTTGCTTCTAAAGTATACAAGTATCAATCTTTTATTTTTCGAAACTCCCACTGTGGGCAGGAGAAGCACAGCCATTTGGAAGCTCAAATGTATGTTCGATACAGGGTATCTCCCAGCGGGAATAGTAGAGTAATTTGCAAATATTAAACTTATATAGTTAATTAATATTCATGCATATGTATGTAACTCATTCATGCATATTTGAGTTCTCAGTACATTGCTAACAAGCGATAAGGCATTTGTTGCTGTGATTCTGTGAGTGCTGCGAATAAAAACAAACAAATGCGCCGCTTTCTCACGACTGCCCTGAGAGGAACAGCTGTTCAGCATGAATGCTTGACCCACGCACACACACACCCACACACGTGTGGGAAACACAGATGTGAACCGGTACATACAGACGAGCAATGCAAACGAAATCAAAAATGCTATCAAAATGAGAGGCAGAGACACAACAGATAGGAAAACAAATGTACGCCGGCAATGCGAAAGGCGAGGCAAAGGTTAGAGCCAATCAATAAAAGGTATTAAAATGCGCTGTGATGAGTGCGAGGAGTAGCGAATAACAAGTTCAAATTTGCATATGTACATATGTATGTATTTATAAAGGTGTGTACACACGCACACACACACCCACGTGCATATGTATGTAGTTATGTGCTGGCATAAACGCAGTGTGGAAAGAACAGTAAAAATGCGAATGATAAAAAGCTTCGCGTAGTTTTATATAATGATGGGAGCGTTTGTCTTTAAATATATGGCCATATATACATACATATATATAAGCGAGTTTGCATGTACGCTATAAATGCCAGAGTATATAAGCTGTTGGCACACACACACACAGATTCATATGCTTATATGTATTTAGTGTTGCTTTTCGCCCACTTACATGTTTTTTTCTCGTATATCTTGCACTTAATGCTGCCGACGATTTCAGTTGCTTCAATTTTCATATGCTATATGTGTTTATGACGTTTTCATTTGGATTTCTCGTTACTTCCGCGGCTTTGGAGCTTCCTCCACTCACATATACACGCACACATGCAAACAAACAGATATTACACCAACACACACACAGCAAATGAGACTTGCACAAATAACGAAACTGAAACAAACAAACACTCACGCAAAATACTGTTTAACACGGCATTTTATTTACAAACATAAATATTTCAAACAATATTACAAATACGCTCAATCGAATGTTCACCTCGACACACAAAAGAATAATAACAAACGCCACGAACAAAATGCACAAAACGGAATGCAACAAGCAGAGTGGCAGCAAGAAGTGATATTGAAAATTTATGCACACACTGGCTGTGGACTCTACAGCGATAAGTATATCGATTATAGCACTTGTAGCTTATTAATATCGATAGGCAGTTTTAAATTTAAAATTAATTTGTGCCGTTAGAATTTAATACGCAAAGGTTTTTTATTTTTTATTATATGTTGCTCAATGCATATTGAGGTTAGCTAACATTAAATCTTCTATGTCCAGGGTATTGCCGTTGTCCAATACTAGCTTCTTTGAATCGTCATCCAGCCCAACCGTTGTCCAATAGTCCAAATCGTCATTTCCCGTCAAATTGTACATGCGACGGTACGAGGCCTCGATATTCTCGTCCAGCATGCGATCCACAATATCGCCCGCAGCCATTGCCTGCGGCTGAGCCTGGGCCCGTCCCTGTTCCTGTGCCGGATCCTCCGTCGGAGGCAGGACAGTTTTGCCATGGCCTGCCATGCGCTGCGCGAACTCCACATTCTCGACGCCCATTTTGCAGAGGGCGCACTTGCTCTGCCCAATCCGCTGCTTCAGCTTGTGCAACGCGATGCGATCTTGGGAGAGCAGCATGCGTTCCTGCGAAAATTGCGCCTCCTTCTCGCCCAGCTCGTTGGCGCGCTGGCCCAGCAGCTGCAGCTTGGCGTGCAGCAGCTGCTCCGCCTCGCGCGCCTTGTGCTCGGTGAGGTGCGCCCGCTTGATGGCCAGCCGATAGGCGGTGCTGCTCTGCGCCAGCTCGTCCTCCTTGACGTTAAGGGCGCTCTCCTTGTCGAGCAGCGCCCGCTTGCGCTGCTCCAGCTCGCGCTGCTGTTTGTGGCAGCGCTCGCGCTGCTCGTCCGCCCGTTGGATGGCGTCGCGCGCCACCTGGAGCTGCGCCTCCAGCTCCAGTCGCTCCTTGTCCAAGTCGGTCTGCTCGTGCAGCTTGTGGCGCATCTCGAGTTTCTGCTGCTCGACCAGGAGCCGGCTGCGCTCCTGCTGCACGTCCAGCTGCACGCGCTCGATCTCGGCCAGCTGCAGCGATTTTAGCTCCTCGATTCGCTTCTCGTCACGCTCCATCTGCTCGCGATGAAACTGCTTCTCCCGCTCGAACGCCTTCTGCTCCGCATCCATGCTGGCCATGCGCTGGCGCAGCTGCCAGTTCTCCTCGGCCGTGTCCTTTGACAGCCGATTCAGCTGCAGCTCCAGCGTGCTCACCAGCTCCATGAGGCGACGCCTCTCCTCCTCGGCGCCCGCCGCCTCGATCTTCAGTCGGCGCTCCGCGTCCGCCAGGCGACGCTGTCGCGCCTCCAACTCCTGCTCGCGCTCCTTGGTGCTGGTCATGCCCTCGCGCAGGTCCTGCAGATCGCTGGACGCCGTGCGCAGCGTTTCCAAGTAGCTGCCGTGCTCCCGCACAGCCGCCTGCTCCAGCAGCTTGGCCTGCCGGATGCGTTCCAAGTCCGCCTCATGCGAGCTGCGCAGCAGGCGCAAATCGTCCTCGTGGTCCTGCTTCAACGTGGACAGCTGCAGATCGTAGTCGCCCTTCAGCTTCTCCAGCTTCTCTGTGTAGTATGAGCTCAGCTCGGCGTTCTCCAGCTTGAGGCGCTGCTCCACAGCAGCCAGGTGCTCCTCCAGCACCTTCAGCTGTTTTCTGGAAAAGAGAGAGGTAATTAAAGTGCCTTACGGATTCGGACTGGGCGCACTCACTTGTAGGAGCTCTCGATCATTTCGATCTCCTGCTCGTAGTTGACCTTCATGTTGGCCACAAGCTCCTCCAGGCGCTGCTGCTCGAGCGCACCCCGCTTGGCCGCCGTTTCCAGCTGCAGCAGCTGCTCCTTGTTCTCCTCTCGGGGCAGCGCCTGCTCGGCACCCACCTCGGTCGCATGCAGCCTTACGGGCTGGCTCAGCATCAGCTGCAGATGCATGTTGATGCGCTCCTGCTGTGCTTTGATGTGCTCCTCCATTTGCTGCTGGCGTTGCAGCTGCTGTTGCAGCAGCTCCTGGAATTTGCGATCCTGCGTCTCCTGCCGCAGCTGCATCTCGGCCAGGACGCGCTCCTGGCTCTTCATCTGTGCGGCGATCGTCAGCTGCGCCTCCTGCTGCTGCAGCGCGTTGTAGCTGTGGCTGCTTTCCAGGTTCAGGCTGTTCAGCCGGAGAATCTTTTGCGTTGTGCTGTCCGCCGCCACCTCGTTGGCCTCCGGCAGGCGCAGTATTTCCGTGGTTGGCTTTACGGCCGGTGCGGGCTCCTTGGCCATGGCCTTTGTGGGCGTGGCTGGGACTGGTTCCAGTTCCTCGTCGGCGGCCGTTGCGGCCGGCTCCACGCCCAAGCCCAGCCAGTCGGCCGTGCCGCGCTTCTTGGACACGGGCGTGGACATGCCGGACACGGTGGCATTTGTCTCCTTCTCCCTGCCGAACAGGCCCAGGGGATCTGCGTTGACATTGACCGACTGGGCAGAGGCCGAGCTGCGCCTGCCCGCGCCGCCCGCCGTCTTGGGACGCGCCTGCGAGTGCACGTTGGAGTTGTCCGTCGTGGTGTCCGTCGACTGGCGGGACATCGAGGGCTTCGCGGTGGCTGGACGTTTGGCGGGGCCGTCGCTGCCGCTCAGAATCTCATCGAAGATGTTCCTCTTGGGCTCCGCAGCTGCGCCGAGCAGGTCGTCGAAAAGGTTTTTCCTTGCACCGCCGCCGCCGCCGCTCTTCGGTCGCTTGGGATCGAATCCCAGGTCATCGTCTTCGGCGTCGTCCATCGAGAGCGATGGCTTCTGTTTGACGATGCGCGGAGTGCTCGCCGAGATCTGCTTTGCTGCCAAGGAAATTGGAGCATCTGGTTCCGTTTCCTCCTTTATGCCAAACAGATCCTCCAGCTTTCCTTTGGCTTTGCTCGATTTGGGCAACTTTTTGGCACCTCCGCCGCTGGGCGCGTCGAAAAAGTTGTCATTGTCCAGGCTGTTATCACTGAGCAGATCGGCAAGCGGGTCGTCGCTGAAATTCATCCCAAATTCTTTAAAGTAATTTTCTTATCCTGTTTTAGCTTACAAAAATGAAAGAAAAAAAATAGATATATATATATAATCTGAAAAGCAACCGTTGCTTAGTAACGAACATTGGTATTTTTCGGTACATTTTACTATAGGTAGATGTGTGCACACTGTTATTTCAAGCAGCACACTGCTACAGGTGGTATTATTTATTTTTATTGAAAAAAATTATATAATAATAATAATAAAAATAATAATAATAATAATATAAAAATATCAATATATTAATATATACAAAATATATGAATAATCTTTCTACAACTGTCAAGTCTGTCAGCCCTGTCCGCATGCATCCAACTATCTGTTTAACGACGCTAAAGTATACAATTCCGGTACCAAATCTTTTAAGTAATTGCTTAGTTGGTATTGTACAAAAACCACACAATCTAAAAAGCAACCGCACACTGCAACAGGTGGGATAATTCTATAAATATTGCCTATCGATAAGAGAAACCATCGATACATTAATAATATTTCTAGAGCTCGCAGCCCTGGCTGCATGCATCCGAGTTGCCAACTGTTTTTCTGACAATCTGTATACAACTCGGTTGCCAATTGTTTATTTCCGCGAAAATGAGCAATATTTACATCCAGGAGCCGCCAACGTCGGGCAAAGTGCTGATGCGCACCACAGTCGGCGACATCGACATCGAGCTGTGGGCGCGCGAGTGCCCGAAGGCGGGCCGCAACTTCATCCAGCTGTGCCTGGAGGGCTACTATGACGGCACAACTTTCCACCGGTTGGTGAAGGGATTCATCGTGCAGGGTGGCGATCCCAGTGGCGATGGCACCGGTGGCGAGTCGATTTACGGGCATCCGTTTAAGGATGAGTTCCACTCGAGGCTGCGTTACTCGCGCCGTGGCCTGGTCGGCATGGCGAACTCGGGCAAGGACGACAACGGCTCGCAGTTCTTCTTCACATTTGGGCCAGCGCCGGAGCTGGAGAACAAGAACACACTCTTCGGCAAGGTGACAGGCGACACGGTGTTCAACATGCTCAAGCTGGAGGAGGGCATCGTCGACCACCAGGAGCGGCCCATGTACGCGCATCGCATCATCTCCACGGAGGTGCTCAGCAATCCCTTCAGCGATATTGTGCCGCGTTCCCTGCCCAAGGCAGCCTCGAAACCCAAGAAAAGCAAAAAAGACAAACAGGGCGTGAAGTGCGTATTGCTTATATCCTTAATTTCGGGTTTAAATTCAGATATATTGAATTTATCTATCTGTAGAAACTTTGGACTGCTCTCCTTTGGAGCGGAGGCCGAAGACGATGAGCAGGAGACGACCGTTTTCGTAAAACAGAATGCCGGCAAAGCGAAATCCTTGCACGACGCAACGGACGACCCCAAGCTCAGTAAGGAGCCCATCAGGGTGCCCAAAACTGAGCGAGCACCGAGCGAGAAACCTTTGTCCGATGACTGCGAGGAGAGCGTTCCCAAAGCAAGCACCAGTTGCTCTGATATCATCAAGAGCAAACTCGCCAAGGCAACGAAATCTTCCTCAGCGAAGCCTGCCAAGCGAACGGAGATCAAAAGCGAGTCAGAGGATGACGAAGACGATGTGCTGATGACCCGGGAGCAAGAACAAAGCCAGAAAATGTCAAAAGAAAAGTATGTGCACAGCTGACGCCTATTATCTTTAGCTTGATCTAATTCTGAAAGTTTTCTAGGTCAAAAATACGTGAGGAAATTGTCTCGTTGAAACGGCAATATCAACAGGATAAGGTCACCAAGGAGAAGCAACTGTCCAAAGAGTCCGAGAAGAGTTCAAAAAAATATGATATTAGGGGAGCCAGCGAAAATCATTATATAAAAGATTTCATTCAAGCAAAGGAAACATATACGGTCAAGGCAAAAAATAATCTGAAAGGAGCAGGCAGGTGTGTGGTCCACTAATGGAGAATTAGAATCGCAAACAAACTAATTTGATATTTTGTACCTATATGTCAGAGAGGAGTTTACCTTGAATTTGCTATCCAAATTCAAATCCAAATTGGACAATCTCAAATATAACTCAGGCTCGGAGAATGTCGATGAGGAACCCAAGCCGTTGGATGAGAGTGTTGTGGAAAAGGAAATCAGTGGGGACGACTGGTTGGCGCACACTCTGAATTTCAACAATAATGTGCCGGTGCTGGCCAAGGATGCGTCCACCAAAGGTGACGACTGGTACGATGTCTACGATCCGCGCAATCCGCTCAATAAGCGCAAACGTGGCGCAGCGGCGCTCAGTAAATCGTCTCACAAGTCGAAATCCTCTAGATGAAATGTTTAATTCAATAAAGTTTAAAGTTTTTAAAAGCAGCGCGCATTTCCAAACATCCGATTATTATACATATCGTTTTTTGGTATTTCAATTCAATATCAGGCACACTTGGTATTTTTCGATTAATAATAACGTTTGCTCATCGACATATCGAGTCATTATCGATAGCTTTGCTAGCGGTAGCAGCTGAACAATAAAAAAAAAAACGTACTCAAGGTGAAGTAATTTGGCTTTAAAAATACAGGTAATTAGTGCACAACGTTAACTTTTATTTGTGCGCAAAATTCGGCTGGCAGAGTGAGGTCATCTGTGCGAAAGAATCAAAGCAGAAAAAGGCCACAAAATGCTGTCGAAGTGCGCGTCACAGACGAATTATTGATTTTCTTTGACATTTGTTTGTCGTCACAGGGGTGAAAAGGGGGTAAGGCTGCTTTAGTCACCATCTCCAAAACAGCTTCAGCAGCAGCAGCAACAGCAGTACAATGAGTGCGAAGAGCAAGCGGCCTGGCACGGCGAACAGCCAAGCGCCGAACGAGTGCGTCCAGGTGGTCGTCCGCTGCCGTCCGATGAGCAATCGCGAGCGCACCGAGGGCTCGCCGGAGGTGGTCAACGTGTATCCGAATCGCGGCGTCGTCGAGCTGCAAAATGTGGTGGATGCCAACAAGGAGCAGCGCAAGGTATTCACCTACGATGCGGCGTACGATGCGGCCGCAACGCAGACGACACTCTACCATGAGGTGGTCTTCCCGCTGGTCAGCTCCGTGCTGGAGGGCTTCAACGGCTGCATCTTTGCATACGGCCAAACGGGCACCGGCAAGACGTTCACGATGGAGGGCGTGCGGGGCAACGATGATTTGATCGGCATTATTCCGCGCACGTTCGAGCAAATCTGGCTGCACATCAATCGAACGGAGAACTTTCAGTTTCTGGTGGACGTTTCATATCTGGAGATCTACATGGAGGAGCTGCGCGACCTGTTGAAGCCCAATTCCAAGCACCTGGAGGTGCGCGAGCGCGGCTCCGGCGTCTATGTGCCCAATCTGCATGCCATCAACTGCAAGAGCGTCGACGACATGTCCAACGTGATGCGGATCGGCAACAAGAATCGCACCGTGGGCTTCACCAACATGAACGAGCACAGCTCCCGGTAAGTTATCCGAATATAGCTGCTATAGCAGACAATTAACTATTGTTGCCTTGCAGCTCGCATGCCATATTCATGATCAAGATTGAGATGTGCGACACGGAGACGAACACGATCAAGGTGGGCAAACTGAACCTCATCGATTTGGCCGGCAGCGAGCGTCAGTCGAAGACGGGCGCGTCGGCGGAACGCCTCAAGGAGGCCAGCAAAATCAATTTGGCGCTCTCCTCGCTGGGCAATGTAATCTCAGCGCTGGCGGAGAACTCGCCTCACGTGCCCTATCGCGACTCGAAGCTGACGCGCCTGCTGCAGGACTCGCTAGGCGGCAACTCCAAAACGATCATGATTGCCAACATTGGGCCCTCCAACTACAACTACAACGAGACGCTGACGACGCTGCGGTACGCGCAGCGCGCCAAGAACATACAGAACCAGCCGATCAAGAACGAGGATCCGCAGGACGCCAAGCTGAAGGAGTACCAGGCAGAGATCGAGCGCCTCAAGCGGCTGATTGCGCCGCAGCAGCAGCAGCGCACCGAGAAACTGGCCGCTGCGGCCAAGAAGCGCGTCAAGAAGCCCAAGCGGGAGACGGCTCGTCGGGAGTTGACGGACAGCGTGACGCAGGAGCTGCTTCAGCCGGCCGACGAGGATGGCGAGAGCGAGGTGGACGTGTCAGAGCCGGAGTCCGATAAGGAGAACGAGGCCGAGGTGGCCAAGTCCAGTGAGCAACTGGAGCGCGAGCGTGTGGAGAACGCCAAGCTGGCGGCCAAGCTGGCCGAGCTGGAGGGTCAGCTGGTGCGCGGCGGCAAGAATCTGCTGGACACGTACAGCGAACGCCAAATTGAGCTGGAGAAAAAGCTGGTGGAGATCGCCGAGCGCAAGAAGCGCGAAATTGAGATACAACAGCAGCTGGAACTGCAGGAGGAGACAACGCTGGAGATCCGCGAGCGCAACGTCTCGCTGGAGCAGGAAGTCGAGCTGAAGAAGCGCAAACTGTCCAAATGCTATGCCAAGTATCTGGCGCTGCAGCAGGAGCTAAACGACTGCAAGCACGATCACAACCAGGACTTGCGCGAACTGGAGATGGCCCAGAACGAGCTGGTCAAGGAGCTGAAGCGCCAGCTGCTCATCATCGACAACTTTGTGCCCGTCGAGGTGAAGCAACGCCTCTACACGCAGGCCAAGTACGACGAGGAGCAGGAGGAGTGGAAGTTCTCCTCACTGGCGCTGCCTCTAACCGCCAGCGATGGCAAATTCACCAGCAAGCGTCCCGTCTCGCATCCGCTGCGCCGTCGCCCCACCTCGGAGCACGCGCTGCAGGAGGCGAAATCGAGTGCGCCGAGTGCCCTGCGCTTCAAGAGCGAAAACATTGTCAGCTACGAGCTGGAGATGCCCTGCCGCACCACACAGGAGTACCGCACGCCCAAGGTGTCCGCCTCCCTGCAGGCGGTCCTCGCCCAGGCGATGCAAACCGGCGACGACATCGACATCGGGGACTCGCACACGAACTCGCTGCGTTCGCGGCTCGAGAACATCATCAATGGCAATGCCAACAGCGGCACGGTGCCAGCAGCCACAACTCCTACTACCGTCGCCACCGCCGCCGCCAATGTGCGTCACGTCAAGTCCACGCGCAGCGGTCTGCCCAGTCCGGGCTCGGCGCTCGACTCCAACCGGCGACCGCCCACGGGCCGTGTGCCGCCCAAGAAGCCGGCTTCAGCGTATCCCAAGGCGCGCGGGCTGGTCAACAAGTAGTAAACGATGGACTAACCCAACCCAACTCATCTCAGTCAGTCACACACACCAACACACACCCACACACACCCACACACACTCAAGAACTAACCAAAGCTCTCATAGTCACAGTAAAATTCGAATCCTTGTTCCAGTTGCGCATCTATGCAAACTCCTTAGCCCAATCTTCGCACAATTCTCGCTTTGTGAAAGTATTTTGCATTTTTGTATTGTTTCCCTTTGTTTTTGTTCTTCTTTTTGTATTATTGTTTAGTCACTCGTATTTAATTTGTTATTGCTTTCGTGTACCCAGTCGGGCAGCGCCTGCATTTTGGCCCACTGCGACCAGTCATTAATTTGATGTGCAATTTAATCTTAAGTTAAACGTGTATTTCTAATTGTTTATTATTATTATTACTATTAAACTTACATAGTAAAAGCAGCTTAGTTAATCAGACGAACCAAATAAAGCAACTCAAAACAAGTGTTTAACAATATTTTGTGCAGCTTAAAGAACGAGAGAGAGAGAAAGAGGGGGAAGAGAGATAGATTATTTATCTACTGTGCGAGAGAGTGATAGGGTGAGAGAGAGAGGGGAAAAGGGGCTCAGAAAGAGAGGCGTAGAGAGGGAGATAGAGAGAGAGAGAGGAAGAGAGTGAGAGAGGAAGGCAGAGAGAGAGAGAGGGGAGAGAGATAGAGAGTGGGAGAGAGAGGGAAGAGAGAGATATAAAGAGATAGAGGAGAGACAGAGAGAGAGAGAAAGGGAGACAGAGAGAGAGAGGGAAAGAGAGAGACAGGGGAGATAGAGAGGGGGAGAGAGTGGAAAAGTCACTCAATAACACCAAAAGCAAAAAAAACCATAAAGAGATAATGCACTGTATAAACACTTAACTAAAATTAAAACCAAAAAAAGGAAAACTTACCTGAACTCTTGAAAATCGCCTAGAAGGGCGTTTTTGCATTTCACCAATAAGTCTTCTATAGGCTGAGGAACAAAAACTTATAAGAGAAAATTTGCAGATTTCCAGAGAGGGGGAAGAGAGAGAGAGAGAGGGGGGGAGGGGGCAGAGAGATAGGGAGGTAGGAAGAGTGGAAAAGTCAGTCAAACGAACACAAAAAATAATAGTGATATAAAGCCCTATATAAACACTTAACTAAAACTAAAACGAAAGCATGGAAAACTTACCTCAACTCTTGAAAATCGCATAGAAGGACGTTGTTGCAATTGACCAGACTCTGAAACACAAACTGATAACAGAAATTATGCAGATCTTCTGTTCTAGGCAAGATAGGAATAAAATGCCGATAAAATATGGCTTCTATATATTTTCTGACTGAACGTTGTTATGTAAATGCCACCAATTTTCCCGAATCAATAATAAATGCAGCTCAAAAATGCTGGACAATCGGCGGCAACAGCATCAGAGTCCCTTCACTTGATGACATTCAGGGAGCGGCCGACCTCGATGAAGGCCTGAACTGCGCGATCAATTTCCGCCTCGGTGTGAGCGGCCGAGATCTGGACGCGTATGCGTGCCTTGCCCTGCGGCACCACCGGATAGCTGAAGCCAATGACGTAGATGCCACGCGCTGCGGAAGAGTAAAACAGGGGAGTGAACTCCGAGGAGGAGACCCAACTAGGCATCGCACTCACTGAGCATTTCATCCGCGAAAGTGGAGGCCAACCGGGCGTCGCCCAGCATGACCGGGCAGATCGGATGGTTCTCGCCGGCGATGGTGAAGCCGGCGTTGGTCATCGCCACGCGGAAGCGTTGCGTGTTGCTCTGGACGCGCTGGCACAGCTCGCTGGAACTGAGCAGCATGTCCATGACCTTGAGGCCGACGGCCACCACCGCCGGGGGCAGCGTGTTGGAGAACAGATACGGACGCGACTTCTGGCGCAGAAACGAGATGAGCTCTGTGGGGCCAGTGGTGTAGCCGCCGGAGGCGCCGCCCAACGCCTTGCCCAGCGTCGAGTTAATAATATCCACCTCGCCCATGACATTGTCGTACTCCTCCGTGCCGCGCCCGGTGGCACCAAAGAAGCCCGTGGCATGGCACTCATCCACGAACACCAGTGCATCGTATTTCCGGGCCAGCTCGACAATGCGCGCCAACGGCGCTATATTGCCGTCCATGGAGAAGACGCCATCGGTGGCAATCAGCTTGAGACGGGCGTCGGTCGAGCGCAGCTGCTGCTCGAGATCAGCCAGATCGCGATGCTTGTAGCGCTGCTTCTTGGCCCGGCACAGGCGAATGCCATCGATGATGGACGCATGGTTCAGCTCATCCGAGAAGACGGCATCCTCCGGCGTGAGTATGGCCTCAAAGATGCCCGCATTGGCGTCGAAACACGAGGCATACAGTATGGTGTCC
This sequence comes from Drosophila colorata, assembly GCA_035041545.1. Lineage (NCBI taxonomy): Eukaryota > Metazoa > Arthropoda > Insecta > Diptera > Drosophilidae > Drosophila > Drosophila colorata. Next base: position 1,088,037 of record JAWNLD010000222.1, read on the forward strand.
TCGCGTCCATGGAACTGCGCTATCTTCCGCTCCAGCTGCTTGTGTATGTCCTGCGTGCCGCAGATGAATCGCACCGAGCTCAAGCCAGCGCCGTACTTGGCCAGCAGCTGCTGACTGTGCGCCACAATCTCCGGATGGTTCTGGTTCGATTGATCAGGAAGTTATGAGCGTCTGCAAGTGGAGGCACAACAAGTCGTATACTTACCGCCAGGCCCAGATAGTTGTTGGCGCAAAAGTTGAGTATCTTTCGATCGCTGCCCTGCACCGTAATCTGTGTGCTCTGCGACGAGGTAATGATGCGCTCCGCCTTGAATGTGCCCGCCTCCTTGATGCCGTCCAGCTGTTTGCCGAGCAGCTCGCGCAGCCGGGACTGCGCCGCGACGCTGTACGGCCGCAGCTGCTGTCCTAAGAAGATTGCATAATAATAAAATGTATATTAAGCATATTTGCACGTTTTTGGCAAAGAGAGAGAGACATTTACAATTGCTTGCAAGACTTACCGCGCAGTGACATTATTTTCGAGAAAGCTGGCATCATGCGGCGTATACTTAATATCGATGCGAGTGTAGGCAGCAGAGCAGGCACGTGTCCACCTCGACGCCTCGCATGGAACTGAGCGCAGAGCAACCGCATCGACAGCGACAACGACAGCAGCAGGCCCCCTAAAACATGGCAACAACAACAGCAACAACTCGGCGCTGTTTTCCCGATTTATAAATACATAGGCCCCGTATATAGTACTCATAACTATGTACATAACTGTTTGTTACTAATTCAATTGAATTTGCTTCAATTTTCGTTGTCATAGCTGCCGTTGCAGGCGGTTGGATGATTGTTTTTGTATACTTTTTCGGCAGCTGCACTGAGAGAAAATCTGTCACTAACAAGTTACATTTAAAATAAAACGTGGGTGTGTAATTATGAGTGGATATTTAATAACTTTTGTGTGACTTATTTTTGGGATAAACCTATTTTTATTTAATTACATAAATATCTGTCGTTTTTTTTTAAGTATTAAATTATTAAATAGTTTTTAATAAAAATCAAAATATAAAAAATTTAATTTAGTAATATTTGAAAGATTATGAATGTATATTTATAAGATTGCTTTATCACTTTCAGAATAAGTATGATAAAAACGATAAACTTTTGTTGCTTTTTATAATTGTTGAATACAATATACATATATCAACATATGTTCATGCCCTTACTTTCAGCTCTTTTAATGCAATTACTTACAGGGTCATTGCCAATTTGGGCTCTGATTTTATTTATTATAATTTATGTATTCACGATTCACATCTCGAAGCAAACAGACGTGTTTTGTTTTTGAGCACTTTCGCTGTTTTCTTACATTTTTCTGAAACAGCCGATGTTTTAATAATTATTTTATTTATATGTAAGACTACAAATATGTGTGATTGTACATATGTATACTCATATAAGATGAGCATTTGATTTGAACATGATTGAACTTGTTGATAACTTGGATTTGTTGGAATTCAATTGGAAATGTCGCTGATAAGAAAGATGCTGGGGGCTAATATATAAATTGATATATAAATTGAACGTTAGTTAAATATTAACAATCAATGACTATTGCAAACACAAGTATGTATGTACATATATGTAAATATATATGCATATATATATATACATATATACATATATGTATAAATATACTATTTGCAAACATAAATAAGTGTACAAAATTCACTTGAATACAACAGCGAAGAAACTCAAAAAACTTTTTCTAATTTGCAAATTGATATACATATATTTTATATATATTAAATCTGTATAAATAAATAAAAGGGCAGTTTGCATATATAAATTCCCGTTTACTAAACACTGATCGAGTAGATTATTGTACGTTTATCCCAACTTTACTATTTGACAAGATTTTATTAAAATGCTTAATTAAATTCAGCTGCCTTATAAACAATCCAAATTGCTCAATGCGGGATAAGTAATGCTGAAGAACTGTTTTAAAATATATTAATATCAATATACAAATTAATATATTTTTAAAAATAAAAAGTCATGATCAGGTTCTACCGAGATTTGAACTCGGATCGCTGGATTCAAAGTCCAGAGTGCTAACCATTACACCATAGAACCGCACACCTGGCCTACAAATTAGGCAACAAATATAAGCGAACATCATTTTGAACTTAAAGAGCATTCGATTCACAGCATTATCATGACTCATATTTAATTAATATTTTTAAAGATTGAACAAGTCTTTCGAAAAACAATTAAATGAAAGAAAAGTAATTTTAAGGTAAAAATCGTCTTATTAACATGCAAATATTAACAAAATAAATGCTCTCATATGATTTTTGATAAGTATCGTTTGGGAAACACACTTTGATAATAAAATATACAGTTCGTCGAGTACTCTGATGTATACGCCCCCTAACTGCATATAAAATAGAAGCGAGCAGCGCCGCTGGCCTCAGTTTTTGTGCCATTCTCCACGCTTAAACATAGCCCAAAAAATTAAGAGGACCCAAGTGAAGTGCGATTTTGAAAATGTGTAAAGATGTGTGTTGATCAATATCAGTGTGTGACTTTAAGTTCGCTGTGTCTGCTGCTGCTCTGCCTGCACCTGCCACGGATAACGGCAGCCGGCGATCATCGCGTCCAGGCGCAGCTGCACGGCAGCGCGGATGGCACCCTGCTCTTCGAGGCGGCCACAGACCAGAACATCACCTTTCGCCTCATGGGCGAGGCAGCCACGCTGCTGCTGAACGACGTGGATATCGTCACTCTGTTGCAGCAGCGTCGCCGTGCTGCGGCAGCGAAGTCAGCAGCGGCACGACGGGAGCCAATGTCGCTGGACGCGCTCAAGGAGCAGTTTCGCGGCGTGCAGCGCGACCTGACCCGGCTGGGCAGATGGTTGCGCCACACGCAGAACGGGACACGGCGCATGGGAGTCACGCAGCGTGTGCTGCGCCGGGATCTGCAGCGTATGCAGGTTGTTGAGCAGACGCTCACATCCCTCGCGACCCTTCTGCAGCGGGATGAGTGCCAGTCGAATCCCTGCAAGAATGGCGGCACCTGCTACGACGCCTACAATGCCTTCCACTGCGACTGTTCCGCCAGCTGGCAGGTGAGTCCGCTCGGTGGGCGTCTCTTTGTCCATATGGAATCTGAAATACGGGGCGTAATCGAATGGCGTAGAATGGACTAGCATGGAATCGTGCTTATCTCTGTTGAAAATTGATGAGGAGAAAAAGAGAAAGGGAGAGGAAGAGCTAAGGCTAAGAGAAAATGCGAGTTAGAGGGAATGAGATATAATTAAGAAAGTTAGAGAAAGAGGCAGAGAAATGAAAAGAGTATTATTAAAGGGAATGAGAGTCAAATAAAAAAGTAAATTTTTCTCAGAGAGAGAGAGAGAGGGACAAAAAACAAAGTTGGTTAGACTGACGGAATGAGAAATAATTTAGAAAGTGAGTCAGAGAGAGGGAGAACGTGGAAGATAGTGAGAGCAAATGAAAGAAAAATAAGAAAGTGAATCTCTCTCAGAGATAGATAGAAAGAAAGAGAGGGTGAAGAGAGAGAATCAGAGACAGAGAGAAAGATTGGAAGAAATAGAAATAGAGGGATAGAGAGAAAGTGATAGCAAGAGGGATTTATTACACTCCCTATGCTTCAACTTGGAACTTCAAAAATAGTTCTATGTTTAAAAAGTCCATCACACAATTAATAAAAAATATGTTAAAAATTATGAACTTTAGTACCTTAGCTTAGATCGTTAGAATCGCATAGAAGAGCGAATCCTATTTGAGAAGAATGATAAAAGTTAAAATTTAAATATATTATGCAGATCAGATGTCAAAGAATGAAACTCCTATATCTCTGATTAACAGAAAATTAAAAATATGTTTTTTACAAATTCCAATACTACAAGGTCGCTTGCAAATTAAAAAACTTCGGTTCCATAGGTAATTCTAATTTTTCTAATTTTTTATGGAAAAAAAATGTAAAGCGAAAACTAAACATAATTATTGAACATTTAAATTTATTGATTTAAATTTAAATGGCTGTCAAAAATCATATATTCAATTTTAAAATTATCAGCAATATAAAAATCGCATTATACTGCATCTAATAAATTTATCTTATCGATTTACAATTTTGAATAATGCAAATTGATCAGAAGTTCGAGTTTCTGAGGGTTAACTGTACTTTAGTTGATGAAAATCGCATAGAGAGGGGATTTTGCATTTCATTTGGGTAAGGTGGAACTCAACCGCAAGACAGGCTAGCTTACCGGGGGATTCTCTTCTTGGCACTGATGTTCCTTTAATAATGCCAGGGCCCGACGTGCGAGGACGATGTCAACGAATGCTTCGACTATGCCGGCACTGACTTGGCTGTCTGCCAGAACGATGCCCAGTGCGTCAACACGCCGGGCAGCTATCGGTAAGTGGAGCAGCATACTCAGCAGTAACCAGCAGCAATGGCCGTGTTTCCATCTTCCAGCTGCCTTTGCCGCAATGGCTTCTCCGGCACCCACTGTCGACTGCGCCAAAACGCCTGCCTGACCAATCAGTCGGCGGAGCTGTGCGGCAGCCACGGCACCTGCCTGCCGGCCACCAACAGCGCGGGCTTCGTCTGCATCTGTGACCAGGGCTGGACCTGGGCGGACACCAATGCCAGCGCTGCGAGCGCCAGTCCCTGCACGCGCGACGTGGACGAGTGTGCGCCGGACGTCGATCCCTGTCACAGCGAGTGCATCAATCTGCCGGGCAGCTTTCGCTGTGGCGCCTGTCCGCCGGGCTACACAGGTGGGCGCATCGTTGTGTGTGTGTGTGTGTGGTCAGGCCTGGAACTGTTATTATACTCGTTCACGAGGTGTAAGGGGTATATTGGGTTTGTGCAATGTCCGCCTTGCTGTCCGTCCGCCTGTCGGTCCGTCCGTATAAACGCAATTTTTTCTTCGAAGCTAGAGAAATTTGAATGTATACTCGTCTTTACCCGCATCAGATTAAGTGTTAAGAGTTTTCGGCTACGCTCACTGGGGGCGTGGCAATTCGATAAAATCTTCATGTCTCCCTCAGTTTTAAAGACAGATACAGAAAATTTTGCTGACAGAATACTGAGGACCTCATCTAAGGATCTCTCAATACATTTTTTGGGTACGTCTATTGGGGGCGTGGCAAATATATAAAATCTGTTTATCTCTCTCAGTTTTAAAGTTTTTTATGACAACTTGAGGCCTGGCAAATGGATAAAATCCATATATCTTGGGGGCGGATAGACTGAGAAAATCCATGCCTGCCACAATTTTAGAGCTAGGCTCACCAAATTTCGTCCACGCCCACTACTGCCCCCACAAATTTAAAAAATCCATATTTTTAAAAAGTAACAATAATTATTAAGACTGTTACTATACAGTGAACGAGTACTGCACAGTCGGTTACACCCGATTGCAACTTTCTCACCAGTTTCTTCCTGCAGGTGATGGCAAGTACTGCCGCGACATTAACGAGTGCGCCGATGGCAACAACGGCGGCTGCAGCCAGCGCCCGCTGGTCAGCTGCATCAATACGGAGGGCTCCGTGCGTTGCGGCCGCTGTCCGCCCGGCTGGACCGGCGACGGTCGCGCCTGTGCGCAGGCCAAGTCCAACGCGTGCAACGACGAGCGCATTTGCCATCCCCGTGCCCAGTGCGAGTACATCTCCGACACGGTCGTGTGCAGCTGCCCGGCCGGCTACTTCGGGCATGGCTACGGTGCCGATGGCTGCACGGAGGACTCCAGCCGCCGGCCGTGCGACGATCATCGCTGCCTGAACAACGGCACCTGTGTGCTCAGCGGACGCGGCACCAGCTGCATCTGCCAGCCGGGCTATACCGGCGCCCTGTGCGCCGACGCGGATGCCTGCCATCCGAATCCCTGCCAGAACGGCGGCACCTGTCGCCTGCTGCCGGGCAACCAAAATCAGTGCCTGTGTCCCGCCGGCTTCACCGGCAGCAGCTGCTCCCATGTGCGCAGCTACTGCGGCCTCGTGCTGCGCAACGAGACGGGCAGCCTGCAGTTTCCGCCCAGCGGTACGGAATACCAGCCCAACGAGCGCTGCGCCTTCATCATACGCAGCGTGCGCGGATCCGTGCTGAACGTGACCTTTGGCATGTTCGAGCTGCAGCCGAGCGGCGACTGCAGCGCCGACTTTGTCCAGCTGCACGACGGCAGCTCGCTGACCGCCCGGCTAATCGGACGCTTCTGCGGCAACGGTTTGCCGCAGGGCAATGGCAGTCTGGTGACCACACAGGAGCAGCTGTTCCTCTGGTTTCGCTCCGACAATGAGACGCAGGCGCGCGGCTTCAATCTGTCGTGGCACTCCCAGCCGTTGGTCTGCGGCGAGCAGCTGACTCTCGCGTTGGGCGCGACTGGATTTGTGCGCTCGCCCAGCTATCCGGGCAAGACGCGACCCGGCCTGGACTGCCGTTGGCGCTTCAGGGCGCCCTTCGGCACGCGTTTGCTGCTGCGCTTCTACGAAATCACCCTCGGTGAGAGTCCGTCGGCCGTTGGCAACTGCAGCAACTGGGATTCGCTGAGCGTGCGCGATGCGGACCGAGAGCTCTATGCGACCTGCCGTTCGGCGCAGCCGCCGCCGCTGCACAGCTCCTCCAATCTGCTGGCCATCGACTTTCACACGGACCTTTATCGCACGGACAGCTCGTTCCAGCTGCACTACGAGGTCATCGCGGGTCATCCCGGCTGCGGTGGCGTCTTCACCGAGCCCCACGGCCTGATCAGTGGCCACACGAATGCCGAGCTCTGCTTGTATCTGATCCAACAGCCAGCTGGCACCCAGATTGAGCTCCACATCCAGCACTTGAATCTCTTGCACTCCAGGCAGTGTGCGGTGCAGAAACTGGAAATCTTCGACGGAGCCGACGATGAGGCGCCGCTGATGAGTCGCTTCTGCGGCCAGCCGGAGGATGGTGAACTGCACCCGCTGATCTCCAGCGGAAATGTGATCCTGGTGCGCTATGAGTACCGTCTGTTTGGTCTGGAGCTGGCCAAAAGCTTTGAGCTGCGCTACGACAGAGGTGGGTGTGGCAAACGGAGCTAATTATACTCGTTCACAAAGTGAAAAGGGTATATTGGGTTTGTCCGTCTTGATGGCCGTCCGTCCGTTTGTCCGTATGAACGCCATTTTTTTCGCTGCCATTGAAGCTAGAGACTTGAAAATTGGAATATATACTCGTGTAAGCCCGCGTCAGATAAAGTGTTCCGATTTTTTGGCTACGCCCACTGGGGGCGTGGCAAATTCGATCAAATCAATATAACTTGGGGGCGGCTAATCTGAGAAAATCCATATATCCCACAATATTAGAGCTAGAGTCACCAAAATTGGGCAGACAATTTTCGGATAACCTCCTAAAAATCGAGCCAAAAAATGTCGGCCAACCCCAAAAATTAGAAAAACCAATATTTTTCCAAAATAGCCATAATAATAGTTAAGACCGTTTCTGTTTTAAGCAGTTAGTATACTGTGAACGAGCATTGCGCAGTCGGTTACACCCGACTGCAAGGTTCTAACATGTCTTTTTTTCCAGTTTGCAGCGCCACTTACAGCGACGGGGTAGATGGCATTATAACCACCCCCAACTATCCGAATCCCTACATAAACCACCTAGACTGTACTTTCAATATACACGGACGTATGGGTAGAGTTGTGCGCATTAATATTACCGATCTGTCGCTGAGCGCAGAGCATTCGCCTGCCTCGAACACCGACGAACTATCCATCAAAGCTGACGACCAGTTGAGCTATCTAGATGTACGTTTTCCCCCGTCGAAACGGGCCAGATACTCATCAAATGTGTTTTCTACGTAGGTTTATCTGTCCCGGAATGAGAGCGCGAAGCTACGTTTCTTCAAGAACTTGACCAATCATCTGGTGATCTCGGAAAATAACCTGGCTCGCCTGGTATTCCACGGCGCAGGCAATCCACAGCGTGCTCGTGGACTGCGCGTGGAGTACAGCTTCAGTTTTAGTTCTTGTGGTGGTGTTCTTAGTGAGCCGAAAGGAACATATGTAGCATTTTTGGCAGCCAGAAGGTGTGTTTTGATCATTGATTCGCCGGGCAGAAAGCACGTCAATTTGATCGTAACAGAGTTGGAGGGTGACATCAACTTTCGTATATACGATAATAGCACCGGGTCAGAGGGCACACTGTTGAAAAGTTACGATCTGGTGGCTGGAGTAAACGATTTAAAATTCGACGAATACACCGATTCGGATCTGCTGACAATAATTGCAACTGCAAATAATCTTGTATTCCTCGACATGAGACTCGCCTATGAGCCGGCTTTGGAAGGTAATCCGAAACCCATCCAATCGCAGCATCTCAACTCGAGCACTGACTTTATTTACAGCTTGTGGCGTAGAATCTACAGCTCGCTATGGTACAATCAAATCTCCCAATTGGCCAAGGAAATATTCCCCATTTGAGAACTGCACGTGGGTAATTACAGCACCGCTCGGCAGTCGGATCGAGCTGGTTGTTCACAATTTCACTCTGGAGCTCGTGGACGATGACTGCCCCGCTGACTATCTGGAAATAAGGTGCGGTTAAAGTTAAGCTCCATATATTTGAGTTATATAATTTATGTTCAGACTGGGTCAGGATAGTTGTAAGTTTAAAGCCTAGTTGATGCTATACTTTTCCCAGCCCATTGGCCGAGAGTTTGGGGCTACGAGGCTGAATTCTTCACAGATACTCCCAAATACTCAAATACTCCCAAAATGGTGGGTGTGTCGTTGTCGACGACTATTTATGCTCGTTCACGAAGTGAAGAGAGTATTGGCTTTGTGCAATGTCCGTCTCGCTAGAGACTTGAAATTTTGTATACCCGCGTCAGATAAAGTGTTAAGTGAGGGCAAATCGAGAAAATCGATATATCTCCCTCAGTTTTAAAGCTAGATATATTAATTTATATCAGACAGATTACTGATGACCACCTCTAAAGAGCGCAAACAGAATTTTTCGATACGCCCACTGGGTTCGTGACAAATTAATAAAAATCCAAGCCCGAAACACAAATTACAAACATCGAAATTTATACAAAATTAATAATAATAATAATAATAATAATAATAATAATAATAATAATAATAATAGTAATAATAATAATAATAATAATAATAATAATAATAATAATAATAATAATAATAATAATAATAATAATAATAATAATAATATAGTAATAATAATAATAATAATAATAATAATAATAATAATAATAATAATAATAATAATAATAATAATAATAATAATAATTATAATATTTATATAATAGATAATAACAATAATAATTAAGATCGCTTTCGACTGGTTTAAGCTGTGAACGAGTATTGTACAGTCGGTTACACCCGATTGTAACATACTTGTTTATTATATTGCTTAACAAATCTAAAATTGATTATATGCAGATCAATAATTTTAGGGAGATTACAGTCGGTATCAGTTTTCTATATCGTATAGCTATCTTATATTCTTATGCCACAGTCTTCACTAGACACATTTTTAGTGCATTTTTAACAATATCAATATCTCTTTCTTTCTCCCTCTCCCTCTCTCTCTCTATTTCTCTGCCTCTCTTCCAGAAATGGTAACGCCGCAGATTCGCCGCTAATTGGACGCTACTGCGGCAGCCGGATTCCGCCGCGCCTGCCCTCCTACGGCAATGCGCTGTACGTGAGCTTCCGCTCGGATTCCTATATTGAGAAGGCGGGCTTCCATCTCAACTGGCAGATGGCGGCCACCGGCTGCGGCGGCAAGCTCAACTCGCCGGAGGGCACCATACACTCGCCCCACCGCACGAGCGCCCGTGGTGCGGTCGACTGCGACTGGCAGATTAGCGTGGCCCAGGGCTCCACCGTGAGCCTGAAGCTGGAGAGCAATAGCAACGTGTGCCGCGGCCAGTTGACCATTTACGATGGACCCACCACGCGCAGCGCCCAGTTGCCGCTGAACTGCAGCGGCGAGGGCCTAACTCCGCAGCTGCAGCGGGACTCGAGCGGCAACCGGGTCCTGGTGCGCTATACCATCGACGAGGAGGAGTCGCCCAACGCCATTGATTTTGTGCTGATCTACGCGACGAACTGTCGCGTGCGGCTGGAGCAGCTGCGCGGCGCCATCGAGACGCCCAATTTCCCGGACAACTATCCGGCGAACACAAACTGCGAGTGGGATTTACGCGCCGGTGGCGGCAACAATCACATCCAGCTGGTCTTCTCCCACATGGCCGTGGAGCAGACGGACGCCAACAGCTGCGACTACGACTACGTGCTGGTCAGCGACTATCGGAACGAGCAGCTGATCAGCGAGCGTCGCCTGTGCAGCGCCAGGGATCTGGACATGACCAGCATTGGCAATCGCCTGGTTGTCCGCTTCACCAGCGATCCCTCGGCGCAGGCGCAGGGCTTTCGCGCCGAGTACCAGCGCGTGGGCTGCGGCGGTGAGCTGCTGGGCCCCGGCGGCAACTTCGAGACGCCCAATGTGCCCTACAGCGTGGATGTGGACTGCGACTGGCTGATCACGGTGCCCGAGGGCTATCAGATCCGCTTGAACCTGCTCGAGCTGCACATTGAGACGCCGGCGCGGAACTGCAGCCAGGACTCGCTGCGGGTGCTGTCCGATGCCAATTCGTCTCAGGTCCTGTTGCAAAGCTGCCAGGTGGAGGCCAACGCACAGACGCTGCTCTCGCCGGCCAACGAGCTGCGCGTCCGCTTCCACAGCAGCCCGCAGCGCGCCCGCAAATTCGTCAAGGCCAGCTACGCCATGGTGAAAGCCTCTTGCGGTGGCTACATGACCGTCAGCAGTGGCACCATCGTCTCTCCCGGGTACTACGAGCAAGGCCGCGACGTCTACGACAAGGCTGTGGAGTGCGTGTGGACCTTAGAGGCGAGTGGAAAGTGTTTCTATATTGTGTATTTCTTATACCCTGAACCCATTGCATTTGTGCAAGGGTATATTGTTGTTGGGCTAATGCATGTAACACGCTTTGAATCAGATCACAAATCAGCATTTTTTTTATTTCAACAATTATTCTTTCAGTTTTCCAAAAATCGATAAATATCGATTTTGAAACTACAAAAAGTAGATACCTGAATTTGTCGGCTTTAGATTCTACAATACCATGCGCTTATCATAGTTTTTGACATGTAGCCCCGTTTCAGTAATATCGATCAAAATCGATTTTAGTACTTGGTTTTCTCAGAGACTATAAGAGCTAGAGCCACCAAATTAAGTATGTATGTATGTGTGCTTTTGTGTATGTTTGTATGTATGCACGGGCGTAGCCAGGATCTGGGCTAGGCAGGCGCAAGATGTGGCTAAATAATGTAGGCATATATATGTATATATTTATTTATTCAACAGAGACTTATGTTCTAGGAGGAGGGGGTTGCCTTGTATGAATGCAAGTGGTTTGAAATATATATGCAAGAACAGGCCACTCCCGGCTAGAGCATTCCTACTTGTTTACAGCTATCTACATAGTTCCGCTTTTTTGTAGGTAAGACCACAAAAAAAATTAGCGAAAAAGATTTCCCACACCTTATATTTAATGATTTCAAATCTGTTTTTTTTTATATATTGAATTTTTTTTTTTTTTTGTTAATCGAAAATCTTGATATGTGATCCCGGTTTTGTGGATCATGTTTGGTAGACGGTATGTTCTAGTCGGCACCCTTGTTCTTATTTTTGCTCCACTTTCAGGCAGCCGAGTCCTACGTCTACTTGCTGACCTTCTCGGTGTTCAACCTGACCGACTCGACCAACTGCAGCATCGCCAGCCTGGAGCTGTCGGGCACCAAGGCCGTCAACGACGAGTCCTTCGTTGAGCGTGTCTGCGGCGACAGGACTCAGCGTGCCAGGGCGGTCCAGAGCCGACTGCGCCTGCACTTCAAAGTGCCGGCCGGCTCGTGGGGCAACTTTGAGCTGAGCTATCGAGAGTTCTGCGGCGGACTGCGTTCCGCCAGCGAGGGCTATCTGCGCGCCCGACTGGACGAGTACTGTTTGTGGACGATCTCCGGCCCGGAGGGCAGTAAGATCAGCCTCAGCATACAGCAGCTGGAGTGCCAGATCTGCACTGGCGGCAACTGCACGTCAGGTCTGACTATCTCGAATGCCGAGAATCGAGTCCAGTATTTCGATCTATGCCAGGAGCATCCGGCCAGCCTGCTGCTGCCCACCAACATGGTGCGCATCATGGCCACAGGCATCGCCCTGACGGCGCACTATACGACCGTGGCGGACACCTGCGGCGGCAACATTACGTCCATGCGCGGCACCCTCGAATCGCCCAGCTCGCTGAGCAGCGCCACGGCGGACGTGGAGTGCGTCTGGCAGTTGGAGCCGCGTCCCGGCAACGCCATCGAGCTGCACTTCGAGGCAATGGACATGGCCCAGTCGGAGCACTGCAACGGCGACTTTCTGGAGGTGCGCGCCGGCCTGCACGGCGCCATGCTGGGCCTCTACTGCAGCCAGGAGCTGCCCGCCGCGCCGCTGAGGAGCCAGAGCCAGCTGTGGATCAAGTTCCGCAGCCAGCCCGGCAGCGGCACCGTCGGCTTCAGGCTGCGCTGGAACTATGGTAAGTTAGTAAGGCGCCCTAAAGAAAGCGTGAAGCTAATCCCAGCGTGGCTTCCAGTGCACCTCAACGAACTGACGAAGGACACCAATGGCACCATCGAATCCCCGCCCGTGTTGGGCGTGCGCGGCGACGAGCTGCCATACGGCTGGCGCATCTTCGCGGAGCGTGAGCATGTGCTCGTCCTGGACTTCAAGGAGTACAACACGGGACTCCAGGTAAGTGTTAATCTCAACGGATCCTGGCCAGAGCAAGACAATCGAGCTACTCCCTAATCCTTGCAGCTGTACGACGGCTTCGACGACACGGCCCAGGCCGTTGGCATAGAGCACTCGCCCTGGCAGTTCACCTCGAGCAGCAACGTGGTCTACCTGACCACAGTGAACAGCGACTTCGACGCCTTCCGGCTGCAGTGGCGTGTCCTGCGCACCGAGGAGCTCAACTGGCTCAAGACGCCGAAGAGCGGCGACTGCAATAAGGAGTACACCATGGACGATGTGCTGGTTACTCTCAAATCCGAGGGCTATCCGTATGGCTACAAGCCGAACCAGAACTGCACGTGGACCTTCAAGATGGCCGATCCCACGCAACACGCCTACGTCACCCTGAACGACGTCAGCCTGGAGGTGATGGAGCAGTGTCTGGCCGACTATCTGAGCGTGCAGACCTCGAGCAATCTGCTCGATTGGCAGGAGCAGCTGCGCGTCTGCAATCACAGCATCATCGATGGCCCACTGCGTGTCGACGGCACTCCGAATCTCCGGCTGCAGTTCGTCACGGACGCCACATTCAATGGCACTGGCTTCCGGTCGATGGTGAGCTGGGCCTGCGGCTCCAACCTGACCGGCTCCGTGGGCACCATCCTCGACTCGCATACGCAGAGCGCGGCCCACGTCTGCGACTGGCACATCGAGGTGCGCCCCGGCCGAGTTATCGACATCTCCATTGACTACAATGGCGACGCGCAGAATTCGAGCTGCCCGTACGCGGGCCTCATCTACGACGGATTGGATGCTGGGGCGCCGCTCGTCGCGCCGGGCAGGTTCTGCAATCAGTTGGGCTTCGCTACGCGCAGCTATCGCACCAGCGGACCACATGCGCACATCCGATACTATGCGCCCGATCCGAAGCTGCATCAGAATCCGGCGCACAATCGCTGGAACCTCACGTACCGCGAGTTCAGCGAATGCGACGCGGAGGTGCGTCTGACCCAACTGGCGAGCAGCTACAACATCAGCACGCCCGGCTACCCGTATTATCCGCACGCCTTCTCCGACTGCAGCTGGGTGATCATCGCGCCGCCGGGCGAGACCATTGCGGCCAATTTCGTCGACGACTTCGATTTGAGCATTCGCAGCTGCAATGACGAATTTGTGGAGCTCTACGATGGCTCCACAACGCTCGCCCGCCGGCTGCTGCACACCTGCCGTCGTCCGACCACGACCTACAGCACGGGTAATCTGCTCCTGGTGCACTATCAGACCCGGCTCAATATGCCGCATGGCGGTTTCCGGCTCAACGTATCGGTTTCCACCTGCGGCGGCCAATTTACCAGCTTCGAGGGCACCATCAAATCGGAGCGATATCCATCGCTGGGCGGGTATTCCAAGCCAGCCGTCTGCGAGTACATCATCAAGGTGCCATCGAGCTCGCACCTTCGACTGAACTTCAGTGATCTGCATCTGCCGTTCGATGGCTTGGAGGCCGAGTCCGTCGATCGCATTGAGATTCTGGATCTCACAAGTGAGCGCAGCCTCATCCGGACACTGTATGCCAATGTGAGCGGACCCTTCGCCGTCACGCTCGGCACGAACGAGGTGGCGCTGCGGCTCGTCACGGTGAAGCCGGTGAACAGCTATCGGGGCTTCAAGCTGACCTACAGGGCGGTGGATGGCTCTTGCCATGAAGTTGCGAACGCCGAGTCCGGTGAACTGCAAATTATGGGGCTGCGCACCCCATCCCAGTGGATGAGGATTTGTCAGTGGCGTATTACGGTGCCCAAGGGACAGCGTGTGCGTCTGGAGTTCCTCAATCTGGCCGATTTCCGTAGAGCCGAGTGGGCACCCACTTCTCCGTCGTGAGTAACAAGTTAGAACGTTGCAGTCGGGTGTAACCGACTACGCAATACTCGTTCACAGTCTAATAACAGCTTTAAACAGTCGAAAACCGTCTTAAGTATGACTGTTATTTGGGAAAAAATCTATTGTTTCTTAATTTTAGAAGGTCATCCGAAAATTGTCTGTTAATTTATAATTCTAGCTCTAAAACTATGGGATATATGGATACACAAGATACACATATAAAGTATATAGAGATTTGCCACGCCCCTAGCAGGCGTAGTGAACAAATTTTATGTGCGATCTTTAAAGGAAGTCGTCCGAAATTTGTTTCAAAAATTTGTCTGTATATAACTTTAAAACTGAAGGAGGTATATAGATAAAATCGATTTCCCACGCCCCCAGTGGGCGTAGCCAAAAAATCTGAACACTTTATCTGACGCGGGTATAGACGAGCATATGTTCCAAGTTGCAAGTCTTAAGCTTGAATAGCGGCGACAAAAAATGCATTCATACGAACAGACGGTCGGACCAAAGACAATATAAACACTTTATTTATATTTATTATTTATATTGTCTTTGGCTTAGGATTCTATATTATTGTATATAACAAATATATATCTATTGTTAGTTTATCTAGAAGACTGTTTCCTCAGTCGACTCCCTTCAAGTTCTACAATGATTTGGGCCAGCAGACCTTGATAGCCGAATTCAATCCGGCTACGTACAATGGCAGCGGCATCATTGAGTCCACGGATAACTTTCTGTCCGCCCGCATCGTGCTATTGCCCAACAATTCCATGACGACGCTGCGCGCCCGCTTCAGCTCCGAGCAGGCGTCGCTTTGTCCGCCAAACATTGGCAGCCAGGCGGCTGGCAGGCTCTCCAACCAGGAGCTCATCCAACTGTCCAGCTATTACTGCACGGTGCGCTTTGTGGCCGAGCCGGGAGAGACGTTTACGGTTAGCTTCCAGGACTTTCTAAGCGGGCCGCCGAGCCTGCCGCCCGGCATGCGTGTGAGGGACGACGTGCTCAGGACAGCCAGTGATGTGGCGGCCGACCGTGTTAGCTACTCGATGGCCACCACAGCCGGTTATCTGGTGCTGCTGAAAACGGGCGAGAGCCGTGTGCGGCGCTTCCAGGCCACCTATCGCCGTTACGCCTGCGGCGGACAGCTGCAGCTGGCGGAGGGCAGCACCCTCGAGCTGCCCCAGCTGGCCGACCACTCGGGGCCGCTGGAGTGCGTGTGGATGCTAGACCGCAGCCGCGGCTACGAGCTGAGCGGCAATGTCAGCTTCAGCGATAGCTGCGATCGCGAGTACCTGATCATCGGCTGGGGCAGCAGCTCGGAGCTGGGCAGGATTTGCGGCGGCACGACGCAGCTGAACACCACGCTGCTGGGTGGGATGCGCGAGAAGGTGCTCTACCATGCGGCCGATTACCGCTCCGGCAGCAGTCAGATTCAGCTGCAGGCCAGTCGAACCAAATCCCTGGGCGGCTGGGGCAACATAGTCCGGCTGCGGGATCGGCCATCGCCGCCGGTGATGGTCGATGCGCACGGCTATAAGAACAGCATGGAGCTCAGCTGGGAGTTCGAGGTGCGATACAACCAGTTCATGCGCCTGGAATTCCAGAACAGGTTCTTCATTGAGACGTCGGCCAACTGCAGCCACGATCGGCTGGAGGTGCTCAGCTACCAGTCGGGCCTCTGGCAGCCAATGGCCAAGTACTGCGGCCGGGAGCTGCCGCAGCCACTGCACATCCCGGCCGCACGCATGCGCATCGTGTTCCGCACGGATGCCAACATCACGGGCGATGGCTTCACCTTTGTCGTCTTTCCCAGCTGCGATGCCAAGCTGGTGGCCAGCACCGAGCTGCGCACGCTGTCCCACGTCCAGCTCGGCTCTGTCTGGCAGGGCAAGAGCTGCACCTTTGAGATCAGCACGGACACCCAGCACCAGCTGCTGGTCAGCGTCAAGGCCACAGCCACAAGCTGGGCGCGCCTCGGCTGTCGCTACGCGTACTTCGAGGCCTTTCGCCAGGTGGGCGAAGCGGAGCAGCCAATTGGCAGACGCTGTCCGGACTTTGAGGTCAGCGGCTACGGGCGACTGCGACTGCAGTACGTGCCCATATTGCTGGATCGTTCCTTTGCCGTGGAATACCAGCTGATCGGCTGCGGTGGCAATTTCACGGCGCCGTTCACGCTGCGCTCGCCGCTCGGCGAGACCGATGGCCGCTATGCGAACGGCCTCAGCTGTGAGTGGCATGTGCGGGCGCCGGCGCAGCACGCGATCTTTGTGCGCTTCAAGTACGTGGAGATCGAGCGCACGGTGCAGTGCATCGGCGACCATGTCGGCGTCTATCGGGGCAATGCGGTCAGCCGGGAGCAGTATGTGACCCGGCTGTGCGGCAATCTGAGCGCGCCCACTCACGTCATGGTCGACAGCAATGAGGCGACCATATTGGCCAAGCTGCAGGGATTCAATGCGCCAGCTGGACGCGGCTTCCTGGCCAGCGTGCACTTCACGCCCAATTGCAACGAGCGCGTGGCCCTCGGCGAGGGCAACACACGGATGAGCCTGGTGCGCCACTACCAGCTGAATGCCACCGATGGCGAGGATCTGCACTGCTATTTCCGGGCCAGTGCGGCGCCGGGCCATCGGCTCACGCTGTGGCTGAAGCGGCTGCAGCTGAACGCCCGTCGCTGCGTCGACTGCAACACGCTGGAGGTGATCGATGGCTTCGAGGACGACAGCGCCAGCATGGGCACCTACACGGCCGTCGTCGGCAACGACACCAGGCTCTTCAGTTCGACCACCGATTTGCTGATCAAGCTGAGCGGCACTCGGGCGCAGGCGAATGGCATCGGCTTTGAGCTGATCCTGGAAATGGAGGCCACTCCTTGCGGCCAGACGGAGTACGAGCTGAACTCCAATGAGGCGAGTAACTGATCCTTGACACTGCATCCATCATTCACTTAACACACAATCCTTGATAGACGGTCAATCTTCGCCTGAGTTCCGCCAACGCCACCGACGGCTATGCGGGCAGTGTCCACTGTGTCTGGCACTTCAAGGCTGAGGGCGAAATGGAAGTGAACATGAATTCGGTGCAGCTGCAGGATGCGTCCCAATTGACAGGCAAATGCATTAATTATCTGCGCCTAACCAAGGGTGATCTTCAATTTGCCGAATCGAGCCCAATGAAGTCCTTGGAATTTAGCAATTATTATTGCGGTCAATTCAAAAACACCCGAGTGCTAATAAGAGAGCAAAGTTTCGAGTTGGCGTTCCACAGCAGTGGACAAGAATCCGCTTATGAGCTGGATATATCGATTGAGCTCAAAAGACGTAAGCCAATATAGTATCTGATATTTATACATATTATATTTTTGTATACTGAATACATTCAGTGGAGTAGCCTAAAGTGCTGAATTTGTATCTACAGATTGTTTTAGAAACATTTTTGTAATGTAGAGTTGGACCCGATTTGGATGAAATCCATTCGCAAAATCGGAATATTATATATACATATATATATCTTATCGATTTGCCATGATCCAAGCAATTTAGTGTGATCTTTGGAAGAGGTCATCCGTAATTTGTCTGAAAATATTTAACGCATCTAGCTTTAAAACTGAGGAAGTTATTTAGTTTAAATCGATTTGCCACGCCCCCAGCAGGCGTAGCCAAAAAATCTTAAGACCTTATCTGACGCGTGCTTACACGAGTATATATTGAAAGCTTCAAGTCTCTAGCTTCTATAACGGGGAAAAAGATTGCGTTCATAGGCACAGACGGACGGACAGCAGGACGGACATTGGAGTATAATTCTCGGTTATTACTCGAAAATAATAATTAATGAAGATTTTATATGTTTTAGAACTTTAGATGATTTCTTTATAATAATTTATGATCAGACGTTGATTAAATTTTAAATTTAATTCTAATTATGTCTTACCCAATTTGATTTGTGCTTGTTTCAGACTGCAATCGGACCTATAATACGCTGAGTGCCAGTATCGATTACTACACCCAGAATGCAACAGAGATTGCCAGTTGCATCAATTATATACGCATACCACAGGGATATTTCCTAACATTTGAATTCAGATCCATGAACTTTAAACACTCCTCAAACCCGAACTTCTTCAATGTATGTATAGCTATGTCTAATAAAAAAATATATATATATAAATATTTGAAATACAAATTAGATGACAGATCTACGGACGAACCGTTCCATCTACAATGCAACAGACGCGACGTATTTTTCGCCAACATCCCTTTACAGCACAACAAATGCGATACGCCTCGTGGGCGCGGGAGTCCAATGGATGGAGCTCTTTTATTATGCCACGGCTGATAATCAGCCCTTGGGTTGCGGCGGCGTTTTGAACAGCCTGGAGGGCCGTTTCTCTAATCCACCCTACGATAATCGCAATTACTCGGAATGCACTTGGCACCTATCCGTTCCAGCGGGCAATAAACTGAAATTCGATTTTCAAAGTGAGCTTAAGACATTATTTGGTATATATTCTCGATACAAAAAAAAAACTTGTCTGTCCTAGGTTTCAATATGGGCTCTGAGGTCAATTGCCAGCTCGATAATCTTAAGATTTACGAAGTGCTGCCCGACAACAGCGATAAATTGCGTCAGACCTTCTGTGGACAGAATGAGCCGCAAGGATTTTCGGTGAACTACAACCGTATAAGGATTATCGCCATGAAGTCTCCAAACTTTAATGGAGTTGGTTTTCAAATATCTTACAGCCTGAATTATGATTAATTTCAGTTACAAATTTTTATAGAAATCATGTATGTATTTTATCAGAATTTTCCTCATTCGTTGAGAGTTGAGCTTTTTTAGTGCAGCTCAACAACGAGAAACTGGGTTCGAATCCCACGGAATTATTGTCTTAGGCAACGGCCAATAAAAAATCGTTTCGAAATATCCTATAATAATATATAGTCACATAGCGTTTCCATTAAATCAGACTAATTGTAAGATATCTGTTCAGATTCAAATACAGTTGCTAAAAAAACGCTTGAAAACTTAAATTAGGAGTTTTAAATATCTAAATTAGTGTTAATGTTTGCTTTTCTTTTTCTTGGCCTTGTGCTTTGGCTTGTCGCTCTTTTTGGACTTTTTCTTGGCCTTTTGTTTGGACTTCTTGGCCTTTTTGGAGCTGGCACTTTTGTGCGTCTTCTTGGACTTTGATCTCTTTGCCTTTAGGTCGCTGTTATCGCTGCTGGAATCGGAGCTATCCTCGTCGCTATCATCGCTGCCGCTGAGCGTCCGTTCCACCCAGTGCTCGGACTTGCGTTTGCTTGGCGCATGCTGCTGCCAGAGCTGCTGCAGCTTGGCATCGATGTGCGCCTCGGTCTGGACGGCGCAGTCAGGCGACGTCGGCTTCAGCTGGCTGGGCAACTTGGGTCCGTAAAGATCTTCGATGGGCACCTGGGCCATAGCCAGTTCCTTGTCGTTTTTCAACCGCTCCTCGCGTGATTTGTACGCAATTTTCAGCTTGTTGCCCGGAATGGGGGCAAACTTAGCTGGCGCCGGCTCTGATGACTTGACGTCTGGCTCCTCCGCTGGTTTAAAGAGCGCCGCAAATATGCCACGTGGCGGCGAATTATTGCGCAGCACATTGGACGCCGCCGCGGATTTTGTACTGGTTATGGGCAAGCCCAGAGCCGCCTGCATGGCCGCCAATTTGCTTTCCGTGTCTTGCTGCTCATGCGCCACTGCGGTTTCCTGCTCCTCGTCGCTGTCGTCGAATATGCTCTTGAAAAGATCGGTCTTTTCTGAAATGGGTTTGTTGCGCGCCGCATCCACAGCTTGCTCCAGTGGAGTCTTCGGCACAAAGCTGGCCTTGATCGCTGCGCTGCTGGCAGGTTGCACTGTTTCCGTAGACGGCGCTGCTTTCTCCTCTTCCACTTGGGCACTCGTTGTTGCAGGCGGCAGCGTCGACGTCGACGTCATCGGCGGTTGCTGTTGCTGCGGCTTGGTTACCTCAATGTGCTTGGGTATAATGCATGGTGTTTGGAAATTCGCCTTGGTATTGACCGAAGTTTCCAAATAATCAAATATGGACATTTTGGTCTTGGCTTTCAGTTCTTTTTCGGCTCCCGGCAGAGCACCACCAAAGGGTTCCGCTATATTATAGCGCTTGCAGAGCAATGCGCTCGGTTTCCACATGCACTTGGTGCGTTCCATAACAATTTTGCGCTGCTCCACTGGCTGAACTTGCTCCTCCGCCTGCTGCGCCTGCACCGTTGCTTCCGAGACGAATCTATCGAGCATGAGACCGGCCAGCGGTCTGTATATTTTAGCCGCCTGTACAAATTCTTTTTTTTCCATTTCGCGATCCCACAGTGAAAGCGTCACCGGCTGCAATTCGGCCAGAAAATGTGCAATTTCTGTGTCGTTCTTAAGATTTGAGGCCAAGAACTTCTCATAACGCAGCTGTTTGGCCTCGTCCGCAAGGAAGGGCTTGAATCCACTGGCTGGTGTGCTGGAGGCTGCAATAAATGAAGCGTTAAGAACTTGTCAATAGCTTTAAAGATAATTATTTATTACCTAAATTCTTGGTCTTGGTGGCAGCCTGCTCTAAGAGCGCTGCATTCGATTGCTGCAGCTCCTTGGTGAGCTCCACCGCCGCCGTTGGCTGCTCCTCACCGGTTGAGGTAATAAGTCCGCCCGTTGTAAAGTTGCTGCTTTTGGCGCTGATCAGATCTAGCAAGGATTTGCTGCGCTCCTGTTGACTGCTGGCGCTGCTGGCCGTCTTAAAGGGATTCTTTTTTGTATGTGCCTCACCCAGTAGCTGGGCGCGTTGGTCCGGATTTAGATCATGCCTGCCCAAGCCTGCTCTTTTGTGCTCCGATTCTTCAGCTATTTTTTGCGCACGCTTCGCGTCCAAGGGGGCAAAACGACTACGCCGCAAAAGCCAGTTGCGAGGCTGAAAGTCGCGCGGCAAATCTATAACATATGGCTTGTTGTGGGTGGCGTCGCTCTTGTCCTCGCTGAAGCCGTCGATGACATGACGCTGCTGGACATGCTGCGCCTTCTTCTGCTTGGGCTGCTTGTCGGCCAGCGAGAAGTCGTAGCGCGTCATGTCGTCCCTGGCATAAATGTCCTCATCCTCCTCTTCAAAAGCACCCACACCGAAGGCCTGGCCGCGTATGGACAGCTGTTTGTGCTTGGCCGCCGTCTCCAACTGGCCAAAGAGATTGATATGCTGCATGGGCGCTGCAGTCGCGTTGGCCTTCGACAGCACTGGCGCACGACTAAGTCCCGAGTAGCTCATGCCGAAACGATTTTCCTTGGGTGTATATAGCATGGGCTCATAGTCGTCGGGCGCAAAGGTAATGTCCTCGTCCTCGTCCTCGTCTCGGTCTTCGTCGTTCACTCCATCAGCTGCACTGTCATCCTGCTTGTTTGTGCCCGGCAACTCCTCGGCACCGTAGTGCTCGAGCAGATACTGTTCCCGCTGGTTGCGCGCAGTTGCCTGGCGCTTTTCCTTGCGCGTTTGCCGCGGACCCACGCCCTGGCCGGGCTTCCAGCCCATGCTTTTCAGTATGCGCACGGCCACCTTATCGCGCACGGGTCGCAACAGTTGCTCAAGCACCGGTACGCCGGGTATGGGCCCAGCGGTCTCTGGCTGCATTAGCTTCCGCTTGCGCTGGCCCGTGCGCTGCTCCTGCTCGCTCTCCTTGGCGAATTCGTCCCGCGTGCGTATGCCCTGTGGTGCTATGCCGAATTCCCCCAAGTCTTCCTTGTCCATAAAATCTTCGGGTCGTTGTTGGACTTTGCCTGCCTTCTCTGCGCGTGAGCTCTTGAAGTTCTGTGGCGTCCAGCCCTCCAGTGAGCCGACAGTGTTCCAAAAGCCAGCACTAAAGCCGCCAGTGAAGGCGCCATGAAACCGACGCTTACCATTCTCATCTTTAACAATTTGATCCTCAATCGCCAGCGGCTTCTTGGCGGGCACCTCATCTGCAAATGATTATTATTTGTGGGTTGACGTGAATATTTGATAGATATGCTTACCCTTTTCTAGCGGCTCCAAAGGTGTACCAAAGCGATGTAGATGCTCCTCCTCGTCCATTCTTATTTATTATTAGGCAAAAACTAGTTGGTGCTAAATTTTCCACACTTCCAATTTGTGCCTCAGCTGGCATATTAAACGTAAACATAGCGACCGAGTTGCCAGTGTTGCCGGACAGTGAAAATATTTGGCAGCTCCTATCGCAAACTCCTTGATTTAATTACCGGATATTATGTACGAGTCCATATCCGGTGGCAGCTTTACTTAATAGCGTAAATAATTTAATAAATTAAAATAAAAGCAGCACGAGTTTTGAAAATTGTGCCACATCGATACCACATCACAATGAATATTTGTTAGTTTTGGACTATCGCCATCGAGATGAACTTATGAGAGTTCGGCACTATCGATATTATATTTTCTTTGGCGCAAATTGCACCCTGTATTTAATTTGTGCAATTTGTGCAGAATCTTTAGGTCAGACACTACCCAAAACAAAAGAAGATTTCGAAACACCTCTGCCTAAAATTTGAAAATTCTTGCAATCTCTAATTCTCAATCTTTTATAACTTTGTCAAAACTGAACCGATTTTCAACGATCTTAAAGCTGAGCATTATTAATATTTAAATTTATGTTATGTATACATGTTTATGTAGATAGTTTAACTGCGTAATGAATCTAAAAATGTGCACAAATTAAATACAAATTCCAACTCTAATCTCAGATTTGCCATAACCGGCAATAGAAAAATCTTATCATTCACGCCATATCTATAAACGTATCAGATTCGCCATAATCTATATTGTTGAGCATTATTTGCTTCAATTTAAAGTAGTCGCGATTATTTATGAGCAGTGGGCTCGCAGCGGATATATTTGGTTTTATTCTCTATTTGGATTTTGTTAAAAGAAGACATTATTGGATAGAAAGGGAACTATGTATGTACATATATGGGCCAATTCCCATATCGAGTTATCCTGCATTTATTTTCTGCAATTATATACACAATATTTAAGGCGTGGGTGACAAGGGGGGCGTTCGGCCACCATAAAGCGGCTAAACTGATAACTGGAACCCATTCAAAAGCGAAAGAATATATTGCCAAAATTGATAAGCCCTATCGTGTCATAATAAAATTATTCATACTCATATTCACACAGCAAGAGTTTCCGATTTCTGCCAGTTGACCATTAGTCTCGCTTGTGCTCTCTAGAGTGTGGTATTAAAACGCCGGTCGTACCACCAATCGATCAATATATTGGCAATACAATCTACGCAAAAAAAACAGCATAGATAACATACAACTAAAGAAAAGAGGAAAAAAAAGTTGTGTGAAGTGAAATGATCTTTAAATCATATGAGCAAACAGTGAATAAAAGTTTCGATATCAAAAGATTAAAGACTTAAGATCTGCCTATGTGCATATCAATGAATCGAAGTATATTAGCGATAAGACCGAAAAATTTAGCAGCTCCAGCGATTAGCCTTATACTATTCTCTCTTGCTAACAATTAGTGCAGTAGACTGAAAAATGTATATTTTATCGAGAAATATTTTAATAGTATTTGTTCTACAATGGAACATAATCGAGTCAAGTTTGAAAGCTTTGGAGCCAGCGCTGCGTGAAAAGGATAAAACCCCCCAGGTGAATGCATCTGAGAAAGTCACACAAGCTGAACTAGGTTCCCTTTTGGGAGAGAGCTTAAACGCGGCAATCCCGAGCCAATCGCAAGACACCGAAAATGAAAACAGCACCGACTCCATCGAGGATACAGATCTTAAGTCGCTTTTCGTAAAATACGGCACTGACGATGGAAATACTTGCCTTCTGGACAACATTAAGCAGGAAATCTTGTGGTGGACGTATCCCAATGGAACACTGAAAGCTACAAACGCCAAGTACTGTAAGTATTCAAATAAAGAAAAACAACTTGGTTAAAAATCTTCGAATAAATACGATTTACATAACTTTAAATTTAGCTTTTAATTTTCTATTCTATAAGGATATTTTCTTCTGCTCAAACCAATGGCCGCATGAAATTTCCCTTGTATCCAAACTAATTTGCTTTGCTCACAATTAAACGGACGCTCAAAATTCCGATTATCGCAAGTCGCAGTTTTCTAATTGGAAAGGGTCATAAAATTGGGGGAGCTTTTTGGATATATTTTTATTGAAGGCGCAACTGCGCATCGGATGCACTTAAGGCCGGAATTAGTCCGTGGGTTTGCGTTTAATGTCCTTTAAAGCTTTCATTGTTATCCCACACGTCAAATCACGTCGATGTCGTGTAAACACTCTCGAAAATTGGAATATCCGCTAATATAATCACATTGCAGTACATTTTTGGCAAACAAACGATAAACAGCGATATACACGTACAGCATGTATCGATAGACTTTGCATTGCTCAGACATCGATAGTAGCTGTTTTTCATATTTGCGCATATTTCAAATTTGAATAAGTGCACCAAACTTAACGACTTTTTAAAGTGTTAATTATTTCCTATTTTTACAGCGACACATATTTATTTGGACTTTTCGTATGCTAATATATCTGCTGACGAGGACTTGTTTAACAAAACGAGATATGCACGTAGATATATCTTTAAAAAAGTCGAAGCTTTTTCGGCTGCGTACAACACATTGAGCGCAGCGCCCTTTCAAACACTGTCCTCATTAAAGGGATCCTTGAAATATTTATCACTGCAAGGTAATCAGTTTGCAGCGCTAAATCACGACATGGAAGGTGAGTACAAAAGCGTGTTCGATTTCTACACACCACACACTCAGGCTACTTGTAAAATTTCAGCCATTGAGCGGTTTTTACAAGAGACTCGAAATAACCCAGCCAATGACACACAAAACAAATGCGACGAGCTTTTTGCAAGCAATCATACTAAAAACTTTGATCTGTATGATCGGGAATGCTCGCTATACTACCAGAACAACAAACACATTCACAACTCAAATACACAAGACATGATCTATGAGGAGTACATACGGAAACTTAAGATAAAGCACAAGTTATTTGGCAAGTCAAGTAAGACATCAAACAATATACACAAACAGTCCAATACATTTACTGGATGTATAATAAGAATCTGATTGAGGCTTGATCTAAATGTATTCTCCGTTTATTCTCTTTAGAGGAAAGTATTGGTTGGGCTACCTTTCCGGATCTGACGCATCTCCTGGAACTGGATATCAGCAACTGCAGCATCGAGTACGTGCGCAAAGAGGCCTTCCGAAATGTGACAAACCTGCGGAAGCTCTTCATGTCGAACAACAAGATAATGACCATAAACTTTGACACGTTTCACTATATACGGGGAGTGCAGTACCTGGACTTGTCCTTCACAAACGTCTTAAACTACAACTACCAGTTGTCAATGCCCACACTTGAGGTTGTCCTAAATCTGGTTTATGGCCTGAAGATCGATCAGACCGCATTTAAGCTGCTGCCCGAACTGATCTACCTAGATCTCTCGCACTCGAAAATAACGCGAAATAGCGCCGTGGCCTTCACGCATCTGGGATACAAGCTGAAGTATCTGAGTTTGTGCTACACTTCGTTCCCCATGATGAGCAATGGCCTGTTCAAGAACACAGCGCTGGAGGGACTCGACTTGTCCGGCAATCCGTTCGTGTCGTACAACATTGTCGACGACGCCTTCGATGGCATTGGCGAAACGCTCCAATGCCTTTACTTCGAGTACTCTAATCTCAAGCACATAGGCTGGTTGAAGCCACTACGGAAATTGCAGGTGCTGGGCCTGGCGGGTAACAACATCAACTCCCTGCCCGCCGAGGTGTTCCAATCGCTGGTCAGCCTGCAACTGCTTGACCTGAGCTCCAACCACGTGGGCAACTGGTACAAGAGTGTGTTCTTCAATAACTCGGCGATGCGGGTCCTTAACCTGCGCAGCAACAACGTCAACATGCTAACCACCGAGATGCTCAAGGATTTCGAGACGCTGGAATACCTCAGTCTCGGCGACAACAACTTCCTCTGCAACTGCAATCTCCGCGATGTGGTCGAAGTCGCTGCCAACAACAACAAACAGGCCGACTGCTCCTACGATCTATTGCAGCACGCGGCTGCCGAGCTCCTCATAGCGAACATTACCAGCCTGCAGCAGTTGAGCAAGGCCCTAACCGGGTATATGGAGCACCAGCTGTGGAAACGGCACTATGTGCCGCTGCTCATCGACAGCTACAAGAACATAGAGGACTTCAAGCGCCTGAAGAAAATAGTCCAGCTGCGGTTCCTCACCAACGACTTTCGCTACAAACAGTGTCGCTCCTCGACGCCGAAGGAAGTGAACGACACCACCTTGAAGTTCCAGCTGCTGGACTACGATGCTAAGCATTATTGGTGCTTCAACGAGACGGACAGACTGCAGGTGGACGAGCTGGTTTGCCAGAGCCGCAGTTTGGCGGATTTTGAGGCGGCGCTGCACAACGCCATCACGATAGTCACTGCTGTAGTGGGCAGCCTCCTGTGCGCCCTCATCCTCGGCTTCATAATATACCTGAAGCGCTGGCACATACACTACTATTATGCTTCGCTTAAGTCGGCGGCGCTTTTGTCAACCGCCTCCAAGGAGTCTCTCGATAAGTTCCACCAGCTGACCGAACATGATCCCAGCGTAATTTACGACATTTTCATTAGCTACTGTCAAAATGATCGGCAGTGGGTACTGGATGAGCTGCTGCCAAATGTCGAGAAATCGGGCGATATTTCAATATGTCTGCACGAACGCGACTTTCAGGTTTGTCAACGTTTATTATACTCTGTACCCATTGAAAACGGGTAAGCCCCATAGGCTGATACCCTAGCATGGTGTTGTGCAAAGGTATGTAACAGGCAGGGGGAAGATTCTTCGATTCCATAAAAAATGTTTACTGGTTGAGTGGATTAAGAAATGTCCGTCGGTATTGTCTGTAAATCTTATGAGCTGGAGACAATGGAGAAAATGCTTAGTATTTTGTCGATATCTCGCTAATTTTTCTTAATATCGATAAATATCGATTTTAAGACTAGTTTTTCTTAGCATATCTCGGAGATTAAAAAAGCTACAGCTACCAAATATGATACGTATGTTCTCGTAAAGATGTTCCCATAAAGATCGTTCAAGATAAAATATTCAATAACGAATTTTTCATAATGCAATGTGCGTATACATACATATGAGCTTTTTACTTACCGCAGACTCTTGACTAGAGCACTCTAACCTGTTTTAACATAATTGATTTATGCCTTAAATATGATTGTCTTTGCAGATCGGAGTAACTATATTGGATAACATTATTTCGAGCATGGATCGATCGCGCTCCCTTATGTTGCTGATATCCACGAAGTTTCTGCTGAGTCATTGGTGTCAATTCGAAATGTATCTGGCCCAACATCGGTAAATTCTTGAAACCTACAAAAAAAAAAGGGTTTACTAATTCAAGTAATTCTTTTATTTTGAACAGCATCTTTGAAATGAGCAAGGAGCATTTGATACTCGTGTTACTGGAGGATGTACCCCGCAGTAAACGACCGAAAACACTGCAATACCTTATGGATATAAAAACCTATATTAAATGGCCGAGTAAGGACGGAAAACAGCCCACACAGGACGAACGCAAACTGTTTTGGAAGCGCTTAAAAAAATCGTTACAGCTTATTGGTATCGGTACCAAAGACTCCAATGTCTAAGCGTCGTTTATCCCAAAGTATATGCAAATATTCTAGTCAGTTTTTAAGTACCTGATATACATGAGCTAACTAATTTTAGAATACGAAAACTGTTTTAATTTTAGTACATTATTTTTAGTTCCAAGAAGAAAACTGTCAATTGTTGAGATTATCTTAAGCTTATAGATTATCTTAAAGCTACGTGCTTAGAATACATAAATAAATGAAACGCGATTCGTAATTGAAACTCAATACGGTTTACTGTTCAAAAAATATTATTGGGATATCGATAGTTCACTACAATCGATATATTTAACATTTTCACTGCAGTATTTTCCCACATATCGATATGTGCGCCAGCTGTTTCGACACGATTTTGGCGCCAATTTTGCAAGCAGCGCAGTGAAAAGAAAACAAACTTATTTGTTGTGCTTGTCAACATGGATTTTAATTTAAAGAAACGGGCACGACACGATGTTAAAGTCGAAGTGGTTAGCCTGGAAGCAAAATACCCGCACAATGTGATGCTCTATCACTACCCGCCAACGGAGGATGTGCACATTGATGAATTCGAGGAACTCGCCTTGGAGCGCCTGCGCCTGCTGCGCGTCTTCGATCGCGCCACAACAAAGGGACTGCGAATGCACTCTGATGACTGGAAGGACTATGTGAGTGCCGAGATGACCAGGGACGGTCTGCGCGGCTATTTGCGCATGGGTACGAGCAGCAGTGGCGCCAAGCAGGAATCAGATCTGCAAATGCGTCGGCGGGACTATTTGTCGCACTTTATTCTGCGCTTGGCCTACTGTCGCACCGATGATTTGCAGCGCTGGTTCGTGGCACGCGAAATGGAGTTCTTCAAGTACAAATTCGCCGCGCTGAGCACAGCGGAAATCAAGCAGTTCCTGGAGGCAAACAGTTTTCATGTCCTCCCACTGACGGAGGAGCAGAAGGACGAGGTCAAGGACGGCCTCTATGAGAGTACTGCGGGCCAGAGTGTGTCAAAGATTGAGCTGCTCGAGTTCTACAAAGTGCCCTTCTCACAGGTGCTAGACCTGGTGCGCACCCGACGCTGCTATCTGAAGGCCGGCTTCGCCTATGTGAACACACACGACATGGTGTCCATTGTGGGCGCCAGGCAGCTGGAAGAGATTGAGCGCGGCATGCAGGCTGCCAAATCCTTTATTGCCGACGTCGAGGCGGACGAGCGCATCGCGCGCATGATCAAATCCCTGCACAACTCATACACGGGCAAGGACTACACGGTATGCCGAGATGCGTCGGTGCCGATTGAGTCTCTCGATCAGCTATCCAAGACCTCCATGCCGCTGTGCATGCGCATGTGCCACGAGCACATACGCAGCCAGCACCACATCAAGCACGGCGGACGCATGCAGTACGGCCTCTTCCTAAAGGGCATCGGTGTTAAGCTCGAGGATTCGCTGCGCTTCTGGCGCGAAGAGTTCACCAAAAAAATAGACGTAGACAAGTTTGCGCGCAGCTACGAGTACAACATTTACCACAACTACGGCAAGAAGGGCTCCATGGTCAACTACACGCCCTACTCCTGCCTGAAGATCATCAAGGAGATGGCCGCGCCCGGCGACTGCCACGGCTGCCCATACAAAACGCTAGACCAACCGGCGCTCAAAGCGAAACTCTCCTCGTATGGCCTCTCGCCGGGCGCCATCGAGGAAGTTTTGTTCTTTGTTTCGCGCAATCATTACCAATTCGCCTGCGGCAAGTACTTTATGCTGACGCACAACTCGACGGTAGAGCCGACGATCAATCACCCCAACAACTATTTCGAAGAGAGCCAGATCCTGATGGGCAATCGCCAGAAACGCACTCCGGGACCGGCTCAACAGCAGTTCAACAATAAGTCCAGAGCAGCGATCAAGGGCGGCGCAAACCGATCCATGCTCAACGGCGACGACGATGACGAGCTGTGGAAGATCGCCGAGACACAGGAAAAGGCGTACCTGAGCCAAAAAGGCATCGCTGAGGCCTTCGACGATGATCTAGATCTTACAGAAATTATGGATTAATAATTATTAAATAATGGGGCATGTATGAAATAAGAAATCCGAATAGTTCGATTTTAACTCTCGACGAGCACTGTCTAGTTTCTTTTTAACTTCCCCAGCTTACTCAATGACTTAGATCTACACCTTTTCTTGGCACAGCCAACGTGTTTCCGCTTTAAAGGTTTCAAGTGTTTCCCAAAGGGGCTTCTACCGTTCACGTCCACGTAGTAAATGCCGCTCGCCTTGCTGTTGATCACGTAGCCCATTGTTGAAGTGTTGTCGGCGTCACATCTGCGCCATTCCAGTTGCTTCCACGAGCTGCATTTAACGCCCAAGAAGCTGCTCTGCTGTTGCGGATAGACACTCTCCGCAAAGTACTCTACGGCCCGGGTATGGGAGCAGCCAATGGTCAGGCAGCCGGGCTTGATGGGATGTGCGCCACCTGGATAGAAATCAATGTCGCCCATTGGACCGCGCTTGGCCAGTATGCCGATATTTGTGTGTATTATGTCCACCAGTTTGGCATCGCCACGCATCAGCCCGGGCAGCGCCTTTTCATAACGAAAGCAGGGCTTTGCAGGATCCAGACCCGTTATACGAGACACCGAATGTCCTGTTAGTTGCTTGAATGTGCGTCCGGCGGTGCCCATGATATGTGCGCCCAGTGAGTGACCTAGCCCAATAACAATACACCTATAAGATGCATACAGTCCAATTGTAAAGCTCACCGATCAAGTGAATGTCTATGGACGGCGTCACCGTTATCAAATGCTGCAGCCCGACGGCCAGATGCTCGCCAATGAGGTCCGTGTTGAGCGCCGACCACGTGTACAATGTGTCCACATAATAGGCCGCATCTACAATCTGAAATCAATATTTAAAAATGTATTTTAAATTTGAATTTACTTGAATACCACAAAATTAACACCAGGTCGGCACATGAAGGCCTTCGATATCATCGCTATGGCGGCCGAATCGTTAACGGTGTTTGTCCAGCCAGTGGCCAGGATGACCAATTTGCGATTTCGTCGAAATCTGGGATGATTCCAAAGCTTTTCGGCTTTCAGTAAAGGCACACTGTAGTTGAGGCACGGCGTCATGTACTGAAAGTGCATTTTCGTTATGTCCGGCGATATTTGTGCCGGCACGCTTCCAATGAACAACGTGGAGGAGCCTGTCGAGCGTTGAGACGGTATACTATAGGATGGGTGGGCAGATGGCATACTAAGTAGGAACTTATTGCTGTTGCCTCCGGTGCTTACACAAGGTATCAATAACAGTTGCGGCCAACTCGAGCGGAAATGATGTAAAAATATTCATTTTCAAAGTGAGAATGTCCGTCAAAGCGTTGGGAATATCCTGCCACCAGCTAGCCATTGGGTTGTTAGACCCTGTGGATAGCACTGTGCCGATAAGCACGATACTAACAGCTCCCAAGCAACGGAATTGTGCACGCATAATAATTAAAAATAGATTTGTGCAAATAAGTCAGCGACGAACTGTGTCCGGGAAATGTTTTTGAAGCTCTACGCATACGTTTCGCAAATAGGTCGATAAAATTTTAAAAAGCCCTTGTTTGCATTGTTGCAAAAAGTGGAAAGACTTGAATAAGTTGTTGGTGTGCCGAAGATCAAATACTCTGACAGATCATATTTAAAAGATTATTATTATTATGCTTATTATTATTATGAGTATAGCATATACATATATACTATAAATTATCCAGCCTAACTTTTAAATAGTTAAAAAGCTTGCGATTCGAACCGGGTAATTAGAGAACCCATCTACCGAGCTGTGCTAGTTATGGGTTATACTTTTCTAATCATAGTTAACGTTTAAACTTAAAAAGTATATTTTAAAAATAAACAAATTTAAATTAAATGCCAGAAATCCAATATTTTGAATATCGTAACCCGAACCAGTTGCCCAAAAAATCTGCCGAACCTAAGCCCGAACCGAACCACAAATAAATAAATAAAAAAAGTATAAAACGATATATTTTCGTTTAAGTAATACTTATTCGATTTTCCTTTAAAATTTCAAATTATGTGAGCCATATTGGCTAGATATTATTAATATAGACATTTATTGGTGTGGAAAACAAGCTTAACGAACCGATCCCTAAGGCGAGGCAATGGATCAAACCGTGAACCAGCCATCATATATAATAATAAATAAACTACAAATGTGATCACAAAATAATTATGCTCGCTCAAGAGTATAAACACATATGTTTTCATTCATATAAAGCAGTAGTTTATTTTACCCAAATCTAGAAAAATGTCAATGCCAGCTGCTGACGTATTTTAAAAGTGTTTTAGCCCAACAAAATTGGCTTAATATAATTCCAGCTAGTGTTGGGTTAGGAATGTTGCTAAGAAAGTACGAAAATAAATTGTAAAAATAAAATTTTGAGTTCTTGGCATTTTATTCTCAAGCAGATAATGTATAATAAAATTTTGAGTTCTTGGCATTTTATTCTCAAGCAGAGAATGTACATTTGCAATGTTCGCTTCCTTTCTCCAAATCAATGGCTTCTTTTTTCTTCGCGTTTTTGCCAAATGGACTCTCGCTGTTCACGTCGACGTAGTAGACCCCCCTGGCATTGGCGTCAATCACGTAGCCCATGGACGATGTGGAGGAACTGCACTTTCTGCTTTCCAGCTCCTCCTTTGATTTACATTTATAGCCGATAAAATTGTTTTCCTGACCCGGGTAGGCGCTCTCCGCAAAGTATTCAAAGGCACGTGTGTGGGAGCAGCTTAGAGTAAAGCAGCCGGGCTTAAAGCGATGTAGGCCGTCTGGAAAGAAATCAACATCACCGTTTGGTGAATTCTGTCCCAGCAAGCCGGGATTTGTGTGTATAATATCCACTAGCTCGGCATTTCCACGGCCCAGTGGATGCAGGTCCGTTTTATTTAGAAAACAAGGCTTGGCAGGATCGAGACCAGTTATCCGAGGCAGCAGTCGTTTGGTTAGACGGTAGAATTCACGGCCAGCGGAGCCCATGACATGCGCGCCCAATGAATGCCCTAGGAACATCATGAATTTACTGATGAGCTACGTCTATGGCCAGCGACTTACCAATCAAATGGATGTGTACCGCAGGCGCCACTTCGATTAGTTCCTGTAGCCCAATGGCGATGTGCTTGCCAATTATATCCGTGTTGAGGGCGGCCCACGTATAAAATATGTTCACATAACTAGACACGTCAACAGCCTGAAACGAAACCAGTAAGAGTGCTCTAGTCGAAAGCACCCGACTAGGAGGTACCCTGAGCCCAGCTACAAGCTGTCAAATCTATCTATATATATATGTAAAACCCAAAGCTCAAGTCTGCATTAGTTGAATTGCGTTTTTTTTGGTATTTGGGGCAAATGGGTGGAAATATCCGAATATCGAAATAGATATCTGATATATATATAGATACCAGATCAGAGTCTTCTTTACGAGAACATCACAAACCAAATTTTCAAAGGATTCAAGGTATAAATAGCCGTGCAGACGAATCCCAAATTGCCCACGTGAATGCATACCAGAAAATTAACGTCGGGTCTACACATGAAGGCATTCGAGATTTTCTCTATGATGGGCGAATTTTGAATTGTCGTGTGCCAGCCGAAGGCGAGAATCACCAGTTTACGGTTCTTTTGAAATTCCGGATTCCGCCAGAGTATTTCGGCGTTTATTACAGGCACTCTATGGGTAAAGCAGGGCGTAATGTAGTGAAAATGGATGTTTCTTATGTCCGGACTCTTATCGTTAGGCACCTTGAATAAGGATGCCAAATAGAAACCTGTCAAGATTTGCGATGCGATTTTGAAAATGTTTACACTAATTGGCTTTGCTTTTGGTACTCACACACATGTTGAAAAATATCGGAATACATTTCCAAGGGCTTGGATCCTATATTTAGGATTGATTCCATCCCGCTGTTGATCAATTCCCCAGCTGCTTTAAAGCCACTATAAAAATCATTGTTGGCCAACATAGTTCGCAGTGGCGAAAAATTGAATGCACTAACGCAAACGATGCTAAAAGCACCGAAACAAAAAAATAGTGAACCCATATCTAAAATAAACCTGATCTAAACCTGCGACACCGACGATATGCGTCCCAGTTAAGTTATTTGTGTGCTTTATACATAATTAAAGCAAATAGTATAGCACCCGTTCAAATTGCATTCATAATTCAATTATATGAATGTCTCGAGTGGAACGAGTGAATTCGTCAAATATTGTTTCGAGTGTTAAGCACACATTTGTATAAACAAAAGAACAATAAACGTTAATACTGAGTTATTTGCATTCGTTTTCTAGATATAGTGCATATTTTAAGTTAATCTCTTGAGCTGGCCACTCAAATGCTAAGTTTATTAAATTTCAGACTTATAAATAGCTTACGTGTAAATAAAAGATATATCCGTAAACTCCAACTATAGCTAAGAAATGCTGGCAGCTGGTTCTGGCTACGTGCCATATAATTTGCATATATCCTCGTACTGCACGTTATCCACAACACGTCCCTTGAGTGGACCGTGCAGTATCTCGATGCTAACACAATATTTTCGCTCGTCTAGTTTTTTGAGCAGGGCTTCGAAGCCACGGTAGGCACCGTTAACCACAAGCACTTCCTTGTCCAAGGCGGGTATCACTGTCTCCAGATGTGCCTGAAAGTATGGTGTTAATAATGCTTTTAAAATTCGATAGGATATAAGGATACAAATACCTGATCAACTTTCAGCTTTTCGCCACTTTCCAAAAACTTTATTTTTGCGCGATATTTCTCGATGACTTCTTGCACGACAGCTTTCTGCTTGTAGAACCTGTCGCCCATGGAGCTGGAAATAAATTTGACCACAATATTTGGGTGAAGCCAGTAATCCTTGCGATTGGCACGCTCCTTCTTCTGCTCCTCGATTTTGATTATCTCATCTAGCGCGGATCTGCCACTCTCCGCCGGCACTGGCTTGGGTTTCTTGAACACCTTCTCATCTGGATCCGTGGCTGGGCGTTTCGTGAGTAGCGCCGATTTGCCCAATATGGACTCTGGCTGGAATTTGCGCTCCAATCGTATGTCTAGCTTTAGAGGCTGCTCTTCTTCACGCCTCAGTTCCGTGTACTTCTCCTGCGGCTCATCGTCCACGCCGTCCTTTGACTTTGCCTTCTTAATTTGCTGCTCAATGAAGTCCGTCATGCGCTCCTCGTCGTCCTTCTCCATTTTCTCCTTTCGCTCGGCCTTTGCCTGACGCTCCATGGCTTCCGGGCTGCGGTCAATATAACTGACGAACCATCCTTTTTCGGTCTCGTCGGCCACCACCTGACCAGTCCGGCCCAGCCACTTGACATAGTCGGAGAGCGTCAGCCAGCGCGTAGCGTTCATGTGAATGTGCTCCTTGTGCGCAATGTACTCCTGGTAAATCTTGTTCGCGTTTGTGCGCTTGGTGCCGAAGCGCCGACGCAGCAGCTCCATATACCCATCGGAGAACTCTTTCGAGAAGTTGTGCAGAAACTTGCCCGGCGCGTCCGCAAAAAGCAGCAGCTGCCGTTGATGGGACTCGCTCATCGTGTGGCACTTAAAGCCGTTCTCGTCGCGGCACTGTTTCTCGCACATCTGGCAGTACCAGCGCAACTTCTGCAGGCCCTTGGCCTTCATCTTATTGGCAAGGTACTTGGGAGTACCCACTTCGGCGCGTCCCATGTTTACAATTTATATTTTCAATCAAAAGATTCTAAAATCAACACTTCCAAACAAGCGCAACAGTTCTTGAATTTGTCGTTCCGTTCCAACTAAAAACATATGTTCAGTCGTTCCAAAACGTAACATTTCGCTTAACAGGAACTTGGGAGCTGTTAGAGTCGATGGCAAGGCTGTTATCGTTTTCGTTAATGTACACATGATAATTATATGTTAGATCTGTTGGAGTATTTGGGCACACAGTTTTTTAAACAATATTTTCCGCGCCTTTTCAATTTAACTTTATACATATACTTGCCTGTGCTTTGAGGCAATCTTATATTAGCATTACAAGCTCTATGAACTAAAACAAATATTACATACAGTAGATACAATAATTTGTGTGTACTATTACCTAGAAACAGTAGACAATATCCTACAAGTTTAATCTTGCAGCCAATCGTTGTGGCTTTCCAAAGCTTTAAACAAAGAGGTACTTGAAAGCATTTCTGCAATCAGTTAACTTATAAGTATGTTCAGACTGATTTTATGGGCCAATTAAAAATGCTGATAAGCTCATTGTGCTTTGAATTGCAAATGCAATTGATTTTGAAGTATATAAGTAAATATCTATAGGTCTACATTAAACCGGATCTAAAAACGTTGGCCTTTGTGCGTTTGCATGGACGAAACTTCGCTCGTGGCAAATGTAAATGCAAAAATATCATGTAGAAAACTTGAAAAAAAAACTGAAAATTGCTGTTGTAGTATGGTAGGTAAAATTGATATGCTAGCCCCTATAGAGTAAATATAAAGCTCGTGACCATTTGATAAGCTCGTGAGAAATTATAAGTACCTAAGAAAAGGTTCACCCTAATGCTTCGGCATACCGGCACGAACACACACCAGCTGTAAATATCGATGTATGTCGGCTTTTGTATTCAGTCGTATGTACTATGGTTAATTAATTTACAACTTTAACGAACATTCAATCGCCACATCAGAGCTCGAAATCAGGCACAATGCACAATCACTTGGCATTCCCAGTCGAGTAGCTGGGCGCAGTGGTTCGATCATAAATATAGTGAAATGGATGGCACAATTGAAACTGGATCGGCTGTCGATAGCATTCGAGAGAGGTTAATGGACGATTGGAAGATTCTACAACACGTCTTTCAGCTGGTACAAAGGAAGGAGACTTTCTGTGCCGATCCACAGCAGTGGGAACAACAGAAAATAGTTGATTTTATGCAGCCGGACGAGCTGAAGGTGAGTGCCCCTCTTCCTAGATGAGGTCAACGCGTTTGAGACAGTTCCAGATAAGCGGCTTTATTGCTCAGCATTGAAAGAGTTAATTAGACAGCTGCATGATCATTTTATTGATCCGCCAGCGTAATCTTTTGACGGGCTCAACCAAATCCTCAAGCATGAAACGGATTTTTCTATTCTATTACAAAGTCTGCGAGGTCAACATTGTTTTTTTTCACGTGTACTCTTAGAAACGCATAGACCTGACAATCAAGGAGAAGGAAACATGCACCCTTTCGGAGATCGAGCAGATCTGTCAGCAGGTTATTCAATATTCTGTGAAAACTTCACATGGCCGCTTTCACAATCAGCTGTTTGGGCAGATGGATCCCTTTGGACTGGCTGGAGCCTGGATAACCGAGGCACTGAATACAAGCTCGTAATAAAACAATAAAATTAATTAATTCATAGATTATTTAAAGTGCACACTTTCAGTTACACCTATGAGGTGGCGCCCGTCTTCAGCCTAATCGAGACGGAGGTCATATCAACGGTTTGTCGCTTAGCCGGCTATTCCAATGGCGACGGCATTTTTGCGCCTGGTGGCTCCACATCGAACATGTACGGGCTAGTCCTGGCGCGGTATAAACGCATTCCGTCAGTGAAGACAGCTGGTATGTTTGGGATGCGGCCGCTTGTGATCTTCACCTCCGAGGATTCGCACTACAGCCTGATGAAAGCCGCTCACTGGCTGGGAATTGGGGCCAACAACTGCATAGCTGTGCGCACCAATGCCAAGGGTCAAATGTCACTGGACGACTTGGAGGACAAGATTCAAGCGGCGCGGGCACGCGGCTGTGATCCGCTTTTCATCAACGCAACGGCCGGCACTACGGTCTTGGGCGCATTCGACGACATGAACGGCATTTCCGATGTGGCGGCACGCCACGGACTCTGGCTGCACGTGGATGCCTGCCTGGGCGGTGCTGCACTGCTCGCCTACAAGCATCGCTCGCTGCTGACAGGCCTGGAGCGGGCCAACTCCTTTGCATGGAATCCGCACAAGACGCTCGGCGTGCCGTTACAGTGCTCGCTGTTTCTCACCCGCGAGTCCGAGCTGCTGGCGCGCTGCAACAGCCTGGAGGTCAACTATCTGTTCCAGCAGGATAAGTTCTATGATGTCTCCTACGACACCGGCAACAAGAGCGTCCAGTGCGGCCGCAAAATAGACGCCTTCAAGTTCTGGCTCATGCTTAAGGCGCGCGGCTACGGTGACTACGGACACTTGGTTGATCACGCCATAGAAATGGCTCGCTTGCTGGAACAGAAGCTGCGCGCACGCCCGGATCGCTTCAGACTTGTGCTGCAGCAGCACGAATACTCCAACGTTTGCTTCTGGTACATCCCGAAGGCGATGCGAGTGCCAAGCGCTGAGGAAACTGCCGACTGGTGGACGCGTTTATATACCGTAAGTGTCGCACCGACGATGATTAGTTGTGTTTAGCCAACAGGTGCCAATGATTCTTCAACAGGTTGCACCCAAAATCAAGGAGCAAATGGCGTACAGTGGCACCTTGATGGTTGGCTATACGCCGCTCAGTAGTCGCCAGCTGGGCAACTTCTTTCGCATGGTCTTCACGTGTTTTCCGGTGCTTGAATCTGGCGAATTGGATGTTATATTAGATGAAATCGAACGGCTGGGCGAATTATGCTAGTGATAAGCATATTAGATTAAGATTTTGATTATAATCTGGCATTACTTTAGCTAAACAATAAAATGATAATCATTCAAAAGACTTGTTTCAAGTAAAACGGCTTCCTTTTTATATTTGTTTTCTTTTGATTTAACATTATATCTTTCCTTTTTTTATGGTATATATGTATTATTTGCAATTTTACTTTTATTCGCCAACAACGTTAAAATGGAAGAAGGATTGTGTGTGTGTGTGTTCTTTTTGTATTATTTGTATTATTAAAATATTCTATTTGCTCTCTTCGATTTTATGTTTCTTTTATGAATTAACAGTTTTCAAATTGCTGTCTGATTAACTGATAACAACAGTAAAATTATCTAGTAGTCATCTAAATCGAAGCAGTCATTGTCCAATTCATCGAGCTGCATACTCTGGAAATCCACTTTGTAACGCAAGATACCTGTGAGAAGCATTAGCAATATTAATTATTAATAAATGGGATAACACTATTAACAGATTCAATTTAAATTAAAAAACGTAATTTAAAAGTCAAAGCGAAAATGCGTAAAATAAATTATGTTAAATAAAAGAACAGTTAAAATAATAGCACACACATAGTCAGTGATACATAACATATAAATAAGGAGATATGCACATTGAAAATGTATTAAACAAAAAACAACAAATGTTTAATATAAATTCTACGTTTTTAAAGAGCGGAATTTTTCTTAAATATTTAACAAAAAAAATAGATGTTAGTTTTTTAAAAATAAGTGATTATTTAAAAACGGACTAAAAAGTGCTCTGCAGTCATGTGCTTTACTTATATAGTTTAAAATGAAAGATTTAATGGCTTTAAAAACAAGAGGAGTTGGATTCATCAGTGTTCCAACTGGTTTGTAGAATTCGCATCGTTTATCGTCAATGAGGGCTCCAGTGCTTAGGATTGATCATAATTAATCATCGTCCTAGCTAACTTGGGAGTTGTGCCAGTTGTAATTTCAAGAGGAATGGATACAACATTAATACTTTAAATAATTTATAAGCGGTTTTGTTTATGATTTCGGGAGGTGTTAGTTTTTTATTTATAATTTTTTATTTTGTTTTTATTCAGGTTTTGTTTGTTCATTATTGTTATGCATTTTGTTTATTTGTGTACTTAGAAGTTGTCGCTTTTAATTTGTGTCAAACAAAGAAATTGCCTAAGTAAATATTTTAAATGCTTTTCAGATACGAGTATATGCATAATGCCACAGTTTCCGGTCAAATATTTTAACGAGAATCAATTGTAGTTGTAAATACATGAATTTTGAAATTTCTTCAACGGTTGCGCGAATTATTTTTAAATACAAGTTAATACATGTTTGTGTCTAATTGCATTCCTGATATACTCGTATACATATATTTAAACGCATGTGGCTTTGATTTCTTATCTATGTATGTGTCACGAACACGACTAATTAAGTTTGTAGTTTAAACATATAGGGTTTGTTTCATATTTACGTTTTCTATTAAAGATCAAAAGGATATAGAAAAAATCAGAGTATTTGAATAGATGCCTGAAATATACCTCAAAAAAGCTTTTCATCAATAGAGAATGAAAAAAGCAAAGAAACAAACACTTATTAAAGAATACCGAGATCTAAAATAAGTGTATGAAAAATCAATTTGGTCTGTAAATGTGAAACATTGCCAACATACATATTTATATTTTTAAATATATGGCTAAAAAAATGACACGACGGGGCACCTAGTTCAGATTATATTCCTATGCGGCAAGTAAATTGGTTCCTATCAATTTTTGAACAATTTATGGCGTTTTAAAAGAAAATTAAAAAAAATGTGTATTGAGATCCGAAAATCTATGCAGTGCGAATGCTTTCTTTTTTTCGTTCTGGTTTTTGTATTTTTTTTTTTTTGTTTTGTTTTTTCTTTTCTTTAGTAATCATCAAGATCAACGTCCTCCAGCGGTTCATCGGCTTGTAGCGATTGAAAATCTACTTTATAGCGCAAAATGCCTATACATATATAATTTTAAATACAAATATAGTATTAAAAGAAGTAAAGTTGATGGTTATGCACAAGGAGCGACGTCAAGTTGACCAAGTTACATTTAGAGTTATGTTTAAAAGCAGCATGAAGGAAAAGGAATGGAAACAGTAGATACGTAATTAATCTTGTAGCTTACACTCGCACTATATACAGATAGTTAAGATATATAAAATAGCTGTTTATTTTAGCAGCCAACACTTACCGCCAATGCCACCGAAACCTCGCACAAACTGACTGCCCTCCTGAGATTTGTCCGTAATAATCTCAAGGGTGGCACCGAATATTTTGTAGTTGTTCGCCAGCCATTCCAAAAGCGGTTGAGACTCGATTAACTCCATTTCTACTCCGCTCTGCAAGTTTTTAGGATTGATTAGAATATGCGATTGACTAATGACGAGTGTTTGCGGCACGCACCTCCTTGTCCGTGAAGTGGGACTTATCTTTTTCCTGCTCGGGCGTCAAATGTAATACTGTCGTTGACGTCGAGTTCGCATGGTTCTTCAGTACGTAGCGTTGGATATCCAGATTTTCCCAGCAAATCAATGTCTCCACAGAGCCCAATTCCAAAGCTCGTAAAGTATCTTCTACACCAAAACAGTATTTGCCAGTATCCTTTGAATGTAAATAAACATTTTATTATTATTTGTATTATGGCCTTGATTAGAGGTGCCAGCCTCTGTCTTAACTCACCTGAGAAATTTCATCAAAGTAACGACCAATGAGTTTCTTTTCCTGTATGAATTTGACATTCTGCAACGATTCAGCGGCTAATTCAATGGCCTGGTTAAAACCGTTCTCACCGCCATAAGATACGTCCACGAGTTTGATCACTTTCGATTGTAAGCGCTGCAAGAGAAAAGTCGTGTTTTAGTTTTTATTAATGGCTAGTTCCACAAAGAGTTGCATACATTTCATGATCATTCAGCATGATAAGTGGCTCCACTGGCTGCGTGACTGACGATTTATAGAATTGGTAGGCTTGATCAATTTCATAAAATCGATAGAAATGTGATCCCATTATTTTTCTACCAAAACTTCACAAGACATTTTTAAAGAGAAACCTCTCTGCGGATCGTCTTTCGTCGTGGAAGCCAGTGGAAGCAGCCCTTTGGGATCGGGCTATTCTTGAGCAGTGTTAGATTACTTACAGGATCAAACATGTCCGATTGGCTGAGCTCAGTTTTGAAGTCCGCACTACCAGCCAAAATGAGGCCAGCAATGTTGGGCTTGTCATTCGTAATGAACAGCTGTGTGGCAACCTCGGCCACCTTGCGCACGTAATTGTGACGCTTCTCCATGCGCAGACGGGCAAAACGAAGCGCAGACTGACCACCACGTCCGTGCTTCTTCGGCAGATCGACGGTGAATTTGTGCAGCACCTCGCGCGTGTTGCCCTGCAGGGTGCCAAA
The DNA here is from genome assembly GCA_035041545.1 of Drosophila colorata. Lineage (NCBI taxonomy): Eukaryota > Metazoa > Arthropoda > Insecta > Diptera > Drosophilidae > Drosophila > Drosophila colorata. The sequence goes on from JAWNLD010000222.1 coordinate 1,130,548, forward strand.
GAGAGCGCCGTTACCATCCATCACAATGAAGCCGAACTTGTTGTCATCGGCGAGCAGGGCAGTGAGGGCCTCCGTATGGAACTTGTTGTCGCACAGATACAGTGAGGTATTGATGGGCTTGAATGGCTCGAAATCAATGTTCACTTTCTTCTCCTTGCCCTCCTCTGTGACAATTGTGCCGCAATAAATGACCAATCCATTGGGAGGCACTGCAAAAGATTAAAAATAAACGTTTATATGCTGATTTTATTGCTTGATTGATAGGGTTAAGGAACGCACCTTTGGTGTATAACTTAAGTCTGTGCTGCACCGACGTGATCGCGCCCAGGACGGAAAGGCGATTGACACGCGACTTGATGTTAGAGGCCGTACCAAATTCATCAGCCAACATTTTGCTGACCCGAGAGATTTGATCTTTAGGCGGAATAATCAATGAAATCATGCTGGTGCCATTTCTGTAACGAAAAGATTAGGACGTTAATGTATGAAAACGATTAAATTAAAAAATTAAATGTAATATAATTACATACTCAAATATATATATATGTATAGCATACTTAAACCGGATTTTTAATATAACTCAAAAATATTTATTATTGAGTAATATAAGTTAAGTTGCCTTTTAAAGCAAGATACATGTCTTCTTATTATTAAAGATCATTAAAATCCCGAGCGATATAGAAAATAAGAGAGCGACAGTAATATTCAGAAAAAGTGAGAGTAAAAAATTAATGCGATGCTTGCATATATTGATAAGATTTAAGTAGTATATGTATTTATTTAATAGGAATTTTTTAAATTTTCATTGTTGAAAGAGCAAGTAACAGAGATAGAGCGAAGAGACGAAGAGAGCGAGTAACATAGAAATCAATTCAAAGAAAAGAGAGTGAGAGACGCGTGAGAGAGTGAAAGCGGTATCAACATTAAAAGACAAATTACTAATTATATTATCGTAGTCTTGGTGGTACCTAAACATTATCATAGTCAGTTACCCTTACCGTTTACCCATTTTTATAAGATTAAGAAAATATATCGATATTTTTGAAGGCCAGCAACCAACGTATGCAGATCGAGTGCATGCGATATTTTTTGTAAATGACATCTCTGCCTGGCACGATGCCACCACCGCCTCAGGTGGCACTCAACCGTTGTGAATGTCAAATTGCAGCACTTCATATGATTTGTTATGGTTAACACATACGAATCTGACCTTTTTACAGTAAACAGCACGAACAGTGCAGCTGGAGAGAGATAGAGCGCAGCGAGACACAATGTGCATATGCATGTGTATGTATACATATATGTGTGTGCTTAATTTACGATTGCCACGGAAATGCGAAAGGAGTCCATTTCTAATCAGTTGCAACGTTTGGTTTTGTTGCCAACACAGCATTAGCATTAGCTTCACGCATTACTCACTGTGTTCGACTGCGTTGCTTCAGACTGTGTCTGGTTTGAACTGATAAAAACCTGACAAAAACGTGTTGCTCTCAAAGTGTTTTCGCACAAGAGAGAGCGCGCGAGAGCGCCAACAACACACTTCTATGGCTGAGAGTCATTTGTATGTGTGTGTGCGTGAGTGTGGGGCAACGCCACACAGATATGGGGCTTTTGTTGTTTGTTACCAACGCCAGCCACGCACATGAATCGGATTCGAATTGGTTTAAACCAATTCGCTGCCATTTTGAACCAACTCAAACAAGAAATTGCACACCTCGCATTAGCATATAAGCGTAAGCAACTGCAGCAGATGGAGTTGAGCATCTATGCGACACTTTTAACCCATCAATGGCCCGCTTTTTTTCCTTTTTTGTTTAGCAATGCCAATTGATGTAGCCAACAGAGGGTGAGTGCTAAATACTCAACAATCGGACATTCCACTGCCTTTTGGTTTACGGCGACGGCGCGTTGCACATCCGCCCTCCTCCCCCATAGTCAGATAATTTTCGTGTGTACCCCCACACAAACGAAAATTCTCATCAGAAAGAAAAAATAAAGAAACGCAATTTACGTTGCGTTGACAAAATAGGATTATATCTATATATATGTACATATGTACAGGTTCACTTACCCACGTGCCATTTCCAGGCTTTTGATGAGCTTCTTTATTTTCCATATTTCGACATTGCGATCGGCAGACGTTTCTTCGCCAGACATTTTGCTTATTTATTGCTATTTATTTACGGCCCTTTGTGCAAATTAGGGGAAAGAACGGGACTGCTGCTGAGACCTGTGCTTTTTTTAATTTGCCGTGCACTTTTCACTTGCACCGCCAGAAATGGAAATGTTATGACGATTTTGTTGTTGTTTTTAGTTTGAATTGTAGTTTTGTGTTGCCTTTGTTGTATTCACATTCACGTTCTTCCTTTTAACGTGGTTGGCGATGAATACACTAAAAAATAATTACATACAAAACATAAATATGTATATGTGTTTGTAGACGTTGTGTACATACATATGTGAGTAAAATAAAGAAAGCTGTGACGAAAAAGACAGACAACTAAAAGAAAGGCGAAGTGGATGCTTATTTTAAAATTTGGACTCAGCTCAAAAACAACTATTTTGATTGTGTTCTTTTTTAAAAGGACATCGAAACAACAATTAAACTTGAGTTAAAAATCAAACTTATTATTTCACTTCACTTGGGACAGAGAATGAGAGCAGAAGAATGAACGCGAGTATGAGAGCGGGAGAGGGAGCGGGGCTCCAAAGGTGACGTCGACACAAAAATCATTTCGCAAGCATATAAAATTTTAAAATTTAACCCAAATCGCTTGTAAGTTGATAGAATGCAAGTTTAGGTAAATGTTGGTGCACTAATATGCTAACTTTTACTCTATTTTCAGCAATTATAATTGATTTGTAAAACTTTTACGTACAACGTGCGCACAAAACCCACTCGGATCTAGTGTGACCGAATGTTGAAAAGAGTTTTTTACTGAAAGCCAACAATTCAGCTCATATAGTCGCTGGTTCCAGTTCCTTTTTGTATCCAAAAATTGAGAGAAGTTTTCGTAAATGCAACAAATAAAACACTAAGCTAATTTATATATTTATACATGCATGTCAATTGCCATGCTTAGTTCTCGTTCGTTTGATATTAACAAATTTATTACCGATTTCTATCGATTATTTTTTAAAACGATTGTCGATTGCACATATTTGTGTGAATGAACATTATTTATGAAGAAGAAACCCAAACATGAATTTGGAACTGTTAGGTAGGTTTTGTTCTATTTAGCTAGCAAAGCACTAATATTACAACTGTTCTTTTGTTTTGCTGAATAGAGTCCTTCGGGCAAAACTATCCCGAAGAGTTTGACGGCTCTCTGGACTGCATATCACTAGCAGTTACGTGCGCCTTTAACAAATACGGCACTCTGCTCGCCGTGGGCTGCAACGATGGTCGCATTGTTATTTGGGACTTTCTGACGCGCGGCATTGCTAAAATCATATCTGCACACGTGCATCCCGTGTGCAGTCTCAGTTGGACGCGCAATGGCCACAAAGTAGCTTAAGTGCACTTTAATTGTACTGTAATTATAAATGTACTCTCAATTTCCAGTTGCTGTCCGCTTCCACTGACAACAATGTTTGCATCTGGGACGTTCTTACCGGGGAGTTGGAGCACAAGTACCGCTTTCCCTCGCCGGTGCTGAAGGTGCAGTTTGATCCGCGCAACGACAGCCGCCTGCTGGTCTGCCCCATGCGATACGCAGCTGTGCTGGTCAAGATTGCCGGCTCGCATCGCTGCCTGCCGCTAGACTCTGATGTAAGCTTCCTCTGCGAAGATGATTTGGAACACACACTATTAATATGTACACTTTTTACTTGGCAGGGCGATTTGAATATTGTTGCCTCGTTCGATCGACGTGGCAAGCACATTTACACAGGCAATGCCAAGGGCAAAATACTTGTGCTGGACGTGGAAACATTCGAGGTGGTCGCCAGCTTCCGCATTATTGTCGGCACATCGAGTGCGACGGCGGTCAAGAGCATTGAGTTCGCCAGACGCGGCGAGTATGTTCAGCAAAAAAAAAAAACTGTTTTACTGCTATCTCATCAGATTACTTACCCTTCTGGGATTCTGCTTGCAGCGCCTTTCTCATAAACACCTCTGATCGGGTTATACGCGTTTACGATTCTAAAGAGATTATTGCACTGGGCAAAGATGGCGAGCCGGAGCCCATACAGAAGCTACAGGATCTGGTCAACAAGTAAGCGCTCCCATTTTTGTTGCCTTTCGTTTAGCTAACTCGTCTTGCGCTTGCAGAACCACTTGGAAGAAATGTTGCTTCTCTGGCGATGGCGAATACATTTGTGCAGGCAGCGCTCGCCAGCATGCGCTCTATATTTGGGAAAAGTCAATTGGCAATCTTGTCAAGATTCTGCACGGCACCAAGGGCGAACTGCTGCTGGATGTGGTGTGGCATCCGGTGCGTCCGATTATAGCGAGCATTAGTTCAGGCTTGGTTTCCATTTGGGCGCAAAATCAGGTGGAGAACTGGTCGGCTTTTGCGCCGGACTTCAAGGAACTGGACGAAAATGTTGAGTACGAGGAGCGCGAGTCCGAGTTCGATATTGGTGATGAGGACAAGTCGGTGGACTTAAATGCCGATGCTCAACAGGACGAGGAGATCGAAGTCGATGTACAAAAAGTTGAACCAGTTGCGGCATTTTGCTCCTCGGACGAGGAGGGCGAAGACGAGAATGCCTTACAGTTCCTGCCCATGGCACCCGAGGTGGAGGACCCAGAGGACGGCTACACAGCACAAGATAATCTGGAGTCTGCCTCAACGTTAGTGGGCAACGATTCGCGCGACTACGAAGACGACATCATGGCCTCCAAGCGCAGGCGAATGCAACACTACGACGTCAGCCTGCCCGATGCGCCCACCGACGGTAAGCGAACCCAATTCCCTCCCAGACTCTTCCACAGTGCTCAACATTCGCTTGTGTCTTGGTTACAGAAATCCATCCGTTCTTTTCAAGCAAGGCCAGCAAGGACAAACAACAGCCCATTGGTGGCAAAAAAGCTACAGGCCGCGCGAAAAAATAGCCTGTCGCCGCATTTATAATTTATTTAAGTGATGACATTAAAAACACAACTCGACTTAAGACGCCTTTGGGTTTCTCACTTGGCCAGCGAACAGCAACAGGCTGGTGGACTTCTCCACAATCATGTAGAGGAAGGGTCTGTTGAGCTGGAACTTGGGCGGCGTCGACTTGTTGCTCAGCACGGACGCAGTAACGGCGGCTGCGGTAGTGCCCTGTTCATCCACAATGATTTTCGTGGCGTGGACACAGTACTTGGCGAACAAGCCATCCGCCAGCCGGCTGAGATTGGCGTTGCTCTCATCGAACAGGTCCCGTATGCCCATCTGCAAAAGTGCCTTTGTCTATTAAGTGGACCAGGATGGGGTTGTTCCAAGTTACCCACCTCTTGGAGCAACTTCTTCAAGTTGAAGTCCGTCGTTGTGCTGAACTTGGGCATTGCAACCTCGACTACGTTGTCCTCCTGCGCATCGCGTGAAAACCTGGCCAGACGCTGCAGCAGCGGCGCCAGACCCAAGTCCATCAAGTTTCTGGCCACATCGTTGAGCTTGAAGCCGCGCTTGGGCAGCACGACAACCATAGATAGGCGATTCTGCATGCCATACGGCAGCTCCAGTATGTAACCATCCAAGCCTTCGATGTTGGTGACATACGCGAAGTTGCCCTCCTGCACCATCATCGGCACCTGGGTGACAACGGCGCCCTTCTCATCGAAGAACGGCTCCGTGCGTGTGTTGCTTGCGTTAAAGGGAAACTGCAAGTAATCAATTATTCTTGTCTCGTATCCGCATCAGCTTTGGCTGCCTGTCGAAAACTCACCTTCCACTGGCCCTTGAAGTACAGCGACGTCAGCATAAACATTTTAGCACCGTAGATTTCCTGTGGCAGCACCGCATAGGGGATGAGGCCGCGGGTTGTGCGATTGGTGGCCTCGTTAATCTTGTAGACCGTCTGGCGATTGAAGAAGTCCACCTCCACGGGCTGCACGCCGTATGACTGCACCACGTCCCGATAGCTGCCCTTAACCGGCGAGCTGATATCCGTGTAGAGAGCCTGCAGAGAAGCCACCTCAATTGTGGAGGTATTCGTGCTGAGTTGGATAAGTGAGTGATCGTAATGCGATATTCAACTAAAATCAGCTTGCTGGCTCACTTGAGATACGAGCTCCACACGCGGTAAACGGATCGCAGCTTCTCGTCCTCGACGTTGATGCGCAGCACGCGACGCAGCTGCTCGTACGTCTGGCCACCGGCGCCCTCGTACAGCAGTATTAGCAGCGACCAGACCGAGAACGGGGATATCATAAAATCGGCCTTGGCATTCTCCACCTCAACGGAGATGCGCGTGAGGAAGTCGAGTCCGAATTCCTGGGCACCCTGGGCAATTTTACGCAGCGTCTCCTCGTCGAAGTTCGAGCGCAGCGCTTGCTCGGGAGCGGTGTTCGTCTGAAAGGCGGTCTGCGGCGTCAGCGGCTCGAGAGCATTGCCCACGGACAGCTGCGGAAAGCGCTGCTGGGCCAAACAGACGACGCAGAGCAACAGCGTCGCACCGAACACTCGCATTGCACTATCTGAAACGGGTAATACCAAACAGCGTACAGGAAATCCCAAGCAACAGTTCAACATCCAGTTTAACGAAGTGTAATATGGATTCATTATGTGACCAAGCTGTCGGCCCGCGATTTGTCATGAATCCATTTAATATTCAAACGAATCTCTTTACGAGCGCTGTACTCTATCCGGAATATTTGTATACCCTGCATCCATTGAAAATGGCTAAGAAGGGTGTCTGGATTTTGTGCAAATGTATGTAACAGCCAGAAGGAGGCATCTCCGACACCATAAAGTATATATATTCTTGATTAGCATCAATAGCTTGTATTAGCGCGTATTTCAAATGATCGATAACGCGGCCCGTTTTCTTAAAATCGATAAAAATCTACACTAACTTCAAATTTTGTAAGTTCATTTCGTAGGTTATGAGAGAAGGAGATATCAAACTTGGTTCACATAATACTCATAAATACTCTAGCACATACATAATCTGGCAAAAAGTTTCAGGATAAGAAACTCAGAAGATATTGAAGAAAACATTTTGTAAATTTTGACAAAGGGTACAGGCTATCTCCTAGTCGAGACCACTCGACTAGGCAAGTCTTGCTTGTTTTATATTTTCTTATCACTTAAACAAATGAGACGCTAAATTTAGTTGTAGTTGATGAGCTATTTTTTAAGTCAGAATTCAGTTGTATATAAAAGTCATCTCGTCTACCGAGAACTACTTCCTTCTAAGCGTTACACATTTGCTGACAAAATTTAGAATACCCTCTGCTAGGGTATTCAAATACTGCGTATAGCTGAATTGAGTATTACCTGTTTTAATCATTTTGCAGTTGCGCTCTCGCTAAGATTCCAAAAAGACCAGCTTCTTTGAGAACAGAAATTTGTATGAATGTTATACTAAAAAGACGTCGATGTGCAAATGCGGTTTGAAAGATAATGGTTTAATTTATGTGGATTTTTCCTTTGGCTGGGATTTTTGTGTTGTTTTGAATCCAAAGTAGACACTGACGTCGCAAGCTGACGTTGTTGTCGTCGTCGTTATTGTTGTTGTCGATTTGTTGATTAATCCAAAACCGGAATGCACTGAAACTCACAATAAATGCTATAAGCAATCAGCTATATATATATATATATATATATATATATATTATATATATATATGTTACATTTGCTCGTCGATCTGCTCTTGTTCATATAATCATATATGTATATATATACACATATTTATAGTATTTAATTGACAGGCGAATGATTCCAAAATATCTTTGTTGCTCAAACAAAAGCTCCGTCCAGAGCCGATCTTAACTCACGTAGAACAACACAGCAACTGGCATTGGCCTTAGCCCAGCCAAGCACATGCTGATTAATAAACACAAACTAACACGCACACTTACAGCGAGAGAGGGAGAGAGCGACACGAGAGAGCGCGTCTGAGAATGAGCGTTGCAAAGCTTTGTTTCGCCATTGTCAAATGAATATGTGAACTTAGATGATTATTAACTAATCAACTAATTGAGATACTAAAATTGTGATGCTTTTTACTCGCAGTGCGAATACCCCGTTTGCAAGCAGCTGTGGCTTTGAGTGTTATTACCTAATCGGTAATCAATAAATATTAAATATTAGATTATTGTTGTTTCCTGATAGTGCAATTATGTTTTTTAAGATTCATGATTTTAATGTGAGAAAAATTTAAATTTATATAATATATAATTTGATTATATTTTTTATTGATAGTTCTTTTAGTAGATTATGTGTTTAACACCCAGTATCCATTGAAAATTACTATTTTTGAAACAGGCAAATTTTTGAAACAAACAAAAAGAGGCAGTTTATATATTGACAAAAAAACAGAAACAATTTTATAACTATTTTATATTAACTTCAGTATGAAAGTCCTTGCGTTTTTATTTATCTTACAAGCCAATAAAGAAATTGCATTTAAGCAAGAACTTGAATTGAAAATCTTCCATTTCAAAAAGCCTATAAATAAATGTATAAAAAGTATGCAACACTTTTTGAATGTAGCAGAGCCATCTGTGAGATTATTTTCACACCAAAATTAATAGTGGGTTTGTGTCTATACTTAAAATTTCTCATTGGGAAAATTTGTTTTCCCGGGGAAATTTTGTTAATTTGGATACAAAGCTGGATAGAAATTATTTGATTCATAACTTTGCTTATTACAGAGTACAAGCAATTAACAGAAAATTTAAAACAGAAATTTTAAAAGAAAATGTACAAGATGGCAAAGTACAACGAATGGCCAATAGATGGCATTGTGAACCCATTTTGAGTGAACTGAGGGAAATGTGATGTTGCTTTCTTCAAAAATGTATGAAAACGAACCCAAAAATTAAAAAAATAGCTACTATAAGCAACAAATATGCAAGTGATCCAATGTAATATTATTAATTCTTATATAATAAACAAAGTAAATAAAATAGAGAATAATATTGTACACTTCTTTTCCCATTGAGGATATACATAGCGTAAATTTATTATTATAAATACCGTTCTTACCGCAAAAAATAAATTGAATTTTTTCATAATCACATCATAATACATAAGTATAAATATAATACAAAATATATGTGTTAATTTACTTAAGCATTTTCCTATTATAGTAAATGCCCTATTAGTCAAGCTTCAAGTTCACGTCATAATTTAAACTCAGCTTATAAAAGTCCCCATCGTGAATTATTGACGGCTTTCTAGTTTCAGCATCTGTTATCAAGTCAAATTCATGCACTTTTGAAGTGACTGCAAATGCGCTAAATAATACCACAGAAAATACAATTCCTTAAGCGGCAGCCGAACGTTACGTTGTTGTCGTTACATTCAACGGCGCGACTCCGAAAAAGCCATAACGGCCTTTTTATCAACAAGTCGCTTAGTTAGTCAAGAGTATCGCGCGGTGAAACTACTTACACACTGCACACACTTGCCGGAGCGATCGGTCCAAAAGAAGAAAAAATCGCGTTAACAGCCAGCGTGTACAGAGTATATGCATGTGTGGTCATTGTTTTGTTTCGTATACCCTGTGTACTGAAAATGATGTTCAGTTTGTAGCTTGTCGGAGGCAGTAAAAGTGAAGTTTTTATTCTGGTCGATTATTGAATATTTGTGCTGCTGCTGCTGCTGCTGCAGTTAACGGTAACGGTTACGTGAAAGTGGACTCTGTGCAAAAATGCTGCGCTTATATTATACCTGTATTAAATAATACATTTGCATTGGTGAAAGTATGTTAACTGCTTCTCGCACTGAATCGAACGGCGGCCAATGAAACGTGCAACACAAACAAGCCAACAAGCAGGCTGAAGGTTGATAGTGCAACAAAATAATAATATTTAAACGCGCGGCTGATCAAAAGAAATTCAAACTTCGACCTGATTTCGGAATACACACATTCTATTAAATATTAGGTATACTTACGGTGTATTGATGTCGAATGCTTGAACTAGAGTTTAGAGTTGAAAGGCGATTTGGTCAGCAACAGCAAAGTGCCTCGAGTGTTACGTTGTCAAAGAAATTGATAACCAGATTTTCAGCCTACCAAACATGTGGTGTCTGCGCGCATACTTACATCTGAATTACAGGCACATACTTATGTATGTGTGTGTGTGTGTGTGTGTGTGTGTGTGCACAATGGGTATGTTTGTATGTAGATTCATTTGTATTTGCACCACACACAAATGTGACGCGACAAAAGCCGGCGCGAAAGCCAAACTGATTGCGCAAAAGAGACCCCGGACAACAACAACAACAGCAGCAACATAACTGCAAATATAACAGCAGGTGGCAAATGCGCTGGGTCAGCGCAAGGTCAAAGCAATGCAACCAGCCAGACAGCCAGCCAGACAACATAGCCTGAATGTTCAAGAAAAACTCTGTCGAAAAATTGAAGAAGCAAAAACAAAAGACTTGCGACACGAACTTGTTGCGCAGTCACACTTGTTATTTATATCATGTACTTATACGTATCCAAGCATGTGTGTGTGTGTGTGTGTGTGTATTATGTAATGGACTTGCATATATCACCAAACCACCAAATGGAACACAACAAAAATTATAAAATGATAAAAAAAAGTCCCAATTTAAAAAGGCTATGCGAGTTACACATTTTATTTGAAAGTTTTTATTGTTGTTTGCATAGTCCAAAAATATGCTAATTAGGCATTTGGTTATGTTTGAAAAATATCATTTTCAGCTTGAATTGCGGCTTTGGCCACATTTTGTGTGCTTTTATTTGTCCCATCTGTAAATAATTTATGAGAAGTGATTTGGCACAAACACAAGAAAAAAAAACAATAATAAAATATATTTTTTATAGAAAAAACCACGAAAAAAAGAAACACAAACTGCAAGTGACATTGACAAAGGAATGATGAGTTTTTTGTTTTAAAGCAAAATAATTGTGTTTTTTGTGGGCGTTTTGTCATTGTAATATTTTTTGGTTTTTTTTTTTTTGCTGTTATAAATAGTCAATATATGTTTGTTCGAAACGTGTTTTCAATTTTCGTTTTGTACTTGCGCAATGTTTTTGGCACATCTTGCGACAAAACTTTGGCCCGGCTATGTGCGAAAATCGCGACACATTTTTGGGCATGTTTCATTATTTAACTGCGCATATAAAACTGACAGGTTAATTAGTTGTGTGTGTTGCAAAGTTTAAAACACAGAAAATACTATAAATCAAGCATCTACGCGTATACGTATGTCTACACATGTATGTGTGTCTGTCTGTTTGAATATCTTCAGCATGCCGAAGCGCTCAAAGACATATTAAACCTCATTTTCAAATATATCTATGACACATCATACTTATATGCATAGCCGTTGGGCAATCTGACAGTTTATTATTTTCTTACAACGAGTAAAGCCCAAAAAGGTTTTGTTTTTAACAGCAATATAATATAGTAATCCGATTCGGACACTTGTAATGTGTGTTTTATGTGTCAACGAAATCGTGACAAATTTAAACTACTCCCAAGCAAGTGTATAAAAGCTGCAATATTTGGCAGCCAAGTGCCGCCAAGCTTTTTGACCATATTTGCAATTCATTGAGTGCTCAGCTCGACTAGGAAACTGGTTATGTTCAAAAACTACATTTGTGCTAATCATGGACCTGTGGTCAGTTTTGTAACGCGAAAATGTTTTTGCGACATCGTCTGCGAGAGACTTCAATTAAGTATGCAGCAAAGCAACGCCCCATTATTAAAATTTAATCATGAAACATTCTCTAGAAAAAACATGTTTATACTAGATCATTATGATGCCCAACCCCAAAAATTGATTTAAGAATATTTTCAAATATATTATATTTATAAAATATTTTATAAAAACGTGTAGCCCAGAAATTATTTTTAAAAATATATTATACATACAGTAAATAAGTTTTAGGACTAACCCAAATGAAAGAGCAAAAAATATATATTTAAGTGTTCTTTTATAAAATCCAAAGCACTTTTTTTTTGCAAAAAGTTTTGATTCTCATAGCTAATACAGTGGTCACTCGAAGAACGAGAAAAACTTGTTTTCACAGATATATGAGCAAAAAGAGTGTTATTATTTTTTTTTTTAATACTCTTCAGCAAAACATGACTTTAATAATATATAATAAAATATAAGCCTTGTTTTTGTACTAAGCAGATGAATTGAATTTTATATTTTATAGTTTTATAAGCACCAAAATCAGAACAATAAAAAATAAACTTATAAATTAGGAAAGCTATGTAACTTTAACAATAACAATTAATTGTTGCTAAAAAATGATTTTTTGTTGAACCGCAAAATTGCAGGAAAAATTCAATAATTTGTTTCACAACTTTCAACCCCAATTTTGGAGCGGTAAAAGCTGCTCTAATATGAAGCAAAAAACATTGCAAATTTTAATCACATTTCTGCCAATTTAATTGGAAGAAAAAATAAATGTATTTGTTGCTTTGCCTAGATTGCTTTGCACTATAATGTTTATAAATAATTTATATAAATTCGCTGGTATGGTAAGATCTGGATGCAATTTGTCTTCCGCAAGCAAACTCTAATAGATAACTCGGGCTTTTATTACTCGAAGTTTACATTTTTAAATTTACAATAAGTGGAGTTTAAGCTTCATGGCCAAACAGTTATACAGACCCAGCTCTTTGTAGTTACATAGAATATATTTAGCCATCTACAAGTTTATTATTAGGCAAACGAACCACATTTTTTGTTGACTTTATGATCCCCCCTTTCGGTTGGAATAATCCATTACCACACTGTGCTGCGTTTACAAGGCCTGCAATTTCATTTTCATTTTCATTTTCGGCGCATTCAACCCAATGCACGTACAATGATGGTAATTATTACAGTCTTACTCTGAATGCTGAAACTGGTTATGGTGAATTCAAGCTCAACCGCGGCGCTAGTTACCCTTACCTGAGTTTTTTTTAGTTGCAATCGCTTGTGAGCTTTTCGAAAGCCAAGAAGTTAAAATGCCCAAATTGTGCAGCAGCCTAAATGCACACAAGCGAACGGGGTATATTAGCTACTCGAGCTTAGTGCGCTTTGTATCAACATGTATTCGAGATTTTTGTTTACTCTATGAGCATTTAACAATACTTAAGTCTTACTTAGTCTGAGTGGTCTAAAAATAAGATGAATATATTTCTTGTTTTTCTGTGTTGAACGTTTTTTTTAGGCAAACAAATTTGTTTGAATATTTTAGCATATTTTAGAACTTCATTACAGGGTACATTATAGACGGTTAATTTTAACCATCTCAAATCTCCATTTCCTTATCACCAACCGTGACCAATTAAAAGAAAATTCGTTGCCAGTTATATTGTGGAAATATAAGTACGATAACAAGTACACCTTTTCCGAAGTTTTTTTTTTAATGTTTTGGCTTTTGGAAATCTTTTGTAATCGCTTTTAAATGTTGGCGGGTGATTTTATATCCATTAGCTAACCTCTCGCTAGGCCATGAGCAAGTAATTATATATATTTGTTGTTGCAATACAATGCGAGAATTTGTGATAGAGATATATTACTTCCAAGTATTTCATCTTTGTCAGGGAACAGCTTAAATTACTTAAATATACATACAAACGTATTTATTTTAATGGCACAGCATTCACAAATTTTGTTTAAATATAATAGAGCCAAAAAAAGATCACCTCATCTGTTCATCAAATGTATTTTTTGTTTTATTATTATAAAAGTACAAACTACGAAATGCTTTTAAGTACATAATGTGTTTATACGTTCATATAAATGAGCTGGGTAAATTAGGGTCGTATTCATAAGCTTCAACACTTCTGAGCATTTAGTCAGGCTTAATTACATTTTTCATGCATTTCACCCTTCACTTAACCTAGCGGACACTGGCGAAAATCAAATTTGGAACTGCACACCTGTTATACACTGTAATTGTACTCTTTGAAAAGCTTATCTTCACCTGAAGATACCTATCTTAAATAGGCAGAGGACTCTTACTACAAATACTAATGGGTGTATATGGTTTGTCAAGTACCACACCATATTATATATATGTATATGTAAATACTCGTATAGTCAATAAAAATCCCAAAATCTGAGTCAAAATTTGATCACCAAATATTTACAACAAGAACGATTTTTTAAAACCCCGAATTCTCTAAATATGAGACTCAAATAAAATTCTCAATCTAGCATACGTTGTTATTATTTCAAGATCGAAAATTTCTTACAAATTTAACAATGATTACCGATTACGAGATCAAAAAGGATTCTTAGTTCAAAAAATAAATATTCTAGAATATTTCAAAGAAGTTTACTTAAACTTACCAAATTTATATTTCCGGTACCTTTTACCTGTGAGTGGATACAGGGTATATGCAAGTGCAGCTCTCTTGAATATAGTGTAATTTTTATTAAATTGTCTAATAGTTAGAACGTTAGAATTAAGTTGTCGGTACTTAGATTTAAGTGTATTAGCTTAAGACCTTTTAACCCCTAACATTTGTCTATGTCAAAGTTGTTGTGCCTAATGCAAGTTTATAGCTTAGTGGGCACGTGCGCTGACTTTTTGCCAATAGTGTGCTGTAGACCGCTTTATGATTAGTCTTAAATTCCTTTTGCCATCAACTGAATAATTATATGTACATATAATTTTGGGTGGTAGAATCACGAGCATTAACCGCTCGATTACATGTTTTAAACAGCTTGTTGTGACCGTTGGCCACGCTTATACATGCATATATATACACACACATACATATATATACACAGAATAAATACAAATTATATCTATAAAATGTCATGTCGCAGGGGGATTTTATTTTAAATACGGCTCTGAAGTCGCGGCAAACGGTGGTTTTATAACAAAAACGAGTGGAACTGTGATTTTATACTTTGTAAGAAAGACAACAATAAAATAAATATAATTTTTTTTTTAATATGCCTATTTTGCAGCAACATGTATCGAATACGTAGCCTGTTGATTGTCATATTCACCTGCCAGGCCCTGGGTGCGGACATTTTAATGGCCACCATGGGAGGCACAAAGTCGCACAAGATACCATTTTGGGAGCTAGCGAAAGGATTGATAAGCAGGTGCGTATTGTGAATGTGTTTGCACAATAACTCGCACTGGGCCCACAGAGTTTAAAATCCAAAAATTGCTTAAGCAACGAAAGTTTTGAGTAATTTTCAATTTGTGCTAAAACAAAAGTGAACCATAAAACACGAATATAATAAATTTAAAAAATTACCGAAACGATCAAAGTTCAAATTGAGAGTAAAGCAAGACAATACAAATAATTTTAAAGATTTATCAATGGTTTTCGAAATTTTAGTGCCAATATTAACACATGATATTCCATAATATATATACAAATATATATATGGTTACATAAAATTATTGATGCACTTAAGTGATAAAAGCGCAGACTCAACCGTGAGAGCTTTAACAATGAAATGTAAGCAACAGTTTCCATTTGCACAGTCAGGAGAAATCAAGAAGGTTTTTTTTTCGGGCATCTGGTGATAAATAAATAAAGTGCTGAGTATATAGAATACTGGATATTTCCATTTTATGTAATAAACAATTAAATAGTGCTCAATCCCATTAGCTGTTGTTATAAATTACGCTAGTAAATAAAATATAGAAATATTTCTCGGATTATAAGTAAAATGTAAGATCGAAATGAAAAAGGGAAATTTTGCTAATTCAGTTTACAATTTAAAACAAACTTCGTATACACTTTGAATATAATTTGTTGAATTTGGGTTGTTTTTTACTATCATTTAAAAATAATAAATTATGTATATTGTTATGGGGTCTTTTTTTGTTACTGGTGGGTAACAAATGGTGGTTCTGGCCTTTAGCATCTCCAAGATTTAAACAAAAACCAAACCTGAAAAATTATATATATTTTTTTATTTTGAAGAATGGTAAAAAAAACGTGAACTTTCATATTTAAATTTATATCTGAGATCGATATGTTTTAAAAGTAAAATAATATATATAGTAAAGCAGAGAAAGAATGCATATACATACATTTTAAAACTATATGCACACTTAAATATTTACACAATTTTAAGGGGCATCGGGTATACCAATTATTAGAACGTACTTACATGTGGAGCATTAATTATATTTAACAACAATTACTTGCATATCTTTCCAGAGGACACAACATAACGTTCCTCAGTGGATTTCCAGCGGATTTTCATATCGATGGTCTGCATGAGGTGACGCCAACTAGTCTGGTCGAATACATCCAGAACTACACGAATTGGGATCTGTTGGGCTCCAGAATGAATGGCGAAATGCCCATCAAGCCCTGGGACGGATTGCGCTACGCATTTGAAGTGAGATTTGAGACTTAATATCTGAGATGGCTCAGAGATCACCTACTGTGTACTTGAATTTCCATCTGTTTATGTATTATTGTTGTAGTCCTGTGAGGCCATGTTGAGTGATGCGGAGACCATGGATCTGGCGAATCGGACCTTCGACCTGGCTATATTAGACGGCGCATTTCCCGAGTGCCTGCAGGGAATGGTTTATCAGCACAAGATACCGTTCATGTACATAAACACCGTTGGCTTCTACACGGGCAGTTTGTCCCTGGCCGGCAATCCGGCGAGCTATGCGATAACTCCCAACTTTTACTCCCGCTTCACGGACACGATGAGCCTCTACGAGCGTGCCCTGAATACTGGCATGCAAATCGGCCAAAATATTTTGCACAGTGTAAGTAGATCAAGACTAAGCTGAAATAAATAACAAATAAATAAATAATAAATAAAAAATAATATAAATAATTATTAATAAATAATATATACCCACACAGTATGTGATGCGTCGGACTCATCGCATTCTGCGCGACCGCTTGGGTGCGCATATCCCGCATCCGTACGAGATGACTCGCAACGTGAGCTTCATTCTGCAGAATGGACACGCTGTTGTCTCCTATCCGCGCGCTCTCAATCCCAATGTCGCCGAGGTCGCTTGCATCCACTGCAAGCCCGCCCGACCATTGCCCAAGGACTTGGATGATTTTATTTCGGCCTCCGGAGCGTCGGGCTTCATTTATGTGTCGATGGGTTCGTCTGTGAAGGCGGCCAATATGCCGGAGTCGCTGCGCCGCATGCTTGTCAAGACTTTCGCACGCCTGCCCTACAATGTGCTGTGGAAGTACGAGGGCAACGCGGCGGACATGCACGATCTGACGCCCAATGTGAAGCTCTCCCGCTGGCTGCCCCAGCAGGACATTCTGGGCCACAGCCAGCTGCGCGCCTTTGTCACGCACGGCGGCCTATTGAGCATGTTCGAAACGGTCTACCACGGCGTGCCCGTGGTCACGATGCCCGTGTTCTGTGATCATGACGTTAACTCCGCGAAGGCGGAGGTCGATGGCTATGCCATCAAGCTGGATCTGGAGACGCTGTCCACCGATCAACTGTACAAGGCCATCATGAAGGTCATCCACGATCCGCGCTACAGAAATGCAGCCAGATACCGGCAGAATCTGCTGTTGGATCAGCGATCGACAGCACTGGAGACGGCCATTTACTGGACCGAGTACGTCCTGCGACACAATGGGGCCTACCATCTCCAGACTCCAGCGCGGAACATGGGGTAAGCCAGGACAGACTCACATAAATATAGTTTAAATTATTAATTATCTAACAATTGTTTTCTTTTTCATGAAAGCTGGTGGCAGTACTATCTGCTGGATGTGGTGGCCGTCTATTTGCTGGCTCTCTGTGCTTTGGTGTTAATACTAAAGCGCCTGGATATTCGATCCGAGAAAGTGCGCAGCCAGCACTATTCCAACATACTTCCAGCAACCAAAAAAAAATCAAAGAAGTTATAAAACCAGCACACGAAACTAAGTTTACCTTACAGCTATTATGATTTGGAAATGTTAGAGTTAGAGTGTGACAAGTAGTGGCTAAAGAACCTAAATGTATAATGCTAAGGTATAGGCATATTTAATGGATTACCAACTGATCTAAGTACATTAACCAATGATAATCAGTTTCTACTATCTGTCGAATACAGTTATTATTTGTCATGCTGTTAAATTCTGTTCGCTCTATTGGAAAAAGTGCCTTGTATATAGTGTCAATATTTATAATTATTAATTGTAAGTAGTTTTTTAAACATACAAATTTCGAACATCCTAAAATTTTTGTGCAACTTATGTGAGCGCTGAAAATTTAAACCAAAGTCTACAAATCGTTAAAATAATCGTTTTCTTTCTGTATGTATGCAATTTAATTGTTAAGTTTATGTGGAGAATTGAAGTTAAATAAAGTATAATCTATAATTTGTAATATGATGATGTATGATTGAAAGGTGTTGACCATGGAGCACAATCTAAGCTAGTTTTAAGAAGGCCTTTGGAAAAATAAACTACATTTTTGACCTGATCTGTAAAGGCGCTTTTTAAAATCGAACTGACAAATTTGGTAGCTCTAGCTATAAAATTCAGGTGGATATAGGTATTAAAGAATCTATCTTTGTGAACATTTTTTAAATTATTTTATATAACATGTAATCCACAACGAAGTTACTTTGATTTAGCCAAGAATTTGACAATTATGGTTTATACTAATTCGATTGTTTAACTAATTTGGCCATCATCTTCTCCTCTTTGACCTTTCGCTTGGCGTCCTTCTGCTTTCGCTTATCCTCCTTCTCCTTCTGCTCCAGCATCTCCTTGAAGCGTTCATCCCTCGCATCCACCTTGAATCCAAAATGCCTGCGGACTTCCTCTATCAGACGCTCCTTGCGTTGAATTGCAGCTGCCGCATCCGCTTTGCGCTTCTCGACCTTTGCGTTCAGGTCTGCCTTCCATTGCTCCAGTTTTTCTAGCTTCTTAAGTATTCCCTCCTCACGTTCTCTTATCGCTGCTTGCTTTTCGGCTTTGCTGATGCAGAAGTTTCTCCAACGTTTGTTGCAGAGTTTCGAGTTGCGTAATGCTTTGCCGCTTTTGGGCCATGGCTTGGTCGGCCAGCGTGCCAAAGCAAATCTGTGGACTGACTTGACTTTTGCCTCCGTAGCGTCCATACATGCTTCTCTGGTACTTCTCGGTCATGTGAATCCAAGAGTTCGCCTCATTGTACGGCATCGTCTCGTGAAGCACATTTCTGTGTTGTTGCCGCAATCCGGATTTATCGCGCACAGGCACATATTCCTCGTCTTCTTTGACAAATGAAGCCGGCAGCTCTGCTGGCGCAATGCTGCTAAAATATTTCGTACGTCCCAGTGAAATCCCGGTCGTAAGACTCAATTTGCGGATATTCATTTTGAACAAATTCTATTTGTTAAAATTAGTAAACATGTCGATAGGACGATATATATTAGTGATGACATTTTGTGAAAAGGAAAACAGGTCTGTTTTACATTGTGTAAGCAGCGTTTCCAATGCAAGCATTAACTAATCGATCAAATTTGACAAAAGAAAAACAAGTCTGTTTTACTTTGTGAACGCTGCATTTCGATTGCAAGCTTTTTTTAATCGATCAAATGTCCAAAGTTTTTCAGTTGTTTAACGAAAATTTATTTATTTTATTTTTAAGCATATGAATAAAAACAAGTGCACTATTTGGAATTAACAATTTAATTTTTTTTTATAATAGTATATAAACAAGTTTTTGACTTCATAGACGAGTAAATATTTGATTATAGAAAAATAGTGATAAAACATTTTAGTTGCTATTTACAATGCAACGTGCAACGGTAAGATCACGATATGAATCAATTTCCAGGCCATCATCAGCAGCAATCTCAACAACAGCGCACCTAGTTTTAAAAAAGCAAGAAATAAATAAGTAGTGTATAGTTAATTACGACATTACAACATCTTTATATTAAAATGGCTAAAATAAAAATGTATTTATAGAAAAATCTGAACAATTCCTTCGTATTATGGGAAAAATTGACAGAGTGAACAACAATGTTTTTATCATTAAGTACTTTAAAGATATTTACAAATATTTCGGAATGATTGAAGAACTTAGTCACATTTACATTTAAATTAATTATATTTTACCAGATTTTGCAATCACCGAAGTACTATAAGTTTACCGTGTTTTTTTCTATAAATTAAACATACTTTTTATTCTGTAAAAGTCCTTTCATGGCCAAATTTCTTTTTGAGAAATAAAACATTCCAGCTTCAACCATATCTCCTTGCCAGTCTTGTCGTCTTGGCCTGGCTTCCAAATTAAAATTATCAGGTAAAATTTGTTCGTCAATATATTTCCAACGCAAGTTATGAGACCTTAAAATTTAAATTGTTTAGAGAAATAATAAACAATTGCAATTAAATAAAGAATAAATGCTTATATCAGAAATAATTTTTTCATACCCTTGCGGAGGGTACTTTGATTTATTAAAATTTTGTTTTATTTGAAAAATGATCTCTCTGATTTTAATGCAATGTATGCCAGTTTTAAATATCTTTACCTGAATCAATCCGAAAACAGAAAATTTTTATTGAATCAAAGTTTATAAATATATTTGCTATATATTTTTAGGGGCCTTAAATCAGCACTCCGATATAACTACTTTTTATTATTTTTATTTTTTAGTAATCATATTTTTGTCTTACCTTTTAACGGAAAATACGCAGTCATGTGACTTAAATTTGAGGACCGCCTGCCTTATATAGTTTTCGTTTAGGAAAACCGACGTGCATTGAAACAATGCAAAATTTTTTATTTCTTTATGTTTTTCTAGAAATTCTTTAATAGATTCAATAGACGATGTATTATCCATTGCGTATTTCTCCGGTCGAATATGCACTAAGGCGCCATCTGTAAAAAAATGTATATAGTGCAATATATATATATTTATTATACTAGAATAGCTCTATATCTCTAATTATAACTTATATGTACTTACATTTTTTTGCTTCCAATGCAATTTTTTCGTGATCCGTGGAGACCCAGATATGCTTAAAACATGTGGAGTTTCTTATGGTTTTGATAGCACGGGATAATAATGGTAAGCCATCGATTTCCTCTAGATTTTTCTGAGTAATTCCCTTGCTACCACCGCGAGCAAGAATTAATGCATGTAGATCATTTGTCGAGCTATTTACAAAAGATAATTTAAATAAAAAGTATATATTAAAGTTACTAATGACAGATCTTTAAATAAGGAGCTTTTTCTAATATTCGATTACATTGTCTTCACTTTGGCACTTTTTGGAACTTTAAGTTACTTCGCTTAAAAAATAATTTTTTAAAAGTATGCTTAGGAGTATTACCAATCTGTGTTGGCCTCCACTTGAATCGTCCACTGTAACAGAAATGTTACCAACCAAAACTTGAGAGCGTTCATGATAATATGGCACATCGACTTAACTAAAAAGAATCTACTAAAGCAGACACAACTGAACTGAACACTGACAACAACGAAGATTAAAGTGACCCAAAATCCCATTGAGCATTAAACACTATTAGTATTAATAATATTAATTTGATTATTAATAATATTATTTTCCTTATTATTAATATTAGTATTATGAATATTAATGTTATTATTTTTTGTATTATATTATTATTATATTTAATAGCTTTATTTTATGAGCAAACAATTTTCACCTGTCTTGTTTGCTTACAAAGTGTCATATTTTAATAATTTTAAGTTTTCAAATATTTATTGATTTTTAATTTTAGCTAATTATATATTTTGCGTGCCTGGTTTAACTTTAATCTTTTAAAGCTTCAAGTTGTATTCATGTTCACTCTAAACCTCAATTGAGTTTTTGTTATCCCGTAATTGATATATTGTTTGCATTAATCATATTGCCTAACGGCACAGATTGTAACACAGTGCGTATCAATTACCGTTAATTTAGTACTGCCTTGTGACAACAAAGAAAAAATGTTTTTAGATTAATATAAAGTCTGCTTAGATTCCAGATTTGCTTGATTCTGCATTTCAAAAATATACATTATTGAAAATAAAATTTTAAATGTGAAAAAATATTGCGACCCCTCTTACTTATTTTTGGTAACAAATTTTTTGTTTAAAAGTTTAGAATTGCATTTTTTATTTTTAATCGATTGTGGTTGTCATAATTAGTATAAAAACAACATTAAAACCGATTCCTTCTCGGACAGACTAGTGAACTTGTTGAGGTTGTTATTACAATATGAACGAGTATTGAGCTGTCGGTTATACCCGACTGCAACGTTCATACTTGTTTTTCTTTAAATTTACTGTGTTCGAAAAGGAAAAAAGAGTAGATTGGCGTTGTTTTAGTCACATTCTACCTCGTCAGCCTATTAAAGAATATTTTTAAATATATATATGGCAACGCTGAATAATGATCGAGTGTGGTTATATAAAAGGACCATAAGAAGATCAACAAATAGGTCAGCACTAAAATATATATGCACTTATTTAAGTTAGCCCCAAAGAGAAGATTGTTCAATAAAATAATAAAAAAAAAAAATTAATAATTTTCGCGATTTTTAAAAATAAATATTTATTGCACAGTTATTTTATATTGCTCTAAAGTATCTTGATCTTTAAGATTTTACTTTTAAAATTATCACTTACTTAAATATTTTCGTTCATGAGCAAAATGATTTGAACAAATATACCGTCAAAATACACGATACAAGTAACTTAATCTATTGACAGGTTTATTTACGTAAGCTTTGAGTTGAGTTCCTATGTTCGCATTACAATTGAAATTTATAACTCATGATATCGATTTCTAATTGGGATATATCAATTTCAATGTATAAATAATAATTATATGTACATTGTATATACAAAACTCTTACAACCACATCCTATAAAACTATTCTAATCGATTTTTTAATTGAAAAGTTGGCAAATGTATAGATTTAAAGAACATTTGCATATTTTTGGTTAATATATGCTTTAGTATGATAATTGTATGTCCGGATTGATGCAGCTAATGTTTGAATTAATTGTTTATCCCGCTTTGTAGATTGGGCATAGTTATCAATACCGCTGCCACTAAAAATAAATAAAAATTGTAAATGTTTATTAAATATAATGCAAAAATCGGATATTCACTATGCATACTTTTCAGGTATACAAATTATATAAAGTCGGACAAGGCTAAACGTATACGTATTTAGTGTAATAATTGCATATTATGTAATAATACTTACTTGATATCTCGTGTTCTAAGGACGCGTTCCGCCCATGTCTGAGGTCTAGGAATATCCCGTGCAACCCCAACTTGCTTTTTGTCAAGATAATCAATAACATCATCATAATAGTTGGTTCTATAGTTGTACATGTATTTGTACTGCAGAAATTTCGGCCTTTAATGAAAAAGAAAATAAATATTAGACAAAAAAAATTACAAAATAATTACAAATTAATTATATTATATAAGATTATATTTTTTCAGGTTTTTTTAAGTTATTAAATTTCCACATGCTTTAAGTCTACTCTTACCTGACCCAATGCCGATATAGTTGAACTGGTTTCCTGTACCCGTCATCTTCTGGTGGAGGTGGAGGTGCCTTAACTTCTTCAACTTCAGCCTCAACAACATTCTCTTGCTCCGCGGAAACATCTTCCGCCTGAGGGCCTGCTTCAGATCTTTGCTCAGATTTTACACTCTCTGGTTTTGAAGGTACAGGTTCAGTGGATCCAGGTTGTACGCTTTTTGTATCGGTATCACCGCCATCATCAAAACCCCAAGGATCTTCTTCGTCCGCCATTTTACTAAGATTAATTGAAAAATTTAGAAACCCTATAAAGCTAAAGCTAAAATGCACTGATTATAATTGCACTGATTCTGTAACACCTATACGATATGTAGCCTATATGGTTATATAGCCTATTTTCACTATTTAAAGTGCGAAGCTTTTTCAGGCCAAATATATAACGTCTAATTAAGAACTCGAATCAGTGTCGTCGTAATCTAAAATGTATGTATGCGTTATATATATATATATATATATATATACTATGGGGTCAGAGACTACCCCAATAAAATTGTATCAGAAAACTGTATAAAAATAAATAAGTAGGGCATAAGGAACATTCTTAACACAATTTAGAACCAAAGGTACTCGTATTTAAATTCATTTAATTTAATGTATATATGCATGTGTATACATATATAAGTTGTTGAGTAACTGTTGTATCAAATATCATGTCCTTGTTATTTTAAAAATAGACAGGCATATATGCAAAAAAATCAAGGATTTAGAACGATTTTATGTTGGTATATATTTTTCCTTTGCTCAGCAACAAATATTCTAATCGTAAGTTCCTTTTCCTTTTTACCTGTGATATAGTGTTTATATTGGAGTTAAATTAAAAAGACTAACCAAATAAATTTTCGTTTACATGTAAATCCAATTCGAACAGCTTTTAAAATAAAACGACAAGCAATACATACATAATGTGTGAACAAAAGCTATCAATAAAATAGCTGGTGCACTATTAACACCTATTCCCATTTAAGAGACATAGAGAAAGCAATATCTTATGGTTTTTATATATCAATAAGATAAATAGTCAAAAACAATATTGTAAATTATAATTAAAAATACATAATAACCTTACCAATTTAAATAAATGTATACTGCTTAAAATTGTTTGGTCAAATTATAATAACTAAACTAATTTAAATTATTTTAAATTTAATTTAGCAATTTCACTTAGTACTAGATTTATATTGGATCAATCAAAATGTACTACTATTAAAAAATTATTCATTATTCAATTTTACATATGCTTACATTCTTAAACTCATTTAATACTGTAATATTAATATTTTTACCAACTTCGTCTTATTTAAAGGGAAACTCTTCTTATTAATAAAAAAATATATTTATATATATAAATTGCTTGTTTATTTTTAATGGAAAGGTACAATATCTTCAAGCGAATTTTCTTTAATGTTGCCGCTGAGATCATACAATATACATTTTTGGGGTTGACGGAAAAAAAAGTTTAGGTTCGGCAGATTTTTCGGGAAAACGGTTCAATGATCTACAAATTATTATTATTTATTAATTATTAAAAAAAACTTACCTTCATTTCAAAGGTGACGTAAAAGTTTAGACATCTTCCGGATTTGTCTTACCATAAAGACAGGTATCCAGAAGTAAGGTATACGGTCGCTGTCGCTTTTATTTGAATGCAATCTTTAGTCCCACAGTCGGAGCTTAGACACTTAATCATACTTAGTGTATTTTCGATTCTCAGAGTTTGAGCAGGAAGGTAAGCTTGGACACATTTTTTTCGGGCACTGCAGTTTGTTTTCTGAAGCCTTCGTTAAATCATTAGAATTTTAACGGCTAGAGATACTCTTCAATCACTTCTCGATTGTCGGCGCTCAAATATCCGAAACTTATTGGCCCACGCCTAGTAGTATTAAGCGCATGTTTACTACATTTATTGCAAGGGATCTAACAACTCGCCGTCGGTTTTCATTGTCAATGAAATACGATTACTTGAGCGATGTAAAACAACTGTGTGTAATTAATCTTCTCTCTGCACTTAATAAAAAATAAAAAAAGGAACTCCGTACTCGGTAAATTTAATATCTATGTAGCTAAATGCAAAGATGCAAATGCATAACATTTATGCAGGCTCAAATTTCACGCGGGTATTAGTATTTATGATATTTTTCGGCAAAGGCCATAAAAACTAGTCATATTGAAAATCATATATGAAAGGCAGGTCAAATAATATACCTATATCACCTACTTAATATTTATAATAAAAATAATAAAAGAAAAAATAATTTTTTGACTTTCTCCTACCTCGTTCCATTCCATTATTCCAAAATCGAGCAACACAACGAAAGTGTCTAACTTGGCTTGTAATAAAATACTGCCCGTAATTTATCATAATAAAATGTTTATTTATCGAAAATATCGATAAAAATGACACAAATTATTGTTTATGTACACACACATATGTGTAAATATATGCTTGTGTAAACAAGTATAAATGAATACTCCATTTGATAAGATAACTAATGCGCCCAATGTATTTTGTTTTCTAGTCGACTTACACACACATATGAATCAGAGCGTGATTCACACCTCGTATTGCCGTACGCAAAGTAAACTATTTCAGGCCCAGCAATGGCAACTCATGCGGAAAAGGACTTCTTTCACTTGGTATGTAAAGACCAAACAGCTGCAACTACACAATGAGTGCTCTAAATAATTCTACGAGAATTAATCATCAGATTATACGACCATAAGCTAAATAATAGTTATGTGCATTTATGTGGGCCTGGTCACACAGCAACAGCTGCATTAGTCGTATACAGAACAGACCTAGACTTGTGTTTACTGGAATGTGCACACAAAGTTTACATACGTACATACATATGTATTTATATATAAACATACGTACACAGAGAAGTGCAGCTGCACCTTTTTTAATAGCCTCTGTTATATACATACGACCTATATATGAATAAGTATAGATTGAAATTTATGAATTAACCAAGAAGTAATCCGATTCCGATTGATATTAAATAAATACTTTTTATGATCTATATAGCTAAGTATTAATTTCAGTACAGAATAAATTATGTTACCATCAAAATGTGATCTTATTTTCTATTTTCATAAGAACTGTAGATCATCCAAATTTGAAATAATATAATATCTACACATATGAATTTAATGCAGTTCTCGGGTAGATAAGTTGTCTAAGTGTTTAGGCCTTTTTGGATTCATGTTCGAATCCCAGACGAGATCTACACTTATTTCCAAGTCATGATTTTTCAAAATTTATTTTTATAATATCCTTTTCGATATAGTAATTTAAATTGCAAAGTAAAAAGTTAGGTAGGTCGTTATGACATTAGGTATATATTTTAATGCAATTTAATATTTATTTATTGCAGAATGTCAGTGTACATAAAGCTCTTAAGGGAATGGAAGCCCCATTGAAATCGAAACATGCTCGCTCGATCATTATTATAATACACAGATCCAAAGAAGCACAAACATTTTGGTCGCTTATAACTCGCCAACCGATTATGGAAAATAGATTTACGGCATGGAAATTTTGCCATCTATTACACAAGGTGCTACGAGAAGCGCATAGATGTGTTCTTCAGCAATCACAGAAGCATATGAAAATGATTTCGGAAATTGGAAAGTCCTGGGGTCACCTACAGGACGACATTGGCAACTGTATTAAGGCGTATAGCAAGCTGTTGGTAACTAAAATAAACTTTCATGACAAGAATCGAATCTATCCCGGCAATCTTATAATAACATTTAATGAAATTGCGACGGCCGCCAATAAGGATTTAAACTACTAGTACG
This sequence comes from Drosophila colorata, assembly GCA_035041545.1. Lineage (NCBI taxonomy): Eukaryota > Metazoa > Arthropoda > Insecta > Diptera > Drosophilidae > Drosophila > Drosophila colorata. Next base: position 1,157,955 of record JAWNLD010000222.1, read on the forward strand.
TATTATTCAAAACAATTGAAACCAGTGTATTACATGATTTATCATTTTAGCTTTCAACTGTGTGTGGAAATCTTTGACTATTTGGAGGATATCATTGCTCTGCAAGTGTCAATCTTTTCATCTATTAATACATATCGGATATCGTCGATGACACAACAGGGCCAATGCAGATTAGCGCCCCTAATAACTCTTATACAAGATTCCAACCCATTATATGATATGAGTGTCAGACTAATGTTCAAACTTCATGAGCTGTTGCCTAATGACGTCCTGGGCGGTCATAGAGAAAGGTTTTCTGGCATATTTGCTAAATTGAAATTGTTTTATGATAACGTGCGGCCTTTACAATACTTTAATGACCTAATTACTGTTCCACAGTTGCCAGACAAGAGTCCGAACTTTAAGTCGCAGGTAGATTTTGGAAGCTATGTTCCCCCTGTTGTGCTTGTCCAATCAGAACCCGATCCGGTTGTGGATGATCTTGTTGACACTAATTTTTCAAATGCCAATGACAATACTGATCATGTTCAACAAGATCACATTTTAAACGACCGTATTAATGCCTTGGAAAATATGTTAGAAGATAAAAGCGATAGAATTGTACAGCTCACAGCTAAGCTAGATGAGTGGAAATACAACTATGAAGGTCTAGAACAGAGTTATAAACAAGATGTTCTGGAACTTCAACGGAATAATACTGCATTATCCAATGATTTGGCTTCAACGAAAGAAATGTGTGCTAACCTACGCATGGAAAAAGATGATTTGGAACTGCAATTGACTAATAATCCTATATTAATTCGTAAGTAACAGTTTTTTAGACAAAAATGGTTACATTAAACACACAAATACTTATACTATAAATTTAAAAAACAATTTTAATAATTTATTTAACGCAATTTATTTACAGAAAAAGTTGTTGAAGAGGAGGAGAAACAAAAGTTATCATCTGAAAAGTTTAATAAGTTAAAAGTTATGTATACACAAATAAGGGACGAACACATTAATTTACTACGTCAGGTAAGGCATATATTCAAATCATTATTTGTAATTTCACTAACCATATTTAATTACAGCATAGCGATCATTCCAAATCTTTAAACAAAGAAAAGCAAATAAATTCCGAACTACTGTTGCAGATTAAAGAACTGAATAATGAAATATTAAAAATTAATGAAACTATTACATCTGATAAAAATAATACCCAAAAGCTTTTACAAGAAATGGAAGATCTTGAGACCCAAAATTCAAGACTTGAATCGACTAGAAGAGAACAAGAAACAAAATACGAGGCTAGAATACACGAAAAAGAAAGCGAAAATCTTGATTTATATTCAAAGGTAAATATTTTAAAAGAAACTAATGTCGAGCTTGACAATATTAAATCAGTGTTGAAAGAAAAAGAGCAAAAACTTGCAGAAGCGGAAAATTCATTAAATATCAAAGATAAGGAAATTACCGAAAACCTTAAAAAGTATGAAGAAAAATACTTACAACTTTCAACTGAGAATAAACAACTTGAATCAAGTAGAAAAGAACTAGAAACTAAATATGAGGCTAGAATACACGAAAAAGAAAGCGAAAATCTTGATTTATATTCAAAGGTAAATATTTTAAAAGAAACTAATGTCGAGCTTGACAATATTAAATCAGTGTTGAAAGAAAAAGAGCAAAAACTTACAGTTGCGGAAAGTTTATTAAATATCAAAGATAAGGAAATTACCGAAAACCTTAATAAGTATGAAGAAAAATACTTACAACTATCAAATGAGAATAAACAATTACAAGAAACTCTTCAAAGCGATGCCCAAGCCCTGCGCGCAATTTTGGATGAAACCGATGTTAAGCTAAAAGAAAAGGAAATCGCTTTACAGGTAAACCATTTTTATTCAACTATTATATTAATATATATATCTCATTTACTATTTTCTTATTTTTAGGAATTTGAGGCATCCTTAAATTTACTAAATCAGGAAAAGGTAGTTTCGGATAAGCTTTCAACGAATATGCAACAAAAACAGAGCCAACTCGAAAATGACTTACTCCAAGCATTGTCGAAAGCGGATTCTATAACGATTTCAAATAAACAATGTGAAGACAAATTACTCTGTTTAAGAAAATTAACTATTCAGACTGTGAAGGAAATTTGTGTTTCGAAATTGAACGACGGAGCTCAGCAACCATTAGAAGTTGTTCCAAAATTATCGTCAGAAATTTATACATTATTAAATAAATTGAGATCTTCCTCTCATATACCAATTGATGGCTGCGTTGATAAGATACATGACATTATATATTTAGGATATTACTTTATAGAACTGTATGAACAATGTGATATAATTTATACAACTACAACAGAAATTGAGAAAGGGCAGGGTAAGTGATATATGGAATATATGTATATTTGTTCAAAAATATTTATAATTAAATTTATTTTAATCTACAGATGTTTTTAACAAGGTACGTTCCATTTGGCCAGACTTACTGAAGCTATTTGAAGTAGTTGAAAATGATGACAAAAATCAGCAATTCGATTCTCTCGTGAAAGAGATACATAAAAATTTAACTGAGTTAAATGCGCTTGTGCAAGGAATATTGAACAACTTTGAAAACAGCGTCGATCTTGGCAAGATGATTGAAATTGAGCTGAAGGAGATGGACGCTGCCATTGAAGAAGCTGCTTCCAAAATCATTGATCTGCTCTCCAAGTCCCGTGAGAATGAAAACAAAATACAACTGGAAGTAAATGAGAAAATTTTGGAGGCCTGCACAGGCTTAATGGAGTGTATTAAAATATTAATATCGAAATCACGTGTGCTGCAACAAGAAATCGTTTCATCCCAAAAAGGTAAGAAGCTAACAAAGGAAACCAAAGATGAATTAAGTTTTAGTTCATAAATTTCATAATTGTTTTAGGCAACGCATCAGCAAATGAGTTTTACAAGCGAAATAGCCAATGGTCCGACGGATTAATATCAGCATCAAAGAGTGTGGCCAAGGCTGCCAATTATCTCGTGGAAGCGGCTAATAATGCCGTAAACAGTGACTCGGGTCAAAACTTTGAGCTTATAGTCGCTGCCCAAGAAATCGCTGCCTGCACCGCTCAGCTGGTAATCGCCAGTAAGGTGAAAGCTAATCGGAATAGTCAAAATTTGGTTAATTTGACTACCGCTTCGCGAAACGTAACGAAGGCAACTGGTGTTGTTGTTGCCACCGTAAAAGATGGTAATTCACGCCAGGAACAACAGCAGGAAATGGACTTGTGTAAATTAACACCATCTCAGCTGAAAACTATGGAAATGGAGATTCACGTTAAAGTATTAGAACTGGAGCAAGCTCTTCAAAGTCAACGCTTCAAGTTATCGGCTTTCCGAAGAGAGCATTACCAGAAAACAGAATACTAAACATAACCACAAATTTTGTTATTGACAATTTTTATTGAAATATATTAATTTCTTATTAATTTGTTTATGTTAAGTTCAAGTGCAATTTTCAATTAGCTGTTATATAGCTGATTAACGGGCGTTACATTCAACTAGGATTTACTGGATCTTCATCATTTTACCTATAAAACCCATAAAACCTTATGACTAAGAATTGCGTAGGGAATTATCTAGGGATAAAAATACCACCTTTGCAGGATGAACTAAGGCTTAACTTCTTTTGTTCAATCTGCTGATTTTTGTGATGTCCGCTCAGTTTGAACTTTCTGTAGCAGAGCACAATTGAAGAGTTGTTTTGGAAAATTTCTGCTATATATTCGTCGCAATCCGAATAAACCAAAGTACTTACTGTCATAAACTAAAAAGAAAAGCCAGCAAAATTTGAAAAAAATAAATCCAGCCACTAGGTTATGCTTTCTTCCCAGGTTTATTTAAAAGCTGCTGATAAGTCTTTATATTTGGCATTACCATATATCTTTTTAGCTCTATCAAAAGCCTCAATAATACATGACCTGCAAAAAAAAAATTCTTTTTTGGTAAAAAATATACAACAATATTTGGTTAATAATCTACCTGAACAATTTTTGGTGCAACACATAGGCGCTTACATGCCCAGCATCTAAATACCTTACTTCAGCTCCTGGCCAAATGTCTTCAAGACTGGAACAGCCATCGCGTGGAACGTATGCGTCGTCTCTTGCACAAACTGCTATTATCAGAGAGGTGTCGAATGGCACTGAAAAGTTCTTTAAATGTGTACACTCGTCCATCATTCCGCGCATAAATTGCAGAGCTTCTCTCTCCCACCAATTTGTCTTAGTAATATCAATTCTTTTATTTCTATTTTGTGACGTCAAAGGTAAAATGAATTTCATCAATTTCGTTAATGCCGAATGTTCGGCCGAATCTGAGTGGCAAGTTGGTAAGTTCGAGTCGCTTGCAATATTTTTACTAAGGATTTCTTTTAATGGCAGTGGTACATTGTTTGAGTCCATTTGTCTAGTTTCAAGTGATCTTGATAAAAATATTGAATTATTGCCGTTCGCTGACAAATTCGTTTGTGTCTTGTAATTATTCCCATCAGTATCACTTTCCAGCGACTGAATATTTCTGGTATCATCAATATCTTCTCTAAGCTCGTGCAGTGATTGATTAAAGTTTTGTATAAACTTTTGGCCTGCCGTGAAGGCATCGTCAATAACTGTAACCATTTTTGAAAGACGTTCTCTGTATTGGCCATCAGAGTAATACTGCGTCTCCAGCATGTCCCAGTTAATAGATTGACTCATTACTCCCTGTTTTAAATTAAAATATATGTAATACATATTATTTTCCATATGTGTAAATATTTAGGTATTACACAAATTCACTATTTTAAGATAGAGTTTGATAAAAAATCACAGCAACACTTTACAAACAGCACAACAAAATTTTTGTTTTTAAAATATAATGGTTTAAGATATTAAATCTCGAGTGCTTTGCTCTTATTTTGCTCAGAATTATAAATTAGAGTTGGGAACAGATGCTTTAATATTGTCAGATTTCAAACAATAAGTATATTTGGCGCAAAACTGCTAGCGACTACTAGGTCACTAGTATTTCGCAAGTCTATAATTGACAGAAAGAGGTTTGACCTAGGTCGCAAGTTTATTTTAGCAGATAGGAAATAATCCAGGGTGGGGATTTCACGAAATAAAAATAATGCACAATGCAATGGTTGGTGCAGGGTATCTTTCAATGCTTATAAGCCCATAGTAAAATCGTGTTGGTTAGGCACTAATGTTTATAAGACCAACCATGAATGCTCTAAGCATAGAAAGCTGAAAGCGAGTTGAATTTATAGACATCATTTGTATTACATACAGTGGTAAAAACAGCCGATGCAGTGGACCAAGATAAACAGGGAACCAGGACTAAGGGCTTCGGCCAATTTGTTGCTGCTAATGATGCCATCTGAAAGATAAATAGTAATAATATTAGTCAGGGAAGTCATCTTAAAATGAGAACAATATTATTTTGATCAGGTTTCTTCAGTTATAATTGAACCGGGGTTAAGTCCATTTACTACCTTAGATTCTTAAGTTTCCAAAATGTTACAAGCTCAATTGAAACAACATTGTAACCCTTTTCATCCAACTGTCTAGTTCCACAGGTTGACCGGTAACTGGTGTACTTACGTGACCTCCCATTGATAATCCAGTTATTCCGAGAGGACCAAATCCGTTTCTTTCACACCAGTGCAAAAGAACGAGGCATTCAAGAATAAGGCAACCACCCATAACAAATATGTCTGACACATTATGCAAATTCGATCGTCTGCAAAAGGATAATGAACATTTGTTAAAACAGAAAAGAATGCGTTAGTCGAAAATGTTCACGGACATCTACACATAAACTTAAAAGGGTTTTTTGTTAAAATTTTGGGGTATAGTCTTATTATAAATTTTCATTTGAAATATATGCAGAAACATACAAAAATCAACACTCATTCTTGAAAAATGCTGTTGGAATTCGTTTTCATCGATTTGGATAAATGAGAAAAGGCAAAGAGGTGCATCTAATAAGATTCCCCTTGCAAATAAGAATTTTGTTCATAACATATATATAAGCGCATTACCAATTTAAATAAAATATGATATTAATAATGCATAATATTTTGAGCAATGTTAGAGTGGACTTTGGATATTTTTGCAGGACATTGTGTTCATTCAGCCAAATACATGTGCATGTAAATTTTTATAAATATATATACTGCCCCTACACAGATATATATTTAAAACTTTCAATAGAATTACATTTGATCATCTGGTTTCCGCAATCCATAAAATGGGTTTTCCAGTATTATAGATCCAATGTTTGCATCTTTCAGTAAAGGTTTTGCAATAAAATTTCTTCGGCGCCAAAAGAACTGAAAAAAAGTTACCAATTTACTAAGTATTTAATGTATATGATGGACAATATGTAGTTCAAGTGCAAAGAGACTTAATTGGATTTTTTCAGGTCAGTCCCAAGTAACATGTCTGGTAAGAGCAGCGAAAAGTATTTATACATGAACTAAGCCTAGGACGGAGGCAGCATTTCTAAAAGCTAAGTCGAGCCCTCATTCTCGAAGCAAGAGCGCAATAAAAGAGAAAAGACAGAGGTCTAATTTTACAATGAAGAAAGTGAATCTGTTAATCTCAGCGACTCTGGAATGTAAGCTTTAAACAATAACAGTAAAAGTTTAGAAAAAAAAAATATAAATATATAGGTATAAATAATGGTTACCCTTTGAAACATGTGAAATCTCTACCATCAATCTATCCTTTTTCATCACAGAAGATTGAAGATTCAAGAGGTCGGATATAGTTTCCGATTATCTCGTAGACTTGTAATCGAACGGATTACCAAATAGAGATCATGAGTTCCAAAGGACTACTTAGTCTAAGAAGAAAACGGTTTTAAATGCGGCGTCGAAAAAAACTTCAATTGAATTTAAAATCCAACATAATTCAAATTGTTCTCAATTTATTTGTAATGGAGCCCCTAGAAAAGTGTTCAGTTAAAGGTTGCAATTCTTGACAATATTCTTACTCACATGGTCTCCAGTTCCTGCCAGATGAATACAAATTGGTTTGTGTTGTTCGTTATTCCATTTGTTTGGTATTAGTAATTGGAAGTATGCCTGCTGCGCTGCTTCGGGCACTACTCCAGGCATATGCAGTTCAAGTGGAGTCGTAAAATTGCCTTCTATTAAAGTCGAATCAGAATATTTTTTCTTCTTTGTAATCTCTACTGGATAGTCGCGTGGTACAAGTTTAAAACATGTTTCCCTGCTGGAAATTATTTTACGAAACTGAAAAACTCTAAAAATAAAAAGCAAATAGATATGTATATTAATCAGGTACATTATTTAAAAATAAATAAAATAAAATAAAAATGATTAATAAAAAATAAATAAAATTGTAGTGCGGGCATATTCACTTAAGGAATAAAAGACGCAGATCTGCTAATTCACATACATAGTAATAACATATCATCTGTTAATTAATAGCGCGTTTCAAGATATGGGGAGAATCCAATCAGCCAACGTTGTAAGTTTATCTAACCAGGTACATTAATCTAATCTAAGCTAAAAAAAAATAATCATAGGGTAGACTTTGTCCATGGAATTAGCTTGAAAAATCAAATTATTGTCGACCGTTAACCTAAAATAAATTATTCTAATAGCACTACATCGTGTCGGTGATGTTATTAGATAAATATTGTAATTTCTTTAGGCTTTAGCTTTCAAATATTCAATTGTAATGAATTATTTTTTCATATAGATTATAAAGATTAAACTACGGCTAACATGGAGAATTTTATATTTGTTTTTGGCTGAAAGAATTATGTACACATGAAACATAAATTCCATGCCTAATAAATTAATTTTGCTGGTTTCACGAAACCGAACTCAGAAACGGATTACCCATAATGCAAATAGAATATCGAAACAATTACACAAACTATAATCGATACCACTATGTCTGCTGCAAGTTTTATTCTTATTTAAGGTCTGCGGTGGGCAAAACAGAGCTCAAACATATGTTGATTAATTCTTTAATTGAATGCAAGGACAGCAATGAGTACGCCAGAGAATTACTTTAACTGATTTGACCCATTACGTAAAGGATACAAAGGAAGAACTTTTACATACAACCCACAAATCAGTGCAATTGTTTATATACTGATTGTGTTTCGTAACTTACCTGCGTAAGTTTTCAGGTTTGCCCCATCCCTTTTCAAAAATTTTGTTATTAGCATTCGTCGATAAATACTGTCAAGTTTACTGGGCGGCATATTTTATAAAAATTTGTTGTCAAAACAGTGGGAATATTGCAGCACAAACTAAGGTGCTCAATTTAGTTTACCAGTTCATCTGATAGGCTAAATAGAACGACTCGATGAACTACATTCATGAACAACTCATCAAATATATCGATATTCTCTTTAATCACTAATATATTTATATTTTGGATTTTAATGTCAGTTTGAAATCAAATTAAATTTAAAAAAAACAAAAAAACAAGTTAAGTGCTTTTAATTTTCATAAAAATATAAATTTTTTTTTTCGATTATTTTGCACACAAAAACGTTTTATTTTATTTTGTATAATTATAAGTTTCGATTTTATGCAACATTTAAAAAAACAAATTAATAATTACTTTCTGTCGATTGATAGATATCTTGCTTAAATCTTTATTGTTTAATCAAATAATCATAATTGTGGGGATTTTAAAGCTTCTTCTGTGTTATTGGCAAAATTTAAAACACTGATAAATATAACATTAAAAAACGTATATTTTATTTATTAAAGGGGAAACCTTGTCGTAGTAGTTTCTTAATTTAAATGCAAATTTAATATTACTGATGTGATGTTCATCGGCACTTCTCTATTCCATCTTAAGATATCGGCGCTACCTTCTCTTTGACACTGTACTTAAGTAGTTCCATAGACCAGTTCGATTAAAGAACAATTGGATTGTTGGAACTACTGAGAACTTGATAATATTTCTGTTTACATATTTATTGTTATTAAAAATTAAGTACAATCTGTGTCATCATGAAGCCATGTGTATTGGTTCTGTCCTATGGAAAACTTTCTGCATTGGAAATTGTTGAAAGTATGTCATCTTTAAGCATACTCACACGCATATGTATTTAAATAGATACATAATAGAGCAAATATATTGTAGTTCGTATAAAAGACAGCAAACTGTGTCAGCCAAGTAACGAGAAAGAGAAAAAGAAGCAAAAGACACCTTCTGTGGTGTAGTTGCAATAATACTTTTACTCCATTTATTTATGATCAACGTTCAATCCCCAACATAAGATACACTTAAGTGTCCAATGCTGAATATCTTTGTCCGATCTTTTCGAAACCAATCGTGTGTTTTATTTTTTAACTTTAGTGGGGATCGGGAGTGGTTTAAAGAACGTTAAATGTTCCCGACATTTGTTTACTATATAAGAACATACATACCAATTCTGGTGTCTCCAGCTGCTATAGTCTCTGAGATTTGCTGAAAAACCGGAAAAAACGATATTTATCGATCTCAGGAGAACTTGATCTGCGTACGGTATGCAGAAACTTAAGAAACCAAACTTCAAGACTAGCTCTTATAATCTACAAGCCTAAAAGCATAGATTTTAATAATATATTATTTAAAGTTTTATTTAAATAATTTCCACTACTATAACTCTTATTTTCCAGACATTTTATCAGAAATGAAGCAACCCAAATCATTAACGTCTATTGAGTGTGAATCTGTGGTTATAAACTCTTTTAAATGTGATATCACTACTAAATATTACAATACCAGCGTATATTTAATACCTTTCGAAGAGAAGTATGAAAAGGTCCCAACTGAAATAAGGAAAACAACTGAAGCTTTAATTGTTTACTTTGAGCCAAATGATGTAAGTGCGAGTATATACATATACTATATTATACAAATCTTTATTAACTTCATTTGTAATATTTCGTTTCAGAGATCATTTATTAAAGAACTCTCGGGTCTTAACGACTTTTTAATAACTAACAAAATCCAGATAGGTTTCTTAATAACAACATCATTTTCTGAAAAGCCAAATGAATTAACATATGAAGTTCTTAAAGAAAATGCAAATATAGTATTCGATATAATAACACTTAAGCAAGAGGATGATAATTCCGAAGAAGCGTTGAGCGAAACTGAGAAATATTCGGAAATCGTAGAAGGCTTATCAAATTTTGTATGGTCGAATATACATATAAAGTCCTCATCAAGTAAGTACCGTGTAGTATTAATTGATAAACAAAAAAAAACTATATTCAAAAATAAAAAACTTATTAATTTAACATGTTATTTGTGTTACATATTTTATTTATAGCTTCAAATCGCCAACAAGCAAACAATGCTGAAGAGCTGGAAAGTCAACTCAATGATTTTGAAAAGTTGCTAATTACCGCCCAAAATTTACGCAGTGACACACGTTTAACTAGAGATGAAATCTTAAATAAAGCGGAAGAATTAGCGGAGGTTATGTCAGCAATTTTAAATGATAATGATATTGATAGTGATTAAGTACAATAAATGTTTCATTCCTATTATTCTTTGAATTTAAAAAATCAGTTGTTTCAACATATATTTATATGGCTTTCTGAAAACTGATTTTAAGACATGATTGATCTTCCATGATTGTACAGCCTCGTCTAGTCATAGAGCCGTTGTGGCTGATCGATTTCTAGTCAAAATATGTGGAAGTTGATAGAGACATGAAGAATATCGGCGGATCACAATCTTTAAATAATGAAGAAATATACGATACGACTTTTCAAAATGGAATTGGGAGTTGCTTAGTAGAGAGAGGTGCTTGTTATTAGTTAATATCCAAATGTTAGAATTTTATAATGATATTTACTGTCTATGATAACTGATATTTAGGCTTTAAAAATAGTTTTATTTTAAAAATTAGAGCTCGGGTTTTCAAATACATCATCTCCGATATGCATGCAAATAATCGATTAGTATATTCTAAAATAATGAACAATATTTTGCTGACGCCTTTCAGCTTTTGCGTACTAGCCTTGAGATTTCATAAAATGTACCATTTTCACGTTCCAAAGACAAATACTTCGTAAGAGCTTTTCAGTATTTTAACAAATCTATTCGATAACTTAATTTATTATACCTGTATCATTTTAATCTTTATAAGTTCTGTTTCTGCATGTAAGTTTTTTTATTTATATATTTTAAAAAATGGTGGGTGAAAATCGCATAATTTCGTGTCTTTTTTGCATACTCATATGCGGAAATATACTGTGACGTTCAAACTGTGTAATATCTAAATGCACATTAATGTACAAATGAAGCAACTAAATAATTATGTGCAATATATGCAATTGTGTATTTGTATTCGCAATTACTTTGCCGAAAACATTAACTCCATTTACATGTGTATATAAACGTGCTATGTTTTTATATATAGGTGTGTAGGTGTATGAACTCTTTTTTTACGAATACTAAAGTAAAATACATGCTGATTGCTCTATTGTATGTATGTATGTATGTATGTACATTGTGCCGTGATACATAGTCAAATATACTTACATATGTATTTATATATATTATTGGTTTAATACAACTTCAAAAGATAAGAACCTTGTGCAATAGACAAGTATCTATTGTGGTAAATCGAGATGTGTCTAGTGTGGTAAAACTATTTATGGAGGGGCACTTACGCTTGTATATATGTAGTTTCCACATACATACATACGCATGTACAAATGAATGTGTTTTAATTATGTTATTCACTCTCCAACCAAACAATAGCAAAAATAAATTTAATAATATTGTGGACAATGTGTGTGTGAAGTGTAGGAAAAGACAACTACAGGGCATCATTTAGACATGTTTATTAACGATCTATCCATGTCTGTTTGAAATTGTGGATCACTGAGGCAATAGGAATTAGTCATCATAATTCATACATACAATATGTACTACATACATATGCATGTAGTTGCTCGTGTACCATTCGTGGGTTAATAGCACGATTTCACTATGCTTTACTTTTGAACATTCTCTCTGCACTTATTCCATTAGTAATTGCTCATTGTTTTAAACAACAAAAAGTAAACGGCCAACTAAGCCTTGATTAAAAGTAAAACAGTGGTTCCGTTGTTTTGGTTTCAACCATTTATTTCAATATTACGAGTCAATGACGTTATAACATCATCTACAAGTGTTGAGAAATACTTTAGGCTTTTTTAAACAATTTCCAAATATAAATAAAGTACGAAAGTACATGCTCAATTTTTGTCCGCTAAGAAGTGCTTTCAGCCAAAGATTTTAGTCTCGAGTTGTGTTTTATCTGTAATTAAACAAATTTTCTATATTAAAGGAACATTTCTTGTACTACATAAAAAAATTTCGCAAAGAAAATCAGCTGTAATTGTTGACACTTTTGTGCTTTGAATAATATCGATATCAAATTGAGGTATTTTTAAAATGTCATCACCACTAAAACGAATACCGGCATAGACTGTATTGAATGTTTTCGTTCTATCCGAAAATCAACAATTTTCTATTGGAACTTTCCAAATTTTTGCATTTTTTTTACATTGTTTATATCTTGATGCTGATAATAAAATAAACATTTTAACCAAGTTATAAGTAAAAGATAAAGGGAACAATCCTTGTTTACAACTTGGTATTGTACCAGTCGTTCTTCGAAAACTTTTATTTCAATCAGTAGTTCTTTTTTTTTACTGAATTTGTATAAATTGTGTAAGAATACGATAACTTTGCAAATATGTAAGCAATAATAGGGGTATGACAACAGCGTCGGATTCCGCAGACCTTGCGCATGCGCGATTTTTACAGTATTGATTTATGTAAAAGTATTTTTTAAGCCACACGCGTTTTGTGAAAATGATTGTTTCCAAAGCTATAAAGAACTACAGAATGTAATAAATTAAATTTTGAATTTTGTTTGTATTCGGAAAACAGTCAAAGCATGTTCTATTTATCAAATTGTGTTCTTTATACATTTTTCTAAGTTAGTAAGTACACATACATTTTTTTTCTCTTACAGACAGAAAATTGAACAAATCGGCAAAATGACGCAGATGTCACAAGACGAAATTATAAGCAATACAAAAACTGTTTTGCAAGGCTTGGAAGCTTTGCGCGTCGAACATGTTTCCATAATGAACGGTATATCAGAGGTACAAAAAGACAATGAAAAATCTGATATATTACGAAAGAATATTGAAAACATCGAGCTCGGCTTGAGCGAAGCACAAGTAATGATGGCACTCACATCGCACTTGCAAAACATTGAGGCCGAAAAGCAAAAGCTCAAGACTCAAGTACGCCGTCTTCATCAGGAAAACGCTTGGCTGCGAGACGAACTTGCCAATACCCAGCAGAAGTTCCAGGCATCCGAGCAATTGGTAGCACAGTTGGAAGAGGAAAAAAAACATCTTGAATTTATGGCATCGGTACGAAAGTACGATGACAATCAAGATCAAGATGAATCCTGCGAGAAGGCCCGCAGTGATCCGGTGGTTGAGCTATTTCCCGACGAAGAAAATGATGACAGACACAATATGTCGCCTACCCCTCCCAGCCAGTTTGCCAATCAAACTTCAGGCTACGAAATTCCAGCTCGACTGCGAACACTTCACAACCTTGTTATTCAATATGCATCACAGGGCAGGTTGGTATTTTAATGCAATAACCATTATATTCTAATTTAATGATTCAAATGCTTATTTATTGCTATAAAATCGAATCCGAAATAAGTGTGGCGATTATAGTATTAAAATTATTAACTGTGGTAACACAAAACTTCGGATTAAAAGTAAATTTAGCAACAGGGGGTTTTTTTTAAAAACCATTTTTTAAAATTGTGTTTGATTTTTTAATAATTTGTATTTATTTTTAATTGTTTTATGATATTGACAAATGCAAACAAATCATCTTAAGCACTTTATTGTAAACTTTCTGTAGAGACAATCTCTAAATTAAAGATTTCTGCACCCCTTCATGCCCATAAACATACAGAGAACAGATTATTATGTAAATATATGTATTTTCCAGATATGAAGTTGCAGTGCCTCTTTGCAAGCAAGCACTCGAAGATCTTGAAAAGACTAGTGGTCACGATCATCCAGACGTTGCAACTATGTTAAACATTTTGGCTCTTGTTTATCGTGATCAAGTTAGTAGGAAGACGACAACCAACTAATTATATAACGTATTAATATTTACTTCTCTGTTAATATAGAATAAATACAAGGAGGCTGCAAACTTGTTGAACGATGCTTTGTCCATTCGAGGCAAGACACTGGGAGAAAATCATCCGGCTGTTGCTGCAACCTTAAACAATTTAGCCGTCCTCTACGGTAAACGTGGTAAATACAAGGATGCCGAACCACTTTGCAAGCGTGCTCTCGAAATACGTGAAAAGGTTCTTGGCAAGGACCATCCAGATGTTGCGAAGCAACTAAACAACTTGGCTTTGCTTTGCCAAAACCAAAGCAAATATGATGAAGTTGAAAAATATTACCAGAGAGCCCTTGATATATATGAATCCAAGCTTGGTCCTGATGATCCTAACGTAGCCAAAACGAAAAATAATTTGGCAGGATGCTATCTCAAGCAAAGCAGATATGCAGAAGCTGAAATTCTTTATAAACAGGTGTTGACAAGAGCCCATGAGCGTGAGTTTGGTGCGATTGACAGTAAAAATAAACCAATTTGGCAGGTAATATCAAGTTATTTGTTAATGGGTTTGATTATTTTCGATTAGAAAATAAACTTTTCTTTTTTATTATTTTTTGTTTAAATTAATTTTTGTCTAATTAAATACAAATTGAAAACATTATGTAATAATTATTAATTTAATTAATATTCATAATTGGTTTATTTTTATTTAGGTGGCTGAAGAGCGCGAGGAACACAAATATGATAACCGTGAAAATACACCATATGGAGAGTACGGCGGATGGCATAAGGCCGCCAAAGTTGATTCGCCTACCGTCACAACCACATTGAAAAACCTTGGCGCACTTTATAGGCGACAGGGCATGTTTGAAGCTGCCGAAACCCTCGAGGACTGTGCAATGCGCAGTAAAAAAGAAGCTTACGATTTAGCTAAGCAAACTAAAGTCGCACAACTTCTCACATCGACCGAAAAGCGACGTTCGAAACAGATGAATGATATGGAATTTTCCGATGAGGTAAACGAAAACATATAACGAACAAATATTTACTTTATATGTGTTGGTATAAATGAAGAGTTAACTGTCAAGAAATGCATTGCAATTTATTATGCACTGTCCGAAAGAAGTGTATTTGAAGATGTGTGGAACTGGTTAGTAAATACCCATATTAATTTAGCAACCCACAGTTTGATAGATACTGACAGAAATATGCGACACACTTTAAAATGAAATCAAATAGAACAACCTAACCTATTTTATGTTTTATTTTTCAGAAATCGGTTAAGCCTTAAGCACATTCTATGTCCTCTGGTCTTTGTGGAAAGTGTGCTCCTTAAACATAAGCTAACTCGAACATTAACATTATTTATTCATTCCTTAATATTAATTGGGTCAATTTTCTCAATGACGGAGTTAAATCTTAATGCAGATTCTAATATAAAAAAAAAGCTGTTCTATGTTCTACACATTTTTAAAAATCTTTAAAATATACATTTAAACCGAGTATTGAGAGAACTGACTTAAGTTAACTCGATCATAATTTAGAAAATAGACCAAGTTTTATAATTTGTTATCTTTACAAAATATAGGAACGGCTTTTTAATAAACAACCAAAAATAAGTATCGATTCAATGCATTTGCTGTGTCTCCGCCTTTTTAATGACATATCGAGCCGTAATTGCAAAAATTAATGTAAGCGCTATTTGCATTTTACAGGAGACCGATTTTTTTATTAGCTTTTGTTGTCCAAATTTTAATTGTGTATCTATGTGAAATTATTTATTATTTAACTATGTATTATTTCAAATGTTGCTTTTATTTAAACAAAATATATTTTATGGTTAGGGCTCGATATGTAAACAATTATAGCGTATTTATTATATATATATTGGGGTAATTTAATTAACCATATTCTAATAAACAAAATTTAATAAACCAAAAATTGTATTAATTTTTTGTACATGGCTTACGTAATGGGTCAAATAAGTCCAAAAAGTTAATTTTCTATAATGCAGGATTAGATTGTTAAGCGAATTTGAGTAATATTGAGTGTAATTCAGTCATTTATTTTCATAATCAAAAACCGGTTTTATATATAAAATTAAATTTTTATTGTTAATAGCTTTAATTATCTTTGATTAGTGACATCTCGCGTTCATCGAAGACACTTTTAGCATAATTTATCTGAAAGATAAGAAAGATGGAATTATATAAATATTTTTAGATTACTATTTTTGAATGGAAAGACATACAAATATGCCGCGAATTATATATATACTTTTATAGAATATATGGTGTTTCTTATATGAACTATGGGTTTGGGAATGCATTTTATACAATGAGTTTACTTACACATCGAGATACAGCCTCCGAACACTCCTCCGTTCGGCACCGAATTCGCGGTCGTGTGATTTTTGGTAAATTTGTTGATATTTCTATATAGTAGCTCGATGTAACTTTACTTGAAGACGGGGTAGTCCCCGTATTAGTTGTCAATGGATGACATGACAGAATTTCACTGAGGTGATACTCAACCATAATAGTTGGGTTTCCATCACATAAGGAGAATATGCGAACACATTCCGTTGAGACAAGTAGTCGCAATCTTGCCTCTTTATCACTCCAAAGGTTTGGCTCATAAGATATTATTTTCTCCGTAAAATTTTTACGATTTATTAAGTAAAGGTATTGTTGCCCCTTGCTTTGACGACTCGAATATGACGGCAACAGTCCACCAGCTGCGCCAGTTACGCATCTGGGTAAACGTTTTCGGTTTGGAGCATGACGATGGGAGTCTCTGCTGGTTTCCCGAACAGCACTTGCTGTTTCTGAAGCCAAGTCCAGCATTCCGATAATTGGCTTCGTAACAGTGCCCACCAATCCTTTTCCCAATCCACTGAGAAAGCCCGGAACACCATCAGATTGAGCGCCATCGTACGTGTGTCGAACAATGCTTGTAACTCCTCCAAGCAGGCCAAATCCAAAGCCTTTTATGCCCGCTGCCAGATGACCGCCGGATGTATTTGATTGCAGCTCCAAAATCCGTTGTCTAGTTTCGTTATCGTGATCATCCAGAACTACCTTTCCCAAGCTATCCGAAAGGGTTTCCGTTAACTTTGCTGTTGAATTCGAGATTCCATGGGTAACATTTTTAACCAGACTTTTGACAGAACCTTCAAAGATAAGTCCAGACACGCCTTCCGACAGATCATTGGCGAATCCCAAGGGATTGCCTAAGAAATCAACACTTCCCAATATTGAAGCGGCGTGCCATTTAATTTGGTTTATATAATGGATCTTTATCGCTCTCAGATAAACGTCAATTGTCTCAAAATGATATTTATCGGAAAAATGATCAAGCTCTATTAAAGCATCTTCAAATTTGATTAACGTGAGGCCCAACGATTTTTTGGTCTTTTGTAATTCATCTGGCAATTTGGACGAAGTAAAAGCTGATAAGCGAACCTGTGAAAAATAGTTTAGATTATTCATAAAATTATTAAATAGACAAATTTAAATAAATCTTACAAATGATGTATAGATTTCATGAAGTCAAATTCATAGTTACCTGAGTCGACCCAATGCTAAAGTGTTCAAAGTAGTATCTCTTCATATTATTCGCTAACGATCTGTCCTCAAAATCTTCATAATCACATGGCAGGAACGAGTTCTGCAGTTGTTCTTTGCCATATCCAAGAAATGAGGCGACTTTCAGTATAAGCCTTTCCTCCAGATACATAATGCACGGTCTAACATCCAAGGTCAAGTATTTAAAAATAAGGGCGTTCTTATTGGGACTGGGTAACATTTTGAGCTTAAGGAGCACGGCATTCTTTTGTTCGTCGTCCTCACTTGGCACACAACTGTGCAAGGTCACTTGGCTGGCGGAATCTAATAACTGATTATCAATTTGGATGTATGCTATATTTAAATCTATTGACTTTTCCACAGAACTTTCGACGAATTCAGCAATAATGTTGTCCATGCTAATAAATATAATCTCTTCGCATGGTTTCAATGTAATTATTGATATGCCAATGCCCTTGGGAAGATCGAGATTTATCTGTAATAAAACAAGGTAAAAAAGGTATATGCTATATATTTTTTTTTTTGTTAAAATTGAATGTTAAGAAAGCTTACCTGGTATTCATTTGAAGCTTGCGGTTTCGCTTTATCAACAATTTGTCTGTTATTGAACGAAGCATGTGTCCAGAGTAGGTCGGGCGCCAGAAAAGTCTCATTTGGCTTTAGTTTAATATCACAAATTTGTACCGAGCAAATAGGTCCATCCATTTTGGTTGTTATTTCCAATTGGCCTGAGCCAGGTCTTAACTTTTGAGCAACAAGATGCTGTTCGATGGGTATTATATCCCTATGCTTTGAGCTATATTTAATGCGCCCCACAACCGCCTCAGAACCAGGCCTAAGACCGTGTTTTTTCGAAGGCGACTGTCAGGAAAAATAAACACTAAATGATGTTTTCTATATTTAGAAAGGTATTTGTCAAGACATTTCTTACCTGAACGCACATGTTCGCGTGGCACATGAGTCGACCGTTTTCAAATCTCCATGTCTGCGTTGTTGCCCTTTGTTTGTTGGGCGTTCGCACCACGAGCGCAGTTAATTCCGTCGGATTTGGTGGTTTTTCTAAATCTAACACTAAGCGCACAGCGCTCGCTTCGTTCGATTGTAACGGTGGCGTGGAGCCTTCGTGTTCCAATTGACCATTTGAGTTCATTAGCCACAATTGCGAGCGATCTCCCGAATTCTTTTCCACAATGATGACTCTCTTGTCGTAAACGCCCAGCACCAATTGCCTGAACTTTTCGTCTGGTTTATCACCATCTCTTTTGAATTGATCGAAGGTGTCGTGAAACGCAATATATATAAAGTTGGAGTACGTGAGGGTTCTACTCGTATTTGACGTATTAATTGGAAAGTCAATTATGTTTCCGCCCGGAGCTTCCATCAGCAACGTTTGTATGCCCAAAGGATCATCCATAGCATACGATAATGATGACTGCGATCGAACGGGTGTCGGCCAAATAGGTTTCGAGCCCTTTTGCGAAAAGTTTATAACCACCTCCGAAAAGTTATCAATTCGAATTGGAGGCGGTAGGCTTCGCGCATCCGTGAATAGCAGAATAAACGTTGCACCTCTGGATATTATTTCCAATCGCAGGAAAAACATTTCGCACCACTCGTTCCGCACGTTGATGTACAAACTCTGCACCTCATTTATGGGTATGCCCTTCGACCAACAGCAACATTCAATGTCTGCGATCCGGACACAAATATGCGGCTCCCGATCCCCGTTAGCCCAATGAAATGGGAAGTTACAATCAACGGGCGCCGAAATCACATTACGCGAATTGTTAAGATCCTGAAAATATATGATAATATAATGTAAATAAAAAAAAGAAAAAGTAGAAGGGGTTAAAAAATATTTATAATGGATAAATCCGTCGTCTGGAATGTTAGATGTTGTGTATGTTTATATTAAAGTAAGGTAGCTTACTTGCATTACCTATAAGTACATTTCTTAAGTCCCTTCAAGTACTTACATTATGTACAATATTACATTTCTGTGTAAATTCAAGCTGGTGCCCGCTTTTATTATACAGATGGTAGCGAGGTGACAAGGTTACAAATGTGGTGCACGCATACAATCCTCTGCCACGTCGAACTCTTATACCAATTGTGTAGCATCCGGGTCCATTTTCCGTACGCAATTCCCTATACGTAATATTCTTGATCGTGCTGAAGCTTTTGCACCACTGCAAATATAGAGAAAAATTCTAAATAAATTTATATAGACTTTAAAAGAGTTTCGTGAATTTACCTGATTGTTGTTGCCGAAGGTGCTACCCAGGCGCACTTCCAAGTTCGGCGAGCCTTCTTGATCCGAAAATGAGAACATTAGAGGCGAAACTTGTCGTGCGGTTTCGTGCTCATCAAATTGTCCTGCCGCAATTTTATTAGTTCCCTCCTGCTTATAAATCAGCGGAAGACCCGTTTTATTTACAATCCATATGGGCGCACTTATATAAATTTCCATGCCTCTGCCTTGAAATGATTGAATTGATATGTGCAGATGCAATTCTCTGTTTTTGGAATCAATTAGCTTTAGTTTCGGCTCGACGATGCCATTGTGATTCGTTGGAATCTTCAACTGTCCTGACACTTGGAAATTATCCAATGTGATGCTCAGATGAAAAGGCTGATATATATTGATATTATATATATTTTGGCTATTAAAGGCATTTATTCGACCCATGGAGCAGCCATTAATGTTGAAAATTAAATCACAGCAAAGCATATTCTTCAGCATCAGCGGCGATAAAAGTGTTATTGTGTGTCCTGGCACATTTAGATCCTTGTGGAGATACACTTCCCTGCTTACACTGACCAGTGTATATAGGACGCTTCTATTGATATCGTAACAGATGTATAGATTTTGTTTGCATTCATTGGTACAATTTTTCCAGAATATTTCATCATTACTAAATCCAACATCGTCCGATTTCGATTTCTTCGATTCGCACGGAACATGGGAAATATATAACGAGGCATCAATAAACTTCAGTGGCACGCACTGTTGATCATTGGGACTAATGGTGGTTATAGCTGAAACGGCGTCAGATTGATTTTTATGCAATACCATTTTCAGAAAGATTTCGTGATCTAATTTGTTGATTACTCTTAAAGGTGACATTACTTTAATGAGCTTTTGTGCCGAGCCCATCAGTGAAATATCGAAAATTATTCGCGTCTTTTTTTCGTAATGCGAATCCAAAATTGTTGATCGAAAATATTTGCCAACCTTGTCTATTGAAATTGGCCCAATCAGGGTCCAGCCATGAATCTGTACGAGAATTTGATGTAGATTCAGAAGATGCGAATCAATGTGCCTCAATTTACTCTTTTGACTGAAATCAAAGGTTTTAATCTCTTCAGGCTGCACGGAAATCCAGTTTTTGATTATTTCCAGCTGATGCATATCCGCGCACGTCAAATCCCCCAGCTGGGCGTATATTGGCTTAAAGAGAAGCGCAGAGCCCGTCAGGTTTTGCAGGGCAAAGGGCACGAAGGGTGATCGTTGTCGGAAATTGGAGTTTTTCGCATTGTCAAGTGAGTGGAAATCGCTTGTCCAGTTCTTGGAAACCATGTGAAACAGTTCAATTAGAGTTGTAGTTATGTTTATCTTGAGCAGCTGTTTGCTGTCCAAAAAGATTTCGAATCGTTTCTTTTTATCGAAATGGGTCTTCTTATACTTCCATTTCGCAGAGCATTGCCACATTTCGGCCAGAGGTTCCCAGCCGCTAAGTCGGCGATTATAATAGTTGAGCGTAACCTCAGTATCCAGATCTCCCTCAGCCGAATTGTTCATCTTTAGGTTGTCAACTTCAACAGCGTTGGCTGGAAACTTGTACTTGAGCAGAACCTTTGATAGGGATACTTCGAGCAGGGGCACATCAGCATCCATGCAATCGTCAATAACGCACATGGATATACAATTGGCGTCCAGTACGGCGGTCTTTATTTCCAATGCCGGATTCTGTATGGTGTTGCGCTTTTGCTGGGTTAGCCACAGGGCAGCTTCGTTCAGTTTCCAATTGTTCAGCTCCATTGCAATCCAGCAGTTTGTTATCTCAAAGCCCATTGCCAGTAGAGGGGCGATTTTCTCAAATTCAGAATTCGATTTGGATAAGACATTTGGAGCGGTTAAGGTTTGTGTGGGTATCGAGCTTATCATTCGCAAAAACAGTTTCATATCGATGTAGGATAGGCGTATATTCAATTGCTTCTGTACAACAATATTCAGGCAATTATTTCTCAGCTCAACGTTCAACGTGAATGGATCAATAATTGACAGCGCACTCTCATCCTCGGCGTCCAAAATGCATGAGAATATTTCCAGGTGATTTATATTTATGGATAGTGGCACACAATTATTATTTGGCTTGTACGAAATTACCGTTGTGCTCTTCAAAATAATCGCATTCGAATCAAGTCGGTTACACTGTTCAACAAATATGATCTCAGAGTCTGTTACATTTATAATATATTCGGACAAAGATCCATCACCCAGTTGCGAATGATCCGTTTGCGAAAATTGCGCTGATTTCGGATTTACGGACGTTGCTGTTAAAGGCTCCTCTTCCAGAAACTTTCGTAGGCGTTCTAAAAAGTCTAAAATTCCAATTACCCTCATGTCGTTCAACATTATCGTATATTTGCATAAATTCAATCGTTTTCGGCAATGGATTTCAACCTGAGCTGAATGTTTTGGAACGGTTTCTTTCTTCGAAGGCTGCAACACGTTCCGAAACACATTGGCGTTATGAACGCCATCGTTGGGTCTTTCGTCAACAATTAAAATATTGCTCGATATTAAATCGATGTCTTGTGAACCGTCGCTCAACATGTCAATTTCCAGTTGCGATCTTATAAAGTGCACGCAGGCCAAAGGCTCATGAACAAAGTCGGGCATGGTGTTTGTGTTTTGGACCATCAAGATGGATACATCTTCCAGAAGTATCCTTATCGAAAGCAAAGTAATGATGTTTGTGGTGTCTTCATTTTTTGAAAATAGACTTAAAGCCGAAAATGCTTCAACTGATGAGCTAGTATTATTAAAGTTATTGTAATAAACATCATCTATATGCTCGCCAATATTGTTATTTAGAAGACCTCGAATCAGTTTATAATTTTGGATATTAAGCGTTGCGTTCAGTTTGGAGAAAGTCCCCTTTACGCTAATGTCCGGACAGACGCGTATACTATCTGTTGTTAGATTGCGTTCGACTTGAAGATCCAGATAGCACGATTCCTTAAAGAGTCGACTACCCTTGACGAAGCACGTATTTGCAATATTTATAAAAACTTCCTTGTCATAATTGGTTTCCAATTTATCCACACTACGTTCGCCCGAGAACAAGTTTATATTGACCAAATCGATGCGCATAACGTCCAAAATTTCATCCAGTGTTTTATTTGCCTTTCCCTTTTTGCTTATGATGCACTCATCGCTGGAGAAATGAAAGCTATTTTTCAGCGTCAACTGGCCCAGATAGGCAATCAAGACATGATTGCTATTGTAACAGGCTGGTAGCACAATTACTGGAGAGGCGGCTTGAATGCAGAGTTTAATTTTGGTCGGCTGCAAGTTCTGAATCTTATCCACTTTATGCTTCTTCAACTTTCTAATCACGGGCTGCACATAAATAAAGTAGAAATTGTTTTTGATAAAGTACGCAATTTGTTAGATCTATTATACTTTACCGTTTGTAATTGCAATAATTCTTTGACAAACAAATGAAGTTCGACTATAAAACGCTTGGTGTGAATATAGTGTACCGATGACATGTTAATCCAAAGAACTGCATCAGCGTTAATGCTATTTGGTGTTTCAACATCCGGAATTTTTCTAAATAAAAAATGTATTTATATATATATACATTCATTTACTTTAAATGATTATATAGAAGTTTACCTTTTATAAACAAAATTTAAGGCCTCTGTGCCGCTCGTTAAAAAGCGCTCTTTGTATATGTGTCCAAATTTAGTTAGATCGTAGACAGTTATTGAGCCCAAGCAACCTTCAACAGCTTTAAAGTTGGCTTCTTGAATAATCGAAAATGTCGCATTGGATACATTTATCCTTGATAATACTGATTCGTTTCGAGTCGGTGTGAAATTCAACGATCTAATTGACACATTCAATTTCTTGCTAAATTCATTTGCACCTAAGACAGCAGATATGTAAAATAAATATTGTCAAAAAAGAAAAATGTTAGGGGTACTCACTGTTGGGCATACTATTTTTAATTTCTGCCAAAGACTGTGTCTTTTCCGTATCGACCAAGCCAAAGAAGTCAAATATCGTATACCATCTGTCAACGCAAATCGTCAAGTTCAGGCAGTTAAACTCAATTGAGTTTTGCGTTTCAATTTTTGTTTCGGCAGGCTCTTGAAATAGGCGCCTAGTATGCGATCTGTATATAACTAAGTTGTGGCTTTTCCGATCGCCAATGTCATTTGATTTACATAGACCAGTTCTATGTTTCTTATTTTCCTTGAGTTTTATATTTTCACACAAATTGGAAATAGATGTAGATATAGACTTGTGCTTGCTATAATAGCTGGGTAAGTCTGGACATGATGATGACGTACGGCCCTTCCTTTGAAATGACTTTTCAAGATTAATTGATGTAACCATATTTCTATAGGGCGATGACATATCCGACTTTAAGTCTTCCATTAGCACCGAGTTTAAGACCACCTTAAGATCCTCGTCGTTGCCTCGCATTCGATGTTTTACAAAAAAGTCTTTAAAGGTCACGTTCACCAAGGGTTCGTGGCTCTCATTTTGCAGATTTATTTCTAGCACAGGCACTGAAAACTTTATAGTTGTTTTGAGACGCTGTACATCAGTGCTGTTTGCATTTGTAACATCTGCATTCTTCATGTTTAGATTCACATTCTCCGACGTAGCGCCATTTGAGAAGTTCGTAGCATTTTGAATGGACTCTATTATATTTTTATATTGCTTACGATAAAGTGTGACCTTCAGTGTTTCGACCATGCTGCCTTCAACCTTTAAACGAATATAAAAATTAATTGAAATGTTATTAAATACAGTATTTAATACACTCACCAAAAGTGTTTGAATTTGCCTTTCGCCGCCCTTTGCGTCGTTGTATCCTGTGTAAACATTTAAGGATATTGCAGTGTCGTGTAATATGGGAAATGCGTCCTGTTTGTTTTCATACATTTTGCTTGCTATTGGTAAAGTGTATGTCCAATCTTCCTTTTGTTCATCAATATTTAATGAAAATAAATTGATGTTTTTCACTTCTATTACGTATTTTACTATCACATCCTCACTAATTTTTTCTATATTTTGTTTACTGTCATTATTGCGAAAACTAATTTTACCCAGATTCGCAATAAAAATCTCTTTGCTATCATTCGAAATAGGAAGAACGATTATAGGACTACTTATAATAACATCGAGCCTGAATAAGCAGAGATTGAAAAAATAAGTAGTGGTATATTTTATAACTAGATAAATTTTTTGAATCACTTACGAGATCAATGTATTTTCTCCATTTTTATTTGGTTGGGGTGGTTTTGTCTGATAATTGACGTCTTTTATTTGTTGCACAAATTCTTTAGCCATATCAGTTGCTTTGTTTCCGATTGACGTCAAAAACTCTCTACATTTTCAAATAAAAACATATTATAAAAGCAAAATTTTTAAATTATTAAAAAGTAATGGTTAACTTACTTTAGACTCTGTTTGAAACTTGTTATACAAAAATTAAAGTCTTGCAAAAATCTAGGGCTATGAGTATAGGAAACCGACGCCATTCGAACATGAAGAGTTACGGCATTATTATCGCTCCAATGATTTGTGAAACTAAGCGCATCAATTTGGTCACATTTCTCATCTTCACTGTTGTTTAAATAAATTTCGTTGGAGAGTTTATTCACCACCGATTGCCGGTTCGTTTCTAACTCTGGGTCCCTGCCAATGGATAAAATTCGCTGGTAACGAATACCCTGAGGGGTGATATCGATGATTTGTATTCCTCCCAGTGATCCGATAATTGACAAGCTCGATTGCAACGAAACGTTGATTTTAGCTTCGCTTATTGTAAGCGTGCCCACTTTTCGGGCAAGCTCAAATTTATCATGTTTTATGGTGTACAAAATCAAAACGTTTAACCGATAAAAGTCGAAAACAATTTCGTGTTGATTATTATTTGGCGAGCTCTCTGATTCTTTTAACTCCAATGCGGGCTCTTTCAAATTCTTGTCCCGAACGTTTTCAAAAAACTTTTGACCGCGGAAAATCCGTTCAGCAAAGTTCAAAAGTTCAAGTATAGTCTCCTGGTTGGCTGGAAGTAAAACGAAAATGATTTATTAGTATAGAAAAGCAAACTTTCTTTTATTGATTGTGATTTTAAATTTAAATTTAAACAATAAAGAAAAGGGTTTTCAACATATATTCCAATGTACTTACCTATTATTTCCAAACTATTAAACGAAATTTTCGACGAGTGTAGATATGAGGATTTATCCGAATCCGATGCAATAATATTGATGTCAATATTAATAAGAGCATTTAATTCCGATTCTTCACAGCGTTCCATCGATGATCCTAAAGTTATTATAACATTTTTATATTAATAAAAACAAGCATGAATTCTCAAGTCGATACAACTTAAAATTGAAATTCTTATGGAATATAAATAATTATAATAAATGGTTCCAATGACAGACAATGTTTGCTGGGTAACTGAAGGCATTATTTTTCTACCTCTTTGATTCTCACAGATGGCAAACGATCGGAAAACGAATTCTGATTGTTACCTGCATTCATACAAATATATTTTACTCTTATAAACTACTTTTATGGGTATGTATATTTGTAAAATTGAATTTAAGTACCGCTTTGAATATTTTGTACTGCTTTTTTTATAATATGCGGACTTGTTGGCCTGTGGTAGTCAGTATGGTCTGGGGATCCAGGTGTTACAGGTGAGCAAGCTGTACTTTGTCTTAGACTTCCAGAAAAGCTATCCATGCTGAAAATAAAAAATATTTATGTAGCTTAAAGTAATTGTGAAAACTAAACTAAAGCAAGATTAAATAGCCATCCATTCCTTTGACAATAGGACGGAATTTTGACTCTGAGCACATCACACTTCAGGATTATTGTCGCTGGATATCCGGGAAATAGCTCAGTTAACATATTCAGCAAAATCAGTAAATGCTGGACACTACGCAGTAATTCTCGGTACACTCATCTCATTATCCCGGACGGCGAACAGCTAACGCGTTCAGATAACGTTTTGTCCTGTCAATATTAACACCATTTTCTGGACACTCTCGGCGATGTGAACATTATGAGGGTGGCGTTGACACTGTTGATAACGTGGCCCGTGCCAAAACGGGAGCATCGGCACAGATGATATTGTCGTAGTTGGCGATGTCGGTGCCAAGGACAAAACAGCAAAAATATTTATAATACATGTTTATAGTTTGTAGCTAAACTGTAACTGTAAACTACACGTTATTAAAATAATATCAGATTCGCTTTCGAATGGTTTCAAGGAAACGAAATTGATTTATGTCTTTATCTAGAAACACATTGAAATTTGTTTGCTCTTGGAAACTTACCCAACATTTCGATGACTGGCCACCAATAATTCAAAGTCTGGACCGATGGACTGTATAGCATCCACGAGCAGTAATCCATGCACAGACATTGTCATTGTTGTGTCACTGCCCTTTGTGACTAAACCAGCTCTGGCGCCAATTATTTGCAATTCGGCAATACTCTTTTCCTTAGATTGCATTTCGATAATCAGTTGGCCTATTGCAAACTGCACAACTATATGGCTGCCATCAACATTATAATACGGATGATTACTTTCATCTGTGTGGAATTTGTTTTCTGCTTCAGTAGATGCAGTTTTACTTTTCAACCGTGGGTTATTCTTTATTGGATAAATTATGCTTAAGAAATGTTTAATTTTCTCTTCATTGCCATGTATTAATATCATGGGACACATTCCGAATAGTGTGAGTGAAGGATATTCCGGATCGGAAGTAAACACAATTCGTTGCTCGATTGTAAGCGTAATGTTAAATTTGTCGATAAGATGAAAATTTGAAGAAGTCTTTAAGCTGGCTTGCCACCGCTCTTGGTATTTGCATACTAACACTTGCAAATTTGTAAAATTTATTGTATACGTGTTATAAATTTTACTATGCAATGCCGATTCTAGTTGCGTGTTTTTATTTATAAGATCTCTGTACAAGCTATCTTGAATTGTCGGAGATTCGGAACCGCTTTTCTCAGATCCAGGAGGAGTAGAACATGGAGTTAAATAAGTTTCCTCATCGTCACCATCGTTATCTGTGGTTGAAGTCTCCTCTTGTTTTGAAATAAAGGTTGAGGTCTTTTTTTGAAAATCAGATTTAATTAATTGAAATTTTCCAAAATCCATTAGAACCATCAAAGAGTTTTCAATCTTGTAGTTTTCCAAAAATATAATACGAGGTGCAAATACCTCAATTTCAAAAGTCCAAATTTTTCGATTTGCCTTAAAATAAATACGGATTAATTTATACAAATATTTTCCTAAAATTTTAACATCGAAATTGTTTATAAATTGGGTATTCTCTTTATTCTCTTTAACTTACCTCATTTCCCAGAAAAATCTGATTCCAAGAACTTAGAAATTTATTTTCTTTTTCGTTAAATTTATCTCTTGTTGAATACAGCACTTTATTAGATTTGGTAAAAAAATCTAAACACCAGTTAAGTACGTCTTGGTTATATATTAGATCTAAGCTTTTTGATTTTATAATAAGTCGATATTGTATTTGGTCATCATTTTCATATTGCAATTGAAATAATGGATCCGATTTATTTGCAGAAATTACTGCATTTTTTAAATCTGCTTGGTTTATTGCAGTCGATCGATCAGTCTGTGGTTTTATTAAGTAGCAATGTTTTGAATCTTTGTTGGTTTTATCTAGTAAATAAACTTCTCCCAACGATATTCCTACTACATACGAAGTGAATAGCGGATTACATTGTAGGAAAGATGATAGATTATTAAACTGCATTTCTATATATTTGTTTTCTTCACTCTTGATTGATTCTTCTGATTGCAAGATAACGAAACCCTTTAGGAGTTCAATAGTAAAATATCCGAAAATTGTGTCGCACTTCAAGTGAGACTGACTTTGTAGCGAGTGTTCGAGTGCTACCAAAATGTCGTCTTCTAAATGTTGTAAGGACTCATCCTGCTCTGTGGGAGCTGCTGAGTTGGTGCCGTACCAGCCCATCCAGTTGGGGAACCAATGGAATAACATTCGTTTGCCTTGGACGTTGTCGGACTTAATAGAAATTCCCTTTGAGAATACTTTCTCAAAACAGACCCTGCGTAAAATAATTAAATCTGCGACTTTTCTATCACTTTCAATGTACGATTTAAATACTTTGTCCTCGGTGGACAAATTTTCGTTGGGATTTAATATAACGGCCTGATAAATTCGCATATACCGCAGATTTTCCTGAAGTGTTAAAAACTTCTCGTCTTGTTTTTTAAGTTCGCGGCCATGGCAAACAAGCACATATTTCCACCACATTTTTGGATTATCCTTAATACTGATAGTTGGTCGTTTTAATCGATATTGACATATCTCCTTTATTTGTTGAATTCCATCAAGTTTGTCCTGTATTTGATCATGCTGAACCTGCAATGTCATTAAAGTTTTAATGATTAAGGCAATATATTTCTTAAATTTACTTACCTTGGATAAGACAATTATCACCTCAGGTACTAGGAGGTCACAGGACACTCGGGGCTTGTCTTTTGAGCGGATTACTTGTGGGGATTTTTCACGTTTCCATCTAGCTATCGCACTAATGGGCTTTATTATGAATGCATGAGGTCGTGTTTGACACGTGGAATTCATCTTCGTTAGAAGTTCTTGATTTGTAAACTTCTGACATTTAATATCATCGTATAATGTATCCCAGTACAGCGACAATTCTTTCAATTCAACGATTTTAAAGTTAATATCATTGTTAATCGTTTTGTTTGAACCCGTTACCCAGTTGCAATCACAGCTTTGTGCAGTCAGGGAGCCAATCTTGATGCCAGTGGCGATTTTGCTTTTGCCCACGTCCACAATGTCCTCGTACCGGAAGTGAACATCGAATATTTTCAGCTCGATGTTGTCAATAATATTTGTTGCCATATTTGTGCCATACTTCAGCCAGTTGTTGTACGAAGAGAAGTAATACGATTCGATTTGCTTTCCCTTTTCCGAGCGCCAATTGGCCTCTGCGGTGTCCAGCACCGATTGCTTATACTCCAAGTTGAGAAGTTTTTCCTTGACATCGTCCCAGTTCTCAAAGTCCTTTGGACAAACAACGCAAAACAAGCCCTCCACGGAAATGCACCACGGCGATGTCCGGAACTGACGGACCGGCACCTGCAGCTTTATTTTGCCAATGCTGCCAGCGGACACTTCGATGGGCAATCCGAGCGAGCGCAACGCATCTTTGCGGATGGGTATATTTTCGAGCTCGACCTCACCTAAAAGTGATACAAATTATTTGTTTATTTCGTAATTCTGTACGATTGTTTTTACATACCTGATAACAGTGCAACAGACAGTTGAGCAGAGTTCAAATTTTCTAAATACTTCCCGAGATAAGTATTTAAGACCCACGTAATCAAGTCCCTTAACATTATTGAGTTCTTGGAACCTCACAGGTGCCTTCAATATTAAATATTTTCAGCTTCCTTACGATTATACAGGTGTTCTGATATCAAAACAAACACAAAACTTAATTTTGTAGACTTATAACAAACGAAAAATCATAACATATGAGTTCGATAACAATTCGATGGTGTTGTTAGCCAGCCCTGAGAAATGAAACATTGGAAAAAAAAACACTTTTGGAATATTGAAGACAAAAATTAAAAATTTCGGCAAATAGTTCATAAATTGTTGCTAGTCTGTCGGACTTTGGCATAAATGTGGATTGGAATTTATTAATCAACTTTATTTAATACTTTAGAGAATATAATAACGGTCCTTACCATTGTTTCACCAATATTGCATACGTATTTAAACGCTGAAACTGATTATATATTATTTAAATATCTATTAAATCATGTACATAAATAAATAAATAAATTAATTTTCATCTTATTTAAAGAAGGGCATGCAAGTGTAAGATATAAGAAAAGTATCGATAGGTATTTATACCATCCATAGTATCGCAGGGTCACACATGGAATCCCATCTCTAATAAATACACCGCCTCACATGTTATTATTATGATTCAAAGCCACAATAACAAGCAATATTTCTTTCGTATCTAAATTTATATTAAATCAATTCGTCGTTGATTAAAATGGACTCAAAACGCACCTCTTCCAAGCCAAAACAAAATTTAGAGGTACAAGAAAATAGTTCTTCTGATTTAAAAATATGTTTGCTTATCATTTGTTTGTTTTTTGAAGGCATTGCTCAGATTAGCTGTTCAGCACTCTGGACAAGATGACGAAGCCTCAAACACAAAATGCGAAACGGATGTTAAGGTAATCTCCCAATAAAACTGCATATAAATAAACGAGTGACTTTTTATTACATTAAAGATAAAATCGATAGCTGATTTTAGTAAGTTCCAGAACTTTGCCCAACAACTAAACCTTATAAAGCTTCTTTATGAGTAACGCTTATAATAATTAATGGTTTATTTTGAAAATATCTTTTCAGAAATGTGAGTTCTTGCAAGGCGCACTAAAAGCAATGACAGGCGATGATTTAGAGGCTGCTTTGCTGATTTTAAAAAGCGAAAAGACAAACCTGGAACAGAAATTGGATAGTTTGGTTTTGATACGCGATAAGATCGATGATATTGATCTTGCAAACTCCTTCGTGAAAACCGGAGGTGCCAGTTTCATATTGCAGTATATTAGAAAACCAGATAATAATTTACGACCACAATCGATTTATATAGTGGCAGAGATGGCGCAAAATAATGAATTTTGCCAGAACTATTTTTATAATGAACATATAATTCCTGTACTTACTGTAACTATGAATGATGCTGATGAGGATGTAGCTCGGAGCTCGATCTTTGCTATATCATCGTTGATTCAGAACTTCCAACCTGGACTCAAGGAATTTCTGCGCATAAAGGGTATTCAGACCCTGGTGTCGTGCTTAAAGTCTGCTCATAAATCGGTATATATAAAAGCGGCGTTCCTTATTGGCTCTTTATCGACGCGTGACAGCTCAGTTAGAGGTAAGAAACATGAAACCTTTGTTTATGTTTACAAACAAATTTAATAAAAAACTTGTGCTTACAGATCTTATAAACAAACAAAATGCTGCCTCAATATTATTAAATAATCTGGAGAATAAGAACGAGTATGATGACAAACTTGAAGCTACTTTACGCGCTCTCTCTGCGCTTTCATCAAATTGCAATTGGAGCAGCACTCGAAAACAAAATGCGGAGGCTGAGGCTATTCTTAAGCAAATTATAAACAATAAATCGTTATTGGATGCTTGCGAAGTAAGTATGGGATTTAAAATTCTTTATAATAGTGGTCAGTTATGAAATAAGCCTAAGACATAAATTCGCCATACAAACTTACATGATCATTTATCTGATTAAATCGTTTTTCTTTTAGGAGATGGTTAACTTCGCGCGAAATATTTTAAAGAGCATGACAAAAAAATAAATCAAGTATATATATTAAGAATAATAGTTATTATATCTTAATGAATGTCTCAGTTTTCAGTGTTGCTTTCGTCGAAACTTGAAGAAAATTACAAATATTTTATTATTGATGATATATTCGCTGGAATAACACACAAATGAAAGGAACCTGCTTCAAGTCGCCGCTGAACCTTGATAACTACAATCTACCGCCTCAAAATAATCTGTTAACACAAAAAATTTGTTGCCAATACTAGTGAAACAAAATTAATGAATAGTTTATGATAATACCAAATATAATTATGTTTACTGACAAACACTCATTTTATAAATTAAATATTTACCAATTGGATGGAAAGATGAATGAAACTGGAGCCTCTTGAACTGTGGAACAGTCTATTATTACAAGTATATGTTCTTAAGACGTAAGTTAATTATGAACAGCTTTTGATTTATATGATTCTTAAAATAATTCGCATACCACTAAAATAATGCACAAATTGTGGTATCAGGTGAAATAAAACAAAAGTATTTAGAAAATGAAGACAGAGCTCTTTATTTTATATAGTGAATGATGGATTGTCTGTCTTTAAAGCTGCGGAAACTCGGGACATGCAAACACAAGTTTCATAAATCAAATTATTCCTTTTTGTCTCGAGTGCCATCCATCGCTTAAGTTGTTGGCTCAGATGGAGGTATTTCGTAAAGTTTAAAATCTTTAGTACATGGAATTGATAAATGTACTTAACTTAAAACACACTTTAAGATACATATTGTACACAAATCCGAAAAACCCCTACCGTTTTATGCTGGTAACGTATCAAAATCTTCGCCAACATAAACGATAGGCACATGAACCTTATCCTCAGTGGATTCAAAAATGTAATCGCACACTTTGTTGCGCTGTAAACATATATTCCAATCCATCACTTGCACTGCATGAAGACTTTCCGCTTCATTATGCTGCCGTAAAACCATAGATTCCTGTAAATTTAGTTAATTAATATTTATTAAATTAATTAATTTATCTAGCTAACATACCTTGATCTTTTCCCACTTGTCGTCAACATCTTGCAACCAGCTTAGCAACAAGCGACCGTTGAAACGGCAGCGTGCACTTTTCTCTTTCTCATCTTGCTCCGGAGTGATCATATTATAAATTTCGTCATCCTTTAAAAATGTGCAAACGGAATATGGCGCACATTGTCCAGATATACTTCTGGCCGCTTTTGAGTGTACACGAATTATTTCCTGTTCAACACTTAAGCAAAGTTTTTCCCGTTCTACAATGTGCTCTTCGGCCAATCCTTGCCTGGCTTTTTCTTGCTGAAGGTAAAAGCTTCGCATGCTCTCAGGAATGGCATCCGGTATTTTTATATCCGGCGTATTTACATTGTTACTCAAAAGATAGGTTCGTTTGGTAAGGAGATAATCATTATAGCCCTGTGGAGGCCTTGGTTTAACGGGATATAGATTCTTCCATTTCCTTTCCACTTGCCTGCGAATATTTAAGAACATCTGAAATCCGTTGGTGAATGGATAATCATGTGGATGCGATTCTCCGGAGGCCATCGAAGTATCCGCATGAGAATTTTTCGAGTTATCATCATTATTTTTGGGCCTTATTTTACGCTTCCGCGGATGCAGGTCAACATTTGACGATGAGATTATTTCCTTAGACGATGATGTTGATGATGTTGAAGGACTCGGTACATTCGGTAAAACTTCTTGGTCGAATTGGTTTTGTTGTATAGGACTTGCCGTCATATTCGTGTAGGAGCCCTTGATGTCGGCATTGTCATTGGCATGGTTCGACGATGCTGGCGACGGAGAGCTACTTTGCATTTGCGGGGAAGAGTTGTTCGAGCTGCGTTCAGCGCTTGTGACACCACTTCGATAAGAACTGCGCAAGACCCTTAAATTCTTTTCGTCATTGAACAATTTGATATTCTTATCATCGAGGATTGTCGAGCAGGCAATATTAACCTTTTGTGGACTTTCATGTGGACTAAGGCATTGATTGGACAGCACAGTATCAATAGAATCGCTATTTGAGCTGACAACATAAGGCAATGCTGCATTTCGGGATGCTGCTACTTTGCCAGTCCGCAGAACATTGCCATCTGTATCGATCGAACAATTCTGCTGGGGTATTACAATTTTTAATGGCGGCACTTTCAGGCCACCATTATATGAGCTATCATTGCTCTTATAATCCTCGCTTCCCTCTGTCTCATTTTCAATATCCACAGACTTGTTTACGTCCAGCTCTTTATCGGCAACTGTCGTACTTATTTTACTTCCAGAAGGCGAGCTCTTTGTGGATGCCAACTTCGAGTTTTTCTCCAGCTTCGAGGATATTTTAAGAGAAGGGCTTTTTAAATCTTTTAAATTATCTAAATCTTTTCGTTTCTTCTTCTTTATGTCGTCGCCATGTTCTTCGAAGTCCTCCTCAACATCCGAATAACTTCGTTTAGTGCTCGTCACGCTTTGAGCTATATTTTGCTCAGCATTTTTACCATCCGTAGTAGTTGAATCCTCTGTCGATGGCTTGTCCTTAGTTTCAATAACTTCTACTTGCTTTTCCGTAGTATTGATTTCTTCAACGTCTGCCTCTCCTTTCTTATCATTTTTCTTCGAATGCGTTCGCGATGTCTCTAAAAATAATTAGAAATATCACATTGAAAGTATTTTTGTTTAAGAAGTTTTCAATGTTCCTACAAGTTGCAACAACAAATTAGCGATATTATTAAGTATTACCGTATTAGGTCCAGTTGTTACATTTTGTGTGATTTACATGCTTCGCCCACAATGAAACGTTCCTATTGTTCCTATGATACATGTACATGATATATTATAGTAATGATATGAACTGAAAACTGTTCAAACGCCGAGTCATTAAATGTAATATAATTAACAAGGATATGAGAATATTTTGCTTAGACACAATTTAAGGGGGTATGTATATATACAGTAGAGTTTTTATCGAAGTGCCACGCCAAAAAATATTAACACTATATCTGACGCGAGAATATACGAGTATATATTCCAAATTGTAAGTCTCTAGCTTCAATAGAGGCGAAAAATATGGCGTTCATACGGTCAGACAGCAAGACGTACATTGCGCAAACCCAATATACTATTTTCACTTCGTGAGAAAATAAACTTTATTTGGCCTTAATGCCTGTAACATACATTTTCTTCGATTTTTGGCTTTCTTTTATATAGCGGACACTGACCCGGCATGAATTAATCATAAAAACGAGACGAGAGTTAGAATTGTGCCATTTTTAATAAGTTATTAGGTGTCAAATATATGAAAACCCCTCCCAGTTTCTGTTGGACACTGTAGGTACACTGCCTGCAAATACATACACTCTCACTAATATATGCTTGTATATGTGCATGCATATACAAACATATACATATACACACAAAAGTAACAATGATACAAGAATAGTAAATGTTTCAGGCGTTATCCATTAGATATTCAAGCAGTAGAAAAGTCTGCTGGGCTAATGAACGAAAAATGATATCACACACAAACACACACACACAGTCAAACACAGACGCACGCACATGCACATTTGATTGCACGCTCATATTCGATTTATTTTTTTTATTAGTTTTGAAGAGTATATTACACCCATATACTTATATTTGGCAGCTCCGTATGGCTTACAGATTTGTTGTATGTATACGCTATTGTAAGTATGTATTTACGCAATTGCACACACGTACAACGGTACAGATGCGTGCACATATAAACAGAGATTTGTATGTTTGGGGCTTACCTGTTGAGGACGTTGCTGTCATTTGGATTAATAGAGCCATCTGTTGTCTTTCCGACATGGGGGTATTTGAACCGGGCCTAGCTGGTGTGACCCCTGTTGTAAATCCTATCCCCTTTGGTCTTGGGGGTGGCATAATACACAAATTCAACGTCAAACACGAAAACTTAAAATGTTGAACAAAAACAAGAACTCAGACTGAATAGCAGTGTGACCGTAAACTGCAAGTGTGAAAATGACAAACCATCAAACTATCGAATATATGATGCGCATGCGGTATTTTTTTGCGAAAGTCCTTAACAAGCCTTGAATCTTTTTGGGATCTTAGGATAACGCAAACAAACATGATTTTTTGATTGAAATGCACATATTATCAATTATTAATTATGTAAAAATGATCATTTATCTTTTTAAATAAACTGCCCAACTGTTTAACTAGATGAAACACTTTCCGAGGGTGAAACGAAATTTGTGGAAAATGTTCCTAAGGGATTTAAACTCCCTCTCGCAATTTAAAAGCCATAGGTTGTAAGCGAATTATATGATCTTAACTATTAAATATACACAGAATGAAGGGCATTCGTTTAATTTGCATGAATGTATTTTTTGGATATTTGTGATCTTGAAAAAATACATAACATTAAAACACATTTTATTTTTTATCAAAGGTGCCCAAATTTTATTTGTACCGGGCGCTTTTTATAGGTAGATTAGTTTTTTTTGTTTATTTTTTATTTTCAGCACTATATACTTAACGCCTGGCAGGTGCGCGGCCTCTTCCACGTCCCCGTGGACCACCACGTCCACGGCTGCCTCTGCCTCTGCCACGATTTCCAACACGTCCACTGTCCTTTTTCTTTGACTTCGATTTTGGAGTATCATCTATCAGCAACGTTTCCAAGGGCAGACTGTCCGGCAATATAAAGTATCGTATATTGTTGCCACGAATGCTCAACGATTCCAAGTGAACTGGATCTCTATTTTTTATGGTCATCTTAACGCTTTTGAGGTGGGTATTCATTGCTACATCTACTCCAGTAATTGTTCCATGAATTTGAGTGCCATTTTTTAGTTCAACTGTCACCGTCTCGTGGCTCAGCTTCATCAGAAATCTGCGATAAATATGAAATGAATAAAGTGGTATTAAAGTGTTTGTGAGTTGTTGGGAATATAATTATTATTCATATCCCGACGAGGATGCTTTAATTACATGATTACATATGACCATTCATATATTATATTTTGAAATGAACAATTAAAAGATGATATGGGGAATGTAAAGCATTTTTTATATGTGTAAACGTTTATGCCTTGTAGATGAAGGCTTTAATTTTCCCAAAGGTAAATTGTTAAATTTCCAAATTTTATCTGATTATTGCGACACAGGTGGTAATAAATAATATATTCGTATTGTACTAACATGAATCTTTAAATTTGGCGCTAAAAATATTACACTGCACACATTCATACATACACACATTGACTAGAGGCTGGTCGTCGGCGTAATCTGTGCGCTGAATAAAAGCTGCACCAAAGTGTAATGCATATTAATACTGGAAATCAATTCAAATATTTTATTTTTCATTATAATTTCCATGTACACATAAACTTACGTAGCTGCACATGTTTATTTGTATTCACACATGCACACACACACACACACACACACACATACATGCATACGTATAAAAAATATAGCAACCATGTTTATGTGTGAAACATGTCTGTTGATTTATTCACAGAATTCACATACCTCACCAATTTCATTTTAGTAAAATATATTTGTATTTCAATACACGGGTACAAATATATTAAACTTTGTTTAAAAAATGAACACAACTATTTGCAAATACAAGATAAATAAAATCTATGCTGCGCCGGTAATAAAAATGAGTAAAATATCAAAGCCGCATCTTTTGTTATCGATATTTACATGCAGCACTGTGTTTTTGTGTTGTCATGATGGCGTCGCATTTTTCATATTGTGCAATTTACAGTAGCCCTGTTATATTGCATTGCTCTAACTGCTTTAATTATCATTTAAGAATTTGATGATTTTCAATTAAAAGATGATTGAAGTAAAAGATGCAAATAATGTAATATGGCACTAGCAATTCTTATTTGTAAACCTATTTCGAATTATGTTAAGTAATTAATAAAACATTTTTAAATTGCTTATAAAATAATAATGAAAATAATAATTTATTAAAACAATAATCAATTCAATATAAAAATTAGTCCAATAAAACTTTATATAGAGATTTTAAAGGTAATTTCATATTTGAAACTAATATATTACATCATTGCAAGTTATTATTTTAAATATATTTTAAATTTCCAGCGAACCCTAACATATGCGTTAAAAATAAAATAAAAGTAAATAAAAATAAAGCGGCTGTTCTTAAAGTTTCATTCACACATTGTTATTTTCCTTGCTTTTCCGCTCGTTCCAAAATCGCAGACAGCTCTGTATAATTTTAGGGTGTGATAGATAACTTTATAGAACACTTATTCTTAACTGTTTCCCAACACTGCATCGCCTGTGCCAAAAAGAACCCAGCCAGTATTAACTAAACTAGCAGCATAAATAAGTTTGCAATTATGTGGCTATAAAACTGTGCAGCAGTTAAATTGATATAAAAGGAGAGGGACTACCTTGTGCCCTTTGCAATACTCAAAAGGACCCACACATAGTTATTAGGCGATGGCGTGTTTTTACGAACACCGAATAGATGCTTATGTGATACTTATTTTCTTATTTAGTCATTTATTTGCGCAAGGAAATAGCACAGGTAATGTTATAAACATCGAAAAAACCTTACAATTATGCTGTTGACAGTACAAGTGAATCATTCAATGTGTTAGTTTCATGTGTATTGTGTTTTGTTTTTGTATGCAAAATACACAAATGCCTGTATACAAGTGTATACACTTTTATACGTACATACTTTTTGCGTGTGTATGTAAGTATGTCTACATGCCGCTTTGTGATTGCTGCTAAGAAATATATATACAGGAGTTTCTTTAATTTTCTGTAAAAGAACAAGCAACAATTTTTCAAATATGCTTAATATAATGTCATCTTTGATAGCGGACTTTTTTGTAGTAAATGATAAGATATTTGACAAGGGAAATATTTGACAGAACGACTGCAGACACAAAAGCAACAAAACAACAACAATAAAGAATTCTCAAGGGAGTGCTCAGCTAGTAGATACAGGCTTCATAGTTAGAAACATATTTTTTAATAGCAATTGGAATACAAATCATTAACTAAGCGACAAAAACAGCTGTTTATTGTGATACGAAACACATTTTAAATAAAATAGAACTCGCCAAATAAAATGAATACAGAATTTAAAAATATTTTTATGATATGGCGACTGATAACGATTTGATAAAGCTGAAGTAAAATGGGCAAAATTAACATTATTAGCTTAAGGTTTTTAGATTAAGAGATTATTATTATTACTAAAGTCAAGCCCTGTTTAATTGTTAAATTCTTTATTTTATATTTCAGAATGGGTTGAAATTGGAAAGAACTCGACCTTTGAATGTGCGTCTGACCACGAACCTGCAACATGGATATTTAATAATCTAACCAATTATAAATTTGATAACAGGTACGTAAATTTACCAATTTTAAATATTTTAATTATTTATTATAAACAGTCTACATACTGAGTGTCAACAGAAGTTAATTCATTACAATCAAATGTTTAAAAGCAAAAAAAAATTAAGAAATTAAAAAAATTCGAATTACATCATATACATCATTACGATGGGGGTATTTTATTAGCCTGCCCTGTCAGCTATGCCCCTATAAAGTGCTAATTGTTGTCAATGATGTATTAAGAATCTACAGCTAAATAGGAATACTAGCTACAGATATCAAATTTGGATCCAGATGGTTCCAACGTGCTAGACATGTTTGAGCAGCTTACATATTTTATTTAAATATTGTTTGTTGATCTGATTCTAAAGAAATATTTGCATAAATCGAGAATGATCTTGGTTTTTATTAACCTAAAATATAAAATTAACAAGTTTATACAATTTTTAATTATTAAATCTATATTAATTTCTTTCAGATTTACAACAACAGCTGATATTATGAAACCGGATGAAAATATCATCATAAGCCCAAATAACGATGATAAAAAGTATATGAATATACTCCACATACGTGATGTGAATATATCGGATAGTGGGAATTATACATGCAAAAACCCGCAAACTAACGTTTCCTTGGAATATCGTTTGCAGCCATTTCTTCAACCGAAAGTTATTGAAAGCACTGTTGAAAATATAAAAAGAAAAATCCAACAAA
Source organism: Drosophila colorata (assembly GCA_035041545.1). Lineage (NCBI taxonomy): Eukaryota > Metazoa > Arthropoda > Insecta > Diptera > Drosophilidae > Drosophila > Drosophila colorata. The sequence goes on from JAWNLD010000222.1 coordinate 1,198,528, forward strand.
GTGCCATTATATATTGTATATTTGAAATTTACCCACAAAACACTTCGACGAATAAACAACTTAAATGGCTCAAAGATGGTAGCCCCTTCGCTTTCATAGATAACTATTCCTCAATACATCGGCTGACCGATACACAATTGAACTTTACGCTGGAATTTACAGAGCTGTATAAAAAGGAAAATGGCACATATAAATGTGTTTTATATGGGGACAATGAGGCTGAGATCATTTCCAAAGAAATAACATTGCTTGTAATGGAAGTGCCACAGATAAGCATTGATTTTGCTAAAGCTGTTGGTGCAAGCAAAATATTCCTAAATTGGACGGTAAATGACGGAAACGATCCTATTCAAAAAACCTTTATACAGTTTTCCCAAGAAGGCTCGCCCACGTACAAGTATTATAAAGATTATATCAGTGGCAACAATACGTCATTTGTTTTGGATTCGTTCAGTCCCAATACAACCTATAATCTTCGTATTACGGGAAAAAACTCGATTGGCGACGGTGTACCGAATCAATATCCGTTTGGTGTTACCACCTTGGATCATGATCCCATTTTCATTCCAAAAGTTGAAACAACTGGAAGTACTGCATCAACTATTACGATCGGATGGAGCCCTCCTTCCCAAGAGTTAATTGAATATATTCAATACTATGAATTGACTGTCTCCGAATCTGGGGATGTGCCGAAACTAATTGAAAAGGCAATTTATCAACAAAACTCGAGAAATCTACCATATATGTTTGATAAATTAAAGACCGCCACAGACTATGAATTTCAAGTACGCGCATGCAGCGATCTCACAAAAACATGCGGTCCTTGGTCTGAAAAAGTGAATGGTACAACCATGGATGGCGTTTCGACGAAACCAACCAACTTAAAAATTCATTGCAATCAACCAAACATTTCCCGGCTTAATTCAATCTATATAAACTGGAGCATACCCCAAACGCCAAATGGAAAAATAATTTCATATTCAATTATCTTAGAGGGAAACTATACATACTATAATCAAGCGGGTACTCAACTCACAGAGAAGTGGGGCCCAAAGCTACGAAGAGTTGACGAGCCCAGCCACAAGACAGTTTATGAAGGCGTTAGCCCAAATACAAATTATACTGTTACCGTCTCCGCCATTACGAGACATAAGAAAAATGGTGAGGCTGCGGTCGCAAATTGCTTTATGCCAATTTCTACGCCCGAAACAATTGGTAAAACAATTTGGACAAAAGTCAAAAATGGCCCGAAATATGTTTTAAAACTGTACTTACCGAAAATTAGCGAAAGAAATGGACCTATATGTTGCTATCGCCTCTATCTTGTCAAAATACAAAATGAAAATAACGAACTACCTTCTCCGGATAAATTGCATATTGCGACGTATAAGGAGGTGCATAGTAGTAATAACAATAAGTCCAATAATTATGCATATTTAGCAGAAATGCTTAGCAACCGATACTTTAAACCGG